>CM057462.1:124946233-125546233 GCA_030035585.1 Dugong dugon | reverse complement strand
TGACCCAAGCCATGGTATCTTCATTTGCATCATATGCATGTGAAAGTGGACAATGAATAAGGAAGACAGAAGAAGGATTGATGCCTTTGAAATATGATGTTGGCAAAGAATATTGAATATACCATACACTGCCAGAAGAACGAACAAATCTATCTTGGAAAGTTCAACCAGAATGCTCCTTAGAAGCGAGGATGTAGAGATTTTGTCTCACATCCTTTGGACATGTTATCAGGAGGGACCAGTCCCTGGAGAGGGACATCATGCTTGGTAAAGTAGAGGGTCAGAGAAAAAGAGGAAGATTCTATACGAGAATGTGGCTGCGACAATGGGCTCAAACATAGCAATAATTGTGAGGATGCCTCAGGACCAGGCAGTGTTTTGTTCTGTTGTACACAGGGTTGCTATTAGTTGGAATCGACTCAGAGGGACCTAACAACAGCAACAACGTACATGTATTTGTTCGATAAGTTTGAATTTTTACTTAATCTTTCTGAGTCTTAGTTTCCTTATCTACAAAATAAACATAATACTACTTGCGACTTCTCATGATTGTTTGAAGGTTTAAATGAGATAATTTTATGTAAAGCCCCTAGCACTGAGGTTGGCATAAACAGACATTCAGTAAATGCAGTTTTCCTTCCCACTTTCAAAGACTGGGAAGCTACTCAATAAGCATTGGTATGGATCCAAACTCCACCCTCACCTAATTCTTCTTTATTACTGCATCCTTCAATATTTCTTGAGAGCCCTTATCATCATACTCCCACTAGACTGTAAACTCCACAGGGTCAGGTCCCATGTCTAATTTGTGTACCAGTGCACACTTAGCAGTGTGGACACCTATTGTACACACCTATTGGCACGTAGTAGATGCTCAATAAATACTTGTTAAATGAATGATTGCTCAACCCTTCACTTCAATGCGCTTTGTCCGCCAAGTAGTGTCTTTAGACACTTCAAGACAAATTCAGCAACATGGACAACTCATGATGCAGACAATTTTTCTCTTTCTGTGTAAAAATTCCATCTTTATAAAAATAACTGAGCAGGGCTGCAACCAGCTGTCACTTCGTGTAGACATGTGCAAGCACAAAGCCCTGCGTGAATGAGTTGTGCCATGTTGCGCTCTGTCAAATGGAATATGTTAGGAAAGGCAGCATTAGAACACAACGTTAAAGTTACAAGTAGCATTTTGCAGATAGAAAATAAGAGATTTGAGAGATGGGTGCTTTAAAATAAACAAACAAACAAAACTCTTCGCTTTCAAAGTTTGAGCTTAAGATAGCACTGATCTTAGTCCAAAACATTGTAACAAAAGAAACTTCAGGATGTTTCCCATCATCTGGATCCTCTTCCATTATTTTTATTGTCCTGGGGCAATAAATTTCAGTATTTGATCAAATAATGGCAGATTCCAAGCTATCCCATTCAGGTATCCCCAGTTTATCTATAATGATTTTCCTCTTGTCAGCTCATTTCTTAAACCTTTGCTGAATCTGGTTTCAGTGGTACAATAAACAATCATCATTGCATTGTAAAACTGGAAACTCTCCACTAAAATAGTGTTTTGATCCAGGTTGCCATAGTAATAAGTGTATGCTCCCCTCTTTGGAGGCCTTGTTATATGAAGTATCAGTGATTTGCTCAGAATGGCCCCAGTTCATCTGTCAAAATGAGTTTTTCCTTTTTTAAAATAATGATCTAGAAAATCCCACAGCGGCCACAAATATTTTACAACCATAACGAGGAGCATTGGAGTAGTCAAGCTTTATAAATCTATGCCATTATTACATTAGAATAAATCATGTTTCTTAGGTACACTACACAGGCCTGTGCAAGCCTAATTTTAGATCCGCTGTTCGACAAGAGTGCGGTTGTTTGTAATGAGAAGGGAATTATTAAGCGTGACTTCAAAAATGCATCATATGTCAGTTCATGGAGAGAGACCCCGGAGCAAAAAAAATGGAAATTACTTCTTGTTTCTATCAAAATACTGCAAATAGCTATTCAGGTTCAAACTTAGTTACAGTTAAAATTGATGAGCAATGATTTTTTATAACAGCATGAAATTGCACATTCCATTCACGTTTGGGTTCAAGTTATTCATTGGTAGGAGGGGGGAAAAATGACAAGCCCTGCAAACTTATCAGTGTCACCGTGAAAAAAAAAATATGATGGTACATTATTTGGAATAAAAATGTTCCAGTCAGTTACAGTAATTTGATACAAGAACGATAATTTTTTTTTTCTGCAGGAACTAGAGTAAACAAACACTATATCAACAAACCAGCAGCAGGATCTACAAAAAGGTGTAAGATCATTTTTCATCTAACACAAATGGTTGGGTTGGTTACTTTCTGTAAGTCACTGCCAGCTACAGGGTTATTTTATGTAATTCACTGCTGACTACTGCCTCATAATATCTGATGCAGGGATATTAAAAACATCAGTGGGTGAAAGAACAGGAAGAATCCATCTGTATTCAATGAATTCTAATTAAAAAGTAATTACAGCACAATGAGGTGGCTGCCAACTTTATTTCCTCTTCCTGACCGCAAACCACACACACACAGAGTATCCGTCTTCTGGTATTTGTATCTTGTTAAACAACCAGAAAGGCAGGCGGGAGCCAGACACACATTGCATTTTTCAGGTGACTCCGTTCTAAACAACTGCAGCCCCAGAAGACAGGAAGGGGGCAGAGGTGGTGCACATCTTCTGTTATAATTGACCTGGGCTTTGAGAGTTCTCTGTCATGATGTATCCCAGAATGTTGCATGATGGGAAGACCCTTGTTATTCCTCCACCAGCCACGCCAGACGGACAAGATCAAGTAGGCCTGGGACTTGGGAAAAAAGGGAAGAAATATTGACAGATAAGTAACCACTCCAGGAAATGACAGGCAGGCTGGAGCAGTGTCGGTCCTCTCAGGATTCAGATGTAATCCTTTAACCTCCCGCTCAAACTCTGTAATCTTTCAATGAGATGGAAGAGAGAAAGGAAAAAAAGCAAATTGCTTAATCAAAGCCCTTAATGTGTGACCAGGATTAGTAACTAAGTCAGAATGACAAGCTGCAGGTATAAAAAGTTTTCATAAAATGGCCACTGTACTAATGGAGTATAGGCAGTGCAGAGAATAAGGAAGAAGTAAGCTGGCATTTTTGTGGGCACAGATACCTTCTCCAACAGAAAACAAGCACTCAGACTGTTTTACTGACCACCAGGAATTTCTCCTCAGCTGCCAGGAGAAAGGTCTACAGCCTGCATTCCTTTCAGTTGACCACACCCCCATTTCTCTCACATTCTATAAAAACTACTTCATCTAACAGACAACGTACCAAGTGTCAGTTGGGTTTCTGTCTAAAGAAGAAGAATAGGCTCTGGCATAAGTCATTTGCTGCTGAGGGCACTAAAAGATGTCGGGGTTCTTCTTCAGAAAGGAAGTGCTAACAGACTAAAGTGGCTCTTGTCAATTCACATTAAAAAAGAAAAATAATAGCACACTGGATTTATACAGCATTTGTTGAGGCAACTATCCATGTTATGTTCTGAGTTTTTGTATTAACCTCCAGAAATGATGGGAAGTGTGCAGTGGTTACCCCATGATACAACAGGGCACTCTGAGCTCCTAATGAATGATTTGTTATTGCCAAGATCATGTTATATAGTGAGAGCATTCCTACTGAAAGCAAAGTATTTCAGCCATTTTGCCTGCCCTCTCACCAGTACATTACCAGTCTTTCATGAAATTAAAACAAAAACAAAAACAGACCAGTTGCCCTCAAGTTGATTCCAACTCATGGCAACCCCATGTGTGTCAGAGTAGAACTGTGCTCCATAGGGTTTTCAGTGGCTGATTTTTTCAGAAGTAGATTTCCAGGCCATTCATCTGAGGCAGTTCCTGTGTGGACTGCAACCACCAACCTTTCAGTTAGCAGTTGAGTGAATTAACCATTTGTACCACACAGGGATTCCTTGAAATAAGCAACTTCAATGCTTTATACTACTGTAAGAGTCTGGTCTTGACTGAGCCCATTGAAGAACAGGTATATGGGTTCTACAATTGACTCCCCACTTCCTCTCCTATTTTTATATTGGTAATCTATTGGCGCACAAACTACCCCAAAACTTAGCAGTTTAAAATAACAAAATTTATTACCTCACAATTTCTGAGTGTCAGGAATCTGGGAGTGGTTTAGTCGGGTGGTACTGGCTCAGGGTTTCTCAAAAAGCTGCAGTCAAGCTGTCATCAGGGTCTCATCACTTGAAGGTTTTATTGGGGCTGGAGGATCTGCTTCCAAGAATGCTGACCCACAGGGCTGGTGGCTAGAATCCTCAGCTCCTTGATGCATGTTGGCTGGAAGCCTCAGTTCTTCATCACATGGGTCTCTCTCGAGGACTACCTGAGTGTCCTCAGGATGTGGCAGCTGGTTTACCCCAGAGCAAGTAATCTAAGGGAAAGAGAGTGAGAGAAAGCCCAAGACAGAAGCTGCAGTGTCTTTTATAACCTAATCTTGCAGGACATACTATCACTTCTGCTGTATGCTCTTGGTCACACAGACTAACCCTGATACAAAGTTGGAGAGAACTACACAAGAATGTGAAGACGAGGTGGCAGGGATCATTGGGGGACATTCTGGAGGATGGCTACAACAATATTTACTATGAAATATGCATGAAGCTGAGCTTCCAGGCAACATGGCACTATAGACAGAAGCACCACGCCATCCCTCCACAGCAAAGATCTGAAAAACCAAGCCAAACAGAGAAAACGGCAATCCTGACACCCTAAGTATCAAATGAAGAGATAAAGAACTCAGCCAAGCACCGAATGGAATAAACTGACAGAGAACAGAGAGTGAGGAGAGATACATGCAGAGGTCCCCTACCAGCTAACGCAACATGGATCCTCCATCTTGGGCTCCTATCAGAGATCGGTTAACAGGGGGTACAGGAAAGCAGCTTCATGGAGCTTCCAGCAGGAGACAGAAAAACCAGTAACCAGTGATATACAATTTCCCACCCCCACCCTTCTTCACCCCCACTCGGCCTCCTCTGTTTCCTGCAGCAATAGTATCTTAGCTGGGAAGTACCAGCTTCACCCCAGTGCTGCTTGGATTCCACCTGCCCTCACTGGCCAGCTCCCTGAGTTCCATTTGTTGGCTGTTGGTATTGCTTTTTTCCACTTCTTTTGATTTCTTCCTTACCTCTCATCACCTCCTCCTCCTTTCTTTCAAATACCTGGCTCCGTGCACCATCTTTGCTTCTTCCTGAAAGGCTGTAAAATGCAGCTTGAAAGTGAAACTAGTTCCTGGCCCATGCTGCCACGCTGGTGGGATCCGGGGGCTTTTTTGTTTGTTTGTTTTGAATTGTTTGTTAGTTTTCTTTTTCTTTTCTCAAATTGGGAGCCCGTTCTTGCTGGGCAGTACTGCATGGCTTGGGACCTACCCCCTCAGTTTGTGCAGAAGTGCAGAGAGATCCATGAGGGCATTTCTTTTTTCTTGTTTTTTGTTTTTTGTTTTCTATTTTTGGGGGGTTTTCTTGTTCTTTCTTTTTATGTGTTTGTTTTGTTTTCTTTTCTCTCTTTTTCACTTTTTGTCTTTCTTCATTATTCAGTTTCTAGTCTCTCTATACTTCCCTTCCCTTCCTGTCTCCTGAATACATGGCACTGAGTGACACCTCTACCCTTTTTAATCAGGCTGTACTTCACAGCCTGGGAACAACTTCCCCAGACCTCACAGCCGCACCAGTGGGATCCCTGGGAGATTTGCTTTTCTTTTTTCTTTCTAATTTTTATTTATTCATTTTTTTCTTTAATTTCTTCTTCTTTTTGTTTTTCTCCATTTCTCAGTCTCTCATCTCTCCAGTCCAATGGGAAGCTTCCTTAAGACACTTTTTTGTTTGTATGTTTTTGTCTCCTCTTCCTCTTGCCTCTCTCTCCTCTTTCCCATACCCATTGTAGCTCCACACATCACAATCTAACCCCTCCATCCTGCTTACCTGCACCATGCGCTGAACAGAACACTCCTAAGCAGCACAGGCACAGCATACCGGAACCTGCCCTGCACTGATTCCTGGCCTGCCCTGTTGGCCATAGTACGTGCCACAAACAACCCATCCCAGCAACTCTTTTTCAACTAGACCTGCCCTGCTGTACCATATCTGAGCGACTGACCCTGCCAATTGGAGAAGGAAGTGAAAAGTATCGTGCCCACAGATGAGCAAACAACAAAGAACACACAGCCTGCCTGCTCAGACATAGCCAAATAAAACAAAAAAGCAGGACGAAACAAATCTACAATCAGTAAATGAGGAAAATAACTACTGAATGCCCCAAATACAGCAGACAGTATCAAAACATTTACAAAAGCAGAACAAAATGGTTCAAGTAGGTGTCCAAAATAAAACACCAGATGACTTTCCAGTAGAAGAAAAGGCACTAGAACTACCTGTCAAGGAATTCAAATCTCTAACATTCAGAGCTATCGAAGAGTTGAAGCAAAAAGCAGACAAAAATGAGGGAAAAATAGACAAATTCATGGAAAAGACAGACAAAAAGATAGAAGAATTCAGGAAAATAGTACAGGAACAAAATGCCAAGATAAGTTCCTAACTAGAAATCATACAAAACCAACAATTACAAATCCAAAAGACAATCAACAAGATTTCAGAAATGGACAGTGTCGTAGAAGGGCTGGGGAGCAGGTTTGAAATGGAGGAAGATAGGATCAGTGAAATTGAAGACAAACACTTGGATACAACTCTGTTTGAGGAAAAATCAGAAAAAAGAATGAAGAAGAATAAAGAGACCCTGCGAATTATGTGGGATACAATCAAAAGCAAAAATATGTGAATGATTGGAGTTCCAGAACAGGGGGAGAAAACAGAAAACACAGAAAGGATCACTAAAGAACTGCTGACAGAAAACTTCCCCAATATCATGAAAGATGAAAAGCTGGCCACCCAGGAAGCTCAACAAACCCTATATAGGATAAGACCCCAAAAGGAAATCACCAAGGCATATCATAATCACACTCACCAAAACCAAAGACAAACAAAGCATCCTAAGAGCAGCTTAAGAAAAACAAAAAGTCACATACAGAGGAGAAACAATAGAACTAAGCTCAGATTATTCGGCAGAAACCATGCAGGCAAGAAGGCAATGGGATAACATATAGAAAACCTTGAAAGAAAAAAATTTCCAGCCAAGAATAATATATCCTGCAAAACTCTCATTCAAATATGATGGTGAAATTAGGACATTTCCAGATAGACATAAATTAAGGGACTATGTAAAAACCAAACCAAACTTACAAGAATTATTAAAGGGAGTCCTTCAATCTGAGAACAAAAACATCAACTCACAGCCTGAATCTAAGACACAGGATCATACCAGCCAGATACCAGTCTAGGAAATGAACTCTCAAGGACTATCTGAAACCAAAAGAAATACAACAGGGAATCAGAGAAGTTAATCTGTAAATGACAACAACATCAGAACAATAAAAGAGGGAATAAACAGTGTAGGTATAGAACCTTCTGATGGAGAGTAAGGCAAGGTGATACCAAGTAATAATAGACTGCTTCAAACTTAGGAAGATAAGGGTAAATTTCACAGTAACCACAAAGAAAGTTAACAACCTACTCATCCAAATAAAGATGAAAAGCATAAAGTCTCAGTAAAAACAAAACCCACAAAAACAAAAGAAATGAAAAAAAATCCACGATCAAAAGGAATTCAGCACAGGAGAGTAAGAGGAACAAAGAAAACGTCAGCACCACAAAAAAAAAAAGCACTGTAAAATGACAGCAATAAACTCACACCTATCAATAATTACACCAAATAATAAATGGCCTAAATGCACCCATAAAGAGACAGAGAGTGACAGAATGGATTCAAAAACAGGATCCATCAATATACTGTCTACAAGAGACATACCTTAGAAACAAAGATGTACATTTATTAAAAATGAAAGGATGAAAAAAAATATATCAAGCAAACAACTACCAAAAAAGAGCAGGAGTGGCAATACTAATCTCAGATAAAATAGACTTTAAAACAAAATCCACCATAAAGACAAAGAAGGACACTATATAATGATTAAGGGGATGATCAATGATGAAGACATAGCCATAATAAACATCTTCACACCCAGTGGCAGGGCTCCAAAATACATAAAACAAACTCTAACAGCACTGAAAAGAGAAACTGACAGTTCCACAATAATAATAGAAGACTTCAACACACCATTCTTGGTAAAGGAGAGAACATCTAAAAAGAAACTCAACAAAGATACAGAAGACCTAAAGGGCACAATCAGCCAACCTGACCTCATAGACATATATAGAACACTCCACCCTACAGCTGCAAAGTACATATTCTTTTCCAATGCACATGGAACGTTCTCCAGAATAGACCACATCTTAGGCCACAGAACAACCCTCAACAAGATCCAAAACACTGAGCTAATACAAAGTATCCTCTCTGACCACAATGCCATCAAGTTAGAAATTAACAACAGAAAGAGCAAAGAAAAAAAATCAGTTACATGGAAACTGAATAACACCCTACTTAAAACTACTGGGTAATATAAGAAATCAAATATGGAATCAAAAAATTCCTAGAATCAAACGAGAATGAAAATACATCATACCAAAACCTTTGGGACACAGCAAAGGCAGCCCTCAGAGAACAATTTATAGCAATAGATGCACACACCAAAAAAGAAGAAAAGGACAAAATCAAAACATTAACTACAGAACTCAAATAGAAACAGAACAGCAAAAAAAAGCCCACAGCCCCCAGAAGAAAAGAAATAATAAAGATCAGAGCTGAAATAGAGAGTAGAAAAACAATAGAAAGAATCAACAAAACTAAAGCTGGTTCTTTGAAAGAATCAACAAAATCGACAAACCACTGGTCGGACTGACAAAACAAAAACAGGAGAGGATGCAAATAACCCAAATAAGAAATGAAATGGGGGTCAGTACAACAGACCCAACAGAAATAAAAAGGATCACAACAGAGTATTATGAAAAACTATACTACAACAAATTTGAATACCTAGAGGAAATGGATAAACTTCTAAAAACACACTAGCAACCCAAACTATCACAAAGTGATGCTGAAAATCTGAACAGACCCATAACAAGAGAAGAGATTGAAAGGTAATAAAAAAACTCCAGGCCCAGATGGCTTCACTGGAGAATTCTACAAAACATTCAGAGAAGACCTTATACCAGTACTACTCAAACTATTTTAGAACAGAGAAAAGGAAGCAACACTTCTGAATTCATTCTATGAAGCCAGCATAACCCTGATACCAAAACCAGGCAAAGACACTACAAAAAAAGAAAATTACAGACCAATATCTCTCATGAATATAGATGCAAAAATTCTCAACAAAATTTTAGTCAATAGAATTCAGCATCATATCAAAAAAATAATACACCACGACCAAGTAAGATTCATACCAGGTAAGCAAGGATGGTTCAAAATTAGAAAATCAATCAATGTAATCCACCACATAAATAAAAGGAAAGAAAAGAGTCACATGATCATCTCAACTGATGCAGAAAAGACATTTGACAAAATCCAACCCTCATTCCTGATAAAAACTCTCAATAAAATAGGTATAGAAGGGAAATTACTCAACATAATAAAGGCCTTTTATGCAAAACCAACAGTCAACATCATTCTTAATGGAGAGAGGCTGAAAATATTCTCCCTGAGAACAGGAACAAGACAAGGATGCCCTTTATCACCACTCCTATTTAACATTGTGCTGGAAGTTCTAGCTAGAGCAATAAGGCAAGAGAAAGAAATAAAGGGAATCCAAATTGGTAATGAAGAAGTTAAACTCTCCCTGTTTGTGGATGATGTGATACTATACCTAGAAAACCCTAAAGACTCCACAAGAAAGCTACTGGAACTAATAGAAAGATTCAGCAGAGTAGCAGGATACAAGATAAACATATAAAAAACAAGTTGGATTTCTATACACCAATGAAGAGAACGGTGAAAAGGAAATCAGGAAAACTACCTTTTATAATAGCCCCTAAAAAAAAACAATACTCAGGAATAACTCTAACCAGGGATGTAAAAGACCTATACAAAGAAAACCATAAAACACTACTGCAAGAAACTCAAAAGGGATCTACATAAATAGAAAAACATACCAGGCTCATGGATAGGTAGACTCAACATTGTGAAAATGACAATTCTACCCAAAGCAATTTACAAATACAATGCAATCCTGATCCAAATACCAACAACATTCTTCAAAGAGATGGAAAAACTAATCATTAACTTTATATGGAAAGGGAAGAAGCCCCGAATAAGTAAAGCACTACTGAAGAAGAAGAATAAAGTTGGAGGACTCACACTACCTGACCTCAGAACCTACTATACAGCTTCGGTAGTCAAAACAGCCTAGTGCTGGAACAACGACACATACATTGACCAATGGAACAGAATTGAGAACCCACATGTAAATCCATCCACCTACAGTCACCCAATCTTCGACAAGGACCCAAAGTCCATCAAATGGGGAAAAGACAGTCTTTTTAACAAATGGTGCTGGCAAAACTAGATATCCATCTGCAAAAAAATGAAACAGGACCCATACCTCACGCCATATACAAAAACTAATTCAAAATGGATCAAAGACCTAAATATAAAGCTAAAAACTATAAAGTTCATAGAAGAAAAAAATAGGATCAATGCTAGAGGTCCTAACACATGGCATTAACAGGATACAAACCATAACTATCAACACACAAACTCCAGAAGATAAGCTAGATAACTGGGATCTTCTAAAAATCAAACACCTATGCTCTTCAAAAGACTTCACCAAAAGAGTCAAAAGAGAACCTACAGACTGGGAAAAAATTTTTGGACATTACAAGCCAGACAAACGTCTAATCTATAAAATCTACAAGAAAACCCAACACCTCTACAACAAAAAGACAAATAATCCAATTAAAAAATAGGCAAAGGAAATGAACAGACACTTCACCAAAGAAGATATTCAAGCCAACAGACACATGAGGAAATGCGATCACTAGCCATTAGAGAAATGCAAATTAAAACCACAATGAGATACCATCTCACCCCAGCATTACTGGAAGGAATCAAAAACACTGGAAATAACAAATGTTGAAGAGGCCACGGGGAGATCTGAACTCTTTTGCACTGCTGATGGGAATGCAAAATGATACAACCACTTTGGAAAATGATATGGCACTTCCTTAGAAAGCTAGAAATAGAAATACCATATGATCCAGCAATCCCACTCCTAGGAATATATCCTAGAGAAATAAGAGCCGTCACACAAATAGACATATGCATACCCATGTTCACTGTAGCATTGTTCACAATAGCAGAACGATGGAAACAACCTAGATGCCCATCAACAGATGAATGGATAAACTATGGTACATACACACAATGGAGTATTATGCAACGATAAAGAACAATGATAAATCTGTGAAGCAACTCATAACATGGATGAAACTAGAGGACATTATGCTGAATGAAATAAGTCAATCACAAAAGGACAAATATTGTATGAGACCTCTACTGTAAAAACTCAAGGAAAAGTTTACACACAAAAAGAAACAATTTTTGTTGGTTATGAGGGATGGGAGCGGTGGGGCGGGAATACTGAATAGATAATAGAAAAGTGGTAACTTTAGTGAAGGGTAAGACAGTACACAATACTGGGGAAGCCAGCACAACTTGTACAAGGAAAGGTTACGGAAGCTCCATAGACACATCAAAACTCCCTGAGGGACTGAATTGCTGGGCAGAGGGCTGAACATCTAGCTCCACTGGCATAACACAGTATATAAAGAAAATATTCTACATTGTACCTGGGTGAATAGAATCTGGGGTCTTAAAAGCCTGTGAGCAGCCATCTAAGATACTCCACTGGTCTCACTCCTTCAGGAGGAAAGGAGAATGAAGAAAACTAAAGATACAAGGGAAAGACTAGTCCAAAGGACTAATGGGCCACAACTACCACGGCCTCCACCAGACTGAGTCCAGTACAGCTAGATGGTGCTCGGCTACCACCACTGACTGCTCTGACAGATCACAATAGAGGGTCCTGGACAGAGCTGGAGAAAAACGTAGAACAAAATTCTAACTCACAAAAAAAGACCAGACTTACTGGCCTGACAGATACTGGAGAAGCCCCGAGAATACGGCCCCCCGACACCCTTAGCTCAAAAGTCACTCCCGAGGTTCACCCTTCAGCCAAATATTAGATAATCCCATAAAACAAAACGAGACTAATGGGACACAACAGCCCGGGGACAAGGACTAGAAGGGAGGAGGGAAAAGGAAAGCTGGTAATAGGGAACCCAAGGTTGAGAAGAGTGTTGACATGTTTCAGGATTGTTAACCAATGTCATAAAACAATATATATGCTAACTGTTTAAAGAGAGAGGAACTATTTGTTCTGTAAACCTTCATCTAAATTACAACTGGGAAACAAAAAAAAAAACAAACAATGTCAAGTGTCCTCGTCTGAGTTCCTGGACTGGTGTGGTTACACTATATAATTACAAATCTCCAGCACACTCTCTGGCTAGGCTAAGGTAATTTAAATGACACCCGACTGAAGACCACCAAGCCATATATGCACAGAATAATCTAGCAGACATGCTGCATTCAGTTAACTAAGTTCACCTTTCAATGTATTCATCTCTTTTTTTGTCCCTTACTCACTCTTTGCTAATCCCTACTATATCTCTCTTACTTTATATCTCTCTGCCTCATGATGAGCAGACCTTAGAGCTCTTGTCCCATCTGTTCTACCTTCTGGACTTTGAGCATTTTGCCTACACATGCAGGCATACCTCGTTTTACTGTGCTTCACTTTATTGCACTTCACAGATATTGCATTTTTTACAAATTGAAGGTTTGTGGTAACCCTATGTTGAGTAAGTCTATCAGTGCTGTTTTTCCAACAGCATGTGCTTACTTCATGTCTCTGTGTCACATTTTGGTAATTCTCATAATATTTCAAACTTTTTCTTTATTATTATATCTGTTATAGTGATCTGTGATTAGTGATCTTTGATGTTATTATTGTAATTGTTTTGGGGTGCCACGAACCTTGCCCATATAAGACAGCGAACTTAATCGATAAATGCAGTGTGTGTTCTAACAGCTCCTCTAACTGGCCATTCCCCCATCTCTCTCCCTCTCCTTGGGCCTCCTTATTCCCTGAGACACAACAATACTGAAATTAGTCCAATTAACAACCCTTCAATGGCCTCTAAGTGTTCAAATGAAAGGAAGAGTCGAGTATCTCTCACTGGAAATCAAAAGCTAGGAACGATTAAGCTTAGTGAGCAAGGCATGTCGAAAGCCAAGACTGGCTGAAAACTAGACCTCTTGCACCAAACAGTTAGCCAAGCTGTGAATGCAAAGGAAAAGTTCTTGAAGGAAATTTAAAGTGCTACTCCAGTGAACACACAAATGATGAGAAAATGAAACAGCCTTATTGCTGGTATGGAGAGGGTTTTAGTGGTCTGGATAGAAGATCAAACCAGCCATAACATTCCCTTAAGCCAAAACCTAATCCAGAGCAAGGCCCTAACTCTCTTCAATTCTGTGAAGGCTGAGAGAGGTGAGAAAGCTGCAGAAGAAAAGTTTGAAGCTAACAGGTGCTTGTTCATGAAGTTTAAAGAAAGAAGCCATCTCCATAACATAAAAGTGCAAGGTGAGGCAGGAAGTGCTGATGTAGAATCTGCAGCAAGTTATCCAGGAGATCTGCCTAAGATAACTGATGAAGGTGGCTACATTAAACAACAAATTTTCAGTGTAGACAGAACAGCTTTATACTGGAAGAAGATGTCATCTAGGACTTTCACAGCTAGAGAGGAGAAGTCAATGCCTGGTTTCAAAGCTTCAAAGGATAGGCTGACTCTCTTGGTAGGGGCTAATGCAGCTGGTGAGTTTAAATTGAAGCCAATCTCATTTACCATTCCAAAAATCCTAGGGCCCTTAAGAATTATGCTAAATCTACTCTGCTTTTGCTCTATAAATGGAACAACAAAGCCTGGATGACAGTATATCTATTTACAACATGGTTTATTGAATATTTTAAGCCCACTGTTGAGACCTACTGCTCAGAAAAAAAGATTCCTTTCAAAACATTATTGCTCATTGACAATGCACCTGGTTATCCAAGAGCTCTGATGGAGATGTACAAGAAAATTAATGTTTTCATGCCTGCTAACACAACATTCATTCTGCAGCCCATAGATCAAGGAGTAATTTCAACTTTCAAGTCTTATTATTTAAGAAATACATTTTGTAAGATATTTTATGGTGATTCCCTTGATGAATCTAAAAAACCAAACCAAATCCATTGCTGTTGGGTCCGTTCTGACTCATAGTGACCCTATATAGGGCAAAGTAGAACTGCCCCATAGGGTTTCCAAGGAGCGGCTGGTGGATTCAAACTGCTGACGTTTTGATTAACAGCCTGAGCTGTTAACCACTGTGCCACCAGGGCTCCAGTGGATGGATCTAGGCAAAGTAAATTGAAAATTTTCTGGAAAGGATTCACCTAGATGCTATTAAGAACATTTCTGATTCATGAGAGGAGGTCAAAATATCAACATTAACAGGAGTTTGGAAGAAGTTGATTCCAACCCTCATGGATGACTTTGAGGGGTTCAAGACTTCAGTGGAGGAAGTAACTGCAGATGTGGTGGAAATAGCAAGAGAACTAGAATTAGAAGTGGAGCCTAAAGATATGACTGAATTGCTGCAATCTCATGATAAAACTTTAACAGATGAGGGGTTTCTAATGGATGAGCAAACAAGGTGGTATCTTGAGATGGAATCTACTCCTGATGAGGATGCTGTGAACATTGTTGAAATGACAACAAAGTATTTAGAATATTACATAAACTTAGTTGATAAAGCATCAGCAGAGTTTGAGAGGATTGACTCCAATTTTGAAACAAGTTCTACATGGGTAAAATGCTATCAAACAGCATCGCATGCTACAGAGAAATCTTTCATGAAAGGAAGAGTCAATTGATGCGACAAATTTCATAGTTGTCTTATTTTAAGATATTGCCACAGCCACCCAAACCTTCAGCAACCACCACCCTGATTAGTCAGCATCCATAAACATCAAGACAAGACCCTCCACCATCAAAAAGATTACAACTCGCTGACGGCTCAGATGATGATTAGCATTTTTAACAATGAAGTACTTTTTAATTAAGGTATCTACATTGTTTTTTTAAGACATAATGCTATTGCATACTTAACAGACTATAGTATAGTATGAACATAACTTTTATATGCACTGGGAAACCAAAAAATTCATGTGATTTGCTTTACTGTGATATTTGCTTTATTGCAGTGGTCTGGAACTGAACTCGAAATATCTCCAAGGTATGCTTGTACGGCATCTCCTTAACTAGGCATCTCTGAAACAGATCTCGTCAGAACGGCTTCAGGTTCCCAACTGTAAATTGGATTAACAGATCACTAATGGAGGAACCAAAGTCCCCCTGGAGACACAGCGGTTAAGCACGCAGCTGCTAACTGAAAGATTGGCAGTTTGAACCCACCAGCCACTCCGCAGGAAAAAGATGTGGCAGTCTGCTTCCATAAAGACTACAGTTTTGGAAACCCTATAGGGTAGTTCTACTCTGTCCTATAGGGTCGCTATGAGTAGAAATTGACTCTACAGCAATGGGAATGGAGGAGCCATATCCCATTCTTCTTTGGATCTCCAACACTTAGTACAGCATCTGGCATACAGAAGGTCCTTAGAAAATTGTTAAATTGAATTGAATTATTTATCACATCCTCAGTTGTCAAAAACATCCTTCCATGCCAAAGCACAGCCTGAACTTTAGGAAATTCTTGCTGATATCCTAACTATGGACTGGTAAAGGGGTTATTCATTTATTCAGTCATTCAATTTGAATACCTACTAGATGCTGGCTTTGCAGTGGTGAGCAAACCAATAGGATATTTGCCCTCATGAAATTTAGAGTCTAGTTTATCTAATAGGTACTATAGGTACTCAGTAAATGTTGGTAGATGATATCATGATATATGATTTTAAAAAAAGTTCCATTGCCGTTGAGTTGATTCCAACTCATAGTGACCCTCTAGGATAGCAGCTTTCAAATATATGAAGGCTATCTCATAAGAGAAGGCAGAATTGGGCTCAATGAGTGACAGTACTAGGACAAAGATTTCAGCTCAATAAGGTCATTTTGTTACTGGAGTTGTAGAAGACCCAACTTGGGAAGTAAGACGCTTCGCAGCACTAAGACACTGGATGACCATATGTTGGTGGATACTATATTAAGGATAATAACAATAATAATAATGGCGGTTAACATTTATAAGGCGCTTACTATATCCCAGGCATTGTACAACATTCTATGAAAAAGGTACTACTACCATCGCCATTTTATAGGTAAGGACACTAAGGTCCGTGGACAGAGTCCTCAGGCCTTGCTCTAATTCTCCCCTCCCCCACTTCCAGGAGTAATCCTGTTAGCAACTTGGCTACCTTCATCAAAAGATAAAGGAAGGGAGTTTTTGCTTAGGGGGCATTAAGTTTATGTTAACGGTGGTAGAATGATTTGGAAAAGGATAGAACAGTTGTACAACTTGGAGAATGTAATCAATGTCGCTGAATTGTCAGATAGAAATTGTGGAGATGGTGATTATTTTGTTACGTATATTGCCAGCACAATAGAAAAAAGATAAAGGAAGATGATTGATAATGTTAATGATAATTAATAATTAAAAGGTGAAGGTGGCATGGTATTGTTTGATGTGTGTGTGTCTGTATGTGTATAATTTTCTGTCTTAAATATATATATTTATACATATATACACAAACATATTTAGAGTTGACCGATTCAAATTGTGCCTTGAACTGCATCTGATTCAGCATTAAGAATGGAAATTGGCTTTTTAAAATAAAACTTCATTTTATTTTTTTAAATTTTTCTCTTCAATTTCTTCTTTCATCTAAAGGCTAAAACAGATGAGGGTTTTCCAGTTTGGGGAGTATCTTTTGCTTCATTTTGGCTCATGGTAAAAAGAGGCAGAGTGTGTGTATGTGTACACGAGGAGGGGGTATCAATAGTGCGTTTACCCACTGGACACGAAGGTGCTCTCCAAGAGTGCTCCCAGAGAAGTTACTATTGATATTTTCCCCCATAAACCTGTTCTTCCTCTTGTCTTCTGCATCCCAGGAAAGGCACCATTCACTCAGTTGCTCAGGCCAAAAATACAGAAGTCAAACTTATCTCTTTCTCTCACTCTCCACATCCAGACCATGGATAAATTCTGAGGCCTCTGTCTCCAAATACATCCCTAATCCTTCCACCGCCCCCTACCACCACTATCATCATCCAGGCTGCTAGCATCTCTTGCCTGGGATGCTGTAATAGTCTCCCTGCTTCCACTCTCGTTCCGTATAATCCTTTTGCACATAGCAACCAAAGTGACTTTTTTATTAAACATAAATTCAGTCATGTCACTTCTTGCTTAAAACCTTCCAATGGCTTCCCATCACATTGAGAAAACATTCCCAACTCCTTACTCTGGGTTTATAAAAAGCCTTCTACGCTCTGGCCTGACTACATTTTCTATACCATCCCCTATACTCTCCCCAGCCACCCTGGCCATTGGTGTGGTTCTCACGGGCATCAGGCTAGAGCCCTTGCACTAATGGTACCCTTTGCCTGGAACATCACTCCACTCATCTCCACATGCCCATCATCTTCATTTGATTCAGAACACAGCTTAGATATCACCTGGACATTCAGGCCTCCCCTGACCACCTAGTCTGAAGTACTCTATTCCCCATCATCTTGTTTTAATTCTCTGTGTAGCTCTTAGATGCTCTAATTTGTTCCTCTTTTCTTTCTCTCATCCTCTCTCTCTCTTTCTTATCTCTCTCTTCCACCGGAATGCAAGAGCTCCTTGTTCACTGCTGAATCCTCAGCCCCTAGAAAAAACCCTGATTCATAGTTAAAGTCTAATAAATATTTGTTGAGTAAATGAAAGTATGAATGATTAGCAGCCCCAGACCAGCAGCTTTCATTCACTGGCTTTTGCTTGTACCCAAGTTCCCCTGGTCATAACTGGATAATATCAAGCTTTGCGTGTTGTGGTAATGAGCACAGCTATGAGGTCTTGTAGCCACTGAACAACATACCTAACTCTTGGGGCAGATTTGTGAACATGTGTGAAATCAAGCATGAAAAAGAAACCAAGACTTTCTTACATGGGTCTAATTTGCGAAGATAACTGCTAAGAAGCTAGAATAGACTGGAAGGAAACATCAGGATCAGGCAATTCCCATTTGTGCTCATCGTCATTAGCTGTCGGTTTGTTAAAGTGCTGTCACTGAAACTTGGGCTTAACTCTTACATATTAACACTGTGAGTGCCTTGTGTTCTTGTGCTGGTCATGAATTATATTAGTGTTAGCCAAATTCAGTGACACCAGGTGAGAGTGACGAATTGATCTGTTTTCCTGAAGTTACTACCGTGGTTAAAACTCCAAAAATGGTTCCTATTGAATCAAATCTTTCTGTGAACAGTTTACTTACAGCCATTTTCCTATTTTTACAAAGCTATAATTTAATTCTCACCCTATACCTATGAGTTTTCCCATTTTATAAATGGGTAGACTTGGGCTCAGAGAGGTCAAATGACTTACTCAAGATCACACAGCTAGGCATAGATAGGCAGAGTTGGAATTTGAACTCTCCCTTCTGTTGTCCCATCCATAGCCATTAATCAACCTTCTGATCATATCTGGCACCTTGTGTAGACTTGCCTTTAGGGTTATAGTTCTCAATGTAAACTACTCATTTTTGCATTCTGCTGTGGACAGCAACCTCTGATGAGTCTGCTCAGTAGGGAGCATCCCCAAGAGACCAATTACTTCTAGAGGGCAATGATGATTCGAAATTTCTGAACTGACCCACTCCCCTTTATTTGCCCGGATGCCCTTGTCTGAGTCGTCCCCCAGCCTCCTGAGGTGACATACTTATTTCTGTACCAGCACTACAGATTGGTTTTCGTTGTTAATTGCCAGCGCCACCTTCCACCCCCTGGCAGTAATGAATGTCGGCTCATACAGAGAAACCTTCACTAAACTTTCCTTCTTAAATCAACCCTACAGTTTAAAAAAGTAATATGAGCAAGTTTAAAATTAGTGTATTGAAAAAAAAAACTTTCAAATATGTTAATATTTTAACAGCTCTTCTTTTGGAGACTGAAGTAGTGTCATATGTCAGAACAGCAGGGGAGGTGGGGGAGTACAGCTATGACTCAGGCAGACTTCACTGGGACTGGGGATCCAGACAACAGAGACAAAGATCTAAAAACAGTAGAATTACTAAGTAAGGTTCCCCTTCCCCTAGGGCCCACTACACCCACAAACTCTCCAAGGATATTGGACATAAACTACAGAAGAGAAAGCAGATGAGTGTTAAGCCTTTTTAAGCTATTCATTTTACACACTATCAATTCATGTTCCACCTGGCCCTTGTAGCAGTTGGCTAAAACTGCATTTTAAAGAGTTCACAGTTTTTCAGTGGCGGAAGAATAGTCTTTTCAACAAATGGTGCTGGAACAACTGGACATCACATGCAAAAAAAAAAAGTATCTAGACGTAGAGCTTGCATCCTTCACAAAAATTAATTCAAAATGCATCATAGACCTAAACATGAGGTACAAAACTATACAGCTTTTAGAAGATGGCCTAGGAGAAAATCTAGGTGACGTTCAGTTTAGCAAAGACTTTTTAGATACAAAAGCATGATTCATAAAAGAAAAAAATGGTAAGTTGTACTTCATTAAAATTAAAAATTTCTGCTCTGTGAAAGACACTGTTAAGAAAATGAAAAGACTAGCCACCAACCAGGAGACAATATTTTCAAAACACGTATCTGACAAAGGACTGGTATAGAGATATATGAAGAGCTCTTAAAATTCAACAAAAAGAAAATAAACAACCCATTTACAAAATGAGCCAAAGATCTGAACAGACACCTAATCAAAGAAGATACACAGAAGGCAAATAAGCATATGAAAAGATGCTCGGCGTCATTGTCATCAGGAAATTGCAAATTAAAATGATAATGAGATACCATTGCATACCTATTTAAAAAAAAATTGCTGTCCAGTCAACTCTAATTCATGGGGACCCCATGTGAGCAGAGTAGAACTGTGCTTCACAGGGTTTTTAATGACTGATTTTTCAGAAGTAGATCACCAGGACTTTCTTCCAAGGTGCCTCTGGGTGGACTCTAACTTGTAACCTTTTGGTTAGTAGCCGAGCATGTTAACTGCTTATACCACCAAGGGACTCCACACACCTGTTGTTGTTAGCTGCCATCGACCCCCATGCACAATGGTCTTGGACCATTGTGATCCTAAGGGTTTTTATTGGCTGATTTTCAGAAGTAGATCGCGGTGTGCTAAATAGTCCATCTTAGTCTGAAAGCTCTGCTGAAATTTGTTCAGGATCATACCAACATGCAAGCCTCCATTGACAGACAGGTGGTGGCTGCACATGAGGTGCATTGACCTGGGATCAAACCCAGGTCTCCCACATGGAAGATGAGAATTCTACCACTGAATCACCAATGCTTCATTACATACCTATTGTTGTTGTTGTTAGTTGCCGTTGAGTGGATTCCGACTCACGGCAACCCCATGTGAGCAGAGGAGAACTACTCCATAGGGTTTTCAAGGCTGTGACTTTTTGGAAGCAGACCATCAGGGCTATCTCCCAAGTATCCTCTGGGTGGGTTCAAACTGCCAATTTTTTGGCTAGTAGTTGCGCATTTAACTTTTTGAGCCACCTGGGGACTCCGACATACCTATTAAAATGGCTAAAATCCAAAAAACACTGACAACACCAAAAGTTGGTGTGGATATGGAGCAACAGGGACTCTCATTCATACTGGTGGGAATGCAAAACGGTGCAAGCACTTTAGATAGACAGTCTGGCAGTTTCTTACAAAGCTAAATATAGGCTTAGCATACAACCCAGCAATTGCACTTCTAGATATTTACCCAAATGAGTTGAAAGTGTATGTCCACACAAAAATTTGCACATGAATTTTGTCAAAAAGTGGAAGCAACCAAGATGTCTTTCAGTAGGTGAATGGATAAACAAACTGTGATTCATACAATGGTGCATTATTCAGCAATAAAAGAAATGAACTCTCAAGGTATAAAAAGACACAAAGAACCTTAAATGCATATTGCTAAGTGAAAGAAGCCAGAATCAAAAAGGTACATACTGTATGATTCCAACTGTATGACAATCTGGAAAAGGCAAAACTATAGAGACAGTAAAAAGATCTGCAGTTGCCAGGGGTTGAGGGAGGTAAGTGGGAAGAGATGAATAGGTGAAGCAAAGGGCATTTGCGGATGGTAAAACTATTCCGTATGATACTGTAATGGTGAACTCATTATGCATTTGCTAAAACCTATAGGACTGTACAACGCAAATAGTGAGCGCTACTGTAAACCATGGACTTTAGTTAATAATTAATCTATCAATATTGGCTTATCAATTAAAACAAAAGTACCACACCAATCCAAAATATTAATAATAGGAAAAACTATGCAGAGGGAAGAGAGGTATATGGGAACCCTCTGTACTTTCTGCACAATTTTTCTGTAAATCTAAAATTTCTCTAAAGAATCTAGTCTATTAAAAAAGAGTGTATATGTCCTACAGTGATAAAAGAAAATATTTTAAAACAAAGGCCCATCAGCTTGTGTCCAATACAGAAAATAATTTTGCATTCACCGTTGCACATATATCAATTATCTCAAAAGCAGTTTTGGGGTTCATTCAAGTGGGATGATAAATCGTTATACTTTTAAAGAATGGCAACCGTGTAGAGAGGATTTTAATAACAGCAAATGTCACTAAATGAGAGGATTTTAATTGCAGAATTTTAATTAGGCAACACAAAATGATTCTTTAAATTTTTTTTACACGAGTCACCAAGCACTGTGCTCACTAAAATATTTTAACAGCAAAAAGTCGTATCATCTTTTATGTCTTTGCTAAAATTTTTATCTTTCATACCTAGAATAAAATGGCCAAATTCCAAATAAAACTCTTTGCCGTCGAGCTGATTCCGACTCATAGCGACCCTGTGGGATTGGTTTTAAAAGTAATTCAATTCAACCAAAGGGTGTTACAGTTACTACAAGGAATTTACATATAGTATTTGGCAACAATAACATTAAAAAAGAAAGTCAAGAATTTAACTGACTCCGTCTTCTATTTTTTAAAAAATACTTTCGGAATAGGAAGCAGGTCCATTTTTTCCGGAAAAGGATGGTGATTGATTGTCAATAGATAGAGTGCAGGTACAAGGCACTGAGCTCAGTAACTTCTCCTCAAAGAAATGTTCACGTGAACTATGTTTGTAAATGGAGTGACTTTAAGCTGCTCACTGACTTCCACACAACCCCTCTGCTGACCCTGAGCATTTCCCTGAGCATCCAGGAAACACACAGATAAGACACAGGGGAAAGTACCCCAAGGGAATTACTGAAGGCTTCGCTTCTTTTTTGATTCAAGGCTGGGGCCCTTTTGATGCTCTTGAAGGCAATTATAAAATTCAAGGATCATTTAAAATGAGGCCATGCAGGAAGAAGATAATAAGCAAGTTACTGATTGCATGGGATGGAAATTAACAATGCAAAATGGTTTCAAAAAACTAGAAGGTAGGGGGAATAAGCCTCAGAGGGGGTTCTGTCGCAGACAAACTTGCTTAAAAGTGTTAACATTTAAATGGTCACACCTCTGCTTTGAAGTTAACACTCCATTAAGGGGCTGAGGGAGCTCACACCTCTGTCTGTGGCGCCTTTCACTCTTGTTGAAGCCCAAGGAAAGAGACAGGAGGGAGGAGGAGGAGAGAGAGGAGGAGGAGGAGCAGAAACAAATGGAGCAATGGCATAGGTTCGTTTATGGGAAAGCTGACAGTCCTGGTTATGCCTGCTGTCCTGATGCAATTATTAATAAGATCTACTTTTACTTCCAAAGTGTCCTGGCGTATACTGTATTTTTACACATATAATGCATACCTTCTGCATTTGTTTGCCAGCATCACCCTCCCCCCACCCCCCCAAGGTTTTTTTGTAAGCTTTTTTTTTTTTTTTTACAGCAACATGTAAAAAAGAAAACTGGCATAGCCACGCTTAGGAAAATCCCCGGGGGGGGGGGGGGGGCGGGGCGGACGTGGCTGGCAAACAAACTTAAAGGCGTGCATTACTTGTGTAAGAATACGGGTAAATTAAATGGTCACCCAAATAAGGTATTGAATGTCCCAAATGACAGTGGCAAGGCAACGGTTCTTTATACTTGTAAGTAAAAATGAAAGTGACAACATTTGTTCCTTGGAAGGCATGCTTTGGTTCAGAGATTTCTGTGTTATCACACATGCTAATGCTAAGTGTTCATGAGTCCAAGAGTAGAATCAAGTAATTAAAATACCTTAGAAACAGACCTCGGAGGCTATTGAGTTCTCATTTTGCAAATGAAAAAACAAGGCTCAGAGAGTTTGACTTGCTTAAGACCACACAGCTAGTTAATGGAAAAGCTGGACTAGGACCCAAGTCTCCTAAATGTAGATTATACATTTTTTAAAATATGTCTAATATATTCAGTAACGTAAAGAATGTTCTCAGAAATGGAGGGATAAAGTGCTGAAGTTGTCATAAATTATAGACTCCCTTCTCTAGGACAGAGGGCTCAGAGATCAGGAGGAGGGGATAGGGACTAGAGAGAGCAAGCACCAGTTCTTGGGGTGAAATTTCTGAAGCTCATTCATGATGTCAGCTGGGGAGGAGACCAAGAATTCTCTTGGAATGAGCAAAAGATAGGAATCAAATTGGTTCCTGACTTTGCAATTGAATAGTTAATTGACATTTGTCAAAGGTATCAAATGTCTTTAAATCTTCCGTTTCCTCATCTACAGAATGGATGGAAAAATAATACCTCAGATGACTGTTGTGAAGATTAAACGAGACAGTACATGTAAAGCACTTAGCCCAATAGCTGGCACATGGCTGTACATTGAGTAAATGTTAGATACCATCATTACCATCATCATTACCATTATCACTACGGCCATCATCTCCTTCATCTTCTTCATCGTATTCATCACTATCATCATCATCATCATCGTCTTTTTTCTTCTCCATTCCTAATCTTACCTCCTTTGACTGACTTCACAATCTCACTTCACCTTTTTCCTTTATGTAACGCTCTACCCTAATTTCATTTAGTTGTACATATAGCCCACAAAGATAGTTATTATGGTTTTTTTTTTTTTTAACAGATAAGGAAATAGACTCAGAGAGATTAAATAACTTCTACAAGGTCACACAACCAGTAAGTAAAGGAAGCAAAATTCAAACTTAAGTCTTCTTGTCTTTTCATTTTGTCTGTCTTATGGTTAGAAATGATGGGGTTGGGGGGCTGAAGTGAAAGAGGAAAGGGAAAAAAGCAACTGGGAGTTGCCCTACCTAGGGGACAGGTAGTCCCTTCATGGTGCAAACGTTTAACACACTTGGCTGCTAACCAAAAGGTTGGAGGATTGGGTCCACTCCAAGATGCCTTGAAAGAAAGGTGTGGTGATCTACTTCTGAAAAATCAGACATTGAAAACCCCATGGAGCACAGTCCTACTCTGATACACATGAGGTCTCCATGAGTCAGAAACAACTTGAGGGTAACTAGTATGTACGGTATAGAGGATAGTTGTGTTGGGAAACTAACAAGGTGCAGAGTATTCTTTACTCTGCTCTTCTGTAGGTGTTGCCCCTATACAATCAAGGTTTTCTATCTACCTTAGTCAATCAGTGGATATGGACTTAAAATCTGGGAAAAGCCTGGACACAGCCTTCAGGAACAGAAGAAAGGCCATTTGTCTTCACAACAGAAATCACCCGAGATACCCAGAAAAGGAGGCAGAAGCCTTAGTGTCTCTGTGGAAGTACCTGACCTAAAGACATGACCCAGCCAAATACAGAGGTACAGGTACTTGAGAAGTCCCTGGTGCACCGAGTGTTAATTTCAAACCCTTCACTTGGGTGACTGGAAACCAGGTCAGTGATAACAATGTCTCTGTATTCATGCTTCCTTATCATTTCTTGGGATTAATCTGGTCACCATTAGGACCATTCCTGTGAAATGATCCTTTGTATCATCATAATTAGTTGACTTGGAGTTATTTCTAATCACAGAATTAGGACTTCCAATGAGGAGCAGAGAATTTCTACTAACAAAAGCTAATTAGTAAAAGCGCAAGCCAAATAGAGGCCAAAATGAAGTGACAGTGATCCTACTCTATCCATACACCTCAGAACACTCGCAATGGATAGACCAAGGTCCTCACTTTCCCTGGGACCCCCCAAGAGTTCTTGGGTTATGCCTCCATTTGACTGTGTATGCCTTTCAGTAATTCAGTAATTCTGAACACATGCTTTAGAGTCAAACCAACTTGAGTTTGAATCTCGTCCCTACCCTTCCACCTTGTGACACTGGCCAGGTGATTTTTACTCTCTCTTGCATATAAAATTTCCTCACATGTAAAATGGTGATGATAATACTAACTTCATAATGTACACAATGCACTCAGCTCTGTCCTGGCATACAATAAATTTTCAAAAAGTGGCATCTGTCCTATTCTGCTAACATCCCTGCTGAGAGATGTTACAGCTATGGCAGAACATACCTCCTCACATTTCTCCCACCCCTTTGACCACTTCTCTCTTTGGAATATATTTACTGGGTTAGCCTTTGGCCCACCTGTATATAGCTTAAGGATTAGGTAAGAAGGTGGGATAATATTCTCTCTCTCTCTCTGTACTACCTGCAGGGTCCTTTCCTTGGCCCTAACCTGATTATCAGTTGTAACAATTAACTCATGAAAATTGTTCATCAAATCTGTAAATTACACCAAGCCAAGAGAGACAGCAAAAACATTCAATGACAGAATTTTGGACCAAAAAAATATGTTTTCAAAATGACTAGAATCAGTATAATAAGGACACGTATAAGGTCCTTCCTTTGAGCCCATACAAACTTCAGCTGCATAAGGACCAGACTCTGAGAAAACAAAACAACCTCAGACTTTTTATTTGAAACTAAACTCGATCTAGTTAGTTCTATGTTATGTAGGTGTAAATTCACTTACATCTTGGACACATGGCATGTAGCCTAGAAGGAGGGGCACAGTCAGCCCACTCAGTGTTGCTTGATCAGAAAGACCAAAAGATCTGGCATAAAGCAACCTATTTTAGCCTTCTTTCAAGAATGAAAGGAGATAGTAGATTCCATAACACTAGGGTTGTGTAAACATAAGCTGAATGAAGACTTGGTTGGGATGTCACTAAAGAAATGCAAGTATCAGGTAAACCCTTGAACCAGATACCACTAAGGTCCCTTTCAACCACAAGCATCCTTCTGGTGGTTTGTGCCATCTCATAGGGCCAAGAATCTTCTTATCAGAGCATACAGTTAATCCCTTTATAATTTCCAAAGGAAGTGAGCAAACAGATAAAAGAGTCCCAGGTCATACTGTAGGTTTCTTTATAAATTTGAGTAACAAGCATCCTTGGGTATGATTACTCTCATTTCCCTAGATTTGGTTATTTCTCAAAAATTGCTTTCCAAAAGAAATATGAGCTGGCTGTTCTAAACCCTGCACACATCTTAGTTATTTTCTCCCTGGGCTTGTGTCCAGCTTCCTCTGCCCTGTCAAATGCCCCCAACGTCTTATCTCTACCAATCCATCACCTCTTTCAAATCTGACTCCATGCCAGCCTCCTCTAAAAGGCCTTCCCGGTTTCTCACAATCTTCTAAGCTCCTCAAGGATCCTCTGCCTTCAACACACTTGCTTATGTGTTGCCTGAAAAGCATTCTCCAGTTGTTTCATGTTTTTGTGACTCTCTAACTGAACTATAAACTACTAAAGGGCAGTGAGCCTCTGTCAGTGGAGATAAAAAGGAGAAGAGCTCTAGGTTTCCCTAATGATCATCACACAACACAAAGCAACCACTGGGGGCCTAAGACTCATCAAACAGCAGTGAAATTCCACTAGGGTTAAGGTTAGATAGGGCAATCCAAGTTTCGGAAGATCAGAGACGTTTACATTCTGTTCCTAGTAGTTCAATAGTCCCTCCAAATCACCAGGACTGCATATATAAAAGTTTCATCTAGCCACTAGCTTTAGCTGAACACATCACAGGTTACTTAATTTATTATTATTTTTTTAAATTTTAATAGAAAAATTGATTCTGGAATGAAACATGCAGTAGCCTTCATCTTCTTTTTTTTTTTTTTTTTTTGGAGTAGACTAACCTTTTAAAGAATAGCATTCTTGCCCTGGAGAGGGCCATGAAAGTTTAAAAGGTTATTCTTCACATTACATGTAACGCACATGCTCACCTTTCCTCTCTCGTTGCCAGATCTGCGCTCAGGGTGCCTGTGGTGCTAACTCACTGAAAATACCGGCTCCATTAATGCATGATTTACTTCTCTTTACTTGGCAAAGTACAGACTCTATCTTTCAAAGCAAATTCAAGCTTGTGTAATTCATTACCTACTTGGTGAGATATGATAGCATGGAATTTTCTCTCTTCAAAACTCAAAAGAGCAAAGCAAGTGCATTGCTGAAGAAAGGCCTTCCCTGATCCACTCAGAGGAGTTTGTTGCTCCCTGCTGTGAGTTTCTACGGCATTTTTAACTTACTGCTCTTCATAAACTTGTCATAGCTGATCATAAGTATTTATTTATATGTCTGTCTCACCTATTCCAGCTGCCATTTCCAAGAGAGCAGAAACTCTGTCCTATCCATCTCTTTGTAATCCCATGTTGTGGATGCTTTGGTGTGCCACCCAGATCACCCTTTCAGGATAAGACTCCCATTCTCTCAGCTGCTGTGACTGTTGCCTGCTATCAGCTCACAGCTGAGTCTCTCTTCTGGAATTGCACCAAACTAATAAGATCCGCCTCACTCAAGCATTATCCCTCATCCAATAACTGGTCAATATGAGGGTACAAGGCCTGTCCACATTACCTAAATTCAGAATACTTATGAAGGGCCATCCCAGATCCAAATATCCGTGCTGAGGTCTCAGTTGTAACTACATCACAGCTCATCTTCCTCTCTCCCCAGCCCTTCTTCCCCTACCCTCTCACAGATGTTGTTCTTGACAGCCCTCCCCAACACATCTCCTGTACATAAATCTCCATTTCAGAGTCTGTTTCCCACTGAACCCAGCTTAAGACAGCCCAGACCCTCACGCAGTGCATAGCACATAGTAGATATTCAACTAATACTTGGTAAGTGAACGAATGAATTCCACAAGAAATTAATAAATATTAACAATTATGCATTCTAATGTTTCACTCTCACTGCTCTCCCTGTCTCATCCTCTCTAGGGTGGTGATCCTTGGCATTGTTGTTGTGTGTCATCAAGTCAATTCCAATTCATAGTGACCCTATATGGCAAAGCAGAACTGCTCCATAGGGTTTCCTAGGCTGTAATCTTTGTGGGAGCAGATTGCCAGGTCTTTTCTCCCATGGAGCCACTGGTGAGTTCAAATCACTAACCTTTTGATTCGCAGGTGAGTGCTTAACCACTGTGCCACCAGGTGTCCTTTGGCATTGGTATAGACAAATACTAATTGAGCTTCTACATGCTAGACAATGTGCTAAACACTAGGGAGCCAGAGACAACTCAGGCTCTCCCTGAGTGTCAGTGTCCATGGCAGAAAGGAGACTGCCTCACGTGTACCAATCCAGGCTTTGTTTTCTGCAGATGAAGATACCGTAATAGTGATTCTGTTTATAACAGGGATATGAGAACTGCACTCCTAAGCATTTTATCTGTATGTCTAGCTTTTCCTAGGCAGCATCTCATGGATACTCTAAGTCTTTTAGAATGGAATGACTTTGATACTTCACCTTAGAACTTGATAGTTGACTTGTGATTTTTCTCCTTCACGAATGGTTTTTTAGAGAAGGAGAAAGGCCAATCTAAGAAAGGAGACTGTGTTTAGCACATAGCAGGGCCAGAGTAAACTATTCCAGAACTTGGGTATATGGGACCCTATTAGAGTTAAGACCTAGAGAAATCTTAAAAATCCAAATATAATAGGCAAGAAATGCTATATGCAGAGGACAGAATATCTTTGGGTCAAAGTAGGCAGTTCAGGTCCCAAAAATCTAACCAAGGCATAACTAAGCATGAAAGAAAGTTATGTCCCAGCCCTGGTAGCACAGTGGTTAAGAGCTACGGCTGCGAACCAAAAGGTCAACAGTTCAAATTCACCAGCCACTCCTAGGAAACCCTATGGGGCAGTTCTATTCTGTCCTATAGGGTTGCTACGATTCACAATCAACTCGACGGCAAGGAGTTTGGTTTTGGGTTTTAAGGGACCTTGGGACAATAAAAAATAACCTAACATTCTTGTTGTTGGAGTCCCAGAAGGAGAGGAGAAACAGAACAGGGATGAAAAAGCAACTGAAGAATTATTGGCTGAAAACTTCTCAAATTTTCCCCAAAACAAAAACTATATATTCAAGAATCTGTACAAATCCCAAACAGGAGAAACCCAAGGAAATCCACAAGACGCATCGTAGTCAAACTTCCAAGAACTAAAGACAAAAAAAAAAAAAAAAAAAATCTTGAAAGCAGCAAAAGAGAAATAAATAGCACCTTATTTATAGGGGTTAAGCAATGAGAATGACAGCAGATTCTCATCAGAAACTGCAGAGGCCAGAAAGAAACTGGCACAACATTTTAAAGTGCTGAAAAAAAAGAAACCAGAATCCTATAACCATTCTAGTTTGTGTAGTGACCACTGTGAGTTGCACTTGAATCCCCAGTATGCCCACTCCTTTCTGAGTGCCCCAAAGAGCCAGGGCCTGTAGCTGCCTGCCAAAGGCCAGGGCTTGAACCACAGTGCCTTCGCCCAAGTGCTGCTGCCTGCAGGTTCTGCCTGCAAAGCCAGCCAGCTCACTCCCTGCCTTCTGCCCTGGATCTTTGGTCAACAGAGACAATAATGTAGACTGCTGGCTCAGAGGGTGCACTACAGCCTACATCCTTTATCTTAAAGTAGAAAAAAATCTATCTTTGAGACAATAACTCACAGTCCATGGCTTGCTTATTCATGATGTGTATGATATTTGCCACAGTTATAACTCTTTTCTATTCTGCGTTTCCTGGCAGCCAACATTATGTCTAACATATTCATATGCATATATCACATATAACAATATATTTCCTTATTTCTATTATCTTTTTCTGTTGTCACCTACATCCTGACACATAGAAACTCTGAATCTGGTTCTGCTCAGACCTTACCAATTAAGATTCTTATAGTTCTTACCTCTCCAGGTCTATATATGCTACACTAAGTTCAAACCTGGCAACTCCCCTCTTTGACACCTCTTGATGTATAAGTGACTCACACAGGGACCAGTGAGAAAGGTGAGGTTCCTAAGGCACAGGAATTTAAACCTAGCCCACACAGTAGCATGTGCTAAGCCAGCACTTCAATGCCTGGGTAGTGACTCTCAGACTGAGGCCTTCTTGGGCTTTAGACTTTTCTTACCCAGAAAATAGGATCAGCACCACCGCCATCATGAATTATTCAACAGCTGCCTGGGCTACTCCTTGGTGAACAATGAAATAATGGAAACTGACGAAATTGATCTGTGGTGAATTTTTAGCGAAACCAAGTTCATGGCAAGTGAGCAAAGGCCGTTAGGGCTTGGAGGAACATGACCACAAGGATGGCCAACAATTCCTCTGGGAACATCACCACCTGGCCGAGGGTACATCCAGGCCAGAGGCCCTGCACAAGGCTTCTTTTCCTCCCAGGGGCCAGGGGAGATGGAATGTTGTCTCTGCAGGAAAAGCACAGCCACTTGGGCCCACCAAGCCAGGTTCCCAGCCGGAAGAATGGGCAAGACTTGTAAAACATTTCATGAAGCATTCGAATTCCTTATTAATTAGTAGCTCAATACTCAAATCTCTAAACATAATTTCAGCTGCTTAGCAGAGTGCTAAGAAAGAAGGGCTTCAACTCAGCCTAGTACGAATTTTGCGTTAAGGTTTCACTAATTAAAAGGAAGAAAAGTATTGGCACCGTGTCAAATCCTTCCATTAATGTCCCTCAGCATATATTCTGCTGCTTGTTATTGTATAATCATTAAATGTGAAATATTAAACTGGACATTTGACTTTATTGATCACTTTATGGACTAAGGATAGAGCAAGTAATTATCTACCAAGACAGATTCATTGATTGGGCTGTCATTGGGAAATCTGAAATTGACACAGAGTTGATTATCATTCTAGTATGTTGTTTATATCAATTATTTTGTCTCCTCTTTCTCGTCAAGAATTACATATTTATAGTTAGTTCTCTTTAAGAACTCAAAATCAGACTTTTTACCCTAAAATCGGGTGTGTGGTTTACTATGAAGATCAAAAGCATTGCAATCTAAGTGTACAGACTTATTTTTGCAGGTGGGTGTGTTATCAGTTCTGATACCAAGCAGCTTTGGACTAGTATTTTATCTGTCGCTAAGCCTCAGCTTTTCTACTCGAAAAATAATTTTATTTCTCCTGGACATCGTTTCCTTCTTTACTCTGCTTATTGCCTCAGTATTTACAATTTGGATCAGTTTACTGAAGAGGTGCTAGGCCTCTTCGATATTCTAGGCATGGTGCAGGATGCTGGGGACACCAGAAAGGGTATGACAGAGGCCCTGTCCTCATAGTAGTTTATAATCCAGTGAAGGAGACAGGCCTGGGCCCAAATAAAGTATGTGGAAGAGTATGAAGAGGAAAGTCTAAGTGGTACAATATTTGGAACTAAAAAGCCTTCTGGTTCTATTGTGATTCAGGGTGAGCTGATTTTAAATCCTGGGCTGATGACAGGGTCAAAGTGGGCTACCAGAATCTGAGGGTGGAGAGTAGAATGGAGGGAGGCATTATCTTTAAATCCCATCTGACATGCAAGGAAGCAAGTCTTAAGAGTTCATCTTTTCCAGACTTTAGCAGCTGACTTCATGGGCGATATCTAACACAGACTAGGGTTTCATGAAATTCCTTTCTCGGAACAGATTTGTAGAGAAGTCCTAATGTAGCTTTTGCATGTCGTTGGTACCCCTTTATTTGTTAGGGCATAGATATACAATTGTGCAATATATCCTTCCTACATATAGTTTCTCCCTTAGTTAATTTTATCTTCTGTATGGGCAGGGATCATGACTTTTATGTTGTTTTTTCAACTCTTTTTCATCATCCCCTTGTGTTTTGGCATTCAGTAGATACTCAATAAACGATAACAGAAGCCTTTTGTGAGGCATTTGTAGGCTAGTGGCCCGCTTTGAACAACTTGGTTTCCATGAAGCCTGCTCTTACATTTCAATTTGTTTTGGCTCATGGTAGATAAGCATTAGACCTAGGAGCTCAAGTCACTGCAAATCATGGGGCTTGAAGGTTGATAGCATGAATGAATGAAACTGAGATCAATTTCACTTAAGCATCTTTTCAATGCTGGTGTAGGACACAGCCTGGGTCATGGATATAGCATTTCATTCAGATTAGGAGACCCGGGTTTTGATCTCAGTGGCCCTGGGAAGTGACCTATCACTTTGGACAGGGTTCTTCCTCTGTTAAATATAAAGTGGTTGGGCCAGATACACAGGAAAGGCATTTCCCACTCTATCTTGCCTTGAGTTACAGAGATCAGTTGTTAGCATTCACAAGGGCAATAAAAAGATAAGACAAGAGAGGTAAATTATTTTATTCAAGATCACAATTCCAAAAATTAACAGGATACTTAAGAGCCTAAATCTCTTCACTCCCACGCAGCACAACTCTGAACAGCCTCTGTGGCTTCTCTTTATGTATCTAGATAAAGAAAAGAAAACTGCTATTAACTTGTTGGTCATGATTTAGGCTTTGGAAAGTACTTGTGAGTGAGCAACATTTACCACCTGAATTTCCAAGTAAGTCTGTAACATACTTTTTCTATGTCTTTCCAGAACTTTTGGACCAGAACTCCATATATCTTTAGGGCAGAGGTCTTCAATCTTTTCTCCTTTCTGTCTCTCTCCCTCTTAAGTCTGACTGACGCTGTGAAACCTCTCCCCAAAACAATGCTGGAGGTCACATAAATACAACATTTTGCCCACAAGTTCAGGGTAGTGAGAGGGAGAGTAGGAGGCTGTTCCCAGATTGAGAATCCTCTTCTAGCGTCTATTGTAGAACAAGGCTTTGCTCTGATATGAGTACTTTTGTGCTTTAACCCTCTCTGCTCTGCCACCTGCTAGCTATGTGACCACTAACCTGTTACCTAAACTTTCTGACCTCCTTTGGAAACATAAGGATGTAATATCCACCTTGCAGTTGGTTGGGAGAATTAGTATTATGAGCGAATATAGGTAAAGCACCTAGCACCATGCCCATCATGCAGTAATAGGCACTCACTCAACAAAATGTTCATTTTCTTCCCCATTCTCATTTTTTTTTTAAATCCTAGTCAAACCAGCATGACAATGTGCCTTCCTTTCGTTATTTGAAGTCCCAATTCCTTTTTGAGTGTCCATACCTCTTTTCACCTCTTCCACTCCTAACTTTCTACTTTAACTTATATTTGTATTGCTCAATCTTATATAATACACTTGGATTTCTTCCCTTTTGTTTTAAAATTTTCTGCTCTTTAGAAACAGCAGTATTGTGCTTCTTTTGCCAAAATGGGTGCCATTTTTAATTCTCCAGATTTGCTACTTCTGAGGTAAAGTCTTAGCCACATTAGCATGGTCCAGAATTTCCCATTTTAAATCTTTCCTGGGGCTGAAAATTAATCTTTCCTTAGGCAATACCTAAAGGGTATGTGTATCGATTGATCTAAAGATCAATTAAACACTGACTGAGCTTCAGTAAAGCAACTATTTCTTTACACAGAAAGAGGTGATGATAATGCAAGTAGAATCCTGGAACACTGAGTTCAGTTTGCCAAGGTCCCTTATGGAATGCCAGGATAACTAGAGAAGCTGCTGGGATTCAGACCGAATGGGTGACCTTTTGCCTCCAGAGCACATGAGACAAAGTGGAAAACTAACATTTATTGAGCAACTGTTATGTACCTGATAAAAGCCAGAGATTGCAATACGGTGGCCTACAGCTCACACATGGCCCACAAATGTGGAGTTTCTTTGTTTTGCCCCCACTGTGTTTTAATAAATTCAAACTTATATTTAAAAGTAGAAACATTTCATACACATTATATGCACATTCACACACATACATAGATCTTGTGGCTTCTCCTGAAATTTAGAGTATTTGGTAACACTAGGCTCAACTTCCCACATGGTAACGATAAGTTGGAGCAGGACAACAGACACTCTCATTAGAGGGGTTGTTGTAGTTAGGTGCTGTCGAGTCCGTGCTGACTCATAGCAACTCTATAGGACAGAGTAGAACTGCCCCATAGGGTTTCCAAAGAATGGCTGGTGGATTCGAACTGCTGAGCTTTTCGTTAGCAGCTGTACAAGCTCTCAGTTCAGCACACTCCTCACCATTCACTCAAAGTGTGTATACTTACATATTGTACCTGGTCCCCCTGCTTCTCATTTACCTTACCTTAGTAAGCCTTTGAATCTCTCTCTCTCAGAGAGGGATGGATTTGACTCTCACAAATGAGAAAATGTGCAGACTCTCAACTGTTAATGATTAAGGCACAGCTGAGAGGGAACATTAAGATTATCATCTGGATTTGCCTCCCTAATATAGCGCTAAAGCAGTGGTTCTCAACCAGGGATGATTTTGCCTTCCAAGGGACATTTGGCAATGTCTGTGGTCATTTTTGGTTATCATAGGTGGGGAGGGGGCTAATGACATCTAGTGGCTAGAGACCTACAATGCACAAGACAGTCCCCACAACACAAAAGTAATTGGCTCAAAACATCACTAGTGCTGAAGCTGAAAAACCCTGCCCTAGAGAGCTTTATAAAAGTATTTTTCCCTAGAGAACTTTTTCATTATCTTAGGAACAAGAAGGTGCTCCTGCCATTAGCCACCTGCTAACAGAGGTAAAGGAGCCTTGGTGGTGCAATGGTTATGCACCGAACTGCTAACTAGAACTAGAAGGTCGTTAGTTCCAACCCACCAGTGACTCTGCCGAAGAAAAGACCTAGCAATCTGCTGCCATAAAGATTTCAGCAACCCTATGGGGCAGTCCTATTCTGGCCTATAGGGTTACTAGGAGTCAGAAGTGACTCGATGGGACACGAAACAACAGCAGAGGTGGAGAAACTAAATTTGCGCTAACAAATTTCCTCTTCACAGAGCCTCCCTCTCCCGATCCAGGGAATCCAATTAAAGTTTTAGGAGGTGTAAGACAAAGAAAAACTAGGAGTTTACTACCAGAAAATCATCACCATGGAAATTCTCAGATACTTTTGAAAAAAGGACAATGACTTCAGAAAGACGACCTGAAATGCAAGAAGAAATGGTGGGAACATTTAAAAAGTTAACAACATGTAAAAAATAACAACAATGTGTAACTTGTGGAGTTAAGAAAATAAGATTGAACTAACACTCTAAACACCAAAAATAAAACCCAAACCCATTTGCTGTCGAGTCAATTCCAACTCATAGTGACCCTATAGGACAGAGTAGAACTGCCCCATAAGGTTTCCAAAGAGCAGTAGGTGGGTTCAAACTGCCAACCTTTTGTTTAGCAGCCATAGCACTTAACCACTACACCACCGGGGCTCCCTCTAAACAGCTGTAGCATATAAATAGGGGATGGAAATAATTGAAGTTTAAACATTCTAAATTCTTTATATTGTTTGGGACAAAGATAAAGCTACTAATTAAAATTCTATTTTGTGAAGAAATATAAACATAACAAAATATTAAGATAAAGACTGAAAGAATAAACATAAAATATCCAACTTCCAAACTAATGGAGGGGAGAATTAAATGAGATGGGACCAAATCTCAATTAATCTAAAAGAAAGAAAAATAAGGGGAAAAAAGAAAACCCAGAGCAAGAAAAAACAAATTGCAAAATAAAATGATAAAATAAATCCAAACATGAGTAACCATGATAAATGTAAATAGACTAAAATTGCAATTTTAAAGACAAATTATCAGACTGGATAAAACATATATAACCCCAATTGTAAACATGCCTATATACAAGGGACACAGTGTAACATAAGGACACAAACAATTAGAAAATAAACACATAGAAAAAGATAAAAAAAAAAATGAGAAATTTGCTTTAACTGTATTAAATATCAGACAAAACAGACTTTAAGGCAATAATCATACTAGAGAAAAAGAGGATCATTATATATTGATGAAAGTTTTGATTTACCAGGAAAATACAACAATTCTAACTTCTACACACCCCAAAATATTTAAATTGACAAAACTATGAGGAGAAATTGATAAGTCTATCATCAGAGTGGGAGAGTTTGTTGTAATTGATAGATCAAGCAGTCAAGAAACCAGTAATGATATGAAGTATTTGACAACATAAGCAACAATCTTAATTACAGAAACACATTGAAAACATAGCTCCCAAAACTGGAGAATGCATATTCTTTTCAATTATGCAAGGAATGTTTATAAAAATTGGCCAAATCTAATGCAAAATCTCAATAAATTAAAAAACAAAACTTACCATATAACCCACACAAACACAATACAATTAGGTCAGAAATCAGTAATTATAAAGATGATAAAAATTTTTGGAAATTAAAGAATACACTTCTATTTACCTCATGGGTCAAAGAAGAAACTAAAATTACGGTTTAGAACTGAACAATAATTAAAATGCTACATATCAGGAGGCAGGGCCAAGATGGTGGAGTAGTCAGATGCTTCCGGTGGACCCTCTTACAACAAAGACCCAAAAAAAAGAGTGATTAGATTATATATGGCAATCTGGGAGCCCTGAACATCAAAGGCAGAGTTGAGGAACCAGACTGAGTGGCACAGGGAGGGAGAGATGGTTTGGAAGCAGCAAGGAGTTGCCAGATCTTACCCAGCAAGAGCCTGAACCCTTCAGGCCTGAGCAGCTTATGGGTAAGTGGTGAGGCAGGCCAGCAGCGGTCCTCGGAAGGTGCATTTTCTGCACTGGGAGAGACCCAGTGCTGGAGAGTCTACACAGCCACCCAGAACCAGTGAGAAGCAGCCTTCATCTCTGAAAGATAAGTAATTGCATATGGCTTACAGCATGGATCAAAAATACCCCCCTTAGGAAAAAATCTCTCTCCCATTTACCTCCCTGCTCTGCACAGGTCCTGGGCTGGCTTCAGCAACTGCCAAGTCCCCTGGGCCAGAAGTAGGATCCATCACACACCCGGAGCCATTCTCCTTGCCATGGAGCGTGAACAAATTAACAAACGGGAAAAAATAAACTGCTAGCTCCCCTAAGCCAGGAACCCAGGGCAGGCACAGCTTCTTTGCCTAGGCACAGTCATAAGGGATCCATGGACTTTGAGTGCCTTTCCCCATGCAGAGACTTGCATGGGCCCATTTCAACAGCGTAGGCCCTCATTACTACAGTACAACAGGGTATATACCGGCCCTCATTACTGCAGTACAACAGGGTATATACCGGAAGTCTAACTTCAACTGTTTCTGCTATGAAGTGGCAGGTTCTTGGCATTTGACACTGCTCTTCCTATCAAGCAGAGTCTTCACCTACCCACATCAGGGGCCTGAGAACTGGTGGCTCCACCCATGCCACCTAGCAACCTGTGATAGGGGCCCATGAATAAGAGGTGCCCCTCAGTCCTTACAGCCAACATCATTAGCTGCTCATAGTCCAGCTGCAAAACCCACCCACCTATGTGCTCTAGGGAACAGGGATATGCCTTCCTCCTGGACACTTGAGGATGGCCGTCAGCCCCCTGCCTTGCTCAGAGTATGTCCCCTGCTTCAGTCAGATGCCTCTGCCTACACCAATCACCCATGCTTGTCTAGGACTGTAAGTGAGAGCCTACACCACATACTTCATGGCTATCTACCTGGGCACCTGAGCTGAATCCATACAGGAGGAGTGGGCAGACTCCTGAGCTCACATATCTAGTAATGGATCAAACTACCTTGTGACAAGACATTAGAGCTTCAAAGTTGCCAAAAATCAAACTAGCTCATACGAGCAACATATTTGGGCATATCAAAACAAAACAGGAAGCTAGGACACAGTAAGCAAACATAAAATAAATAAATACAATTTATTGATGGCTCGGAGACAATAGTCAATATCAAATCACATAAAGAGGCAATCCATGATGGCTTCAGCAAGCTCCCAAAATAAATAATCTAGAAATTTCCCAGAGGAGGAAAATTTCCTGGAATTACTGGAGGCAGAATACAAAAGATTAATATACAAAAATTAGGAAGGAAATTAAGCAAAACGTAGAACACGCAACAGAGGAAATTAAAAAGATTAAAGAAGAGCATAATGACGAAGTTAACAGGCTGCAAGAATCCATAGAGAGACAGCAATCAGAAATCCAGAAGATTAATAATAAAATGTCAGAATTAGACAACTCAATAGAAAGTCAGGAGCAGAATTGAGGCAATGGAGGTCAGAATTAGTGAGATTGAAGATAAAGCACTTGACACCAACTTATTTGAATAAAAATCAGATAAAAGGATTTAAAAAAATGAAGAAACCCTAAGAATTATGTGGAACTCTATCAAGAGGAATAACCTACGAGTGACTGGAGTAACAGAAAAGGGGGGGATAACAGAAAATATAGAGAGAATTGTTGAAGATTTGTTGGCAGAGAACTTCCCTGATATCGTGAAAGATGACAAGATATCTATCCAAGACATTCATCGAACCCCACATAAGGTAGATCCCAAAAGAAAGTCACCAAGACATATTATAATCAAACTTGCCAAAACCAAAGATAAAGAGACAATTTTAAGAGCAGCTAAGGATAAATGAAAAGCCTTCTACAAAGGAGAGTCAATAAGAATAAGCTCAGAGTACTCAGCAGAAACCATGCAGGCAAGAAGGCAATGGGATGACATATATAAAGACTTGAAGGAAAACAACTGCCAGCCAAGAATTATATATCCAGCAAAACTGTCTCTCAATTATGACGGTGAAATTAGGACATTTCCAGATAAACAGAAGTTCAGGGAATTTACAAAAACCAAACCAAAATTACAAGAAATACTAAAGGGAGTCCTCCAGTTAGAAAATCAGTAACATCAGATAACAACCCAAGACTAGAACATGGGACAGAACAACCAGATATCAACCCAGACAGGGAAGTCACCAAAGTATATCAAAGCTAAAACACTGAAAATAGGGGAACAGATGTCAGTATGTAAAAGATGACAACATTAAAACAAAAAAGAGGGACTCAAAAAATGTAGACATAGATTTTTCATATGGAAGGAAGTCAAGGCGATATAAAGAAATAAAAGACTGGTATAAACTTAGAAAAATAGAGGTAAATATTAAGGTAACCACAAAGGAAACTAACAATCCTACAAGTCAAAATAAGAAGCTAGAAAAATATACTCAGCAAACACAAAATCAACAACAATGAAAAAGATGGAAAGAAAATACATAAAGAAAAACAACTCAGTACAGAAAATGAAATGGAACAAAGAAACTGTGAACAACATGCAAAAAAAGACATCAAAATGACAGCACTAAACTCATACCTATCAATAATTATGCTGAATGTAAATGGAATAAATGCACCAATAAAGAGACAGGGAGTGGCAGAATGGATAAAAAAAAAAAAAACACTATCCATCTCTACGCTGCCTACAAGAGACACACCTTAGACTTAAAGACACAAACAAATTAAATCTTAAAGACGGAAAAAAATATATCAAGCAAACAACACTCAAAAAAGGTCAGGAATGGCAATATTAATCTCTGACAAAATAGACTTTAAAGTAAAATCTACCACAAGGGATAAGGAAGGACACTAACTAATGATTAAAGGGTCAATACACCAGGAGTATATAACTATAATAAATATTTACCCACCCAATGACAGGGCTCCAAAATGCATAAAACAAACTCTAATAGCACTGAAAAGAGAGATAGACAACTCCACAATAAGAATAGGAGACTTCAACACACCACTTTCGGTGAAGGACAGAATATCCAGAAAGAAGCTCAACAAAGACACGGAAGAGCTAAATGTTACAATCAACCAACTTGATCTCATAGATGTACACCGAACACTCCACCCAACAGTAGCCAAGTATACTTTCTTTTCCAACACACATGGAACACTCTCCTGAATAGACCACATATTAGGCCATAAAGCAAGCCTTAACAAAATCCAAAACATCGAAATATTACAAAGCATCTTTTCTGACCATGAATCCATAAAAGCAGAAATCAACAACACAAAAAGCAAGGGAAAAAAATCAAACACATGGAAACTGAACAACACCTTGCTCAAAAACTACTGGGTTATAGAAGAAATTAAAGATGGAATAAAGAAATTCATGGAATCAACTGAGAATGAAAACACATCCTACCAGAACCTTTGGGACACAGCTAAAGCAGTGCTCAAAGGTTAGTTTATAGCAATAAATGTACACATCCAAAAAAGAAGAAAGAGCCATAATCAAAACATTAACCCTACAATTGGAACAAGTAGAAACAGAGCAACAAAAGAAGCCCTCAGGCACCAGAAGAGAAGAAATAATAAGAATTAGAGCAGAATTAAATGAAATAGAGAATAGAAAAACAATTCAAAGAGTTCACAAGACCAACAGCTGGTTCATTGGAAAGATCAACAAAATTGATAAACCATTGGCCAAACTGACAAAAGAAAAACAGGAGAGGAGGCAAATAACCCATATAAGAAATGAGATAGGTGATATCACAACAGACTCAACTGAAATTAAAACAATCATAACAAAATACTATGAAAAGTTGTACTCTAACAAATTTCAAAACCTAGAAGAAGTGAACAAATTTCTAGAAACTCACTACCTACGTAAACTAACACAAACATAGGTAGAACAACTAAATAAACCCATAACAAAAGAAGAGATTGAAAATGTTATTAAAAAACTCCCAATTAAAAAAAAGCCCTGGCCCAGATGGTTTCACTGGAGAATTCTACCAAACTTTCAGAGAAGAATTAACACCACTACTACTAAAGGTATTTCAGAGCATAGAAAAGGATGGAATACTCCCAAACTCATTCTATGAAGCAAGCATAACCCTGATACCAAAACCTGGTAAAGACACCACAAAAAAATAAAATTACAGACCAATATCCCTCATGAACATTGACACAAAAATCCTCAACAAAATTCTAGCCAATGCTACATATCAGCTAAAGTGATAGTTGGAGGGAAATGTACAACCTAAATTTTACATTTTAAAATGACTGAAAAAAAAAATCCTAAGCAACCAACAAAAGAAGTCAGAGGGAAAAAAACAATAAAATTAACTAAAGTAGAATAGAGATGACAATAAAGATAAAAGGTGAAATTAATGAAATAGAAGACAGAGCTATAATAGAGAATATCAACCATATTGAAAGTTGTTTCTTTAACAAAACAAAAAGAAACAATCTTTAATGGTTATGGGGTGGGGGTGGGGATGGAAAAACACTAACTAGACAGTAGATCAGTGGTCACTTTGGTGAAGGGTAAGACAGTACACAATACTGGGGAAGCCAGCACAACTTGTACAAAGCAGGATCATGGAAGCTCCATAGACACATCCAAACTCCCTGAGGGACCGAATTGTTGGTCTGAGGGCTGTGGGGACCATGGTCTCTGTGAACATATAGCTCAGTTTGCATAACATAGTTTATAAATAAAATGTTCTACATTCTATTTTGTTGAGTTGCGTCTGGGGTCTTAAAATCTTGTGAGCGGCCATCTAAGATACTCCGCTGGTCTCACCCCATTGGGAGCAAGGGAGAATAAAGAATACCAAAGATACAAGGGAAAGATTAGTCCAGAGGACTAATGGACCACAACTACCACAGCCTCCACCAGACTGAGTCCAGTACAACTAGATGGTGCCCGACTACCACCACTGACTGCTCTGATAGGGATGACAACAGAGGGTCCCAGACAGAGCTAGAGAAAAATGTAGAACAAAATTCTAACTCACAAAGATGACCAGACTTACTGGCCTGACGGAGACTGGAGAAACCCAAGAATATGGCCCCCAGACACTCTTTTAGCTCGGTAATGGAGGCACTCCTGAGGTTCACCCTTCAGCCAAAGATTAGACAGGCCGATAAAACAAAAGAAGACTAAAGGGGCTCACCAGCCCATGGGCAAGGACTAGTAAGGCAGGAGGGGACAGGAAAGCTGGTAATAGGGAACCCAAGGTCAAGAAGGGAAAGTGTTGACATGTGGTGGGGTTGTTAACCAATGTTGTAAAACAATATGTGTACTAACTGTTTAATGAGAAGTTGGTTTGTCCTGTAAACCTTCATCTAAAGTACAATAAGAAAAAGAAAAACAAAAAAAAAAAAACTCTTAACAAACGAGAAAAGAATGAAAACTTCTAATCTGATAAGGGTATTTTTATGGATTAAATTGTGTCCTTGAAAAATGTGTGTCAACTTGGCTAGGCCGTGATTCCAAGTATTGTGTGGTTGTCCACCATTTTGTGATCTGATGTCATTATCCTATGTGTTGTAAATACTAACCTCTATTGATGTTTATGAGACAGGATTAAGGGCAGTTATGTTAATGAGGCAGGACTCAATCTACAGGATTAGGTTGTATCTTTAGTCTATCTCTTTTGAGATATAAAACAGAGAAGCAAGCAGGGAGCAGACGGACCTCATGCCACCAAGAAAGAATTGCCAGGAGTGGAGCACATCCTTTGGACCTGGGGTCCCTGTGCTGAGAAGCTCCTAGACCTGGGGAAGATTGATGACAAGGACCTTCTCCCAGAGCCAACAGAAATAGAAACCCTTCCCCAGGAGCTGGCACCCTGAATTTGGACTTCTAGCCTCCTAGACATGGAGAGAATAAATTTCTGTTTGTTAAAGCCATCCACTTGTGGCATTTCTATTATAGCAGCACTAGATGACTAAGACAGGTATCTGTAAAAACCTGCAGTGAACATCATATTTGATAGGAAATAGTTAAACATCTTCTTTACAATCAAAAGCAAGATAAGGATGCTCCTTTAATGACTTATGTTAACATTGTTTGGAGATTTTTGTCTCAGAAAAAGATGAGGAAAACAAATAAAATGTGAAAGAACTGGAGAGGAAGAAGCCAAATCACAGATTATATAATCATCTACATAGAAAACTCAAAATAATCTATAAATAATTAGAAATTATGAAAAGAATTTAGCTTAGTTGCTAGATTTGAATTCAATGTACAAATGTCAATTTTATTTCTACCATCAACAGAAAAATCCAGTTTAAAAATACATGGTTTACTAAACATTCATTTCTGATTAAAAAACAAAAACAAACAAACAAAAAAAACTCCCAGCAATCTAGGAATAGAAAAGAGCTTCCTCAACCTGATAAAGGGCATCTATGAAAAACCTATGCTTAACATTATTCCATAAAAACCCGTTGCTGTCAAGTCGATTCCTTCTCATAACGACCCTATAAGACAAAGTAGAACTGTCCCATAGAGTTTCCAAGGAGCACCTGGTGGATTCGAATTACCGACCTTTTGGTTAGCAGCTGAACACTTAACCACTGGTGCCACCAGGGCTCCCCTAACATCATACTTTAAAGTAAATTAGCGAATGCTTTCTTCCTAAAATCAGGAACATGACAAAGATGTCTATTCTCACCACTTCTATTCAGCAGTATACTGGAGGTTCTAGCCACTACAACAAGGTAATAAAAAGAAATAGAAAGCATCCAAATTAGAAAGAAATAAATAAAACTGCCTTTATTCACAGACAACACGTTTATCTATGTTGAGAATCAAATGGATTCTACAAAAAGGATACTAGGACTACAAGAGTTTAGCAAGATTTCAGAATATACAATCAACATACAAAAATCAACTGTATTTCTAGATATTAGCAACCAGTAATCAGAGATTGAACTTACTAACAATATTTAAAACAGCATCAAAATATGAAATACTTAGGAATAAATCTGACAAAGATGTGAAAGACTTGTATCTGAAAATGATAAAAAATTGCTAAAAGAAAGATTTTAATAAATGGAGAGATATACCCAATTAATGAGTCAAAAGACTCAGTAGTGTTAAAGTACCAGTTCTCTCCAAATGGATCTATAGTTTCAATGTTATCTCAAAATTCCAGCAGGATTTTTTTTTTTGGTAGACATTGATAAGCTGATTTTAAAGTTCATTTGGAAATGCCAAGGACCCAGGATAGCAAAACCAATTTTGAAAAAGAAGAACTTTGAAAAACTAACACTATCTGATTTCAAAACTTATTATAAAGCTACAGAAATCAAGACAGTGTGTTACTGGTGAATGGATAGACACACAGATAAATGAGAAAGATTAGAGAGTTCAGAAACATACCCACACAGATATGATCAACTGATTTTTGACAAAAATGCAAAGATAATTCAGTGGAAAAAGAATAGTATTGTCAACAAGTGGTATAGGAAAAGGATATTCAGTTTAGAAAAACAAAAGGAATTTTGGTTTACGTATTGCACTATATACAAACATAAACTCAAGATGGGCTATGGACTATAAAACTTCTACAAGAAAACTTTGTGACCTTGGGTTTGGCAAAGATTTCTTAGATGCAACACCAAAAGCACAATCCATAAAAAAATAAGTTGATAGATAGGACTTCATCAAAATTTAAAACTTCTGATTTTCAAAAGACACAGCTAAGAGAATGAAAAGACAAGGCCCAGACTAGGAGAAAATATTTGCAATTTTCTCTTATAAAGGACTTGTATTCAGAATACATAAAGAACTTCGAAAATTCAATAATAAGAATATAAACAATCAAATTTTTGACAATGGGAAAAATATTTGAACAGAAATGTCACCAAAGAAGATACATGGATGGCAAATAAGCACATGGAAAGATGCATAACTGCCTTAGACAATAGGGAAATGCAAATTAAAGCCACAATGCAATACCACTATACACCTACTACCCATTGCCATCGAGCCCATTCCAACTCATAGCGACCCTATAGCACAGAGTAGAACTGCCCTATAGGGTTTCCAAGGAGCAGCTGGTGGATTCGAACTGCCAACCTTTTGGTTAGCAGCCAAGCTCTTAGCCACTTAAAAGACTGACCAAATCAAGTGTTGGCGAGGGATGTGGAGAAATCTGAACGCTTATATTCCACTGGTAGGAAGGTAAAATAATACAATCACTTTGGAAAACAGTTTGACAGTTTCGTAAAAAGTTAAACATATACCTACCATATAATCCAGCCATTCCACTCCTACGTATTTACCCAAGAGAAATGAAAGCATATGTCCATACATACACCTTTATGCAAATTTTTGCAGCAGCTTTATATATAATAGCCAAAACTTGGAAACAACCTAAGCATCTATCAGTAGGAAAATGGATCAGCAAATGGCATTATATTCATACAATGCAATACTACTTGGCAATAAAAATAACTGAACTATTGATACATGCAACAACATATGTGAATCTCAAAATAATTACACTATGTGAAGAAGCCAGACCCAAAACAAAGAGTACCTGCTGTAAGATTCCATTTATCTAACATTCTACAAAATGCAAACTAATCTAAAGTGACACGAAGAGGATCAGTGGTTGCCCAGGATGTGGAGGAGGCAGACAGGAATGGAAAAGAGGGTGTGGTAGGCTAAGTAATGATCACCCAAAGATCTCCACGTCCTATTCCCCAAAACCTGTTAATACGTTACCTTACATGGTAAATGGGATTTTGAAGATGTGATTCAGTTAAGGATCTTGAGACGGAGAGATTATTCTAGATTATCCAGGTGGACTCAGTGTAATCACAGGCATCTTTATAAGAGGGAGGCAGGAGGATCAAAATTAGTAATAGGAGATGTGACCATGAAAGCAAGAGGTTGGAGTGATGCAAGGAAGTGGCCGTGAGCCAAGGAATGCAGGCAGCCTCTAGAAGCTAAGAAAAGCAAGGGAATGAATTCTTCCCTGAAGCCTCCAGAAAGAACCAGCTTTGACATTAGCTCAGTGATTTTGGACTTCACCCTTCCAGACCTGTAAGAGAATAAATTTGTGTTGTTTTAAGGCACTAAACTTAAAGAAATTTATTGCAACAGCAATAGGAAACTAATATAGAGGGATGACAAACAGGCATGGAGAAGCTTTTGGAAGTAATGGGTATGTTCATTATCTTGACTGTAATGATGATTTCATAGGTGTGCACCCACTAAAATCCACTGCCATGGAATTGATTTTGACTCATAGTGACCCTCTAGGACAGAGTAGAAACTCATAGGGTTTCCAAGGCTGAAAATCTTTTACGTACACAGCCTACCACATCTACATATGTTAAAAATTGTATACTTTAAATCTGTGCAGGTTATTGTATGTCAATTATACTTCAATAAGGCTGTTAAAAATATATGACTTATAATAGTAATTTAAAAAGATGCCTAGAAATAAATCCACAAAATATGTATAAGATCTTTGTGGAGAAAAGTATGAGTCTTTATTTGAAAGATACTAAAGAAGACAAATGAAAGGAGAAGTATACCATGTTCATAAATAAGATGACTCAATAACACAAACACATCTATTTTCCCCAAATTAATTCATAGATTTAATGAATTTCCAATAAAAATTCTAATATATATGAGGCAGGGGCTTACTACATATTAAGACTTATTTTAAAGCTATGGTAATTATAGCATTCTGATGCTGCCACAGGGATAGACAGAAAGACTAGTGGAGCAAAATAAAGAGACCTGAAATAGACACAAATTTGATATAGGATAGAGTTACAATTACAAATCTGGAAATGTATTATTCAATATACTACTCAATAAGTGGTGCTAGGACAATTAGCTATTCTTATGGGGAAAATGTGTAAATAAATCTCTATCTTATACTCGATATAATCATTAGTTCCAGATAGAGCAAGGACTTAAAAGTAAAATATATAACTTTACAATTTCTAGAAGAAAATGTAAAATTACACGTATGCACATGAACACACACACATGCGTATATGTAAATATATATTGTGCTAGTACCGTTTATTAAATAGTGTGCATGTGTATGTATATGCATTCTTTAATTGTCAGCTCATGGCAACCCCACACATAATGGGATTGTACAGTTGTGATCCATAGGGTTTTCACTGGCTGATTTTTGGAAGTAAATCACCAGGCCTTCCTTCCTAGTCCATCTTAGTCTGGAAGCTCCAAAGAAACTTGTTCAGCATCATAGCAACACACAAGCCTCCACTCACAGATGAGTGGTGACTGTGTTTGAGGTGCTTTGGCTGGGAATCATACCTGAGTCTTCCACATGGAAGGTGAGTGCATGGTGCTATGACTCCAGAGGTGAGGATTAAAAAGTCCTTGTCAGAAGGGGGCATCCAGACAGGAACATCAATAGTAGCAGTAGTAGGGCCATAATCTGCCTGGGTAAGGCTAGGAAAGGTAGGCTCCAAAGAGGAGAAGACGATTCTTTAAGGATGAGAAAGAGTTTTTCAAATGAAGGAAGTGGGGAATGAATAAAAAACAAAGGATTCATTACTTGTAAAAGTACATATTTATAGAGGTGTTATCCAGTAAAACAAAAGGAAGATGTGTTTCAGGGAGATAATATTGCTTGGAGAAATGATAGAGACATTCCTGGGAATCAGTCTCTCACCTCTCTCTTCACATTTATCTGCCTGTCTGTCTGTCTGTCTGCCTGCCTATCTATCCACCTACCTACCTACCCACCCACCCACCAACCTACCTGTCTGTCTGTCTGCCTGCCTGCCTGCCTACCTGTCCGTCTGTCTACCTACCTACCCACCCACCCACATATCTATCTACCCACCTACCTACCTACTTACCTATCGATCAATGATCTAGCTATGCTATATATTCCATCCATTCAATATACTGGTTCTTGGAAGTGACTCATTGGCTCAGTAGTGAGAGAAGGGACAAGAATACACATTAAGACCAGTGGAAAGGCTCTTCCACAGAATTATGGCTAATATTCTGAATGTAGCCTGCAATGGCTTGGACCATGTTCAAGCATTCTGTGTCTTAGCCTATAGTACACTGTCACTGATATATATCTGTGTATGTGTGACAGAGAGATGGCTATAGATTCAGAAAATTCTTAATATCACCAGTTGAAAGAAACAGTCATCATGTGTCTGAATCAGAGTTCTGCATGGCATCTCTATTGTGAAAAATAAGCATTTGTTAATTTTAAAACTTTTGCCTTTATTTATCATATTAACTTAATTTTCATCTGTTTTATGAAGCCCATTTAGGAAATTCATATTCAAAGGCATGCTCTCATTTACTGGAAAGTTCAAATGACTTGTCAGACGATGGAATGGTTCCTTGGTAAAACAAATTTGATAGTGAAAGAGTTTTCTTTTGTTTCAATACTACTAAATTAATTATTATGTCATTGACTGTTTCAAGATGTGGAAAGAAGGGAAACCTCTCTGTAACCAAGAAATATACCTCTACTCAGATTTTATTTACAGTGATACAACAAATGGTCAGTATAAACTGAACATCTTAACATATTTATATTCTGTCACTTGTGTACTATTTGTTACACATCAAAAAGAAATGCTTGAGAAAATAAGACATATCATAAAGAGTAACTGTTTACGACTGATCATAGGTGTTAAATTTTTCTTTAACTGGTGATATTTTTCTTGCCAAAAGCATTCATAAACCCAGAGACTCTTCAATATTTCCTATATTCCTAACCCCAAATCCACGAGTAGATTGCTGGTATTGGCCTGTAATTTGCATTTTAAAAGATTTGATAAGTTCTTTTATAGTGTAAGCAAATGAAATTACCAGGCCATAAGTTAACATATTTTTTAAAATTTCACATCCAAACTGCAAAATACTGGAGAGAAGTGTCTGGTAAAGAAAAAGACTCTGCTGCTTCTTAAAAACAATCAGAAGAGGGGAACTTCCAATTCCAGCCAAGATAGAGTAGAAACTGGATTGATACTTTCATCTGAAAAAAACAGACCAAAAAATGGACAAAATATATTAAATAACAGTTTTCAAGACACTGGATATCAGGCAAAAAGGGCAATTGTCCCACAGAAACAGAAAACGAACAAGCTGAGTTCTATAATTGACCAAGCTTATTCCCTTGAGAGAGTTTTCAGACTATGGTGCAGAAAGGGGAAACCCAGGCAGAGCCTGGAAGTTTTCCTAAATTGAGGAAATGGAGCTGAGAATACAAGGAAAACAAGGCAGCTAGAGTTCTCAGGACAGAGTACCAAAAAGAAGAGAGCTTCACAGAATGTTCTGGAGATCCACAGAGGGTTCTCCTGGAGAACTCAGCAGAGTACTGATCAGTACATGCATGTAAGTAAACTACTCAAAGTCAGGGAAAGAACTAGCTAAAATGGTTAGAGGGAATAATACTTGGAGCTAACACAGGAGCAGTATAAAGCCTATTCGCACCAGTTAGACTAGAAATGTATGGGTCATCAGGTAGAATACATAGAGATATCTTGACTCAGTAGTGGAGAAAAATTGGCCCTAGAATAAAAGTTGTTCTGGCCCCAGTTAAACATTAAAAGCAAAACACCAAAGAATCAAACTGTTTCCGAGTAAATTAACAGTGTCTCAGAACAAAGCTCAAGAATATTTATAGGGACACAAAAATATTCAGCACTCAATGAGGTAAAATTCACAATGCCTGGTATCCAATCAAACACAGCCAAACACCCGACATTACTGGCACGAATCAAAAACAGAGAAAACAACAAATGTTGGAGAGGTTGCGGAGAGATTGGAACTCTTGGACACTACTGGTGGGAATGTAAAATGGCACAACCACTGTGGAAAATGATATGACACCTCTTTAAAAAGCTAGAAATAGAAATACTATATGATCCAGCAATCCCACTCTTAGGACTATATCCTAGAGAAATAAGAGCCATCACATGAATAGACATATGCACATCATGTTCATTGCAGCATTATTCACAATAGCAAAAACATGGAAACAACCTAAGTGCCCATCAACTAATGAATGGATAAACAAATTAGGGTACATACACACAATGGAATACTACACAACGATAAAGAACAATGATGAATCCATGAAACATAACATGGATGAATCTGGAGGGCAGTATGCTGAGTGAAATAAGTCAATCACAAAAGGACAAATATTGTATGAGACCACTATTATAAAAACCCAAGGAAGTGTTTATCCAAGAAAAAAACAATCTTTGATGGTTACAAGGGAGTGAAGGAGAAATCACTAACTAGATAGTAGACCAGTTAACTTAGGTGAAGGAAAAGACAGCACATAACATAGGGGAAGCCAACACAACCTGACCAAGGCAAAGTCATAGAAGCTTCCTAGACACATCCAAACACCTCGAGGAACCGAGTTACTGGGGCTGAGGGCTGGGGACCATGGTCTTGGAGGACATCTAGGTCAATTGTCATACCATAGTTCATAAAGAAAATTCTCTACATTCCTACAGTGAGTAGCATTTGGGGTCTTAAAAGCTTGCGAGTGGCCATCTAAGATACATCCATTGGTCCCATCCCATCTGGAGCAAAGGAGAATGAAGAAAACCAAAAACACAAGGAAGATATTAGTCCAAAGGACTAATGGACCACATGAACCACAGCTTCCACCAGCCTGAGCCCAGAAGAACAAGATAGTGCCTTGGCTACCACCATCAACTGCTCTGACAGGGATTACACTAGAGGGTCCCAGACCGAGCAGGAGAAAAATACAGAACAAATTGCAAATTCACAAAAAAAGACCACACTTACTGGTCTGACAGAGACTGGAGGAACCCCCAAGACTATAGTGCCTGGACACCCTGCTAACTCAGGAATGAAGCCACTCCCAAAGTCCACCTTTCAGCCAAAGATTAGACAGGCCTATAAGATAAACAGTATCACACGTGAGGAATGTGCCTCTTAGCTCAATCAAGTATAGAGACCAAATGGGCAACACCTGCCCAAAATAAAAGACGAAAAGGCAGGAAGGCACAGGAAAACTAGACTAACGCACACAGAGACTCCAGGGTGGAAAGGGAAAGGGGGAGATTGCTGACACATTGTAGAGTTTGCAACCAATGTCACTAAACAATTTGTGTATAAATTTTTGAATGAAAAACTAATTTGTGCTGTAAACTTTCATCTAAAACACAGTAAAATAAAAAATAGTTAAAATGGTAAATTTTATATTATATATATTTTTTCCCCAATTAAAAAATTTTGAAAAAAAATGAATACATTCCTTATTTCAGAAATGCCATTCATTTGTTGGAATTTATTATACAGGTATACTCTCACATATGCATAAAAGATGATTTAAAAATTACGGTAGCATTGTCTGGAATCACAAAAGATTGAGGAAAAAACCCTGAATGCCTAGCATTAAAGGATTGGTTAGCTAAATCATGATACATCCATACAATAGAAAGCTATATATCTGTTAAAAAGCTATTGGACTGGACCGTGGGGCATAAAGTGATACTCATGAGGAGCGTGCCTCTTAGCTCAAGCAGATACAAGAGACCAAAGGGGCAGCTTCTGTCCGAAGGTGAGACGGGAAGGCAAAGAGGGTTAGGAGTTAGTTGAATGAACATGGGGAATCAGGGGTGGAAAGGAGGAGTGTGCTGTCACAATATGGGGAGAGCAATAAGAGTCACATAACAATGTATGTATAAATTTTTGTACAGGCAAAAAATAAAAAAAAAGAAGCATTCATTGACCAGAAAAAAAAAAACTATTACTCTGTATATATCAAAATAGAATGATTCCCAATTTATGTTTTTAAGATAAAAATCTAGGTGTAGCACCGAGTGTCTAATAAGCTAATATTTGTGTAAAAGAAGAATATGTATACATACATGTGAATATAATCATAGATAAACCCTGGAAAAATACAGGTAATTGGTAAAAGAATTCACCCCAAGAAAGACGAGGTAAACTCTTGGAATCAAATCTGGGCAGGAAACTTACATTTTACTGTATAATTTTTTAATGTACCTTATGAATTTCTTATCATGTAAATGTATTCCTTGGTCTAATGACATTAAATAGTTTAAAATTTTTTTAAAAATTGCCAAACACATAAATAAATATATGATCCATAATGAGAAGCATCAATCTGTCAAAACCAACACAAGACTGAAAGATACGTTAAAATTAGAAAAGATGAAGAAGAAAGGAACATTATAGCAGTTATAATAACTGTATTCCATATATTCAAAAAGAGAAAAGATTGAACATGCTGATTATAGGTATAGAGGATATAGCTATCTATACCTATATCCATATCTATCTGCTGGTGCAGTGGTAAGAGCTCGGCTGCTAACCAAAAAGGTTGGCAGTTCAAATCCACCAGCCACTGCATGGAAACCCTATGGGGGCAGTTCTACTCTGTCCTTTAGGGTCACTGTGAGTCGGAATCGACTTGACAGCAATGGGTTTTGTTTTTGTATCTATCTATCCACATGTAAGAGCCCTGGTAGCACAGTGGTTAATCGTTTGGCTGCTAACCAAAAGATCAGCAGTTCAAATCCACCAGCCACTCCTTGGAAACCCTGTGGGGAAGTTCTACTCTGTTCTATAGGGTCACTATGAGTTGGAATTGACTCGACAAAAATATACATATTTTAAAAATAGCAGATTGAACTTCTAAGATATAACTACCTTGTCTGAGATGAAAATATACCAACCAAATCAAACTCATTGCCATTTAGCTGATTCCAACTCATAGAGATCCCATGCGTTACACAGTAGAACCGTGCTCCACAGGATTTTCTTGGCCGTAATCTTTATGGAAGCAGATCACTGGGCCTTTCTTCCATGGTGCCGTTGGGTGGGTTTGAACTGCCAACTTTTAGGTTAGTAGCTGAGAGCAAACTGCCATGCGGAGAAGAGCAGAATGGAGGGAATAAAAGGGGCACAAGGACATATTTGGGGATGATGAATATGTCCGTTATCTTGACTGTAGTGATGGTTTCACCAGTGTATGCATGTGTCAAAACTTATTAAGTTACACACATTAAATATGTGCAATTTCTTGTATGTCAATATGACTCAATAAAGCTATTAAATAATTTTTAAATGGTGGAAAGAGAGCAATGATGAATCAGTTTAAGTGATTACTATTAATAAACCCTGAGGCCTGAAACAAACAATTAGAAGGGAAAAGCTTTGTTGCTGGTGCCATGTGGTGCTGTGTTTCAGCCTTAACATTATTTTGGTAATTGTAATAAAGGACTAGGGCTGAAATTTGTTTGTGCTATGCTTGTTTCCAGTTGTATTCAAACATTAGGCATCTAGTCCTTTGTATACACAAAAGTTGTAAAGGGTCTCTATTTTTGTTGTACAAAGGACATAAGTAATCTGGAGGCCTCCCACCTTTCCTCTCTCAGTCTGGGGGTCTTTCAGGCACATATGTGTTATGAAGGAACGTGAAACTATCTTCAGCTGAGGAGCTAAAGGAAAGCTCTACTATTCTATCTGAAAGAGCTGGTCAGACTAAAAATAATCAAGGCTCTGATGGAGTATTAAAAGGAGCCCTCCTTAAGCACTCAGCTACTGACTGAAAGGTCAGCGGTTTGAACCCACCGGCCTCTCTGTGGAAGATATGGCAGCCTGCTTCTGTAAAGATTTACAGCCTTGGAAACCCTATGGGGCAGCTGAGTCAATATCGACTCAATACAATGAGTTTTTTGGGTGATGGCGTATTAAGACAAGCATTCTACCCTTGGCAATATCCCAGATGGATTGTTGCTAACTTCTAACTCTGTCCTTGCACATGCTCTGAGTCAGGGCAAGAAAGTTATCCCAGTAAGGGCTTCCACTTTTTGTGGCTCTCCCTATCTCCTTAGAGGGACCTCACACTAAAGTCAATTTTAAAAAGGACTAAATTGCCCCCATACCCATATTTTCCATCCGAGGATAGATTACCCAATAAGCAAGGTACGTATGGGCTTACTTACTAATCTGTAGTGCACATTTTCACCTGTTTCTTGAAGGTGAAATTGTGCACTATGGATTAGTAAGTAGGCACAAGTAAGCCCGTGCGTACCTTGCTTAATGTAAATCTGAGAGTACCTTGCTTACTGGTCAATCTACCTCTATTGCCATTGCCCAGATCCTTCGATTGTCATTGACAATTGTTTGTGGAATACTTTTATTCATTCTACAAATATTTATTTTATGCTTACTGTGTTTCACATGTTAAACAAAACATAAAAAAACCTTTGCCCTCATGGATGTTAGAGAGAGAGTGAAAATAACCAAATAAATGTAGAATGAAAGAATATTCATAGTTTATTCTTAGTGTATTAGTTTCTTAGGGCTGCCATAACAAGTTACCACAAACTGGGTGGCTTAAAACAACATAAATTTTTTCTCTTATAGTTCTTGAGGCTAGAAGTCCAAAATTAAGATATCGGTGGGCCCATGCTCCCTCCGAAGGATCTAGGAAAGAATCTTTCCTTGCCTTAAGCTTCTGGTGGTTGCTGACAATCCTTGGCATTCCTCGGCCTGTAACTGCAGCGCTCCAATTTCTCTCTCCCTCTTCACATTGCCAGCTTCCCTCTGTGACTCTGTGTGTCTGTCTCTGTGTATTCACTAAGTTTTTGTAAGGATACCAGTCACTGGATTTAGGGTCCATCCTGATCAGATATGACCTCATCTTAAATAATTACAACTGCAAAGACTCTATTTTCAATTAAGGTCACATTCTGAGGTTCTGGGTAGACATATATTTTGGGGACATTATTCAATTCACTGGAGCCCTGGTGGTGCAGTGGTTAAAGAGCTTGGATGCTAACCAGAAGAACGGCAGTTCGAATCAACCGGCCGCTCCTTGGAAACCCTGTAGGGCAGTTCTATTCTCTCCTGTAGGGTCACTATAAACCGGAATCGACTCAATGGCAACGGGTTTAGTTTTTTTGGTTTTGTTCAACTCAGTATACATAGAATTGGAAGCACTGCTTTAAATAAGCAGGGCTTAATAAGATGCAAACAGAAAATAAACCACTTTATCCTTTTCCTTGTGGCCCTCCTGTGCTCAGGGTGGCTCTCCCGTGCTCAGGGTTCATCAGAGAGCAGTCTCCAGGGGATACGTATGACCTCTTCATGTGGTCTCTAGCACTCCACAGCCCAATACCTTCTTCAAACTTTTACTCCTAGCCTAGTCAACTTCAACGCTTATACCCTCCAGGTGTGTGACGGGCTAAGGTTTGTGAAACCATGTTTCTGGCACCCTTGCTTTGGCATGAGGGTATTCTCAGCGCCTATTGTTTTGTTCTCAGCCTGCATTCCCGTGTCTTCAGCTGAAACTGAGTCAGAAAGAGTCCATTTTAATATCCTGTTGTAGAATTATCGATCGTTGACATTTTATAACAGGAAAGGATCATCTCATTCAGGTATAAAATAGGTTTTATCTCTCATTCTGTAGTCAGTTGATTGATGGCTGCCTGGAATGAGAATGAGTAATGAGCCTAAAGCTCAAGAACACCATGAGAGATCACCAAGGACTGCCAAGGGTGAGGGACAGGGCAATGGCGGCTGCAGGCTGGGTGTCTGCCATAATCCAGTCATCTTCAGGATGAGGAATCTGAGTCTGTCTCTAAAAAGGAATGAGTGCAAATAAGGGGTTAGAGATTTCTGCTGCATTCTATGGCTAATCATCTACAAAATAAAGCCTGCTCTTCTGATCTGACAATCAAGACTGAGAATTGACTCTGATATATCCTTCCAGCCTTATCTTCTGCTACTTCCCTGGCCCTCTACATATCTGAGATCAATGACAACGGACTGCTTGTCTTTCCTTAAACCCACAATGAACTTCTATGCCTCTGTGGTTGTGGTTATTTAATGCCACTCCCTCTACTTAGAATGGCTAGTTCCCAGTTTCCCTACTAAAATGCTACCTCCTTCATGACATTCTCCCTAAGCCCCGCATTTCCCTCCACAGCACTTGGTCTGTGCCTCTACTACAGCGCTAATGCATTCTGCCAGATAACTACAGTGAGATTATTTATGTGTTTGCAATACCCTCTATGACCAAGACTGCTACATCTCTCCCCATATCATTTTTCTGCTTCCTCATTACTGGTAAAATCTCTGATCTTTAGCCAGATATATAGATGCTAGAAGGAAGACGAGATGGCCAAGCCTCTTTTTAGCAAGATATGTGTCCATATGATTAAGTTCTGACCAATGTGCTGTAAGCAGAAGTGTCATCTGCCATCTCTAGGAAATATCCTCAAAGGGAAGGCTGTGAGTTCCTTTTCTTCCCTTCATCCTTGCTACTTTCTGGGATGCAGTCATGATGATGGAGTCTTGAACGGATACATCAGACCATGAGATAAATGCCATGGGTTGAAAGTGGTGGAGTAGCTAAGTAAAAAGAGTGACAGACAAGTCTGGGCCTAGCCTGCTTACCTCCTTGACTTTGTTTACCCAAGAGGAAATAAACTTCTCACCTGCTAACGTCACTGTTATTTTGGGATTTCTCTCATAGCGAAATTCTAAGTGTTAATATCAATCCTTCCCCCACAGTCAACCACGCTCTACACACTAGGCAATAAGCTCATTGAAGAAGTAAATTCCAGCAGGTGTTTGCAAACTCGAAAGCCTAAAACACCCATGTAAGACTAATGTGTGACTGGTTTGGGCTTGGGAAGGACCAGGGAGCAGAGAACCTTCTGACAAATGGGAAGCTGTCCAAACTACACAGAATATCTAGTTTGATGTTTTACACATACTAAATGCATTAATGAAGTTTTTCCATGAAGACATGTTTTTATTCCCTTTGACTCCAGGGTCCCTATGAGTTGAAATTGACTCAACAGTAACAGGGTTTTTTTTGTTTTTGTTTTTGTTTTTTGTTTCTTTGTTTTGACTTAATAAAAGTTTTCCTCTTTTTTAAATGGCCACAACACTATATTTTAATAGTATCTTAACCACTTTTGTTGTTGTTAGTTGCCATCGAGTTGACTTCAGTTTATAGTGACCTCATTTATAGCAGAACAAGATGTTGCCCAGTCCTGCTCCATCTTCATGATCTTTGGTATGTTTGAGCCCATTGTTGTGGCTATTGTGGCAATCCACTTCATTGAGGGGTTGGGTTGTGGTGTGATTAATGACTTTTGTGCGTGGCCTTTCTAGCCATGGTCTTGTAACTCCTACCCAGGTGACTGTGTGACAGGATAATTGTGGCCTACCAAAGGGATGGGTCAGTTTTACCTTAGAAGAGAGCCAGTTCCAGAGCAGAGAGGAAGATCCTACCACCACCAAGGAAGAACAGCCAGGAACTGGTGCTGGGAGGCTCCTGGGACCAGGAGACAGACAGCAAGTGAGCTGTAACCCTGAAGAAGGTGAGAAGCAGTGGTAGGAGAGACCCAGCAGCAGGAGACAGCACGGTAGGCTTCTTGGCCCATGGAGAAAGAAAGCTGCGTGCCTTTGGGGAGAGGCATGTCTGCCAGTATGGCTGGAAAGAGGCTATCCTGATGGAAGAACTGTATCCTGAGTGTTCTTGAGCCTGAACCGTAACTGTTACTTTCCTAATAAACCCCGTAACTGCGAGTAAGTTCTGTGAGTTCTATGTGGCCATTGCAATGAATTATCGAATCCAGTAGAGAGTGCTGTGGGAGGGACGGTTGGTGTCAGAATTAGTAAAGATGGCGGAGAGGGGAGGCTCGTCTAGCCTCCACCTCATGAGAGTCAGCCTTGCACTGTTGATCTTGGTTCTCCTTTCCCCTTGTGGGGTTGGAGGAGGTCGAACACCTCCCCCAAGCCGTTTTTACAGGAGTTTACTTCGTTTTTGCTGACCCTCTACTTAAACCTCTTTAAACCTTTTATTATGATGACTTAAAAGCTCACCTCACACGACTCACTATTTAGTCGACTCCTTGTGGTGAAGAATCATGCATATTTTTTATCTGTGTGTTCCCCTTGGTGCCTCAGGTGTCAGTAGGCATTAGCTGGATTGCTTCTGCACCGAGATAAGCAACAGCTCATAAAACTCACACACAAAAATGACTTCAACTCCATATTCATTTTTCAGCCTAGCCTAGAGTGGGATCTAAAAACTTAGAGGTGGTACTGCCCTGTCTAATTCACTCCCTGTTGCTGATAAAACATAAAGCAGGTGGATAAGCATCTCGGGATGTTGATGCTGCTGCACGCAAAGCTGAGGCTTAGAGATGACAGGGGTCAGCCCACTCAAGCAGAGGCTTTGGTGCCAGCTTTATCCTGCAAAAACTCTGCTTGTTTTCTTCTAGTTGTTAAAGTATAAACCCACCTGCTCAGCCTGAGCAACTGTTTCCAATCAATAATTAAGCAACTTTAAGGTCCCAATCTATACAAACTTATCAATATTTTCACTGAAAAGGAATCAATATAGACAGAGGGAGGCATCCAAGTAAACCCTTTTAATGGCTGTGTTTGGGCTGTGAGAAGTAAATGAATTGATTAAATGAGTGGCCAATACTGGCCTGCCAACACATTTCTTTTTTCACTTTCATGAACCTTCCAAACAGCCCAGTTTCACACTCTTCCTTGGTGTTACATTACCTTGATAAAGTTCTGTTCTAAATGTTTTACTCAACAGGGGGCTCACTTATATTAATGGAAGAGAGTTTCTGAGTTAATAATTATTGTTAACTAACTATATACAAGCATTGTGTCTAGTGCTTTCCATGAATCATCTTTAATACCGACAAAACCCTAAAAAAACTGCTGCCATCAGGTTAATTCCGACTCGTGGTGACACCACGTGTGTCAGAGTAGAACAACGCTCCATAAGGTTTTCATGGTTGTGACTTTTTGGAAGCAGATTGCCAGCCCTTTCTTCTGAGGCCCCTCTGAGTATGTTCAAATCACCGATCTTTCAGTTAGTAGCCCAGTGCTTAAACGTTTGCATCACCCAGAGACGCCAACAAAACTCTGTGAGGTGAATATTATTAATTCCCATATTACAAATGAAGGATCAGAGACTTAGAAAAGTGAAATTTTTTCCAGTTGCCATCAGGTCAATTCTGACTCATGCCAGCCTCATGTGTGTCAGAGTGGAACTGTGCTCCAGAGCGTTGTCAATAACTGATTTTCCTGAAGTAGATAGCCAGGCATTTCTTCCAACCTTCAGTTAGCAGCTGAGCATATTAACCATTTGTACCTCCCAGGGACTCCGGAAAAGTGAAATGCTTGTGCCAAATCACAACAGCTAGTAAGAGTTATAGCCAGTACTTCCACCTTGTTCAAGTATCCCCTGCCCTACCCAGCCTCCTGTCATACTGCATTGTATGCTAGTATTATCCAACATGCCCTTCTCACGACTGTGTACTCTGCTAACGCTCAACTCGTACAATGCTGAAGTTTTTTGCTGAAGTGGGTGTAGCTATAATATAAAATGAATAATCCCTTTGGACTCCGTTATTTCCATTTTGACCGATTGTTGCAGTCACTCAGAACATTCCTGGAGATTTATCCTCAGAGTCACAGAAGCCACCAGCTCTGTAATCTGAATGAGCTTGGTTACAATCCCAGCTCCAAGAGTTACTGGCTGCACAGTCTTGGGCAAGTTACTTGTCCTCCCTGAGCCTCAGTTTATGAATTTGCATGTTAGGGATAATAATATTCCACAGGTGTGTTGTGAGGGTTAAATGAGATTATCCATATAGAGCGTGGTGTGGCATATAGTAATCATTATTATCTTTTGAGAATAAAGTTTATGTCTGCAGAAATTACTTAGAAACAAATCTGATAAAGAACAGATGATCCAGCTTAACCGTTGCCATCGAGTTGATTCTGACTCATAGCAGCACTATAGGACAGAGCAGAACTGCCCCACAGGGTTTCCAAGGAGCTGGTGGTGGATTCCAACTGCTGGCCTATTGGTTAGCAGCCAGGCTCTTAACCACTGTGCCACCAGGGCTCCTGATCCAGTTTAGGGTGCAGTAAAAAATGAAATGTGGCTCTAAAACACTCCCATGGTGTGTTTGCCTGCCTTGTCCACGGGCGGCAAAGAAGATTCCAGAGTTGGTTTTCAGATATGCCGGAGCGTTGCCACATCCTTGGCAGAATGTACAGCCTCCCAAGGTGACCATTTCAAAGGCTAATAACACATTTGGATACTATATAATTTCTGGGAGTTTAATTTTTTTTAATTATACTCATAAGCAATAAAATGAATGGATCTCACAAACCTAATGTTCAATGAAAGCAGTCAGAGAAATAGGAGTATATACTGCATGACTCCATTTATAAGAAGTTCAACAGCAGGCCAAACACCAGGCCAAACTAATCTATGGTGATAGAAGTCAGAACAGTGGTTACCTCTGCGGAAGCGTTATTGAGTGAGAAAGGGTAGTGGGGAGTCTTCTGGGGTGCTTGAAATATTCTATCTTGGATTAGGTGGCAGTCATGAGCAGGTACACACGTGTGAAAATTTATCGAGCTGTACACTCAAGATTAGGGCACTTCACTGTATTTATGTCATACCTCAAAAAAAAGGTTATTTTTTAAAAGTCACATTGTGAAGGGAGAGTGTGGACATGTTGTGGGGTTGTTAACCAATGTCATAAAACAATATGTGTACTGACTTTAATGAGAAACTATTTGTTCTGTAAACCTTCATCTAAAGTACAATAAAAAAATTTTTTTTTAAAAAGTCACACATGGTGTTTATCATCCAACTGAGCGGCTTTCTCTGGGTATCCCCACCCCTGCTGCACTCTTGAGATTGAGTTGGTTTCCTCCCGAGACAACAGAGGAAGAGGCTGATGGAAAATACTCTATTTGAGATGAAAAACTGGTTGTGGGTCCTGTAGTACAAGACATATGTACAGTCTGTATACACAGTTCTAAAACAGTGCCAGCCCTCACTTTGAGAGTTTATTTGGAGATTAGATTTCATATTTGCCAAACAGAAGTGAAAATTCTTTGTCCAGCCCCAATTTCAGGATCTTTAGATTTCTGTGTATGTGTGTGTGTGTGTGTGTGTGTGTGTGTTCCTTTCTTTGCATGCAGACGTACAAACTGACCTCCTTTTGCATTCTGAGAGAAGCTTTTCCTAAATGTGTATGTGGTGCATATTTGTAAATTAGGCCATACGTATGAAACACTGGGTCTGCATCTTCAACATTTCACTTAAGAAAACCAGAGGCCATAAAGTTGGAAGGGATCTTAGCAGTAGAAGCCATCCAGCCCATCACCTCCTGTCAGAATTCCTTTCTGTAGCATCCCTGACTGAGGGCCAGGATATGACAATGAAGTTTAATTAAGACACCCAAAGAGTTTCTGTCTTGTTTGCCACTGGGTCATCCGAGAATGTGAGAAGCTGAAGGGTGGGTATGGGCCAAGAAAAGAGAAGAGCCGTCAAATAGCTTTTATGTGTAATCAATACAGAGCAATTCAACAGCAATAAGAATTGCCACTTCTCCCCTTGGGCTCTCTGCCTTGTCTTCTAAAGCAAACCACATTAAGTTTAGAGCAATTCAGTGCTTGGATTGTTGAAAATAGGCATGTCAGAGAAATGCAAAAGTTGTACTGGCATTTTAGGTTCACTCTGCCCTTCAGTGGCAATGGAAATCTTACCTTCCATTACATCTGCCCCGGTCACCAAGGATTCTTCAGCCACCCTCAGCTGCTGGGAGCCACCGTACACATTTTCTGTCTTTGTAAATATTTTTTTTGAAAAGGTTTACCTTTTTTGAAAGAATAAATACAAATTCTCATCTGTGAAGGTAGAAACCTCCCTTTCCATCTCTCTCTGCCTGTTTTAGTTATCTAGTGCTATAACAGAAATATCACTAATGGGTGGCTTTAACAAACAGAAATTTATTTTTTCACAGTTCTTGAGGGTAGAAGTCTGAATTCAGAGTGCCAGTTCTAGGGGTAGGCTTTCTCTTTCTGTCGGCTCTGGAGGAAGTTCCTTGTCTCTTTTGAGCTTCTGCTCCTGGGCGATCTTCCTGTGGCTTGGCATCTCTCTTCCTCTATCTCTGTTCTCTCACTTGCTTGTCTAGTCTCTCATATATCTCAAAAAATATTGACTCAAGACACACTTTACGCTAATCCTGTCTCATTAACATAGCAAAGACATCTCATTCCCAAATGGGATTATAACCGCAGGCATGGAGGTTAGGATTTACAACACATATTTTGGGGGACACAATTCAATCCATAACATTCTACGCTTTGGCCCCCCAAAATTCATGTTCTTCCCACATGTGAAACAGAGTCACTCCACCACATCATCCCAAAAGTCTTCAATCATCTCCAAGTCCAGAATCTCATCTTCTGAATCATCTAAATCGAATATGGGTGAGACTTTAGGCCTATTCCATCCTGGGGCAAAATTCCTCTTCATCTGTGAACCAACCTGTGAAATCTAGACTACAAGTTATCTGTTTCCAAAGTAAAATGGTAGAACAGGCACAAGGTGGACATTTCCACTACAAATGGGAAAAATTGGAGGGAAAGAATGTGTAACAGGCAACAAGAAAGTCCCAAACCAAGAAAAACAAACTACATTAGCTCTCAAGGCTTGAAAATAATTTTTTATTCTCTGAGGCCATCTGGTCAATGGCCCATATCCATGGAATTCACTGGTCTTATCATGTTCCTCATCATCCTGAAGCAGCTGGCTTAATAGAAGGATGGAACGGCCTTCTAAAAACACAATTACGGTACCAGCTAGGTGGCAACACCTTGAAGAATAGGGACAGTGTTCTCCAGGAGGCTATATTTATTCCAAACCAGTGTCCAGTATATGTTGCTGTTTCTCCCATAGCCAGGATTCATGCATCCAGGAATCGAGGGATGGAAATGGGAGTGACACCACTCACTATTACCCCTAGTGACCCATTCACAAAAGCTTTGCTTCCTGTCCCCACGACCCTATGCTCTGAGGGTCTAGAGGTCTTAGTCCCAAGAGAGGAATGCTCCCACCAGAAGACACAACACTGATTCCACTGAAATGGAAGTTAATAATGCCACCCACCCACTTTGGGCTCCTCAAGCCTCTGGATCAACAGGCAGAGAAAGGTGTTACCATATTGGCAGGTGTGATGGATCCTGATAGCAAGCAGAAATTGGACTGATATCGAATAATGGAAGTAAAGAAGAGTATGACTGGAATACAGGTGATCCCTTAGGATGTCTGTTAGTACTACCATGCCCTGTGATTAAAGTCAATGGAAAACTACAGCAACCCAATTCCAACATGACTACTAATCTCCCAGACCCTTCAGGAATGAAGGTTTGGGTCACCCCACCAGGCAAAGAACCATGACCAGCTGAAGTGCTTGCTGAGGGCAAAGGGAATACGGAATGGGTGGTGGAAGAAAGTAGTTCTAAATATCAGTTATGTTCACGTGACCAGTTGCAGAAACGAGGACTGTAATTGTTACGAATATTTCTTCCTTCTTTTATTATAATGCCTGTGTGTGTGTGTACATATATATGTATAATATATTTTATATATATATATACATTTCATGTTAGGTAGGTATAAGTATGACTATAATTGTCTTTATTTAGAGATTATGTATGGTTTAAGGAGATGTGTACAGATGCCAAGTTGACAAGGGGTGGACTGCGATGGTTAAGGTTATGTGTCAACATGGCTAGCTCATGATTCTCAGTGATTTGGCAGATATTATGTAATCATGCTCCATTTTGTGATCTCATGTGAACAGCCAATCAGTTGAAAGGGGAGTTGCCTTGGGGGTGTGGCCTGCATCCAATATACATGGATGTTCTGGCAAAGTTCGTTCCCTCTTGGTCCTGCAGCCGATTCATCACCCTCTGACCTCCATTTCTTGGGGTGTGAGCCAGCAGCCTGCTGCTGACCTGCTGATTTTGTGTTCATCAGCTCCTGCAACCATATGAGTCAGGAGAAGCCTCCAGCCTGATGCCTGACCCACAGATTTGAGACTTGCCAGCCTCCACAACTGAGTGAGCCATTTCCTTGAAATAAACCTCTCTCTCTCTCTCTCTCTCTCTCTCTCTCTCTCTCTCTCTATATATATATATATATATATATATATATATATATATATATATATATATACACATATACACACACTTTCTCTGGTTTTGCTCCTCTAGAGAACCTAGCCTAAGACACTGCTCTTCTTGGAATTGCTTCTCTCCAGTGGAGCACAGCTGAGAAGTGTTCACTTATGCTCTGGCAGAAATGAATTTCCATATGATAGAATGGAAAATCTCAAACTACAAAAATGACCTGCAAATTGCACAGAACACTTACTAGCTGCTGATGAATTACAGCCATGAATAATTATTGATCTGCTGAATCTAAAAGTTGGGTAATTAATGCTTAGAAGAGTGCAAAAGATACATTTTAGAAGGAAGTAGATTATTTTGTGTTTTCAGTCTATGCAGCCACATTTTAAGTACTTGCCACTGTACATTTCTTTTAAAAAGAAAACAGCCTAGTTAATATTTATATAGCAAAAGGTAACAATTGATAATGTGCATCAGTTTTAAGCAAATCTCACGTTTTTCTTGCTACAAAGTAGGCTAGAGTAGTCACTAGAAGAATAGAAAGCTAATTAAATCTGTAGAGAGAGAAGTCAAGAGTTGAAATGTATATTAAAGTAGAGCAGCCCCTTTCCTCAAAATTAAATATGAAATATATGCCTGGAACGCTTTATCACTCCCCCAAAATGTTTAATGGAATGTTCAGTGCCCCAAAGCACTAAAAAACAGATCAGTCACTGCTTCTGTATCTGGTGATATGAATACAACAAGAAAAATATCCAAATAACCATATAGCATAAAAGAAGGAAAACCAGAATTTCCCACGTACTTACTATGAATGATGCATCATGCCAGGATAAGAGTAACACCAGCTTTTTGAGATGTTTTTAGGATTAAATTAAACAATGGGTATAAAGAACATAGCACAATGCCTAACATTTAGCAGAAATTTACCAAATTGTAGCTACTTTGATCAGGATACGCGCACATACACATACACATCTATATGTATACACGTACACACACACAAATGTGTGTGTGTGTGTGTGTGTGTGTGTGTGTTTACTTTTTCTTTTTGGAGGCCACATCAACCTTTCAATTTAAGGTTGAAACATTTTTATCATTTCCTCAGCGAATATAGTGTTTAATAAAAAACAAAATCAAACAATACAGGAAGATAAAAGGAAAAAAAGGAAGTCTCCCAAAATCAGCCAACATTCTGTTGAAAATTCTTCCACACCCTTCTGTCTATATACACACCACAGGCACACACAAATACACAATTTTATATAAGTGGTGTCATACTGTTTATGCATTTTGCAATCTGCCTCTTGAATTCAACATGTCATAGTGCTTGCAGATTTGATATTATCATCTCCATTTTGGGAGAGTTGAGAAATCCAAGGTTCATAGAGGTTGTGTACATTTTACCAAAGTCAGTCATATTGCTGCTAAAGGGGAAGAGCTGAAATTTGAGCCTTAAACTGCTTAATCCAAATCCACTGTCTTTCCATACAAAGAAGAAATGTACAGTAATCCCTAGTAATTGGGAATTTCCCTTAAGAAAAATTCCATTGTACACAAATTTACTTCTATAAACCTTTTTGTCAGCTTGGTTCCAGTACACATGAATGCAAGCCTGTTGTGTTGGGAGTAATTTTAAAAAGAGAGAATTGGGGTTTGGGAATAGAAAGGGGAGATAAAACAGATGGCAGAGAAAAAGGAGAAGATTTTGCACTGTAGCCTTGGGAAAGATAAGGGAAGATGAAGGAAAATCATTCCAGCCTTAGAACTGCACCTCTCTCTGAGGAGAGAGTAGCAATGTGTTTAGAAGGGGCTGTCAGCAGTGGGGGAGTAGCTGGGTAGTGCAAACGGTTAAGCACTTGACAGTTAGCCAAAACGTTGGCAGTTCAAACCCATCCAGAAGCACTTCTGAAGAAAAACCTGGCAATCTGTTTCCAAAAGGTACACAGCCTTGGAAACCCGATGGAGTGCAATTCTCCTCTGCACATATGGGTTCTCTATGAGTTGGGATTCAGTTGAGGACAACGGTTTTGTTTGTTTTTGGTTGGTCACAGTGGGAACCTAAGCAATCCAATCCCAAGCACCATACAAGGAGAGAAGAGTGCTGCATACCTCCTCAGCATAGCACAGGTGGGGCCCTTCAATGACTTTTCCCTATCAGGCAGCCAAGTCACTCTGCTTCTGACTCCACAGCAGGGACTGGAGGTGTCATCAAAGAAGAGGACTCCCAGTCATAAAGCCAGAAAGGCTTGGGACTGGAGGCTAGAGAATGAGAAAGACACATTAAAATACTTCTTAGCGTGCATATTAGCATTTAAAAAAACAAAACAAATTGGCAGCTATCATATTGAAATGGTGGGGAGCAGAGACCCTGGAAAGTTTCAATCAAACTAAATAAGGTAAATAGAAATAAATGTACCATGTGTTATTATTAATTTGGGAGGAAAAAGTCATTGGTTGACTATATTTATTGTTTACTTTTATGGTTTAATTTTTTTTAATTGGTTTAATATTTTTTAATATGAAGGCACTTATTAGAATATAACTGATCTTTGTCTTAATAATTCTATTTTCTCTCTTAAGGTCTTTATTTCTTCAAAAGTGAATTCTCTCACTACAGGGGTTTTCCAAATCCAAAAGTCCACTATTGGGGGGGTTCTTACTAAGTAGTAAAATATCATTCATCCAGACTCTACTGATTTGGAATTTACAATAATTACACATGAGTTGTTTGAAATTTACTTTTTTACCATGCAATGAAGGAAATTAAAATAAATTTATATTAAAAACAAACCTGGAACCAAGGTAAAAAAAAAAAAAACTAAATAAACCTATAACAAAAGAAGAGATTAAAGAGGTAATTTAAAAACTCCCAACAAAAATACAGCCCTGGCCCTGACAGCTTCACTGGAGAATTGTACCAAACTTTCAGAGAAGAGTTAACACCACTACTTACTAAAGGTATTTCAGAGCATAGAAAAGGACTGAATACTCCCAAACTCATTCTGTGAAGCCAGTATAACCCTGATACAAAAACCAGGTAAAGACACCACACACAGACACAAAAAAAATTACAGACCAATATCTGGCATGAACATAGACGTAAAAATCCTCAACAAAATTCTAGCCAATAGAATTCAACAAAGTATCAAAAAAAAAAATTCACCATGATCAAGTGGGATTCATACTAGGTATACAGGGATGGCTCAACATCAGAAAAACAATCAATGTAATCCATCACATAAATAAAGCAAAAGATAAGAACCACATGATCTTAGCAACTGATGCAGAAAAGGCATTTGACAAAGTCCAACACTCATTCATGATAAAAATTCTCAGCAAAATAGGAATAGAAGGGAAGTTCCTCAGCATAATAAAGGGCATTTATACAAAGCCAACAGCCAACATTATCCTAAATGGAGAGAGAGTCTGAAAGCATTCTCCTTGAGAACAGGAACCAGACAAGGATGCCCTTTATCACCACTCTTATTCAACATTGTGCTGGAGGTCCTAGCTAGGGCAATTAGGCTAGAAAAAGAAATAAAAGGCATCCAAATTAGTAAAGAAGAAGTATAAGTATCCCTATTTGCAGATGATATGATCTTATACACAGAACACCTCAAAGAATCCACAAGAAAACTACTAGAACTAGTAGAAGATTTCAGCAAAGTATCAGGATAGAAGATAAACATACAAAAATCAGTTGGATTCCTCTACACTGACAAAGAGAACTTCCAAGAGGAAAGCACTAAATTAATACAATTTACAATAGCCCCCAAGAAGATAAAATACTTAGGAATAAATCTAACTGGAGACATAAAAGACCTATACAAAGAAAACTACAAAACACTGCTGCAAGAAACCAAAAGAGAGCTACATAAGTGGAAAAACATACCTTGCTCATGGATAGGAAGACTCAACATTGTAAAAATGTCAATTCTACCCAAAGTGATCTACAGATACAATGCAACCCTGATCTGAATTCCAACAGCATTTTTTAACAAGATGGAGAAACAAATCACTGATTTCATACAGAAAGGGAAGAGGCCCTGGATAAGTAAAGCATTACTGAAGAAGAAGGACAAAGTGGGAGGCCTCACACTACCTGATTTTAGAACCTATTATACTGCCATGGTCATAAAAACAGCCTGGTACTGGTACCACAATAGATACATAGACCAATGGAAAAGAATTGAGAATCCAGACATAAATTCAACCACCTATGAGCAGCTGATATTTGACAACGGCCCAAAGTCCCATTAAATGTGGAAAAGACAGTCATTTTGACAAACAGTGCTGGCATAACGGGATACCCATCTGTAAAAAAATGAAACAAGACCCATACCTCACACCATGTACAAAAACTAACTCAAAATGGATCAAAGACCTAAATATAAAATTGAAAACGATAAAGATCATGGAAGAAAAAATAGGAATAACAGTAGGAGCCCTAATACATGGCATAAACAGTATACACAACATTACTAACAATGCACAAACACCAGAAAAGAAACTAGATAAGTGGGAGCTCCTAAAAATCAAACACTTATGCTCACCAAATGACTTCCCCAAAAAAGTAAAAAGACAATCTACAGACTGGGAGAAAATTTGGGGCTACAACATTTCCAATCAGGCTCTAATCTCTAAAACCTACAAGATACTGCAAACCCTAAACAACAGAAAGACAAATAACCCAATTAAAAAATGAGCAAAGGGTATGAATGGGCGCTTCACCAAAGAAGACATTCAGGCAGCTGACAGATATATGAGGAAATGCTCACGATCATTAGCCATTAGAGAAATGCAAATCAAAACTACCATGAGATACCATCTCACCCCAACAAGGGTAGCATTAATCCAAAAACCACAAAATAATAAATGCTGGAGAGGTTGTGGAGAGACTGGAAAACTTATACACTGCTAGTGGGAATGTAAAATGTTACAACCACTTTGGAAATCGATTTGACACTTCCTTAAGAAGCTAGAAATAGAAGTACCATAGGATCCAGCAATCCCGCTCCTTGTAATATATCCTAGACAAATAAGAACCCTCACACGAATAGATATATGCACACCCTTGTTCATTGCAGCACTGTTCACAATAGCAAAAAGATGGAAACAACCTAGGTGCCCGTCAACAGACAAACTGATAAACAAATTATGGTATATACACACAATGGAATACTATGCAATGATAAAGAACAATGAGGAATCCGCGAAACATCTCACAACATGGATGAATCCGGAAGGCATTATGCTGAATGAATTTAGTCAGTCACAAAAGGATAAATATTGTATGAGACCACTATTATAAGAACTCAGGAAAAGGTTTAAACACAGAAGAAAACATTCTTTGATGGTTAAGAGGGTGGGGAGGGAGGGAGAGGGGAATTCACTAACTAGATAGTAGAAAAGAATTAGGTGAAGGGAAGGACAACACACGAGACAGGGGAAGTCAGCACAACTGGACTAAACCAAAAGCTAAGAAGTTTCCTGAACACAATTAAACACTTTGAAGGACAGAGTAGCAGGCGTAGGCGTCTGGGGACCATGGTTTCGGGGTTCATCTAGGTCAATTGGCATAACAAAGTTTATTAAGGAAATGTTCTGCATCCCACTTTGGTGAGTGGTGCCTGGGTTCTTAAAAGCTAGCAAGCGGCCATCTAAGATACATCAATTGGTCCCAACCCATCTGGAGCAAGAGAATGAAGAACACCAAAGACACAAGGATAATGTTAGCCCAAGAGACAAAAGGAGCACATAAACCAGAGACTCCATCAGCCTATGACCAGAAGAACTAGATGGTTCCCGGCTACCACCAATGACCGCCCTGACAGGGAACACAACAGACAGTCCCTGATGGAGCAGGAGAAAAGTGTGGTGCAGAACTCAAATTCACGTAAAAAGACCAGACTTAATGGTCTGACTGAGAGTAAAGGAACCCCAGAAGTTGGCCCCTGGACTCTTTGTTAACCCAGAACTAAAACTATTCCTAAAGCCAACTCTTCAGACAAAGGTTAGACTGGACTATAAAACATAAAATAATACTCGTGAAGAGTGTGCTTCTTAGTTCAAGTAGATACACGAGACTAAATGGGCAGCTCCCATCCAGAGGCAGGATGAGAAGACAGAAAGGGACAGGAGCTGGCTGAATGGACACGGGAAACCTGGGGTGGAAAGTGGGCTTGTGCTGTCACATTATAGGGATTGCAACTATGGTCACATAACAGCATGTGTATACATTTTTGTATGAGAAATTAACTTGAGCTGCAAACTTTTACCTAAAGCTCAATAAATAAACCAATCAATAAACCTGGAGAAGGCAAAATTCTGGCCCATCATAGGCAGTCAATAAAAACATGTTGAAAAAACACTGTTGCTTAAATTATATCATTCTTAGAGTCTTCAGCAATGGTTACTGCTAATTTCATATGCGCTTCTGCTCTATGTTAGAGTGGGCTGGATTAGAACTCCACCTGGTGACACTGGCCATTAACTTGAGTCACTATAGACAGGGTTACCTTCATTTGTGTTTATGCTCTGTGTCACCATTTTGAAATTCTTAATAATGCTATCTTTGAACTTACGTTTTGTAAGTCAAGTCTAATGAGACGATGGAGCACACGCATGAGTTGAGGAGATACGCAGAGTTCAGTGGACTCATGATGCTTGGGAATTCAGCGACACTAGAGGTAAGCATGTTCCGTTTCCAACTTAGTAAGCAGGGGCACTGATTGCCCCTGAGACCATGCTTTCCGTTTGAACCAGAACTTATTTTGAACACAGAAAGAAGCCTATGACATTTTGAGAAACACAGATGACCAAGAAACTGTATCATATCCTTTCCTATTTCCATGCATTAGCCAATCACTCAGGCTGAAAATTATGACATAGAAGAAAAGGGAAATACAGGGCAACCCACAGTTCCCTTTCCTTTCAGTCCTTCTTACTCACCAGTAAGTTGAAGGTAGAATGTTGGTAAAATCCGTGCATATCAAGAGGTGAGATAAAAAAAAGTTGAGTTGATTTTGTGTAATCTTTTTCTTCTCATTTTGATGTTTGAGCACTATTTCCTGCAGACTCGATTTCCCTGTGGACTAAGGACGGGCACTCTGCATCTACAACACTCCCTCATGGTGGCACATTCATTTCTCCCTAAGAACTGTACCTACATTGAGGGGAGAAAGCTTGGCAGTGAGTTCTTAGGGCTGTGACCATACTCATGTACAAGCTAGGAAATATAAATTTTGTAATTTCAGTGATTCTGCAAATGGATGAAATGCTCTTATATCTTACATTTGCATTTAAAACAAGCACTGTATAATATAAAGGGGAACAATAAAAGAAATTCATGCTAATAATTTAAATTTTTAATTTTTTTTTACTTAAACAATGACATTATATCGCAAATAAAAATCACCATGACAAAATTGAGAGAGATCATGGAAGAAAGAAAAAAGCTTTATATTCTAGTACCTTTAACAGCACTTCTTCCTGTTTTTTGAAAAGGAACCCCATATTTTTATTTTGCTCAGAACCCAGCAAATTATGTATGCACCCCTGACTATCTCCATCTGTAAGTAAAAATAACTGTACTATTGCTATTGGTTGACTACTTGTTCCATTCTTTTGACAAGTAGTCAGTACTCACTAAATCAAGAATTGTGCTAGGGCTGGGACATCAGTGGTGAACAAAACTGGCATGGTGTCTATCCCATTGAACTTCACAGTTCAGTTTTCTTACCTGAAATATATCTATGCTTACATTTTACCAGTTGCCATCAAGTCAACTCCAACTCCATGTGTGTCAGAGTAGAATTGTGCTCCATACAGTTTTTAATGGCTGATTTTTTTTGGAAGTAGACTCCAGGCCTCTCTACTGAGGTGCTTCTGCGTGGACTCCAACCTCCAACCTTAGCAGCCCAGCACATTAACCGTTTGCACCGCCCAGGGACTCCATGTTTTAATATTCTGAAATTGAGGTGTGATTTTCCATGTTAGTTCTAAATGAGTTAAGCTTAATTTTCTGTTAATTGTAGTGAAGAAGCCATCTCATTAAGATGTCTCAACACCATCTGCAGAAGTGATTTTATCACTTGTGTTGAATCAGTGACCACACAAACTGTGGAATCCAGGATGAGAAGAATCCAGTGAGGAAGAACAGGCTGAGAGTCTGGGTGACTGGGTTTCCACATAGTCCTTCTCTGGCTTAATCTGTGCCTTGTTTGCACCAGTTCTGATATCTCCACCCCTACTGAGTTTACAGTGATGTTGTAACCACTAAAGTGCTGCATGAATTTAGAAGCCTTCTTAGCAGGAAGAGTCTATGCAAAGAGAGTGCAGTGTGGGCCACAGATCAGCGGGCGTGGATGGGTAGGGGAGAGAGGCAGAGTGCCCTGGAGAGGGCAGATTACCCAGCACAACTAGGGAGAAACGGCTCTCTGGGGTCAAGTTCTGTCCATTCTTACACAGCTCAGGGCCTCTCCTGGGAGGTCACAGGCTGACCCTTCACTGGACCAGTAACGACCCCTCAGTCTAAACTACACCGCATGCTTACAAAGCCCAGTCACATGTGCTAACTCTTTCCCTATGGTAAACCATGGCATGTCTGGTCGATGGTCACAGCCCTTAACAACCACTAACAAGCTTTCTCCCAAGATGTAGGTACAGTTCTGAAGGAGGGACAGACGTGTCGCCCTGAGGGAGGGTTATGAATGCAAAGCACACGTCCTCAGTCCACAGGGAAAATGAGGCAGCAGAAAATAGTGGTCAAGCATTCAAATGAGAAGCAAAAGATCAGGATTTCCCACAAATTAGCCTTATGTGCCCTCAGAAGATCACTTAACTTTCTAGGCTTCAATTTCCTCATCTAGTAAATGAGAGTTGATAAGATGATCTCATACATCAACTAAGATCTCCAACATGACATATTCTAAATCTTTTGTCTGCTATCTTCTCCAATCAACTCTTTCTACAAGCATGCCACTGTTCAGAGGTCAGGGACCGTGTCTCATTTGTCCTTGGCTCCTCACTGCATGACATGGCGCCTGGCACACAGTAGGTACCCAATAAATGTTTATCAGATGAATGTTTCTTTGGAAAATCCTCTGTGAATGGATGTTGTTTTCTACTACCTCTTCCCATAGAAAAAAGGCAGAAATCTATGGTAACATAATAAGAGGGGGGGAAGCAGTCTAATAGTTGATGACACAGAATACATTAAAGCAATGCTCAGTCACCATACATTAAGTCTTTTTAATATAGCTTTTAAACAGCTTTTCTTATTAGCCAAATGAAATACAGTAATCCTTTAACTCTTCTGTGTCAGATTATCAGCTGTTTCAAGTAAGTGTTAACGTTTCTGTCACTGGCAAAAGTGAATTATGTTTTCCTTCCCAAGCTTGCATCAACATGCCCAACAAGCGGGCTGAGCATGCCTCTCTAATGGGACAGTGTGAGGTGCCATTGCTTGGTGATTATGAAGCAGCTCAGAGTCTGGGGGAGGGGGCATGTTAGCCCCAACCAGCAGCCTGAGCAGTGATTGAGTCCTACAGAAGGACCAGGAAATGTTTGCAGGATGAGTGAATGAACGAACTGTGGTATTATCATGGGTCAATAACAGGGCCTCTATCACCTCTCTGGCTTTGTTCTATAAATAGTCTGCACGGAAGATTCTGGATTTTGTTAACCCTTATGTATTTCTGTGTCAGGGACATCACCAACACGGGATACTAGTCACTTTGTAAGCAAACTTCCATGCTTTAGAAACCTGGAAAATTTCCCCATTTGGAAGATTCAGCTGGTGGACACCAAGTTCTCATTTTGCAAATCAATTGTCCAGAGAGTATCAGAAAGGGATTGCATTAAGAGAAAAACTGCAGTAAATATTCAAATTTCTTAGCAGGTGAGTGTGCTCTAGTTCCAGAGCACGTTTCTTGTCTGTTCTCCTATTTTGTGCCCCGGAGGCTGACCTCCTCCTGGCCGCCCAGTGAGGCCTGCTGCTACGCGGCCATGTCTTCCCATTGCTTTTCCTTCTGCGTGCGAGGATCTGCCCGTCTCTTCTACCTGAAGGACTCCCACTTGGCCCCAAAGGCAGTGCTGAAATGTAACCTCTTCTGCCTTCCCCTAAGCACTTTCTACCTACTTCTATTAGCCCTTCCAAACCTTATTCATTTGTGTACAATCTTGTCTCTTACATTAGATGGTAAATTTCTTGCGATCATAAATTATATTTTATTCTTCTTTGAATTTCCAGTGCTCTGGCATGTACTAGAAGCTCAGTAACTGTTTGTGGAATCAATTATAACAATAACAACTACTTACAGTGTCTCAATTTTTTCATACTGCAACACTGGGAAGTAGGTATTATTATTTTTATTTAAAAGATAGGGATACAGGATTTAGATAACTTGCCTAAAGTAATAAGCTAGAGATAGAATAACCAAGATTTTAAACCAAGTGTCTCTGACTTCAGAATCTAAGCTCCTTATGTAGGCACAGCGATGACGCAAACAGTTAAGGGCTCGACTACTAACCAAAAGATTGGTGGTTTGAAACCACCCATAGTGCCTTGGAAGAAAGGCCTGGTGATCTGTTTCCAAAAATCAGTCATTGAAAATCCTATGGAGCACAGTTCTACTCTGACATACATGGGGCCATGAATTAAAATCCACTCAACAGCAACTGGTTTGGTTTTTAATTTTATGTTGCTCAATGCTCTGTCTCCTAATGATGATTAATATTTTCCAAACAGCTACATTACTACACTAAATGTTCTCATATGAGAATTCTTACTGAATCCTAACAACATCCCCGTGAAAAGCTGCTTTATCTTCCTTTTGTGGGCAAGGAAACAGAAGCTCAGAGATGTTATTAGGTAATTATCCTAGAGTCCACAGCAATGACATATTCAAACCCTAGTCCTCTGATTTCCAGACCCAGATTAATACAAAGAAATGACATAAAGGAATTGTGAAGCAATGCTTTCTGCAGCAGGTGAAGCAGCTCAGTAACCTAAAGCCCCACAGGTCTCAACAGCCTGTCAGCATTCCAGAGAGCATCACTCAAGTCAATGACGAAGATGTCTCTGGTCCCTGCTCACACTGACCCATGCTAGCAGACTGTTTGACCCTCCTGCAATGGAGGGCTGCCCTCTTTCTGGTAGTTTCTCCTGGCCCAGTGTCCCTCCTAGCCATCCAGGGAACTGTCAGCACAGACATTTTTAGGAAATGTCTAAATGCACTACCACACCCAATCTAGTCAGTGACGCCAGCTCTTCTACAGCTGAAACAATCAAGCCTAAAGTCAAAAAGGAGCCCTGGTGATGTAGTGGTTAAGAGCTCGCCTGCTAACCAAAAGGTGGGCAGTTCAAGTCCACCAGCTGCTCCTTGGAAACCCCATGGGGCAGTTCTTCTTTGTCCTATAGGTCCACTCTAGGACAGAATCGACTCGACGGCCACAGGTTTGAGGGTTTTCTTTTGGTTTAAAGTCAAAAAAGATCCACTATCTTTGTTTTCTTTCTTTCTTTTTCCTTTCCCCCCTTATCCTTTAGTGTGTACTGTTTTGTATCAAGCACCATTTCTCCTCCTCAGGACCTGGAATGCCCTGTCTCCCTGGGATAGCACAATCCAAAGGCAACAAGACTTTATTCTCAGATAAGACAGTAAAATTTCTACCCAACCTTGATCCCTCTATCTCACATAAGCAGGGTTGTGTGTTCCTTCCCCAAAGGGTTAAATGGATGAAAGACTGGTGAGGGAGCCCAGACACTAATGCAGATCATTGGCTCCCCCTTCTGCCTATCCTAATCCCTTAGGTGGGTTAGACTTTCTTGGTGACAACAAGGGCAACGAGGGCACTGATTCATAAAAGCCAGCTCAAATCAGGAATCCTCCAGACAGTGGTGGTTATGAGCAGTGGCCACATGGGTGAAGCCATGTGGACTCACTAACATCTGGCTTGCTTTTACTATGAACTCAGAAATTACTGAGGTTACAGAGCCCTGGTGGCACAATGGTTAAGCGCTTGGCTGCTAACTGAAAGATAGGTGGTTCAAACACATCAGCCATTGTGTGGGAGAAAGATGTGGCAGTTTGCTTCTATAAAGATTTACAGCCTTGGAAATCCTATGGGGCAGTTCTATTCTGCCCTGTAGAGTTGGGTCACTATGAGTGTGAATCAACTCAATGACAACAGGTTTATAGGCTCAGAAAATTCCTTCTATTTAAACATTCAAAATTATCCCCATGTGATTTCATCCTTCATTCACTACACAAATGAAATCCTTCTCCACACCCTCCCCTAAATTGGACCTAAAAAGACCATGTGTTTCTCTACTCTCCATTCCTGTTTACTGCATTTGCAAAAGGCTTTTTTCAATATGACTTATTGACATGAGGAGATTCTCCATTAGTACCACCCCACCTATCTGGGCAGCTCCATTCTGAATACCAGCTCTGCCCTTGACTCACCTCAGTCTTGTGGTTGCAGTGAGGCAAACACAATACCGTCTCCTCCTCATTGTCTTGCCTGCTGCACCCAATGCCTCCCATAAATTCACTGACTTAGCGCACCGTATGTTATGAGCTAAAATTGATACATTTCTCTCCTCCAATAAAAAGGATTTACCTCTGATCAGTCTTAAAGAACACTAATAATCTTAATAGTGTTAGTATTACTACTATCATTTATGACATATTACCATTGCCAGGGCTTGTGCTAAGTGCTTTATATGTATTATCTTAGCTAATTCTCACAATAATCCTGTGTGGTAGGTATCATTTCATTATTTTCATTCCACAGATGAGACTCAATGAGGTTGAGTCACTTATCCAAAATTATGCCAGTTATATTTATTTATGCTTGTCTTCAAACCTAGATGCATGTGGCTCAAAGTCAGTGTTTTTTTTACAAGTTCTTTCTGGCTTAATCTCAAATTTACAGTCATGGAACACTGAAGAGTAGTCAAAACACTTGGGTTCTGAGTGGCAAAGACTGGTCGTTAACTCCAAAGTTGGAAGTTGACATCTTCCAGATTCTTAAGTACCTTTGTGGCTTGTCTTTCTAGGAAGGGGAAAGGCTAGTGCTCAGAATTTTTGCTCTAGTTAAGCAAGGCCATGCTTGTGTTTTTCAGAAAGAAAAAAAAAATACTTATTATCTATAGTAGCTGAAGGGGGAGAAAAAGCAGCTGAATGAAGAGATATTTTTTCCTGGGAAGAGGGGTATAGTAGAGTTAGACTTGGAATTAGAAGAACTGGGTACGGACCACAATTCCACAACTGAGCAGTTTTGTGATCTTGAGGTTTTTTTTTTTTTTAACCTCAATTGCCTCATCTTTAAAAGGGGAAGAATCTTACCTGTCTCCCAGAATCCTCATGAGGATTAAATGAGATCATGCTTGGGGAAGCATTCTGCACAATGCCTGGCATGTAGCAGATGCTCATGTTGATTGTGAATGAATCTAATTTTTTCTGAATTCCCAGGGATATCTATGTAAGAGCAAGTTAAATCTGAATGTAGATCTTGGTCTTTTTAAATATTATTTCTTAAGCCTTCTATGTTATATAGAACTTTACATTTATCAGTATTCTTTTCATTCCTATGTTTGTATTACATGCACATGACAAAGTGTGTGGTTAAAAAAAGAAATTATTTCCCATCCTTATCCTTTGGGTCTTCTCCTGCATAACTTCATTTGAAAATACTGGAAACTAAATGTGAACGGGAAATACAAAGTTTCCAAACTAGAACTCAGGTCAGTGTTTGGAAACCCAAATCTTGCTTTCTTGATACCTACAGAAAATTCCTGGGATATTCACAGCTGTTTTCTGGTGCATGCTACATCACAAGAACGCTTGTGACCCTCTAACCTGTTGTTCAATTGTTCATCTATCATCTAAGACCTTCTGCTAAGCGAAGAGTATCCCTAAGAGAAGTTATTAATTCTTAATACGTACTGATAATATATTGCATTTCTCTTTCACTGCAGTGCTAGCATTTGGATTTAGTCAAGTTTTATAAGTTGTTTTCTATTTGAATAGAGCACTTTAATTGTTTTCTATTTGAATAGAGCACTTTGAATTGTTGTTGTTGTTAGGTGCTGTTCAGTCGGTTCCCACTTAGTGACCCGAGGTACAACAGAACAAAACACTGCCTGGTCCTGCACCATCCTCACAATCATTGCTGTGTTTGAGCCCATCGTTGCAGCTACTGTGTCGATCCATCTCCCTGAGAGTCTTCTTCTTTTTCACTGACTCTCTACTTTACCAAGCGTAATATTCTTCTCCAGGAACTGGTCCCTCCTAATGACATGTCCAAAGTATGTGAGACATAGTCTCACCATCCTTGCTTCTAAGAAGCATTCTGGCTGTACTTCATCCAAGACAGATTTGTTCATTCTTTTGGAAGTCTGTGGTATATTCAATATTTTTCACCAACACCATAATTCTAAGGCATCAATTCTTCTTTGACTTCCTTGTTCTTTGTCCAGCTTTCACATGCATATGAGGCAACTGAAAATACTGTGGCTTGGGTCAGGCCCACCTTAGTCTTCAAAATGACATCTTTGTTTTTTTTAACACTTTAAAGTATTAAACAATACTTTTGCAGCAGATTTGCCCAATGCTATAAGTCATTTGATTTCTTGACTGGTGCTTCCATGGGTGTTGATTGTGGATCTAAGTAAAATGAAATCTTTGCCAACTTCAAAATTTTCTCCATTTATCCTGATGTTGCTTATGGGTCCAGTTGTAAGAATTTTTGTTTTATGTTGAGGTGTAACCTGTACTGAAGGCTGTGGTCTTTGATTTTCATCAGTAAGAGCTTCAAATACTTTTCACTTTCAGCAAGCAAGGTTGTGTACATATTGCAGGTTATAATTAAGTCTTTCTCCAATCCTGATCCCACATTCTTCTGCATATAGTCCAGCTTCTTGAATTAGTTGCTCAGCCTGCATAATGAATAAGTATGGTGAAAGAATACAATCCTGACCCACACCTTTCCTGATTTTAAAGTACTTGGTATCTCTTTGTTCAGTTTGAACGACTGACTCGTGATCTATGTACAGGTTCCTCATGAGCACAATTAAGTGTTCTGGAATTCCCATTCTTCACAATGTCATCCATAATTTGTTATGATCCCCACAGTCAAATACCTTTGCATAGTCAATAAAACACAGGTAAACATCTTTCTGGTTTTCTTTGCTTTCAGCCAAGAGCCATCTGACATCAGCAATGATATCCCTCCTTCCACATCCTCTTCTGAATCCGGCTTGAATTTCTGGCAGTTCCCTGTCAATGTACTGCTGCAACTGTTTTTGAATTATCTTCAGCAAAATTTTACCTGCGTGTGATATTAATGATATTGTTTGATAATTTCCACATTCTGTTGGATCACCTTTCTTTGGAATGGGCATAAATATGGATCTCTTCCAGTCAGTTGGCCAGGTATCTTTCTGACATAGACAAGTGAGCACCTCCAGTGCTGCATCCATTTCCTGAAACATCTCAAATGGTATTCCATCAGTTCCTGGAGCCTTGTTTTTCACCAATGCCTTCAGTGCAGCTTGGACTTCTTCCTTCAGTACCATTGGTTCTTGATCATATGCTACCACCTGAAATCGTCGAACATCAACCAATTCTTTTTGGTACGGTGACTCTGTGTAGTCGTTCCATCTTCTTTTGATGCTTCCTGCATCATTTGATTTTTTGCCCATAGAATTCTTCAATATTGCAACTCAAGGCCTGATTTTTTTCTTCAGTTCTTTCAGCTTGAAGAATGCCAAGCATGTTCTTCCCTTTTGGCTTTCTATCTCCAACTCTTTGGTTATGTCATTATAATAGTTTATTTTGTCTTCCGAGCTGCCCTTTGAAATCTTTTGTTCAACTCTTTTACTTCATCATTTCTTCCGTTTGCCTTAGCTACTGACAATCAAGAGAAAGTTTCAGAGTTTCTTCTGACATCCATTTTGGTCTTTTCTTTTTTTCCTGTCTTTTTAATGACCTCTTGCTTTCTTCATGTATGATGTCCTTGATGTCATTCCACAACTTGTTTGGTCTTTGGTTATTAGTGTCTAATGAGTCAAATCTATTTCTTGAGGTGGTCTCTAAATTCAGGTTGAATATACTCAAGGTCATAGTTTGACTCTCATGAACTTGTTTTAACTTTCTTCAGCTTCAACTTGTACTTGCATGTGAGCAATTGATGGTCTGTTCCTCAGTTGGTCCCTGGCCTTGTTCTGACTGATGATATTGAGCCTTTCCATCATCTCTTTCTACAGATGTAGTCGATTTGATTCCTGTGTATTCCATCCAGCGAGGTCCATGTATATAGTTGCCATTTATGTTGGTGAAAAAACGTATTTGCAAAGAAGAAGTCGTTGGTCTTGCAAAATTCTATCACGAGATCTCTAGCGTCATTTCTATCATCAAGGCCATATTTGCAACTACTGATCCTTATTTGTTTCCAACTTTCACATTCCAATCACCAGTAATTATCAATGTATCTTGATTGCATGTTTGATCAATTTCAGTCTGCATGGTAAAAATCATCAAAGTAAAGTCGATCTTAATGACATAAATGAAGAAAACCTTTCAGATCTTTATATTTGGCCTTAGTGGTTGGTGCATAAATTTGAGTAATATTTGTATTAACTGGTCTTACTTGTAGGTGTATGGATATTATCCTATCACTGACAGTGTTGTACTTCTGGATAGATCTTGAAATCTTCTTTTTGACGATGAATGTGATGCCATGCCTCTACAATTTGTCATTCCCGGCATTGTAGACCATATGATTGTCTGATTCAGAATGGCCAATACCAGTCCATTTCAGCTCACTAATGCCTAGGATATCAATCTGTGTGCATTCCATTTCATTTTTGACAACTTCCAAATTTCCTAGATTCATACTTCATACATTCCACATTCCAATTACTAATGGGCTTTTGCAGCAGTTTCTTCTAATTTTGAGCCATACCACATCAGCAAATAAAGATCTGAAAGCTTTTCTTCATCATTTAGGTCATTAAGATCAACTCTACTTTGAGGAGGCAGCACTTTCCAGGTCATATTTTGAGTGCCTTCCAACCTGAGGAGCTCTTCTTCTGGCACTATATCAGACAATGTTCCACTGCTATTCATAAGATTTTCACTTGCCAATTTTTTTAGAAGTAGATAGCCAAGTCCTTCTTCCCAGTCTGCCTTACTCTGGAAGCTCCACTGAAACTTGTCCACCATGGGTGACCCTGCTGGTATTTGAAATACCAGTGGCATAGCTTCCAGCATCACAGCAACAGCAAGCCCCACGGTAAAACAGACTGACAGATGAGTGGTAGGCAGTTTGAATAGGCATAACATTTTTCAATAAACCATTGTAATATGGACCAGTTTACCCCATGCACCTCTGGTCAATTGCCCAGAAAAGAGAAATGCCAATAGTGGTAAGTTGATATCTTCTCCTTCCAGAATCTACTTTTTTTTTTCCTTGAAGCAGCACCCGTATTTTTCTGAGGATCTATCTGAGCTCAACTTATGTGGGTCAGTTAAGTGAGTTGTTGCTCCTTCCTCTCTCCCCAGAGGTGTGCATGTGGACCCAAGCCTAGTCAACCAGAATACAGCATCTTTCTGATTCAGGGAGGGCATGTGACCCAACCAAAACCAATCAGAACTAATCCCAAGAATTTTTCACCTGGGCTTACTCCCTCACCTGAGTTTGTGCATGTGGGGAGAAGGCACAGTTAACAGTTAACAGGGTTGGGAGGGAGGCAAATAAGGAGCATGAGTTCTGGACCTTAAAACCATGAAGAATTATTTCTAAAAAGACAATTGCTACCATTTTTGGAGGACTTTATGCTGGGCACTATTCTAAGCACTTACATAAATCATGTCATTTAATTCTCCCAATAACCCTATTAGGTAGATTATATTATTATTATTACCCACACTAAGCTATTTGCTCAAAGTCACACAGCTAGTAAGTGACAGGATCAGAATTTGAACATAGATTTATCTTTCTTTAGCTCCCAGCTCTTATCCTCCATAAACTGGCTATTTATCAATCTGATTGACAGTTTACAATTGACTCCTAGTTTCCCCATTGCACAGATTTACTAAATTGAGTCTATGTTGAATGAATATGAAAAAAAAATTGAAATCATTTTATTCTCCTACTAACTGAAATATTTAATCATTGTAGTATCACAGTGGGTGTTTGAAAGAGACAGATATGCTGATTAAAGCCTTTATTAAGAAAACCGATGTATACTTTTTCCTAGCCAAACTGGCTTCATATCTCTGTGGAATTTAGACCATGATGATCTCTCAGTAGTCATACAAAACCTAGTGCTCATGGATTGCACATCCCTTCATGGATAAAAACCTCTGGAATGTCTATCCTTGAGATGTGACTTTGGGTTTAGGAACACAGAATTGGAAAAAAGGTGATGGATAATTTCTCGTGACATGAATGGATCTATGAAATATGCATTTCTCTTCTCCCCATCTTGCATCACTTCATTTGGTATTTCAGTTTGTATAATAGTCAAAACTTCTGGCAGAGCAGAGGCGGTAATTGCAAACAGCTGTAAAGTATTACTCATCTTGCTGATCAAAATGACTTCCCGCTAAATAAACCATGAAAAAAGCTTTTCCACCCACAGAGAAGTGAAGTGTAAATGATATATAGACTCCATCATGAAGAGATCAACAGATTGCAGTTTCCTGTAACTATAGTTTTATACAGCTACAGTCACTTTGGAAAATGGCTTAGAAACTCAGTTAGGTTCAGGAAAAAGAAAGTGGGCAATAGAGTGACTGTAGGGATCCTGGGAAGTACTTAAAGCTATAAAACGTTTGGGAGTCCTACTGAGTCCTATTGGGGCACTATGAATCGGAATTGACTCAAAGGCAACAGGTTTATGGGTCCTTCATCTTCTCTTAGACTTTACAAATTGAGGAAAACAACTTGCAATGTGGCTTTATTCATCCTCATTTTGGACATAACTTTATCTCTTTTGCCCTTCCTAGACCTTGTATCCAAAGAACATTAGCTAGACATCCATGTCTTGATCTTCCTACCATGGTTTTGATGTTCACAGAAAGTTGGTGGTGATGACAATAATGAAGTTGATGCTATGGCACTGAGCATTTGACGCTCAAGAGTTTCAGCTCTTTGATGTGAGAACAGCTAGGGCTGGAGTCACAGAGCTGCCCTCTCATGTAACTCCAGCTATTTGCCAAAATAAACCACCTGCTTCGTGATTTTCTTAAGCTAGGCACAAACGCTTAAGCAATCAGCCACTAACTAAAGGTTGGTGGCTCAAACCTACCCAGAGGCATCTTGGAAGAAAGGCCTGGCAATTTGCTCCCAAAGGGTCAAAGCCTTGAAAACCCTATGGAGCACAGTTCTACTCTGCAATACATGAATCAGAATAGACTCGATGGCAACCGGCTTAGGTTCTGTTTTGGTTGTTTGTTTTTTTTTACTCACTGAATTAATAAAATCTACAACTCTATTCTCTACACTCAGACATTGATCCGTGTCCCCCACCTATCTTCTTTCCCTATAGGGTCCTGTTCCATGCCCATCTCCAGATGAATCATAATATATCTAAGCCAATCTAAATGTAGGAGCTACTGGCTTTTGGGTGGGAATATCCTTTGTTATGTGGGAATGTCCCACACATTAAAGCTGGCTTTGCATCCCTGGACCCCACCCACTAAATGCCAGTATTCTGTCCCCACCCATTTGCTAATACCTTGGTTGAGAAACTTTGTGGTCTTGTTCCCCTTGCCAATGAGCAGCCTGGCATAAGCGTGTGATGCAGTTCTAATCAATAGGACTTAAGAGGAGGCTGCTGGCTGGTGTCTGGGAAAGATTTCCCTCTCTGATTTAAGAAAAAAAAAAAAAAAAGCATACAGGAAGAAACAATCCTTCTTCTTTCACTGGATATTGTCATGCCTCAACAAGATGCCTAGAAGTCCTGCAGCCATCTTGCCGCCATAAGGAGGAGCAGCCTGAAGTCAGGGAAACACGCCAAAAATGACAGAGTAAAAAGGTAAGATGGAAAGAACCTGGTAGCACTGATGATGTTACCAGGTCACTAAATAACCAATCCTGGGACTTCCTTACCTTGGAACTTCTATGAAATAATAAATATTCCTTATGGTTTAATTCACATAAGATGAATTATTCTCTTATTTTTAGCCAGAGGCCTAATTGGTACAAGCTGTTGTTCTGGTAGGCTATAGGGTAGGCTATGGGGAAAGTTCTCTGATACTCTGGTAAAGGGGAGTGGGGAGGGAACAGCCAAAGAGGGGAAAGCCCTTCTGATGCATGAGGGAGGCCAGAGGACAGAGGACGATGTGCCAGCACATTGATCAAATGTTGGTGATAAAAGGGGCTCCAAATGGCAGTCCCAAAGCCTTCCCAGACTGATGAAGGAAATTAGAACCAAAGAATAAAAAAAAAAAAAAAAAAGAGCTGCTGCCCACAGAGCTCTTAATAACTTCTAGTTCTTCTGCCTGTTCCTTTGCTATTCCTCCTGAAATTTTAGGAATGAAATTTCCTATTTTGAAACTGATTTTATTTCTTGTTCCTTTTGGGCTTCCTTCAAAACAATAAGCTTATGGCAAAGGATAAAGCACTTTCTGTTTCCTGAGCATCTGTACCTTGACCCTGCAAAAAGCAGGCAATGAGGGACACTCATTTTAGCCTTCATTCTATGTATATTTTACAATCTCTTTCAAAGCTTTAATGACCTACTTCTTCCTTTTTATTTTGACAAACTTAATTCTAAAAAGGATGTAAAGTGGCTTATAATAAATTCAGAGATACCACAGAGGCAAAACGTATTAACATGGAATAAAAGATAAGACACATGTAGTAAAGAGAAAGAGTAACTCAGAAGTTCCCCTGCTAGGTCTACACTCCAGAGAAATTCATGCCTATGTGTACAAAGAAACATGTCTACTCTCTGGAGAAATTCTTGCACACACATTAAAAAAGAACATATAAAATGATTTTCATAGCGCACTGTTTGAAAAAGCAAAAAATTAGAAACAACGTAAGTATTCCTTATTGGGAAAAGATATAAAGAAAATGTGGTATATTTGTGTAATGGCTTACTACACAGCAATTGAAAGGAATTAACTAGATCGATATGGATTAATGTGAGTAGATCTCAAAAGATAATATTGAATGCAAAAAACATCACTGTATGTACAGTATACAGTTTATGTAAATCTTTTAAATCATACAAAATAATTTTTTATAAATGCATATGTTTGTGTGCAAAAGTATAGAAAATGAGCTGTAAAATACACACCAAATTCATCTTAGTGGTTGGCTGTGGGGACGCTGAAGGAGAGTGGGGCTGGAGTGATGGGGTGGAACATTAGCTAAGTTGGTAAAGTTTTATTTCTTTAAAAATTATGACAGGAAACAAATACAATAAAATATTAACAGATGTTAATTGTGGGAGTTGGGAAGATAGGGGCTTATTATATTCTTCTTTGCATATTTCTATATCTTTTAAATTTCTTAAAAGGAAAAAAAAAGAGAAGCAAAACATTTCTTAAAATGTAAATAAAAGATCAAACAGTTGTTCTTTCAAAAGAAAACCTAGTTCTGAGCATCCTAACTTCCTAGTAGCCAACACTAGGAACTAAATTCAATGGTTTAAGTAATTCCCGATGTCTACCATGTCATCAGGAGAAAAAAACTTAACCGTAGGTAAACTTTGGGAAGAATTTGCTACAAGGATTTTAATATAAGGTCCTTGAGTTACATAATGTACAAGCTCTTTGATAGCAAGGCTAACCAACAGGCAAAGATATTTATGCTGAAGGTATTTCTAATCAGCTGTATGTAGTAATCTGAACATACTGTGAAATTATAATCCCGTATAGATGATTCAACCTAAGGAGTGATTCAGAGTGATGTAATCCGAACAGATGGCTTTCTTCCTTAGTTCTCAATCGCTTTTCTTCATAGGACAGATAGCATTACATGCATGGCACACTCCTAAGGGTAAACTCAGAGTTACATGCAAATTCCCACCCAAGAAAGTTAACAGAATCCAGGTGACTGAAGATGATATTCTCTTAAAGTCAATCACACTCACATGAGTATTTGTTCGAGTATGTGGATAAAACCAAATTATTCACATGCATCACCAATTTATTAGTGATGATAATCTACTTGCGACACAACTTTCCTTTGATTGAGACACAATTTTATTTTGACACCATGGTTGAAGCGCTTGACTTAGGCCAAACCTCCCCATAATCTGTTGTTTTTGCCAAGCTTTTAAGAAGTGTTTTACAGTCAGTTCAGGAGCTCTGGTGAAGTGAAACCCACTGCAGTCGAGTCGATCCCGACTCATAACAACCCTATAGGACAGTGTAGAGCTGCCCTCATAGGGTTTTCAAGGAGCTTCAATTCGAACTGCCAACCTTTTGGTTAGCAGCCGAGCTCTTAACCACTGTGCCACTAGGGCTAAAAAAACCAAACCCATTGCCATCGAGTGAATTCCAACTCATAGGAGCCCTGGTGGTGCAGTGGTTAAGACTTATGGCTGCTGAACAAAAAGTCGACAGTTTGAATCCTCCAGCTGCTCCTTAGAAATCCTATGGGGCAGTTCTACTCTGTCCTATAGGGTCGCTAGAGATGGAATCAACTCGACGGCAATGGGTTTGGTTTGGTTTGGTTTTTGGTAGGGTGAAAGGATGATATCCCTGTTTCTTCCTGGCCCTATGGCCAAAGCAAAGGTGTCTGAGAGAAACATCACAGCTGCCATGCCCAGTTATGAGGTAGACTTTGTTTCTGTGCTTGGGAGGTGGTTTTTAAGATCATGGTGAAGTAGCAAGAGCATTCAGCTGGCAGTGAAGAGACCTGTCCCAGCTCCAGCTCTGCCCTTAATTCCTGTGTAACCTCAGGCCAGTCACCCAGGCAGTGGCGACTTGAGCCGTGAATACCAAGTCTGCGTTGCCTGTAGCCCCGAAGGACCACTCTTCTGCCTGACTTTGTGCATGGTTGCAAGTCTCAGCACTCACGAAAAGTGCTCCTAACTCTATACCCAGTCCCCAAATGTCAATGAGGGTCATTGGTCAGCCATGCCTCACTGTATGTGGGGGAGGAGGGACATCTATTGAAGCCCTGCCTGCCACCACCCAACTGCTTCATATCAGAGGGATCAACCTGGGTAATTTTCTGATGCATGGCAGAATTTGTCAGCAGACTAGTCAAATCCATGTTTGCCTCCCGTAATGAGGTCTTTGGTGTCAAGTGACATTAAAGAATGAGAGCGGTGAAGAAACACCTCTGGTGAACCACTTTCTGATATCCTGAGAATGCAGCCTTCAATTACTTCCATTACTGGACTTAAAGAAACCAGGGTAGCTGAGGGAAAGAAAACACAGGGCTGAAGGCTGGAGAACCTGAGGTCCAACCCTCAATTCATACTTACACACTGAATGGCCAAAGGTATCTCGTTTATCCTGTTATGTCTCTGCTGTCCCATTGGAAAATGGCAGTATAATACTTGCCTCATGGGGACTTTGTGGCCATAAGATGAGACAACAGCTGAAAAGTACATTTAAAAATAAAATCACTGTGCAGCTACTGAGTGTAACCTGGGTTTCTCAAGACCTGTTAGCTTCCTGGATTCAGTAAAATAAGTCACGATGATAATAATAATAATCCTTAGAGCCCCCGAGGTGATACTGCTGTAATTCCAACCTCCTAAATCCATTCCTCCTCTTCTACTTGCTTGAGTCTGTAGAATCCAGAAAGGGACACACTCTCAAATTAGCAATGTCACATCAAAATTTGGAGAGGAAAAAAAAAAAGAAAAGAGGTTTAAGAGATTTACCCCACCAATCTCTTAGTAATTTTCATGCTCATTATCAGTAAGCTGTGTTTTTCTTGTAAAAGAGCTACTTGGGCATGCAGTGACTTGAGCTAATTAAGAATGCATTTACATTTTGTGGAGCCATTAATGCCCTCTGCATTCAAGAGTCTTGCATGAGATTTGCTCACGGTACTTTCTCCCAGTCAGTGAATATTAAAATAGTTAACCTGTAATCAGGCAGTAACCTCTCAAGACACTGGGACTTGATTCAGCTATGTCAAGAAGTCAAAAAGGGGTTTGTCAACAGGAAAACTGTAGCTACCCTCCAAATTCTGCTTCTGCAGGTGGTTTTCCTCCTTTTTTACTTGTTAGAAGGATCTCACACAAATTTCCCAGTTAAAACAGGAATTGGAAGGGCCACGGAGTAATTTGGGGAAGGCTGGCTTATAACACAGTCCTCAAATAACAACACAAAAAGGGAACAATGCAAATTACTGTCCCCCTGAAAAATGATGATAAGAAGTTGGGAGGATTTGACCAGATAATCTCCTGAGATTCCTTCCAGGTCTAAGAAGTGTGTGGTGAACAAAGATTAGAATACTTGACTGCCTAGTGTCTCTGTCCCTCTAAGTTACCTGATGCACAAAAATTCAGACTGTCCTCATTGCCATGGAATTGTGCTTGGACATTATTACCCAGAAAGAGAAGATCCGTGTCCCAGGTAACTCCTGAAAGCCATTTTCCAATGGCAGCAGAAGGGACCCCCTTTGCAAATCTAGCCAGCAAACTGACACATGAACTGGGGACTGACATACCCTGAATTGGAAGCAGCAGCTGCATTGCCACACCTCCGATTTGGGCAAGTGCACATAAATAATTGAGCAAAATAAATTGCAGCCCAACACATTCCACACAGCACCAGGCAGTCAAAACCATCCGGGACTAGATACGTGAAGAATATAGAGTATAAAAACAGGGTATTTAGGAGTCTGATCCATCTGTGGCTCTAATTTTCCAAGTCAGAAGAGACGAGTCCCCTAGGAGACTGGAGTCTGCTTAGAAAGACATCTGAACTAGGCAATAAAATAATAGGAAAATACCAAAAAATAAAAATAAGGAAGAGAGATATGTAACTTCATCACTGGACTCCTGTGGTCTCTTGCAGCACCATGCTTCATGAACCCCAAAGAAAGCAAAAAATCCAGCTAGTGTTATAAATCCTGGTCAGCTGAGTTATTTCACATGTTGCAGCCTGACTTAAGTTATTCATCGCAGAGGCTAGCAGCTCCCTGATGCATCCTTCCATGTCACTGGACAGGGTAAAAATAATAAATTGGCCTTTGTGAGACACTCTGAGTTTCGTGGGGTTGAGCAGAGCATATTTTACATTCTACTCTTGGAACTGCCTCTTGTTGGTAGTAAATGGTTGCCAGCTCTGCTGTTTCTCAATAGACAAGTCCTTAAAGTAAAGATAATTCAATTTTCATTCACTCGTAGGTCTCCTGCTACCCATGTTCTTCTTTGACACTGACAAGGCTGTACCTGTTTTCCTGGCCTGAGGCCTGAACCCTTGCCAGAAAACTCCACGAGCCACTCTGAAGAGTCTCTCACCCAGTGGAGACCACTCTGGTGATCACAAATTGGCCAGTGGTCTTTTTTGTTGGTTCTTCCTCCTTAGCTCATTCCCCGCCAAGATAAAGGATATCAAGGTGTGGATTCAGCAGTGCCTGAGAGACAGTCTAGTTTGGTTTAAATCTTTGAAGTCTTCCATTACGTTGGAAAAAATAATAATGGTAGCACCCCCTGTTAGACTGAAATTAAATTATTCCTCTCATACTGTTGTAGTGGCAAGCACCGTCGCTACCATCTCTTTGGAAAAAATATGGCAAGTTATTAGGGACTACTAAAATGTTCACACCTGTTTGACCTTTGAAAACTTATGAAATGACTTACAAAAATTCATTCTAAGGATATTATTCAACAGGAAACAAAAGTAATGTGCATGTTTCTTTCAGTGAAAAATTAGAGATATTATCGCATAATAATATGTTGTTGTTGCTAGCTGTGGTCAGGTGGATTCCAACTCATGGCGACTCTGTGTGTGAGAATTGAACTGCCTCATAGAGTTTTCAAGGTTGTGACCTTTCTGAAGCAGATCACCAGGCCTGTCTTCCAAGGACCTCTGGGTACGTTCTAACCGCCAAAGCTTTTGGCTAGTAGTTAAGCACTTAACCATTTGCTCCACCCATGGACTCCCTGCACAATAATATAGAAATTATTAAATAAATGTTGATACAGATGGCTGTGTAGAAACCAGGAACAATGTGTCCCCTACAATGTTAAAGAATAAAAGTTTAGAGAATAGATTCTATGACTGCTACTATGAAAGAAAACATAGATATATGTAGGGACAAAAATGACAAATGTGAAAAAACAGATGCTAGGATGAGGGGATTATGTGTATTTTTCCTACATTCAAATTTGTCCTCAATATTGCTTCTATTGGAGCCCTGGTGGCGCAATGGTTAAGACTTATGCAAGCTATGCTGCTAACCAAAAGGTCAGCCGTTCTAATCCACCAGCTGCTCCTTGGAAACCCTACAGGGCAGTTCTACTCTGTCCTATCAGGTCGCTATGAGTTAGCATCAGCTCGATAACAAAGAGTTTTTTATTGCTTCTATATTTTTTTTTTTTTTTTAAATCTTGAAAGTACTGAGTATGCCTCTCTCAGTGTTTTGACATTTCTCCTGAAACTGGATCTGTATAACTCAAATCTGCTCCAGTTTTCTGAACAAAGCAAGCTAGGAAGACTATTCTTTTGTTTTTAAATTGCCAGGCATAGATCTTTAATCACAGGGTGTTGGTTCCTTTGTTTTGGGTACATTGCTTTCAATCATTTTCATGATCATCCCATGATTGACAAAAGCTGAGAGGTATGCGTTGCGTTGGTGTTTCCATGGTCCTGCTCCTCTACCCTCCTGGGATTCTTAATTAAATGTGTGGTGTTTTTTTTTGTTTTGTTTTTGTTTTTAAGAGCCATCAGTCTCCATTTCCAAGGGTAGGATGCTGAGACTGGAGCTAGGATTGTGGTAAGCCGTCAGCCAAGCCAAGAATTCAAACTATGAGACACTACAAACCAGTACGCACCATTCGAATAAGAATGCTCCCATCAAAAGCTGTCATTGGACATTATAAAATGTAAACCACATACCAAAAAAGTGGCAAATATTGTGAATGGCAGTGACATCAATATTCAGAAAGATGAATAAATGCAATTAAGGAACCAGGCAAAGAAGTAAACATGCCGTGTAGCTTACAAAAGGCCAGCCACATTTTGTTTATTTTAATATTGTTTAACGGTAACACCTAATAAAGAGAGCATCATGATTGTGTGAACTAAATTTTCAGTCATAATGAATGCTACAAACTTAACCTCCCAAGTTTAAATAGGCTACAACGTCTTGGGAAAAATGCAAGAAAAATTATTTGATAAAGGTGACGGTTTTTCACACCTGAAAATAATGTTTTTCTTCCAGCCTATCTTGATCAACAGTCGGCAGCAACACATTGCAGATATAATCTCAGGACCTTGTGGCATGTACTTGTCACTACATGCATAACTTACCATGGACAGAGGATCACGGAGATTTTGAACATAATTTCCCACACGACAGGAGATTAAATAGACCACATTGGAAGAAGGCAAGAAGAAGCTAGGTCTCTGGAGTACCAAAAAGTAAACTTCAGCCAGTTCTGGAAGCAGATAAACAGCAGGAAATATACTTTCAGATGGGCTACTTTCTCAATAGTTCCTGCTTTCTAGAACTCTAGGGAAAGTATGAGTTACTGGGCAAGAATGTAATAGAAAACGGGCCTGCCCTGGGAAGATTTGCAGTAGAAGGAAATCAGTGTCTCCTCATTTCTGTCTTATTTCTCCTCTCCATTTGTGATGTCCCCTTTCCCAAGATGCCTCCTCCCCCGGAACACCTTGCCCATAATCTCATCAGAATCTGATCTTGAGCCTGACAGTTATAGTGAGGTGTTAAGTCAATATCCTACCTGTCTGCGTGCATATATAAATATTAGGCCCTCTCTCTGTGCTGTGTTTTCTACTGCAGAAACATCAGACATCAGTCAGCAAGTCCAGAAAACACCAGGGTACAAGAGAACCTTCCCAGTGTCCCAGAAACCATTCTACACAGCATCCTGCAGCACAACTTTGGACCCTCTCTGCCTAGTTTCTTCACTTGTGAAAACAAAATAGTAATAGTGACTAACTCACAGGGTTGTTGTGAAGATTAAATAACTTCATCCATGGAAAGTTCTAGAGCAGTGCCTGGTACGTAGAAAAACCCAAACCAAACCTATTGCTGTTGAGTTGATTCTGACCCATAGCGACCCTATAGGACAGAGTAGAACTGCCCCTTAGGGTTTCCAAGGAGCAGCTGGTGGATTCGAACTGCCGACCTTTTGGTTAGCAGCCGAGCTCTTAACCACTGCACCACCAGGGCTCCACAGTAAGTGTCAACTATGTGTTAACTATTACTATCCTTACCATTATTTAATGTAATGAAGAGTTTGAAGAAACAAGGAAGTCATATGAGAACATGATCAGGTAAAAAAACACACCAATGAAAGCACGTTTGGGGCTGGCATGTAACGCAGACTAGTATAGTGGTTACTATCACAGGCTTTGAAGGTCAACCACCTGTGCTCATAACTTGTTGCCACATGGCCATCACAGGACACTGGGTGTCAGTTTTCTAACCTGAAAAATGAGAAAAATAATATATATTGCTCAGAGTTGCTGTGGGGATTAAATCAGCTAAGAAAATGTATGAACAGTGCCTGACACAAAAATAAACACCCAATAAATGGTAGCAGGGAGAAAAGAATGCTCTTCAACCAAAATTTTATCTTCAGAAATTGTTTAAGAAGGAATGAGTGTTTGGGAAGCTTGCTATTGTAGCTGGGGATGACAAATAACCCCTAAGATTTAAACTAATTGAGAAACAAGGTAACAGAGTCAGCCAGTCTCTGAATGGAGAACATGTCAGAGATGTGGGGGCACAAAAGGCTGCCAGATAACTTCAGCCCTGAAATAAGCAGACTTGCCCTTCAGTCCTTGGCACAGCTGGACTGCAGGCCTCCTCTAAAGGGGAAAATAAACTTGTGCATCCTGAAAAGCATCTACTCTGAAAGAGAGAAACCAACAGGGGCTGAAGTCTCACCAGCTCAACTTCTTCCAAACTCGTTAGGATAACTCATTCTTTTTCCCAAGTGAAGGACTGAGTGAGGGTGTGATAAGAGGCTGGAAAATTTCCTCTCTTATTTTTCTCCCCTGGGGAGAGGAGTGGAAATGCCATCCCCTCTGCGGGAACATAAAGATTAGAGAAATTCCCCTAAAACACCTGGCTCAAATACTGTTGTCTTGGCTGATATATTTTACATTCCTATGGTGGCCTAGTGGTTAAGAGCTACGGCTGCTAACCAAACGGTTGGCAGTTTGAATCCACCAGGCGCTCCTCTGAAACTCTATGGGGCAGTTCTACTTTGTCCTATACAGTTGCTGTGAGTCAAAACCAACTCAGTGGCAATGGGTTTGTTGTTGTTGTTTTACATATAACCACACAAGCCCTGGTGACGCAGTGGTTAAGTGTTCAGCTGCTAACCAGGAGGTCGGCAGTTGGAATCCACCAGCCACTCCTTGGAAACACTATGGGGCAGTTCTACTCTTTCCTACAGGGTTACTATGGGTCAGAATCAACTCAAGGACAGCAGGTTTGGTTTGGTTTTGGTATAACCACATAAGGACCCCTGGTGGCATATGGTTAACCATTAAGTGGCGTTCAACTTAACCAGAAGTTTGGCAGCTCAAACCCACCAGCGGCTCTGTAGGATAAAAGACCTCATGATCTGCTGCTGTAAAGATTACATCCTAGGAAACCCTACGAGGAAGTTCTACTCTGTCCAATAGGGTCACTATGAGTTGGAATTGACTTAATGGCACAGAACACATGCACACACAACCACATGTTCCATACAAAGAAACTAAGTGGGAATATCCTCCGAGGAAATCTGATGGACACATTGTAAGTATGAATATTGTTTACACTCCTTATGGCAGATTGTCTCCAAGATGACCACTACCAATTCTTCCCCTCCCTATATGTACTTGCCATTCCTCCACCTAGAATTGAAGTTTATTCCTTCACCCTATTGCATCTAGGCTAACCAGTGACTCTTTCACCAGTAGAATACAGCAGAAATGATGGTGTATGGACTCCAAGCCTAGGCCATGTGTAGTTTTGAAACTTCTGCCTGGATCTCTTAAAATGTTTGCTCTTGGAGAAGCCAGCCTCAACACAAGAATCTGAGTACCCTGAAACTTCCGTGCTGTGGGGAAACCCAAGCTAGCCATGTGGAGAAAGAGATGCCCTATCAGTCTCAGCTGTTCTGGTCATCCCAGCTGATGCATCACATGTGCGAGTGAACAGTCCATCTTAGATGTCCAAAACAGTTGGTTCTTCAGATAACTCCAACTCAAGCTGCAAACTCAGGAGAAATCCAAGTGAAAGCCATCCAGCTGAGCCCAGTTATGCACAGAACCGTAAGTGATAAATGGTGATTTTTAAGTGACTAAGTCTTGAGGAATGTGTATGAAGTATGAAGCTAGGAAACTTGGAAATTGTCAAAAATGAAATGGAATTCATTAACGTCAATATCCTAGGCATTAGTGATCTGAAATGGGCTTGTATTGTCCATTTTGATTGGACAATCAGATGGTCTACTATGCCAGGAATGACAACTTGAAGAGGAATGGTGATGCATTCATTGTCAAAAAGAACATTTCAGGATCTATCCTGAAGTACAACGCTGTCAGTGATAGGATAATATCCATATGCCTCCAAGAAAGACCAGTTAATATGACTATTATTCAAATTCATGCACCAACCACTAAGGCCAAAGATAAAGAAATTGAAGATTTTTACCAATTTCTGCAGTCTGAAACTGATTAAACATGCAATGAAGATGCATTGATAATTCGTGGTGATTGGAATGTGAAAGTTAGAAACAAAGAAGGATCAGTAGTTGGAAAACATGGCTTTGGTGATAGAAATAACACTGGAGATCACATAATAGAATTTTGCAAGACCAACGACTTCTTCATTGCAAATACCTTTTTTCAACAACATAAACAGGGACTATATACGTGAACTTCGCCAGATGGAATACACAGGAATCAAACAGACAACATTCGTGGAAAGAGACGATGGAAAAGCTCGATATCATTAGTCAGAATAAGGCCAGGGGCCAACTACAGAACAGACCATCAATTGCTCATCTGCAAGTTCTAGCTGAAACTGAAGAAAATTAGAACAAGTCCATGAGAGCCAAAATACAACCTTGAGTATATCCCACCCGAATTTAGAGACCATCTCAAGAACAGATTTGAAGCATTGAACACCAATGACCCAAGACAGACGATTTGTGGAATGACATCAAGGACATCATACATGAAGAAAGCAAGAGGTCATTAAAAACAGAGGAAAGAAAGAAAAGACCAAAATGGATGTCAGAAGAGACTCTGAAACTTGCTCTGGAACATTGAGTAGCTAAAGCAAACGGAAGAAATGATTAATTTAAAGAGCTGAACAGAAGATTTCAAAGGGCAGCTCCAGAAGACAAAGTAAAGTATTCTAAAGACCTGGAAGGCAAGAACATGCTCGGCATTTCTCAAGCTGCAAGAACCGAAGAAAAAAATTCAAGCTTCGAGCTGCAATATTGAAGGATTCTACCAGAAAAATATTAAATGAAGCAGGAAGCATCATAAGCAAATGGAAGGAACACACAGAGTCACTATACTAAAAAGAATTGGTCGATGTTCATCCATTTCAGGAGACAGCATATGATTAGGAACCAATGGTGCTAAAGGAAGAGGTCCAAGCTGACTGAAGACATTGGCAAAAAACAAGGCTCCAAGAACTGACAGAATACCAACTGAGATGTTTCAACAAACAGATGCAGTGCTGGAAGTGCTTGCTAGTCTATGCCAAGAAGTTTGGAAGACAACTACCTGGCCAACTGACATGAAGAGATCCATATTTATGCCTATTCCAAAGAAACATGATCTAACCAAATGCTAAAATTATCAAACAATATCATTAACATCACATACAAGTAAAATTTTGCTAAAGATCCTTCAAAAGCAGCTGCAGCAGTGCACTGACAGGGAACTGCCAGAAATTCAAGCTGGATTCAGAAGAGACTTAGAAATGAGAGATATCGTTGCTGATGTCAGATGGATACTGGCTGAAAGCAGAGAATCCCAGAAAGATGTTTGTCTGTGTTTTATTGACTATGCAAAGGCATCCGACTGTGTGGATAATAACAAATGATGGATAACATTGTCACGAATAGGAATTCCAGAACACTTAATTGTGCTCATGAGGAACCTGTACATAGATCAACAGGCAGTTGTTCGAACAGAAGAAGGAGATACTGCATGGTTTAAAGTCAAGAAAGCGGTGCGTCAAGGTTGTATCCTTTCACCATACTTATTCAATCTGTATGCTGAGAAAATAATCTGAGAAGCTGGACTATATGAAGAAGAATGGGGCATCAGAACTGTAGGAAGACTCATTAACAACCTGTGTTATGCAGATGACACAACCTTGCTCGCTGAAAGTGAAGAGGACTTGAAGCACTTACTGATGAAGATCAAAGTCCACAGCCTTCAGTATGGATTACACCTCAACATAAAGAAAACAAAAATTCTCACAACTGGACCAATAAGCTACATCTTGATAAAGACTGATGTTGTTAAGGATTTCATTCTACTTGGCTCCACAATCAACAACCATGGAAGTAGCAGTCAAGAAATCAAACAACACATTACACTGGGCAAATTTGCTGCAAATGACCTCTTTAAAGTGTTAAAAAGCAAATATGTCACTCTAAGGACTAAGGTGAGCCTGACCCAAGCCATAATGTTTTCAATCACCTCATATGCATGCGAAAGCTGGACAATGAATAAGGAGGATGGAAGAAGAATTGATGCCTTGAATTATGGTGCTGGTGAAGAATACTGAATATACCATGGACTCTGTCTTGGAAAAAATACAGCCAGAATGCTCCTTAGACGCAAGGATGGCAAGACTACATCTCATATACTTTGGGCATGTTATCAGGAGGCATCAGTCCCTGGAGAAGGACATCATGCTTGGTATAGTAGAGGGTCAGCGAAAAAGAAGAAGACCCTCAATGAGATGGATTGACACAGTCACTGCAACGATGGGCTCAAGCATAACAACGATTGTGAGGGTGGCATAGGACCGGGCAGTGTTTGGTTCTGTGGTACATAGGGTCGATGTGAGTCGGAACTGACTCAATGGCACCTAACAACAACAAGTCTTGAGCTGTTAGTTATTCATCAATAGATAATCAAACACTCCCTTTAACAGACTGTACAAAATTTTTCATTGTATCTGCTTCTCTTTGGAATCTCACTCAACTGGAGTTTGAACACCTGAGACAAATTAATTTTTATTCAGGAGTTTTTAACTTTAAAGATAGGTGATACCTGACATTTGTTTTGGTGTTATCTGAACAAAATAGCAAACTTCTCCTTCTGCAATCATCACAAAGGCAATCATCACAAAGGCCATCTTCACAAAGGCCTTTAATTCTCAATTAAAATGTTTTGGAAAAACAAGTGAAACTGAGTTCCTTTTTACCAGGCTAAATGTCACATCTCTAATGCAAATAATAGATTTGATAACAGAGAGAATGAATATTTACCATGAAACTAATTTCCTATCATTTGATGCCAATTAAGAATGTAATTGCTTCCTTAGTATCACCAGATCATTCACAGTTTCAGGAAGTACGAGTATATTTGGTTACATTTATTTAACTTGTGTAAACTCTTCTGTGATTCGTTATCTCCAAAGGAAAATGGAACTTGCAACCAGGAACACTTCTGATCTAATTTTCTGTAGATGTAGACCTTAAAATCAGATAAATTAGTTAAGGCAGACATGCAAATTTGTCCATGCACACAAGCCTGATGCTCAAAGGGACTCAGAAAGATAACCAAAGATATAATGAGGCAGTAATTTAATTACTCTTCCTTCCCTATGAAAGTCTCCGTTATAAATTTGATGGAATTTTTGGTGAAATGCATTCTCTTCACATATGGCTATGATATCAACAGATGGAAATGTTAATGATTGGGGTAAGAAGGAGATACCGATTTATACAGAAGAGGACAATGCCATGCTTGCCTGCTGGGGACATATTTCTAAAGGCTAAAGATATTCTGCCTGCAAGACTGCTTGTTTCTCTGGCCTAGGAAACCAAGGTACCTGGGACTTGCAATCTTTCAACTCCTTTGCACTCGGGGTTAGCCTTTTTAGTTCTCTGGGCTTCTGCTTACCACTCGGGACAGAATAGTAAAGGATGTGTGGGATTTAGGAGTTAGGCACGTGAATTCATTCTTGTAAAAGTAACCTGCTTGATTTCTGACTTTTTTGGCATAAAAACACAAGAGGAGAACTTGACTCTTCAATTTCTAAAAGCCCAGGCCACTCCACTGAGCACTTTGAACACCAATGGAAGCAGCTTATGTTAACTCATGGACAAAAAGTAAATCGCTGTATTGATGTAACTTCTACCCAAGAGAATCTGGCTCAACATCTTACTAGGATCGCAGGACTGGAGTTGGTATTTCTGTCCCATAGGCACTTTTGCTCAGCTTTTTTACCATTCTACCCATAATTCTTCCGTTCCAGACCACCTGAACCCACTCTCCAACCAAACATGGAAGGCAGAGAGCCCTGTCTCAGTTACAGTAGCAGATGAAGTACTTGGGGCAGGTAAATGAGAGCCTCCTGGCCTTATAACCAGGAGATGTATAGGTTATTTTGTTTTGTTTTGTTTTTGATCATCTATTCTGAGTATGTTGTAGAGTCCTGGGATAAAACATATTGAGCATAGGCGTAGCAACTGAAATATTGGACTTTGATGAGGACCCATGCACTGTCATTGCTCCTGAAGCTCATGTGTGTTGGAATAGAAATGTGTTCCATAGGGTTTTCAGTGGCTGATTTTTCAGAAGTAGCTCTCCAGGCCTTTCTTTCAAGGTGCTTCTGGGCAGACTTGAACTTGGTTGCTTTTCCTGACCCTGCAATGTGTAGGACTCCATTGCCACCTAGGAATTCAGAACCACATAAAAGAAAAGGTGATGGTGAGAGAAGGGAGAGAGCAGATAGAGGAGGAAATACAGGCAGTGCTGCTGAAGAGAAGTCTCTGACAGACCGAGAGATTGCGCTCCAAGGCAACAAAAAGAAAGGCTTTGGTGTTGACTTATTTTTGAGCTATCACTGTTACCAAAACGTCTAATCAATCCTACACCGAGGCAATGCAATTATAATTTTAAAAATCTGCGATCCAAGCAGTTCTAAATTCAGCAGACATTGACATGAACACACAAATTGTTGCCAAAAAGTAAACATGACTCAAGCCAGGTAGACCTGATAGCAACGACAGAGGCAGCCCAAAGTGGTCAGAGTTTCCTTTGCTTTTATTCTCCGTATTGAAAGAATTGTGATTTTTTTTTTTTCCACCCACTAACAAAATCAATAGAACTGTGACTTACATTTCACAATTTAAATGGCTGATTATATATATATATATTGTATATTCTACAGTTAGACTTTTTTTCTCATTTTGGGGAGATGCAAGGGGACATAGCCCCTCTTCACCAATGCCTTGTTGCTGCCTCTAATGATCAGTCTCCAGTTTCTCTGAGGAGTTATGATAACATCTACCCTTTACCTTATGCTGACTTGAAGCTCATGGAACTCAGAAGGCAAAATAAAACATAGGATAGTCAGAAATTTAAAATGCTATAAAAGCTGTGGTGGATAATTTAAATGGCAGCTATTTTGGTTGTCACTGAAAAAACCAATCGAGGGCCGTGCTGACATGGATAGTACAATAAGTCCTTGGCAATTGTGGATTTAACATTCATGGTTTTGAAGCGTCTTAAATGACCCTGAAAGTCCATGGCATGTAGTAATTTGTCATTTTGCTGAGGCATGAATCTGAATTGCCTGTGTTGGGGGGCAGGAGTGAGTCACTTAACTAGACACCATAACTTTGTCCTCTTCTTGTCCTCTTGGAGAAGTTCTATGGATCTGGGATTTGCAAAGTTCTCGGTGACTCCTTCACATACATTCTCATATCTAATATAGTGGTTAAAAAAATAATAGTAAAGGAAAGAAGGCATCAATTCATAAAAACTGTTTAAGTATTATAACTTCAGCACAGACACGAAAATGTGGAGAAAGCTTAATGAGTACTTCTTTGTATTGACTTATTATTAAATGGAATAATGCGTGTTAAGCATTTAACACAGTGTCTGACACACGGTAGGGCGTTCTTCCTGTGTTAGTTCCCTTTGCTTTGCTTCATGTTTATTATGAAAAGATTTATATGGGTAGCCTCCACTTACATATAAATTCTTTTAAATTAGATAAAGGGAGAAAACATCAGAGGTAATCTCTGTTTTTGTTTTTGCTTTTAATTCTTCAAGACTTGGGCAATGCTTAGCGCAAAATCTGCTTAAGATAAGGGGTCTTTGTGTTATAAAGCCCACACTTGATTTAGCAGTCTATATTTATGTGTAGCGACAGAGGCATTGATTATACATTCCCTTAATCTGCAGCCTCACAGTGTGACAGGATTATGAATCTGGGCCCATATGCAGATGTTAGGGTGTATGGCAAAATTGAGACACTTCAGTAAATTTGCTTTTGAAGATTAGGAATGGGTTCTTGATACACCCATTTGGCTTTTCTCGGTGTCTGAGCACAGAATCTCAGTAATCCTTCCTGATGGCAATCTCATTAACATGTGTTTCAGATCACATTACATTTATACACGTATCATGTCTGCTTAAAAATCAAATCAGGCTTGCTTTACATTAAGCTGGTCTTTTTTAAAGGAGCGAATATTTCAGTATTTCAATATTTCAATAAATGACACCGAAACTAACTTTCCTCAAAGATTTGGTAATTTGCATATTTTGTAGATATTCAAATGAAAGATGATCCAAAATGCAGCCATCACTGTTCTAAAGCTCAGGAAGCTGAAGCTTGTTTGACGCACCCCTCTAACAGATTGTTATAATGAGAGGAACCTAAGATTTCATCTTTGATGAAACCTAAGATTTGAATATTTTTGGAGGCAGGGAGAATTGTTAATAACATTTTTCCCTCTCGGGTTTCTAAAGTACTGCACTCTTTCACAGGATTGACAAACAATAAAAATTGGCCAATTGTTTGGTCATCAAAAACATGAATATGGTAATTCACACCAACAGCAATACTAAGCTGCCTTCCCTTCAATCAAAATAATGAGAAAGCTGTTATACATTTGCATGAGAATAAAAATTTAGGGTGGCATCACAGTATTTCTGTTGTAATCCCCTCTTCCTCTACCACTCCGCCTTAACTGCCATACGTTTGCAAACTGCTTCAGCAGCCATCAGCCAAGAAATGTACATGTCGTCTGCAAATCACAGATCACAGATCTTGACTCGAGTGATTGCACAGGGAGAAGTGCTGAAGGGTTCATAGTGGCCAGAACAAGACTTAAAAGTGATGTGAAATAGGGAGCAAAGAGGGCTGCAATTGCCTTGGAGCCTAAAATAGACCGTGCTTCAATACCATAGAAAAAAATCACCAGCTTCTCCATCATTTCTTTAAAGGTCAAAATTTTTGTAGGTGGACCGGGAGAGCAGTGGATTGCAGATGCGTTTAACAGCAGGGTATTTTCTGCTGCCATGACCAGTTAAGGAAGATTTTCAAAAACACATCTGCTGGTAAACAGTTTGGCCCTACTCTGGGTCATCTGCCTTCTCTGGTCCCCTTGCTGCATGGATTCTTACCTGGACAGAGTCCCAAACCTCACATCAGTCAAAGCTAGGTTTTCAGTACAATCCATTACGTTTTTTAGAGAGATACCTCAGTGGCTTTCGGGGAGGTTTTATGATGCAGGGCTGCCTCTTCCCATATGCATGAAGCACACACAGGAGGCAAGCAAGCCCAGAGCATAGACTTGCACCATTTCCTCTTCAGGCTGTTGGGCAGTGGGCAGGCACCACAGCCCCACCCTTACTGCCAACCACCCAGTACAAGTGAGCTAAGCTCAGTCACTCCCTCCCCCAGTGGAGTTTTCCAAGGGAACCTGGGGCAACCAGCCATCTGGGTAACTGTTAGGGAGGTCACTCAATTGTTTATCATGTTATAAACTCAAATGCTGTCTGCTATAAAACAAATTATCCATTTGGCACATACATTCCAAGGCCGGGTCAGACTGAGTGGTGAGAAATCCTCCATCTTTGCCCATGTTTGCACAGTCTTTAGAGATGCATATCAAGAATCATAAAGACTCCTTCAAGAAAGCGCGTCCATATCACACCCATCTCACAGGTTCCCTATGAAGAGTACATCTCCAGATGGGAATGTGGGAGAACAAAGTCCCAGTTGAACTAAATTCCCAAAATTTTGTCCTCTGAGCCAAAGATGTGCTGTAAATCACCTCTTACCGAGACTTGGGTTAGACAAGAGCCCAGTGCTGGTTAGAAATTGCACTTTAGCTTACCTCCTGCCTGCAGTAACCAGTAACACACAGGCACATGTGGCTGAGCGTGTCCATATGGAGGCCCATGGGCGGAGGGTGTGTGGTGGCAACTTACTGTTCACAATTGTCTTAAAGATACTGTGCATGGTGTTCAGGTAGCCATGCATTCACGTTGGGATGGCAAAGTTTTAGTGTGACCTGTCCTGGACATGGGGCTTCCTAAAGTCTCACACATTCTAAAAGGACAACACTATTTGCCTAGAGCAACTCAAAAGCCATAATTCCTTTCCCTTGGAAGAGGCATAGGATCTTCCTCTGACACTTCCCAATACCTACATCTTCATTTAGCAAAGAAATCATAGGCATTAATATTAATTCATGACATAAGTTCCTTATTTGATCCTTATACAACCCCCAAGCAGAAAAAAGTGATGGTTAAGAAATGGGACACAAAGCAGAGACAACACAGCACTATAGACAGAAGCACCATGCTGTCCCTCCACAGAAAAGACCCAAAAAACTAAGTAAAACAGAGATGAACATCAATCCTGGAACTCTAAGCATCAAATGAAGATATGAAGAACTTAACCAAGCACTGAATGGAATAAGAAACTGACAGAGAGCAGAAAGCGAGGAGAGTTACAAACAGAGGTCCCCTATCAGCTAATGCAGCAAGGATCCACCATCTTGGATGCCTGTCAGAGATCAGCAGACAGGGAGTACAGGAAAGCAGATTCATGGAGCTCCCAGCAGGAGACAGAGCACCCAGTAACCACTGAGGCATGCTTTCCAATCCTCCACCCTACCTCCCCCTTCTCAACATTTGCCGCTTCCTGGATAGCTGATTCACTGCTTCTCAGTGGGCTGATTCCCATATTCCAGGCAGGCCAATTCCTGGCTTCCCAGAGGACAGAGTCGCTGCTTCCTGGGGGGCCAATCCACTACTTCCCAGCAGGCTACAACCGCGGTGCGGGAGGCACTGGTTCTGTGCCATGAGGATACACACTGTCCACACCGGCCGGCTTCTTCATTGCCATTTCCTTCTTGCTGGTGTTGGTTTTTTTGGCCTCTTTTAGTTTCTTCCCTACCTCTCACCTCCTCCCCATCCTTTCTCTTAAACACCATGTGCCATCTCTGCTTCTTCTCAACAGGCTGTGAAGCGCCACTCAGCTGGGGAACGGCTTCCCCGGTCCTCATGGCTACGCTGGTGGGATCCCTGGGGGATTTCTTTTTTTTTTTCTTTCTCTTTTTTTCTGCTCATTTGTTTTCTGTTTCTTTTTTCCTTTTTATTTTTCCTCATTTCTCAGTTTCTCGTTTCTTACTGCTTACCTTCTTTTCCTGTCTCCTGAATACCTGGTGCTGTGTATCATCTCCACCACTTCTAGCCAGGCTGTACTGCACGGATTGGGAGCCACTTCCCTGATCTGCACAGCTGCGATGGTGGGATACGTGGGGGCATTTATTTATTTATTTTATTTGTTTAATTTTATTTTTTATTTTTCTTTCTGTTTTTCTTCATTTCTCGGTTTCTTGTCTCTCCACTCCAATGGCAAGCTCCCTCAGCACATTTTTTTTTTTTTGCTCCAGTTTCTCTCTCCTCTCTCTCCCATACGCAACCTAGCTCCACACATCACAACCCCTCCCTCATCCTCCCTCTTGCCAGTCTGCACTGTGTGCTGAACATAGCACTCCTGAGCAGCACAGGCACAAGCTATTGGAATCTGCCCTGCAGTGACCACTGGCTCACCTTGTCAGCACCAGTACGTGCCACATAAAACCCATCCCAGCCCCTCTCCTTCAGCTGGACCTGCCCTGCCACACCATAGCTGAGCAACTGGCTCTGCCCGTTGGACAAGGAGGTGAAAAATATTGCGTCCACAGACCAGCAAACAACAAAAAACGCACCGCCAGCCTGCTCAGGCATAACCAAGTAAAACAAAAAAGCAGAATGGAACAAACAAATCTATAATCAATAAACGAAGAAAATAACTACTGAATGTCCTGAAGACAGTAGAAAATATCAAACATATAAAAAAAAGAACAGAATGGTTCACTATGGGTCCAAAATAAAACACCAGATGACTTTTCAGTAGAAGAAAAGGTGTTAGAACTACCTGACAGGGAATTCAAACTTCTACTTTCAGAGCTATCTAAGTTAAACCAAAAAGCAGAAAAAATAGACAAATTCATGGAAAAGCCAGACAAAAAATGGAAGAATTCAGGAAAATAATACAGGATCAAAATGCCAAAATAAATTCACAATTAGAAATCATACAAAAACAACAATTAGAAATCCAAAAGATAAACAACAAGATTTCAGAAATGGACAACATCATAGAAGGGCTGAGGAAGAGGTTTGAAATGATGGAAGACAGGATCAACGAAATTGAAGACACACATTTGGATACAACTCTGAGGAAAAATTTAAAAAAAAAGAACAAAGAAAAATGAAGAAACCTTGAGAGTTATGTGGGATATAATCAAAAGCAAAAATTTTCGAGTGATCAGAGTTCCAGAACAGGGGGAGAAAACAGAAAACATGGAAAGGAGCACTGAAGAATACTGACAGAAAACTTCCCCAATATCATGAAGGATGAAGAGCTGACCATCCAAGAAGCTCAACGAACCCCATGTAGGATAGACCACAAAAGCAAATCACCAAGACATATCATAATCACACTTGCTAAAACCAAAGACAAAGAAAGAATCCTGAGAGCAGCTTGAGAAAAACGAAAAGTCACATACAGAGGGGAAACAATAAGACTAAGCTCAGATTATTCGGCAGAAACCCTACAGGCAAGAGGACAATGGGATGACATATATAAAACCTTAAAAGAAAAAAATTGCCTACCAATAATAATATATCCTGCAAAACTCTCATTCAAATATGATGGTAAAATTAGGACATTTCCAGATAAACAGAAATTAAGTGAATATGTAAAAATCAAACCAAACTTACAAGAATTATTAAAGGGAGTCCTTCGATTTGAGAACAAACAACATCAGCCGACAGCCTGAATCTAGGACACAAGATTGCACCAGCCAACGTAGGAAATGAACTGTCAAGGACGATTCAAATCCAAAAGATTTACAACAGGGAACCAGAGAGGTTAATCTGCAAATGACAACAGTGCCAGAACAATAAAAGAGGGACTAAATGGTATAGGTATCGAACTTTCTAATGGAGAGGAAGGCAAGGCAATATCAAGTAATAATAGACTGGTTCAAACCTAGGAAGGTAAGGTTAAATTTCAAGGTAACCACAAAGAAAGTTAACAATTCTACTCATCAAAAAAAGAAGAAAAACATAAAGTCTCAGTAAAAACAAGATCCACAAAAACAAAAGAATAAAAAAAAAAAATCCGCAAACAAAAGGAATTCAGCACAGGAGAGTAAGAGGAACAAAGAAATCATCAGCAACACACAAAAAAGCACTACAACATGACGACAATAAACTCACATCTACCAATAATTACACTGAATGTAAATGGCCTAAATGCACCCATAAAGAGACAGAGACTGATAGAATGAATAAAAAACCAAGATTAATCAATATGCTGTCTACAAGAGACAAACCTAAGAAACAAAGACATAAATTTATTAAAAATCAAAGGATGGAAAAAAATATATCAAGCAAACAGCCAGTAAAAAAGAGCAGGAGTGGCAATACTAATCTCAGATCAAATAGACTTTAAAACAAAATCCACCATAAAGAAAAAGAAGAGCACTATATCATGATTAAAGGGACAATCCAGCATGAAGACATAACCATAATAAATATCTACGCACCCAATGACAGGGCTTCAAATACATAAAACAAACTTTAACAACTGAAAAGAGAAATTGACAGTTCCACTATAATAGTAGGAGATTTCAACACATCACTCTCAGTAAGGAAAGAACATCTAGAAAGAAACTCATCAATGATACAGAAGATCTAAAGGGCACAATCAGCCAACTTGACCTCATAGACATATATAGAACACTCCACCCAACAGCTGCAAAGTACATACTCTTTTCCAACGCACATGGAACATTCTCCAGAATAGACCACATGTTAGGTCACAAAGCAACCCTCAACAGAATCCAAAACATTGAGATAATACAAAGTATCTTCTCTGATCACAGTGCCATCAAGGTAGAAATTAACAACAGGCAGAGCAAGGAAAAAAAATCAATTACATGGAAACTAAATAACACCCTGCTTAAAACCCACTCGGTAATACAAGAAATCAAAGATGGAATCAAAACATTCCTCGAATCAAATGAAAATGAAAACACTTCATACCAAAACCTTTGGGACACAGCAAAGGCAGTGGTCAGAGGTTTATTTACAGCAATGACCCACACATCATAAAACAAGAAAGGGACAAAATCAAAACATTAGGAACACCACTAAAAAAAAATAGAAAGAGAACAGAAAAAGAAGCCTACAACCACCAGTAAAATGAAATAATAAAGATCAGAGCAGAAATAAATGAACTAGAGAATAGAAAAACAATAGAATCAACAAAACTGGTTCCTTAAAAGGATCAACAAATCAACAAACCGCTAGACAAACTGACAAAAGAAAAACAGGAGAGGAAGCAAATAACCCAAATAAGAAATGAAATGGGCACATTACAACAGACTCAAATGAAATAAAAAGGATCATAACAGAGTATTATGAAAAACTATACTCCAACAAATTTGAAAATCTAGAGGAAATAGACAAATTTCTAAAAATACACTACCTCCCAAACTATCACAAATTGCTGTTGAAAATCTGAACAGACCCATAATAAGAAAAGAGATTGAAAAGGTAATAAAAAAAAATCTCTGAACAACAACAACAAAAAAGCCCCGGCCCAGGTGGCTTCACTGGAGAATTCCACCAAACATTCAGAGAAGAGCTTACACCAGTACTACTCAAATTATTTCAGAACATAGAAAAGGAAGGGATACTTCCAAATTTATTCTATGAAGCCAGCATAACCCTGATACCAAAACCGGGCAAAGTCACCACAAAAAAAGAAAATTACAGACCAATATCTCTCATGAATATAGATGCAAAAATTCTCAACAAAATTCTAGCCAATAGAATTCAGCATCATATCAAAAAAATAATATACCATGACCAAGTACGATTCATACCAGGTGTGCAAGGATGGTTCAACATTAGAAAATCAATCAATGTAATCCACCACATAAATAAAACAAAAGGAAAGAATCACATGATCATCTCAATTGATGCAGAAAAGGCATTCGACAAAGTCCAACACCCATTCCTGATAAAAACTCTCAATAAAATAGGTATAGAAGGGAAATTCCTCAACATAATAAAGGGCATCTATACAAAACCAATAGCCAACATCATTCTTAATGGAGAGAAGCTGAAAACATTCTCCTTGAGAATAGGAACAAGACAAGGATGCTTTTTATCACCACTCCTATTTAACATTGTGCTGAAAGTCCTAGCTAAAGCAATAGGGCAAGAAAAAGAAATAAAGAGCATCCAAATTGGTAATGAGGAAGTTAAACTGTCCCTATTTGCAGAAGATATGATACTATATATAGAAAACCCAAAAGACTCCACAAGAAAACTGGAACTAATAGAAAAATTTAGCAGAGCAGGATACAAGATAAACATACAAAAATCTGTTGGATTCCTGTACACCGACAAAGAGAATGATGAAAAGGAAATCAGGAAAACAATACCATTTATAATAGCCCCTAAAAAAATAAAATACTTAGGAATAAATCTAACCAGGATGTAAAAGACCTATACAAAGAAAACCGTAAAACATTACTGCAAGAAACCAAAAGAGATCTACATAAATGGAAAAACATACCATGCTCATGGATAAGTAGACTCAATGTTGTGAAAATGACAATGCTACCCAAAGCAATTTACAAATACAATGCAATTCTGATCCACATACCAACAACTTTATTTAAAGAGATGGAAAAACTCATTATCATTAACTTTATATGGAAAGGGAAGAGGCCTGGATAAGTAAAGCTTATTGAAGAAGAAGAATAAAGTAGGAGGACTCACACTACCTGACCTCAGAACCTGCTATACAGCTAAGGTAGTCAAAACAGCCTGGTACTGGTACAATGACGACAGATACATTGACCAATGGAACAGAATTGAGAACTCAGATGTAAATCCATCCACCTACGGTCACCTGATCTTAAACAAGGACCCGAAGTCCATCTAATGGAGAAAAGATGGTCTTTTTAACAAATGGTGCTGGCAAAACTTGATGTCCATCTGCAAAAAAATGAAACAGGACCCATAGCTCACACCATACACAAAAACTAAGTCAAGATGGATCAAAGACTAAATAGAAAACCAAAAACTATAAAGATCATAGAAGAAAAAATAGGATCAACACTAGAGACCCTAATATACAGCATTAATAGATACAAATCACAACTAACAACATACAAACTCCAGAAGATAAGCTAGATAACTAGGATCTTCTACAAATTAAATGCTTAGGCTCATCAAAAGACTTCACCAAAAGAGTGAAAAGAGAACCTACAGACTGGGAAAAAATTTTGGCTATTAAAAATCTGACAAAGGTCTAATCTCTAAAATCTCCTGGAAAATCCAACGCCTCTACAACAAAATGACAAATAATCCAATTAAAAAATGGTCAAAGGAAATGAACAGACACTTCACCAAAGAAGATATTCTAGCGGCTAACAGACACATGAGGAAATGCTCGTGATCACTAGCCATTAGAAAAATGCAAATCAAAACCACAATGAGATAACATCTCACCCCAGCGCTACTGGCACAAATCAAAAAAACAGAAAATAACAAATGTTGGAGAAGCTGCAGGGGGACTGGAACTTTTATGCACTGCAGGTGGCAGTGTAAAATGGTACAACCATTTTGGAAAATGATATGGTGCTTCCTTAGAAAGCTAGAAATAGAAATACCATATGATCCAGCAATACCACTCCTATGAATACATCCTAGAGAAATAAGAGACATCACACAAATAGACATATGCACACCCATGTTCATCGCAGCATTGTTCACAATAGCAAAAAGATGGAAACAACCTACATGTCCATCAGCAGAAGAATGGATGAACAAATTATGGTACATCCACACAACGGAATACTATGCAACAGTAAAGAACAATGATGAATCTGGGAAGCATCTCGCAACATGGATGAATCTAGAGGGCATTATGCTGAGTGAAATAAGTCAATTATAAAAGGACAAATATTGTATGAGACCACTGCTATAAAAACTCATGAAAAGGTTTACACACAAGAGGAAACAATCTTTGATGGTTACGAGGGAGGAGAAGGGTGGGGGTGGAAAAACACTAAATAGACAATAGACAAGTGGTAACTTAGTGAAAGGTAAGACAGTACACAATACTGGGGAAGCCAGCACAACTTGTTCAGGGTAAAGTCATGGAAGCTCCATGGACAAACCCAAACTCACTTAGGGACTGAGTTACTGGGCTGAGTGCTGTGGGGACTATGATCTCAGGAAACATCTAGCTCAAATGGCATAACATAGTTTATAAAGAAAATGTTCTACATTCCACTTTGGCGAGTAGCATCTGGAGTCTTAAAAGCCTGTGAGAGGCCACCTAAGATACCCCACTGGTCTCACCCCTTCAAGAAAAAGGGAAAATGAAGAAAACTAAAGACACAAGGGAAAGATTAGTCCAAAGGACTAATAGACCACAACTACCACAGCCTCTACCAGACTGAATCCAGTACAACTAGATGGTGCCCGGCTACCACCACTGACTTCCCTGACAGGGAGCACAACAGAGGGTCCCAGACAGAGCTGGAGAAAAATGTAGGATAAAATTCTAACTCAAACACACAAAAAAACCAGACTTACTGGCCTGACAGAGACTGGAAAAATCTTGAGAGTATGGCCCCCGGACACCCTTTTTGCTCAGTAATGAAGTCACTCCCTAGGTTCACCCTTCAACCAAAGATTAGACAGCACCATAAAACAAAATGAGACTAATGGGGCACAACAGCCCAGGGACAAGGACTAGTAAGGCAGGAGGGGACAGGAGAGCTGGTAGTAGGGAACCCAAGGTTGAGAAGGGAGAATGTTGACATGTCATGGGGTTGTTAACCAATGTCATAAAACAATATATGTACTAACTGTTTAATGAGAAGCTAGTTTGTTCTGTAAACCTTCATCTAAAGTACAATTTAAAAAAAAAGAAAGAAATGGCACACACTTAGTCGTATAATCTTATCAAGTTACTTTAGTTCTCTGTGCCTCAGTTCCTCATCTATGAAATGTTAAGAGTAATAGCACATAAGGTTATTGTGAAGATTACATGAGTTAATGTGTGAAAAGTGCGTAGAATAGTGTCTGGTACATAGTAACTTCTCAGTAAAGAGTTCAATTTAAAAAGTTGCCGTTGTTGTTATTATTGTCGTTGTTGTTGTTATTATTATAATATCTTTGTAACGTCTTATCCACCATCGTTCTGTGTATCCCAGGGGTGAGGAAAGAGAGGCAGGGAGGCAAAAGATACTGGTGTGAGAAATGGGAGGAGGTTTCAGGGTATAGCCCTGTGGCAGATCAACGGAGTCCCTTGGAGGTTTATTCATTTGCAAAGTTCGCTGCAGCTTCCTGCTCTCACTTTTACTTTATGTTTTCAATTATTATAGCTCACTTTCTCTTTCATCTATATCTAGATCTTTCACTGGGATAAAATAAGATCCTTTCAAGGGTTTTCAGAAGTCTATACAGATATTAGAATGAATAAAATCAGAGCTCACAAATGCAAAAACCAATGTGGGTCAATGAAGGGAAGGTGGCAATATTATGTTCAGGGTTACAGGGTGTCTTAGTTATCTAGTGCTGCTATAGCAGAAATATCACAAGTGGATGGCTTTAACAAAGATAAATTAATTCTCTCATAGTCTAGGAGGCTAGAAGTCCAAATTCAGGGTGCCAGCTCCAGGGGAAGGCTTTCTCTCTCTGTTGGCTCTAGGGGAAGGTATTGTCATCAATCTCCCCTGGTGGAGAAGTTTCTCAGCACAGAGACCCTAGGTCCAAAGGACCTCTATTCTCCTGGCTCTTGTTTCTTGGTAGTATGAGGTCCCCACAACTCTCTGCTCCCTTATCTCTTTTATACCTCAAAAAAGATTGACTTAAGGCACAATCACATCTTGTAAATTGAGTCCTGCCTCCTTAACGTAACTGCCTCTAATCCTGCCTCATTAACATCATAGAGATAGGATTTACAATGCATAGGAAAATCACATCAGATGACAAAATGGTGAACAATCACACAATACTGGGAATCATTGCCTAGCCAAGTTGGCACACATTTTGGGGGGACACAATTCAATCCATAACACAGGGTTTAAGCTCAATCCATTGCTATCCCTGGGAATGAGAACGCAATGAAGGAGATAGAAGAATTCAATTTGTAGTCACTAATCCACTTGTGTCACTTTCTTAGCTCTTAATCATTAAGGGATAGAAGCAAAAATGCTTTCTCCCATCCTGTGAGATGTAGAGGGATGCACTTATTGTGCCAGGCTGCCTCTCTCTGCCTGCTGTTTCAGTAATGCCCAGAGCCCAAACCTGGAAAGGAAGCAAGCAGTGGTTTATGCTAAAATGCTAAAGCCATTTGAAAGTAAATGCATATAATAGAAAGAATTTAAGCAGCCAGTGGATGTCATTACGTTCATTTCTCAAGGAGGCCTGTCTTCTGGTGACACCAATCAAAGAACTGGGTCATCTCTCAACAGTAATTTTCTTGGAGGCCATGAAATTCTTGCATTGATTTCACCCCCCTTTGGCTGAACATGCACTGAGAACAGCCAAGCTGGTGAGGGCTCAGGCAGCTCGTGGGGCTGTCATCAACTCCATCTGAAGAGTTTTTATCCTTAATGGGAACAGAGGTCTTATCGGCTATTCTTTGTAAGTGCACAACAGAGAAAGTATCTTTCTCTCACCACTGATTCCACACCTGACAATTCTCCTATTTATCAGTTAACAATTATTGTCTGAAAGCAAGTCAATTACCAAGAGGAATTTATGAAGTCTTAGTGACCAAAAAGCAGCTTTGATGGAATTTATCCATTCTGTTCAGAAAACTGATATGTGAACTGTCTGAAGACAGGGTTGACTTCTCATATATTAGCACTACATCAAAATACAAATCATTAGGACGTTAATTCTTGTACCTCTGTACATATCCAACAATTTATGACTACAGATAGAAAAAAATATGTGTATGGTTACTGTAAAAGGTGGTCATTGTGTCCTGCCTGTTTCCAAAACCCTTCCTCTGTGAATCCTTCCCAGTAGCCCAGGAAGGGCTGATTGTACTCTCACCACTGTCTGCAGGTTTGCGTCATGTTTCAAAATTTATTGTTGTGTTATTTTTCTGTTTACTGATCTGTCTCTACCACTAACTGAACCCTCTTTGAGGAAAGAAACCACATTTTATTCAAGCTTCTATCCCTGTTACCTACCACAAGTGCCTAGGCTACACAAAAGTGGCTTGAGAACATTGCTCTAATAAATAAATGAATAAATCTTGGACATCAGCATTTTGAAAGGATTCTCTTCTCACTCGATAAAACTTTGGCTAACAAATACTCATTAAACTCCTAAACAACATCTTGGAAGACACCAGGGTCCCTTTTGTACACTGGATTCATTGAATCATGTCCAAGGAAAGCTTCAGAAGGAGACTTCTCTGAAAAGAATATCTGCGTTTGTCATTTGAATTGTAATGTGTGCTAGGTGCTCTGACACCCACCCTTCAGTTATGGAAAGGAACAATGTATTTTGAATAGTCCTTTGTGAGGGATGTCTGATGTCCCAACTGTGATGGTTAGTTTTATGTGTCAACTTGGCTACGTTATGGTGCCCAGTTATTTGGTAAAACACTAGTCTAGTTGCTGTTATAAGGAGCCCTGTTGGTACAATGGTTAAGCGCTCAGCTACCAACTGAAGGGTTGGCGGTTTGAATCCACCCAGTGGCTCCGTAGGAGAAAGATGTGGTGATCTGCTCCTGTAAAGATTTACAGCCTAGGAAACCCTATGGGGTAGTTCTAGTCTGTCCTATAGGGTCACTATGAGTTGAAACAGACTCAATGGCACACAACAATGTTGCTATTATAAAATAATTACATGTGATTAAACCAGTTGGCCTCAAGTAAAGCAGATTACCTTCCATAATGTGGGCTGGCCTCAATCAATCAGTTAAAGGCCTTAAGAGCAAAAAGGGAGATTCCCTAGAGTGTTCTGCCTCCAGACGATAACAGACATTTTGCCAGAACACTCTTACTCTTCACTCTTCTCAACACCTCACCTATGGATTTGGGACTTGCTAGGACTCCACAATCACATGATCCAATTCCTTGAAGTAAATTTCTCTATAAATGTCTGGGTGTGTGTGTGCATGGGTGTGTGTGTATTTGAAACTGTTCTCTTTCTCTAAAGAACCCTGACTAAGATACCATTTCTTCACCTGTTCTAGCCATTGCTACAACAACCAGTTAGAGCCTGACAGTACTTTGGCTTAGTTGTTGCTACACGTATATCTTGCTTTCCAGCCTGAACTTTGCTGCCAAAGCCTGGGAGGTCTGCTGTAGCCCACTCAGCCATCCTGGTGCATGCTAGAGATTAATATTCCCTGGGGCAACTCTTGACCAATGGGATAAACCATTGAGGCCAGTGGATGAATACTGCTCTCCGACATCCCCAAGGCTTCCCAGGTTGTCTCCAGAAGGACTGAGGCCCAATTGCCCACAGTGATGATCAGCTCAATAACACAGCCGTGGAATCCTTCCAGGTTTCACTCTGCTCGATTCCATCTTGTCTCTGGGACCACTTCCCAAACAAGCCACCTGCATAAAAGCCTTTGTCACAGGCTTCACTGTTTGGGAGAGCCCAGGCAAAGAGCAGCCCATGGTGTGGTTAAACCACCCATATTACCTACTTAGATGAGTGTTTTGACTAGGTTCACACCTGATCATGATGATAGATGAAATGAAGGTATGTAATGCCTGAGTCTATGTCCTCATAAAATACAGAGTGTATAACGGAGTCGATAATTAAGTACATAAAATTAACCTTTCTACAAAATTGCAACTGTCCTTTAGTAACTTACATTCTTCCTTTGGATATATACAAGATATTAGACAAATAAAATATGTTTTCCTAAGTTGTTGTTGTTAGTTGCCATCAAGTTGGCTCTGACTCAATGGCAAACCTATGAACAATATAACGAAATGCTGACAGGTCCTGCACTACCTTCATAATCATTGATATGTTTGAGTCTATTGTTGCGGCTGTTGTGCAGTGCCTTTCAATTCAGGGAGCTCATCTTACAGCACTATATTGTAAAATACAGGTTGTCCCCGACTTATAACAGGGTTCTGTTCCGATGACTCTGTTGTAAGTCGGTTCTGACGTAAGTCGAATATCTCATATTTTTTTTTTAGTTTTCATTATTATTGCCTTTTATTATCAGTATCTTTATAAATCATAACATTGAACATCTGTGAGTGAACATCTGCAAATGATAACATCAGCAAATCACACTCTGTAACATTATATGTAGTATGTATTACTAAGGATAAAATGTACAAAAAAAACCAGACAGTCATAAGCGGAGTTCGTTATAACTCAAATACATTGTAAGTCAGGGACAATCTCTATTCTGTTGTGATCCAGGAGGTTTCCACTGGCTAATTTTTGGAAGTAGATCACCAGGTCTTTCTTCCTACTCTTAGTCTGGATGCTCTGCTAAAACCTGTGCACCATGGGTGACCCTACTAGTATTTGAAATACTGGTGGTAGAGCTTTCAGCACCATAACAAATATTTACTTATTTTTTTAAAAAAGTGCCTACCTGTAAAAGTGAACGAATAGCTACTTCTCAAGAAGCCATGGATTTAAAATGCTACCTTATCCCATGTGACAGAAATAGCCTTTTTCAGGCTACAGTAAAAATCACACTAAGTTTGCCCAGGTTTTTCTCCCCATCTAGTTCTCCTTTAATGATATTCATCACACTTGAAATTATTTACTTAATATTTGTCTGTCCCACTAGACTGAACCACCATGACGGTGAGAACTGTGTCTGCCTCGTTTAGAAGCATATCCTTAGCACTTGGTCTGTGTAAGGCACACAGTGGGTCCTCAAAGAATGTTTGTTGAATTTAACTGAATGAAATTGAATTTAACTGTACAAAATATAAAATACCTGACAAATTATGTACTGCCCATGTAATGACTCAAGGGCCATTCCACACAGTATCAGTCATCTGTGTTTATTTTAGTTAAGGAAGGCTATGGCTGAATTCATCCACAAGCCCCTTGTACAATTGATACTTAGCAAAGATGGGGAGTAAAGAAATCTGATTTTCTTTACATTCTAATAGGGACTCTTTCTACCAACACCACTCAGGTTCTCTGAGTCATCTTTCTTCTTGTTGTTAGCTGCCATCAAGTCAGCCTATGACTCACGTCACCCCGTGCCGGGTCCAGCACCATCCTCATGATCAGTTGGGGATGGGACTGTTGTGATTCATATGGTTTTCATTGGCTGCTTATCAGAAATAAATCACCAGCCTTTTCTTCCTAGTCCATCTTAATCTGGAAGCTTCTTGAAACCTGTTGAACATCATAGCAACACACAAGACTCCACTGGCAGACGGGTGGTAGCTGCGCATGAGGTGCATTGGCTGGGAATCAAACCCTGGTCTCCCACAGAGAAGATAAGAATTCTATCACTGAGCCACCAATGCCATCAGTGAGTTATCTTTACCACTAGTAAAATGAGAGTAATTTTAAATCTTGAATTCCTGAAGCTGAGGAGCAAAGGCAGTCAAGCAGCCACAGAGACTTAACTGTATCACACAGCTGAGGGTTTATTGCCGTTTTAATTTCAAAACTACAAGACCAAGATGTTTGTCAATAATTTTTTACGGTGTTTAAAATACTGTCCAAAAACTTTTCTTTATGTTCAAATAAAAACTTTCCTGCTAAATTATCTGTAGAAAAAGTCTGTGCTTCAAGGAAAAAGGAGAACAAATTGAACCTCCCTATAAAAACTATTCACAGTCTGAAGAAATTTATTTTTTTTCCTCTGTCTTTTCTTCGCCACACAAAGTAACTCCCTTAGTCTTTAAAACTCAAGAATACATATCCTAACCTCAATCATTTAATCATATTGGATTCTTTTAGCTCCTTCCATATTCACTGTATCTTTGCTTCTTTTTCGTGCTATGAAAAATCACTTCTAGAACTATCACTAATAATAGCACTGATAACTATATTACTAGTCTTAGGATGATGGACATGGTAGAGAAAGTAATATTGATTTACAGTATAATACTGGTTTACTGATATTTACTGGTTTTAGTCTTAGCTCTCCCATTAACTAACTCCATTACTTTGGGCAGGCAACACATCTCTGAGGCTTTCTTTCTTCTAATTGTTCTGTTGTTCTTGGTAGACATAAGTTGACCTATGTCTACCAAGTATTAATTCGTATGTGTCTTATGCTGGGTTCTCTAGAGAAGCAAAACCAGTAAAGCAGAGAGATTTATACCAAGGAAATGGCTTACACGATTGGAGAGGCTGAAACATCCCAAGTCCATGGATCAGGATAGAGGCTTCTCCCGATTCGTGTAGCCTCAGGAGCTGGTGAACCCAAGACTGGCAAGAGAACAGGGCTCTTGTTCACAGGCTGCGAAGATCGACTAATCCTAAGATTGGCCGATAAGCTGCAAGCTCAAGTCCCAAGAACCAAAGGTCAGACAAACAGGAGGCAGCTGCAGTATCCAGAGCAGGCAAAAGCCAGAACAGCCACTTATATTTGGATGCAGGCCACATGCCCAAGGAAACTCCCTTTCAACTGATTGGCTACTTACAGCAGATCCCATCATGGGAGTGATCACATATAAACACTGAGGATCATGGCCCAGCCAAGCTGACACACAATCTCAGCCATCACAGTATGCTTAGTTTGTCTAGAGTTACTAATGGCTGTATCCATCATAAATAATTGGTATTTTGTAAGTAAGAGTACTTCCAACAAGTTGGTGGCTTTGACCAGTTCCATCCCAGGTAGTAGGTGAACTTCTAAATTGTTGCTGGTCTGTCCATCAAGGAAACCTGGACAAATCTTGAAACCTGGGAGAGCCCAGCACCTTCTTTCTTTACAGAGATGAAAGTGGTTCACAGAGAGCTCTGTTTGTAACTTGTACGCATCTGCCCTGTAAGCCCTGTCCTTGACTTTTTAACTGCAAAATTGAGCAAACAATAGAAGCAAAAATCTTACCTTTGTCTGTATACCAGAACCAGATCTTGCCCATTTAGTAATAGCTTGTAAATGTTGTTGGCTCAGGGTAAGGGGACACTGATGCCATTGTCTGTGGTTCAGAGGATGCATTTGGAAATTCCATGGAGGACGTAAGACTTGAGTTGTTATTTGGAAATTGAATACATTTTGAAAATTAGAATAAAATATTTCCTAGGAATAGTTACGACACATCACTAAATCCTAGTACATATCTTGGAAATTGTCACAATTTCAAAGCCTGTGATTTAAGATGAAAATACGTGTCCAATTGTAGATGGGCCTCACAAGTCAGGTGATCATCTTATTTTTCCCCTTACAGTATGTCCACGACATAAGAAGGAATCTATGTTATCTTCCCTGATTGTCGTTAAGATGGAGACACTGAGGTAGAAATTCAGGAAGAGGTTAATTAGTTATGTGGAGACACCTCTTCTCCTGAGGAAATCATGATTTGCTTTTCGTTTAGAGACAACACATCTTATAGAAATTCAAAGCTATTCATCAGAAGCCAAAATTTTTAAAAATTCACTCTTGATAGTTATAAAAGAATGATAATTTGAGTAATCTTTCCTCTTCCAGGACATGTAGTTGATCTTTTGGATAGATGTGTGAATCCATTTGTTGACAAGTTAAGCTATGGAGCATTACTTCCTGGCCTAGGTATCATTAATAATGTAGTGCCTAGTAAGTCAAAAACTGCACAAATGACTCAAAAAGCAAGCAGATTGATAGGGAAGAGTTTTCTGGAACTGCGTATACTACTATAGAAACGATCAATGACTTAAGAATTGCATGATCCAATTGATAGATGATCCAATTAACCAATTTTTACATTACCACAATTCTAAAATGTCTAAGGTTGAAATCACTGTACCATAAATTAAGTTATTCTGGCAGTTTTCATTAATATAAACAATAAATACTCTTTAAAGTTATTTTTATGAAACATTTCAGACACACAAAAATATAGACGAAAATACAAAAAATCCTTATGTACCTGCCACCAGGCTTAAGAAGTAAAATATCACAACTACAACTAAGAATCCCTGTGTATGAGCCTCCCCCATTCCATTCCCTTGCTTCTTCACGCTCTCAAACATTCATCCCGTGCATGTTTTCACACCCTTGCTACATTTGAATGTACCCCTAAAACACACGCTATTGTTTTATGTGTTCTAAAACTTTATACAAATAGTATCATACCCTAAGTATTTGTCAACAACTTGCCTTTGTTAATTTAATATATACAGTTTATATTTATCCATATCAATACATGTAGTTTTTGCTTATTCATTTAAACTTCTGGAGTGTATGAATATACCTCCATTTATTTATCCATTCTTCTTTTGATGAATATTTAAAATTTTTCCCTAATTTTCAGTCTTACAAAGTTGCAATGAATATTCTTCTAAAAAAAGAAAACTTTATTACTGTTTTTAAAAAATACAGATAGCACGACATTTACCAATTCAACATTTTTCACATATACAATTCAGTGAGATCACTTATATCAATTATGTTGTGCAACCATTACCAATCTCCTTTGTGAAATTTTGCATCCCCATAAACAAAAACTCAATGCTTCCTAAATAATAATTCCTCCCATTGCCCTTCCCTCTCATGCCTGGTAAGTGCTATTAAACTCTGATCTCTATATATTTACCTATTTTGTATACTTCATATTAGTGAGATCCCACAATATTTGTTCTTTTGTGATTTACTTATTTCACTCAGCATAATGTTTTCAAGTTTCATCCATGTTGTGACATGTATCAGGACCTCATATAGCCAACAGACTTGAACGCAATCACAGGAACAGACACATGCACACCAATATTCATTACAGCACTATTCGCAATAGCCAAAAGCTTGACATAACCCAGCTACCCATCAATAGATGAATGGATAAACAAAATGTGGTATACATACAATGGAATATTACTCTACCATAAAGAGAAATAAATATTGTTAGGTAAGTGTCCTTGTGCAAGTTTCTCTAAGGTATATACATAGGAGTGGAATTTCTGGAACACTGAGCAGGTATCTTCAATTTGACTAGTATTAGCAAATTAAAGTAGTTGCCTCAATTTCTATTCCCACCAGCAGTGTGTAGGAGTCCTCACTGCCCCACCTTCTCTCATCGCTTGGTATGACCAACATTTCATGTTTGCCATGCTGATAAATGAGAAGTGACATTTTACTGATTTTAATTTGCATATCTCCAACTCTTACTTTATGAAAATACAGGCCCAAGCATAAGATGTTCTGAAAGTTTTATCTCCACCATCCCACTCCCCAGCCCCAATTCTGTTGGAAAACTCTGAGAACCTGTATTTCAGGGGATGCTCCTGATGTTTCCTTCATGTGGAGATGTGACAGTCATGACTTCTCCTCCCCAATGTTAAGTCACAAACTGTGAAGGGCCTGAGGTTTTACCCTACTTGGAAACTAACAAGTTAGCCTGCCATAGTTTCATATAAATACATTGACTGAAGACACAAGACCTGTGGATCAGAAAAGCAGACCATTTATTACACATAGCACGACTCCTGTCTGATAGAATCACTAGCTAAGTCATGTAGACAGGACCGTGTACCAAGCTGCACACCATTGCTTCTTGTTCCTTTATACTTAGGATAAATTTCACCCTCATTTGCTCTCCCTGACAGCTGGGGAAATCCACTATTGTGAGACTTGCATTCTTTATTTCCACAAAAGCCATGCATATCAACAGAGAGAAGTCTTGGTATACTATTTTTATTTTAGTTTCTTGGTTTTGGTTTAGTCAATTACAAGATCAGCATTGTGGCACACACGCTAATGTCAAACACAGTTTGAATCATCTCAGTTCTCCCTTTTAGTAATTGTGTAAACTTGGGAAGTTTCTTAATTTCTTTGAGCTTCGATGATTCCATCTGTAAAATGGTAGTAATAGTGTTTTGATAAGCTACTGCAGATAAAGGACCTGATATATAATTAAAAGCTTGGTGTTAACAGCTATTATTATTCTAAAGGGCAGTGTTCTTTGGTGGTGAGATGGTTGTCGTTATTGTTAGCTGCCATCAGGTTGCCCTCGACTCATGATGACCCCATATACAATGGAACAAAACGCTGCCAGGTCCTACACCATTCCCATGATCCGTTAGGGATGCGACCATTGTGATCTGTAGGGTTCCCGCCCACCCCGCTTTAGCTGATTTTCAGAAGTAGATCACCAGGTCTTTCTTTCTGGTCTGTCTTCGTCTGGAAGGTCCACTGAAACCTGTTCAGCATCATAGCAACAGGCAAGCCTTCACTGACAGACAGGCTTTCCATGAGATACATTGGTCAGGAATTAAACTGGGGTCTCCCACATGGAAGGCGAGTTCTATCACTGAACCTCTAGGCCCTCGGAGTGATGGTTACTTCCTTGAATTTAGCATCAACCCTTCTCTGATATTATTTCACTGTTTTTGCTCCAGGGATATTTCTATCTGGCAGAAAATATTATCCACTGACATTTATTGAGTACCTCCTACATGCTAAGTTTTTTTTTTTTTTTTTTGCAAGGTAGGAATTATGCTACCCATTATACAGATGAGGAAATGAGACCAGATTGCTTAGGAAACTTGTCTGTGGTCAGATCATACAGTCAATAAATGGTAGAGCCAGGATCTGAACCCCCATCTATCTACCTCTACCTCCAAGCCTTGAGCTCTTGTTTATATTTACTATTAATGCAGACTAGGATTTATACATTTTAACAAAGGATCTCAGTCCTAAAGTGTTCCACTCATTTTATTTGGCCTGGAATATGAATATGACAATAAACACACATCATAGGGTTTGGTGTAGCTATCAGACCAAATTCTCTTGTGATCTTCATTACCAAGGAGGTCTGTCTCTAACACACATATACAGACACACACACAAAATAATGTTCAAGCTTCTCAGGTGAGTTTGGTAGTTAGCAAAAGGCTTTTGAGAAAATGAAATATCCAAAAATCAGTAATGTCCTTAAGATATTACCTTTTTTCTCCTTCAAATGAAAGTATTTTGAAAACCCAGTAACAATTCTAAGGAAGCTTCTCTAACATAGGAAACCATCCTAGGCCGGAGACATTTGAACTCAGGTACTTTAGAACCAATCTACTTTATATTTTTCGTTTTTACAGTCCTGCTGTGCAGTAAAATGAGCAAGATGTATATGGGAATATCAGAAATTTGAGTGTTTTCAGATTTAGTCAGAAGGCTTTATCCGAGCTGAGTGACGCCTTAACTATGTTAACACAGGAATACAGCATCGACGTCAGTGGCTTAAACGTAAAGAACCATGCTTAGTACTGAACGGCATGTTTAACTTCTATCTTTTTCATAATCTAAAGACTTACCTGAAGTTGTACAGTAAGGAAGGCCAATGTTTAAACTCTAATGAACTATTAAGTTCAGAAATCTACCCTCCAAAGTCCTTCATCTTTAACTGGGTCACTATTTTAATACGTACTTAAAGCGCTGTAATGCCACAAGTGAAGATGTGGGACTTCCTGCCGGATCAGTCACCTCACGTTCAGATTTCTGGCCTCTGCTTCTAGATTGAGCAGAAGCCTGCAATCTCACCCCATCTCCGTCTGGCAGTTCCTCTGATAGTTATTTTAAACTGATTTCAAAATAAACAATCGTAAGAACCTATCCATGTCGGAACCCATGCCGTCTGTTTTCTGCATTCAGAAATTATTTTTCTCCCTAGCACTCATATCACTTTGCAGAAACCTTCCAAATAAATGCTTAAGAATAGAAGCTCCTGGAGGATGGCATGCCCAGTCTGAAACCAACTGGGCTGTCTATGAATACATTAGGATGCAATCCATTTCCTTGGCTATTTGAGGTATGTATGAAGATGAAAGTAATTATTCTTTCCCTTTAGCGAGACTCTTAGATTTAACTTTTAATTGCTTCCTTAAAATGCCTGCCTCTACCCAACTCACTTAAGCTGATGTAACTACAACCGCAAAAACACTGTTGACTGGCGTCCTCTAGAGACCTGTTCATTACCTGTCATTAAATGTTTTAAAAGTTTGCATAATTGATCCAGCCAATAAGTCATCATTGATTTATGGGGTTCTGTGCTGAAGAGTTGCTCTTTAAAAATTCATAACACTGGTATGTGTCTTTACAATCCATTAGCTGTTTACGTACCCACAGTCTTAGCATTGATTGACCTTGGACTGAGATTCTCATGGACATCTTTTTTTTTTACAAGTCCTCAGTATAGAAAAGCAATACTTCAGCCTTCTCCCTTGACAGCTATACTTTGATTTTTTTTTTCCCCTCTATCAAAACGGAAACTTTACTTGAAATGATGAATAAATAAAGCATATTCCATAAACAGTTCTTCACTATTATTTAAGCTTACAGGCTGCGTTGTGTGAATCTCCTTGCCCCACCATCAGATTCAAGTGTGTAAATGTTCTAAAAGGCTTTGAAAGTTTTATGATGATTTCAGGGTTTAGTGGAGTAATAGCTGAAGAGTGAAGCTATTAGTTTTAATATTTATATTGAGTGCTCTGAAACATTAATGTGACAGGATGTAAGATCAGCACAGTGGGATATATTTACTTCACAACCACTGCCACGTGGCAAAAAATATACATACGTGTATGCACACACACGTGTACGTGTGTGTGTGTGCGTGTGTGTTTATTTTTTAAAACTTTGAGGCCAAGTTTCAAATGTTGTTTGCAGGTTGTTGTTTTTCTCCTTTTCACAAGATGTAACGTTCCGATTGACAAACACATCAGCTTTCTTGAACTTGAGCTATTTTTAAAAAGCAGGAATAGACTGTGGGACAAAGGTTGAAGCAGCAGTTTGTTAGTCTGTATGGGTTTGGCTTGAGTAGTTCTCTGAGCACTGCCATAATTAATATCATCCACCAGATTAGTCACATGTTGTCCTGCCTTCACTCTCAGCTGTGTCTTGGGAAATTTTTTAAAATGATGATTACAAATCTGGATTGTGAAATCTTCATTAGAAATGGTCTTAGTGATTTCATACAGGGAAGAGAAGCAAAGCAGAGCACAGAATGCTACACTCTGACAGTCCTGGGTTCAGCCCCAGCTCCACCCCTGACTACTGTGTGACCTCATGCATGTTGCTTCACATCTTTAAACCCTGAATATTGGTTTATAAAATGAAGATAATAATTTACCAACTCACACAGCTCTTGTGATGATTAAATGAGATAATCCCTGTGAGGGCCTGGCATGATCGTTATTGCCACAAAGGTATTATGCATTCTAATACCTTTAAAGAAGTCCTGGGTGGTGCAGACAGTTAAGTGGGCAACTATTAACCAAAAGGTTGGTGGTTAGGATCCACCCAGAGGTGACTCAGAGGAAAGGCCTGGCACCTCGAATCCACCCAGAGGCACCTTGAACCCATACAGAGATGCTTCAGAGGAAAGGCCTGGCACTGTACTTCCAAAAGATCACAGCTATTGAAAACCTTATGGAGCACAGTCTACTCTGAAATACATAGGGTTCCCATGGCTGAAACTGACCCAACAGTCACTGGTTTGGCTTTTTCTTTCTTTCTTTCTTTTTTTTTTTTTTAATACCTTTAGAATACCTGTAGTGGGCAAAGCATTGAATTTGCACCTATAATTGAAATTTTAAAGTATAATATTTGGTTCTCATTCTCAAGGTATTAACAATCTATTTGGAAAACGTGAGCATTTGTCCACTCCAGCCTCAAAACAAAGGCAGAAGTGTTGTTCTGGAACTAGAGAAGACCTACCATCTATAGACCTAGGTTTAAGTCCCAGCTCTGCCATTTGCTGCCTAGAAAAAAAACCAGCCGTGTCACTTCATATCTCTGAGACTCAATTTCCTCACATGTGAAATAGGGATATTGGTACTTACCTCACATCGTTGCCATGAAAATTAAAGAAGATAACGCTAATAATATTTGCGGTGTCAAAAAATTGCACTGGACAATGTTAAAAATTGGCAAGGATGACTTTATTCAAAACAAAGGATGATAAGGGAGGGGAAGGACAAAGGGAAAGGAGGGCAAGGAAAGGGCATTGCAAAGGGAGGGGATCATCACAGTGGGGGAAAGAGACTAGAACTAAGTCTGAGTTATTACTCTCCTGAAGTAGAAGTAGTCAGGAAAGTTTTTAAAGTCTTAAGTGAGTTAGTAGAAAAATACTGAAGTACTGAAGGTCATTAGGGGAGGGTAAGCCTTCAGTATGGATTACAGCTGAACATAAAGAAAACAGAAATCCTCACAACTGGACCAATAAATAACATGATAAAGAGAGAAAATATTGAAGTTGTGAAAGATTTCGTTTTACTTGGATCCACAATCAATGCCCACGGAAGCAGCAGTCAAGAAAACAAACAATGCATTGCGTTGGGCAAATCTGCTGCAAAAGACCTCTTTAAAATGATAAAAAGCAAAGATGTCACTTTGAGGACTCAGGTGCACCTGACCCAAGCCATGTTATTTTCAGTCGCCTCATATGCATGCAAAAGCTGGACAACGAATAAGAAAGACTGAAGAATCGATCCCTTTGGAGTATAATGTTGGTGAAGAATATTGAATATACCATGGACTGCCAGAAGAATGAACAAATCTGTCTTGGAAGAGGTACAGCCAGAATGCTTCTTAGAAGCAAGGATGACAATACTTCATGTACTTTGGACACGTTATCAGGAGGGGCCAGTCGCTGGTAAAGTAGAGGGTCAGTAGAAAAGAGGAAGACCCTCAACAAGATGGGCCGACACAGTGGATGCAACAATGGACTCAAACACAGCAAAGATTGTGAGGATACGCAGGACCATGCAGTGTTTCATTCTGTTGTACATAGGGTAGTTAGGAATCAGTCGAGTCGATGGCACCTAACAACAAAGCGATGGGGTATGTTGATCACATAGAGTTATCTCCTGAATTTGCTGTTAAGGGTAAATTGAACATGTTCCATGTAGATTCTGTAAGGGCCAGGGAAAGAGAGGTCAGGGTCTAGAATCAGGAAGAAGCTGTCTAAAGTTTAGTCAAACTGAGGAGAATGTTAATGCCACATTGGTCTGCCATTTTCCAAAACACAAAAGGGTGGGGGAATTTTCAGGATCACAGGACTTGGGTAAAATTAATTTCATCAGTGGCAAACAGTAAGTTACTAAAATGTAGTATGTCAGACAATCTCAAATTTTTTGCAATTAGACAAATCTGAACGGCCACATGATTTACTGGCTACTAGGAGATGCTAATACAACCAACAGATTCATTACCAAATAAATGAGACAGCAAGTAACAGTAAAGATCAGTGGAGGAAGACCTTGCTTTATGCTGGAGTGGTCTTGGTAGAGTGAGATGGGAGCTAGGCATTTCAACATCAATTAAAAAAAAAAAAAAAAAAAAAAACTATTGCTGTCGTGTCGATTCTGACTCATAGCAACCCTATAGGACAGAGTAGAACTGCCCCATAGGGTTTCCGAGGAGCAGCTGGTGGATTCAAACTGCCAACCTTTTGGTTAGCAGCCAAATGCTTAACCACTGTGCCACCAGGGCTCTAACATCAACAGGAGAAGAATAATTAAATACAAGAGCATTTAAAGTGGGAAAAGCAATATGAACAAAAAGTAAAGGAAGGATTGCCAAGGTGTGTGGGAATGGCAGAAGCACCGTGGTCTGGGCACTGAGTTGTGGGAGACGAAGTTAGGAAGCTAAGCTTGGGGAGATGCCTTGAGCACCCGGCTAAAGAGTTATTTGATCTTGTAGTCCAGTTTTTTTCTTTTTTTTCCTTTTCCTTAAGCAGTATAATATTTTAATAAAAATCAACTTTTATTTTTTTAATCTAAGTAAAATATGTCCATAGTTTAAATGAGCAATTGTTAACCTTCAATATATATCAGAACCACTCGGGAAGCTGTTAGAAAACCAATATCCAGACATCACCCCAGACTAATTAAAACAGAATCTCCAGGGGATGGGACCCAGGCATCAGCATTTTTAAAGCTCCCTAGGTGATTCTAACGTGCAGCCAATATTGAGAACCACTGGTTTAAAGGGTCAAGTTGTACTATAACAAAAAATAGCTATTCCCCTCCTCCGTCTCCTCTCCCCTTTGCTCCATATTCTAAAGGCCATAACTTTTATTCTCTGTTTTCCATCAGCCAGTCTCTCTCTTTTGGGAGGCTTTCCTCAGATGTGTGAGAATCTTTAACTCTGTTTAAGAATAAAGTACTAAAAGATGATTGAAAATTCCTTTGCATGAGCTGAGGTTGTCAACTGTTGGGCTTTGTTGTAGGTGAGGAAGTATTGAGCTTGCTTCATGTCCATGGATCCTCAAATCTCAATACCCACAGGTTTTTCTCCAGGGTTCTTCAGTTTCTCAAGAGGAGACTCTTCCAGACTCCTGCCTGGGCATTCTATATGATCAAACACATCTAATCTGTGAGCAAGGTAGGGAAAGGATGAGAGGACCTATCAGTCAATATGCAAACTCTTACTTAACTCCCCTGCTTTTGACTCTGCCCCTCATCCTCTGCCCTCCAATGTGGCCATGTTCAGCTTCTGGTCTCCTTGTTTCTCCAGAGACTAAATCTCTGTGGTCAGTAGGGGTGGAGAGGCGGGTGAGATGTGGGGGAAGGGAGAGGGTAATGGGGGAGGAGCATCTCCCTGCTGTTCTGGATTGGGCAGTGCTCTGGGAGTCCAGATGTTCCATATACCAACCATCTATTAAAGCTCCTGATTTCTGCTCCATGCTCACCTCCTTTTGTGGTATCAGGGTCTCCAACCCGAATTTTACTGAAGTTTTGTAGGGTGAATCAGCTCACTTCTTATCAGTAGCATCCTCTCAAATACTTGCATTATAAATCCCTCTGCTCTGCCGAGTCATTTACCACTCTCCATCTACTTGCTACCTTCCAAAAATGTGTTAACCTCCCTTGTCTGTTGTCTGCTTTCCTGCTTATTTGTCCCTATGGGTTTATATAATTTCATTTCTGTTCTTTGAGTATGATTTTAATGGAAAATTCAAGTGGGAGAGGAGGGAAATCCGTGCAGTGAACCTGCCATATTTAAACAGATGTCCCAGAGGCATTTGTGATTTTGTTTAACAAATCCTGTGCAGAACTATGTAAAAACAGATAAGAGTGGAGCTACTCCATTTAAATGAGAGGTGGAAGCATCAGAGATTCCCCTTTCTATTCCCTCTCCTTCTCCTGTAAACCCAGACTGACTCTGAGGACATGGATATAAGAACACCATGGTATAAATAGGGAGTGCGTTAGGGATGGTGTGAGGTGGAGCCTGTGGTCTTTAATGTCCTTCTGAGTCCTTCTGCCAAAATGTGGACTGACCAAGGATCCATGAGGGAGTTGTCTTGTTTCCTACTATGATTTGGCATGTTTCTTTTACAGAGTCTGTCACTCAGCAAAGGTTTCTTAAGCTGTCTATCATAAAGAAGCTTAAGATTCTATGAAAGCTACAAAGATCACCAAGAGTCTCCATGCTCAAGGAATTAGTGAGGAAGGTGTTAGGGGAACATCACATGCTCTTTCAAAGACTCCCGTCCCACCTTATAAATCCTCCAGAACTGAGAGTGCCTCCTACCCCCACCCTCCAAACCTCATCGCTTCATTATCCAAAAACATTTATCTCTTGTAAGTTCTGTATGGGAATGCTCAAAGACAGTACAACTAAATGATGAACAGGTGTGGTGATGCCCCTATAATCTAAGCATGCTCTAAGTCCCAGATCCCCTCCTCAACTCCTCAGCCTCAACAGAGATCTTGAAGACTAAAGACCTTGGCCCATAGTAATTCACATTCTTATACTTAGTAAGTATTGTACAGGCCTCTGACTCAAAGTGGGAAATATGTATCAGCAGATGGAAGTCTTGATGTACACAGTCTTCTTTTTATCTTCTCTTCCTTTCCCTTCTCTTTCCTTCCCCTACATTTCTCCCTTGTCCATTCTCCACTTAAAGGAGGATTCACTTTGGGCACCACCCCAAATGCTCACACTGAAGCAAACAAATACACTCTTCGTTTGTCCCTAGCTTTGGGACCTCTAATGTAAAGGTTACATGGCAAATATTTTCAATCCCAAATGTCAAAACAACCATTGGCTTCCCTGAGGGGACTGTTTTTCAAGAACTCCATGAAATCAGGTTGGCAGGCCAGGAAAGACATAATGCTGCTGCTACACATGTCCCTTGAAAAACCACAGGAAATGGCACACTAACAGTCCTCACAGTGACACTTGGGAATAACACAAGATGAGGTTCCTAGAGAGCTCAGCAGGCATCACGGGTGGCAGGTACAACCACCTACCCACCCCCAGTCAAGACAATGGCACCTCACTGTCTGTTCCTTTGCCCTGACAAAGAAAGTCTCCAGAGGTACACGCCTCACTCAAAAGGACTGATTAGGCTTAAAAAAAGTCTTCTGTGGGCAAAACTCACACACCTTTGCAGGCTGTTCTCTGGGGACACAAAGCTCCACCATGCAAATATAACAGTAACAGCAGCTTTCCTAAAAATGTGCTTCCCTCTGCGGAATTCCAAAGTGCTCTACACACCATGGGGGCAAATCTGGCACAGGAATTCACACTGTTGGGCAGAAGACCCTGACAGCCATTTTGTAAATCCTCCCTCTGCCTTCTTAGTAAGGGAAATGGAGGAAGACAACAGGGAGGAGAAGAGAAGACAGGAGAAAGTTATTAACTTGTTCACACCTTTCTCCCTCTCTGATTCAGAGGTTTTGGATCTTGCCTGCTTACCTGATCTCCATTTCCTAGTGTGAGGAAAGAAAGGGTAAAAGTCATACTGGAAAATTCTACAAGGAAAATCAATAAAAATAAAAGAAAAACTGCATGCCCCAAGAGGCTGTATGAAATAGGGGAAATGCGGCATATCAGGAGGCATTTGTGGTACAGGATTAGGAGTCCGGACGAGAAAGGTGATGTAAAGACTATCATAGGGGCAATAAGACAGCCTTTTTCTAAACTAAGTGAGTGAGAAATTCCTGCAAGTTTCCTTGGGGCAAAACAAAGGAAGACAACAGATGATAGTACCATACTTTTCTTTGGAGTGTTTACTTTAACCTATTTAAATGAGATACACAAGAGAAGATTTGAATTTTTATTTGGACTCTACTTCTTTAAATGTTGGCATTGCTCTGGTATGGGATCACACAGTAGAAGTTTTCTAAGACTGTCCGGAGGGTACCTCCATACATATCTGAGCTATCTACCATCTCTTCTCCAACCCCCAATGATATTTTGTCTCATTCAATTTACCTTCTAAGAATCAGCCTCTGAGCTATCTTTCTCTTATCTTCTTCAGTAAATACACATTTGACCTTGAATGGAAGCAAGCTGCTGTTTCCATCCAGAGCACTTGCCAAATTGAGTCTTGGCCAGTGAGGAGAGAATAGAGTTTGAATCAATGAAAAGCTAAGAACTCTTTGGTTGATACACTTGATATCTCTTGCCAGTCCTACTAGATCAACCCTTCTCCACCCCAGTCTGAGGCCCTAGGGGTTGAGCTATATGGCCTAGTTAACAGAACCCCTGGCCCTCTGAGTTCCAGTTGAGTTTGGCCAATGGAGAGGACCAAAAGGAGACCTAAGGATGGGAGTAAGGCTGGTTGTTTATTCATCATGCTTGCTTCCTGTTATCTAGGAGTGTCTCTCAACCAAAGGACACAGCTCCAATCAGGAGGTCCTTTCCCCACAGCTTCATCTCCTTCCCTGGTTTCTCATAACTACTCCTTTTCTTGATCATTCAGGCCTAGAGGTTCACTAGCTCTGGAGTACGGGATGATCCCTTGTGGGTTTTCCCTGCTCCTCACTCACGTTCTTGTAAATAGTCTCTTTATTAGACTGTCTTCAAATTACCCAATTAGAGTGTACCATCTGTTTCCTGCTGGGACATTCACTGACACAGTTAGAAGAATGAAATTTACCAAAGCAAGATGCCTTGCCTACCCAGAGTGTGTAAATAAAATAAGGTTTCTATTTACTAAGCAATGACAAAAATAAACATAGGCTGAGAAAAACTCTTGTTAGAGTTAAGATATATAAGAAAACATTAAATTATAACAAATAAGCCATATCAATAATATGGCTTTCCTATACTTAGGAAGCCTATAATTCCAATCACTGAGTATTACAAAAACTGTTTAAAAATCTTGTACATTCGTCTTTCTTTTATACATCTAAAATAAACTCCTTTCAATAAAGGAACTGAGAAATGTATATATAAACATATATTTATCAATAGACTGGGATGAAAAGGATCTGTCTGGGATAAGTAAAGGTTATAAGGAAACTGAAAATGGAATAGCAGAAATAAGATCTGCATTAGAAGCAGTAAAGAGAACTGTCACTGAATAAAATCAAGCCAGTGGTTGTGAAGAATTCAATTGAGGAGCTCTGTCTTAACGCAGAGGAAATGCCTAAAAAGAATCAGCTGAAAACCAGACGATAAGCAAGGTTACTAAACAAGTATACAGTAGGAACTAAAATTTCATGTGCTACTTTGACATCATTGAGCCTCACGGGGACCCAAAGGCCTAATTGTGAATTCCCTTGCTATCACCAGATATGCCTTCCACCCAACAGGAAGGGATCCCTGCTTGGCTAGTTCTCCTATCAGTTGGATCAGCTACACTCCACTCAGTCCTCAACCTAATGGCTTTCATTTCCCTGCCAGCCTTTGGAATTATTCAGACAAGTCAATCACATCCTCTCACAGGAACTAGAGGGCACTTCACCCTCTTGTTACTACAAAGCCTGCCTCCCACAGCCCCTGCTGGTTCATTCTGTTCCAGAGGGCAACCCTCCATGTGGCCCTGCACGGTGAGCACTGTCCTTCTCCCTTAGGATGTGAGCACATGTGATTAATGAAATGCTGTCCATCTGATCTATCCAGTGCTAGATGTTGTGTGTTGGCCATCCCCAGGACCCCTTCTCCAGGAGGAGGCAAACAAAACAACAGATCACATATCAAATGATTCAATAAGTGAAAGCTTTGTAGCATACTGGAATTATTATTCAGAAAATATAATAGGAAAAGATTCTATTTGTATGAGAAAACATAGTATTTAACTATATTTTTACTTAACGTGTTTATTTATATTAACAAAAAATTAATTTATAGGGTTGTATGAAGAGAACTACGGAGCTTCTCTCAGTTATAACTAATCAATGTAGTGATATGCCATATTCTTAGGTAGGAAGATTCATTACTGTAAAAAATATCAATTATTTACAAATTAATGTAGAAGTTTAAATGCAATACTAATAAAAATCTTAGTGAGACTTGTTTGATATGGAATGCAGAAGGAGGACTTGACAAAGTGATTCTGAATGTATCTAAGAAAATGTACAAAAAAGCAAAGAAAATATTGAAATACAGAAAAAAGACCTGTTCCACTAAGTTATACTAGAAAGTTATAATATTCAAAACGTTATATTATTTGCACAATAATGGAAAAGGGCAGTAAATGAAACAGAATAGACGCTCCAGAAATATTAATCTCTGTAAGAATTTAGTACATAGTGAGATGGTACCATAAATCAGTGGAGTGTGAAAGATTATTCATTAATAGGTGCTCAAACAAGTGAATAAATTTTGGAGGAAGAGAATGTTGCAGCTCCACCTCCTGTTACACCAAAATTAAATCCAAATAAACAGCTACATTTTTAAAACCGTACCATAAAAGTCTAGGGAAAATATTGATAAATACTTATAACATCTTGCATTGAGAAAGAACTGTCTATATAAAAGCAACACAAGGAGTCATAAAGAAATAGTTTAAGAGTCGACAAAGTCAGCAATATGATGGCTGAAAGTAGTTTATGATCTCTCACCTAAGAACCAGGTTCACCCAAGTTCTTTCCAAGTCCTTGCTCTGCCATCTCCTAGGGCACTGTTGTTCCTGCATGGTTAAAGCTGGGCCTCTACCACAGCTGGGTTTCCAGTTTGTAGGCAGAAGGAAGAGCATGAAGGAAGCACACTCACTGTCTAAAGACCTGGTCAGGAAATGGTAACCATCACTTCTGCTCACATTCCATTGGCAAGAAGTTAGGCAGTGGCTCCATTTAACTGCAGGGAGAGTTTGAATGTTTCGTCATTAGCTAGGTAGTCATGTGCCCAGCTATAATACTACCATGAAAACGGGGAAGAAAAAACTCAGATAACAAGTAAAAGTCAGAAAACAAACTGAGGAACAATATTTGCAGCAAATATGGCAAAACATTCCTGTCATTAAAACATTATTGTTGTTGTTCTTAGTTGCCACTGAGTAGATTCTGACTCATGGTGACCCCGTGTATGCAGAGTAGAACGGCTCCATTGGATTTCCAAGGCTGTGACCTTTCAGAAACAGATCACCAGGCCTATCTTCCATCAACCTTTTGGCTAGTAGTTGAGTGTTTAACCATTTTCGCCACCCAGGACTCCCATTAAAATATAAAGAGCTTTATATAGCAAATTAAAAATAAAAACACCAATGAACCAATAGAAAAGCGGCAAAGGACATGAACGACCAATATAAATGGCCTATAAACATGAAAATTATACAGCATTACTTAACAATAAAATTAAAGTTGAAAAAATTAAATGCCATTTTTTATTAATCTGTCAAAAGATTTTTTAATAGTCACTCTTAATGCTGGCACAGTATGGTAAGACCATTCTGGTGGAGTATAAATGAGAGCATTCAGCCTTTCTGAAACGTACTATGGTAATATAAGGAGCCCTAGTGGTGCAGTGGTTAAGAGCTTCACCGCTAAACAAAAGGTTGGCAGTTCAGATCCACCAGCCACTCCTTGGAAACACTATGAGGCAGTTCTATTCTGTCCTATAGGATCGCTATGAGTCAGACTCAACTTGACGGCAATGGGTTTGGTTTGGTTTAGTTTCGGTGGTGCAGTGGTTAAGCGCTCAGCTGCCAACCAAAAAGTCAGCAGTTAGAACCCACTAGCTACTCCACGGGAGAAAGGTGTGGCAGTCTGCTTCTGTAAAGATTACAGCCTTGTAAACGCTGGGGGGCAGTTCCAGTCTATTCTCTAGGGTCAGTATAAGTCAGAACTGACTTGACAGCAACAGATTTTATGTTAACATATTGCAAAAGCCTTAACCATGCTCTTTTCCTGGAACCAATATTTCTCCAGGCAATAATTTAAGATGTGGTCAAAAGTGTATATGCAAATATGTTGACTGTGGCATAAACAATTGAAAATAACCTAAAGGTCTGACATTAAGGGAATGGTTAAATAAATTATGTATGGGAAGTAACACTATTGCTATCTGCACGTCCCACCTTACCTTAAGACAAGACGATTATCCTTCTCCCATTTGGGAAGTACTGGCAAGGAGAATATATTCAACAATTCTTTCACTCCTAACTTGTTCCTTTCCCAGAGATAAATAGCTTATCTGATTTCAAAGAGCGCCAAGTCTATAGGGCCATGTTCGACATAGGGTTGGCAGGAAACACGCATACTCTATCCTCCCTTATACTAGTATTCTTAGAAAAGGCCAGACCTGTCTCTCTGCTTCTTCGTAACAAATAATTTAACCTGTATCCAAATCAAGACCTGCACTCTCTCAGAGTCTCCATTCTGCCGTAACTGGATTTATGAAGCAGACCTAAAACTTCCAGGCAACTGACTAGGTAAGTTTCTAGGAGTTCACTTTACAAACTCAGTTCTTTGCACAGAAGCATCCAATAGTAGGAGATGGAAGTCTCATCTCCCAGTCTCTCCAATCTAACTTCTCCAGGAGTTTCTGAATTCTGGAAATCATGGAGCCTCAGTTCATAAGGATACTGTGCTCCCTGCCTGGCTCCTAGTGGCTGTTTTTTAATAGTAAGAACATGAAGGGACTAGCACCCCACCCTCCAACACTCGGGAACATCTACAAGTGAAATAATATCCATTTTGTTTTAGAATCATGTTTAGTTTTACAGGAAAATGCTAATAATATAACAACTAATAGAAAGGTAAGGAACTGACACTTTCTTTTCAACAATATGACAAGATGAAAAACATTTCTAGAAAAAGACATATAAAACTGCAGTATAATTTTTTTAAAAAAACTTTTCAAGCCATAGCTCAATTGGAATTAAAATAAGTGAAATTTTCACAGGTCATAATTGACGAGAGAGGTAAGCACACCACAAAACTGGTTGCATCAGCTTTAATAGGCTTATCTGTGGGTTTAAGGAAACCCTCGTGGTGCAGTAGTTAAGAGTTCGGCTGCTAACCAAAAGGTTGGCAGTTTAAATCTACCAGGCGCTCCTTGGAAACCCTATGGAGCATTTCTACTCTGTCCTATAGGGTCGCTATGAGTTGGAATCGACTCAACAGCAATGGGTTTTGGTTTTGGTGGGTTTAAGGAGAAAATGCCTAGGTCTCAGGCAAAGTAGGAGCTGTATACAGACCCCCATATAAAGCTGGAACCACTATAAAGCAATTCTTTCAAATTTCGAATGTGAAAATTTTCTGCCATCTCTCATAAGAAGATACTAAGGAAAATTGCCAGCCTCAGTCTGGGTTCTTAAGGGAGCAGGAAAAAAATATCCATGAGAATTTGTAATCACAAACCAGCCCTCACATGGGTTTGGGACTGGAAATCACATAATTGTCTGGCCCAAATACCCAAGTCACAAATTTAGCTTAAAGTGTTCATAAGCATCTGGTAGACTTACACATATATCCTCTCTGGGAAACATGCCACAGATAAAAGTTTCAAGGAAAATGAGCACACACACACAGTGTTTGAGGAATCAAGCCACCATGAATGATAATTAATAGACACAAAAATCAGAACAATTGGATCTGCAAAGATCTCAGATATTTAAATTACCAGATATAAAATATGAAAGAGCATTTGCTTAATATTTTTAAATAAATAAAATAAATTAATAAAAGCATGACTAAAGAATAAGAGACTAGGAAAAATGATCAGCCGGAATTTTTCTAATCAGGCGGGCAGATTAGAAAAAGGGACAAGTAGAACTTCTAGAAATTAAAAGCATAATTAACATAATTAAAAACTTAATGAGTTAAAAATAGATTAGACACATTTGAAGAAAGAATTAGTGAACTAACTTGTATTAGTATCTTCTAGTAATGTCTACAAGTGTATGTTTGTAATATGAGTTAATATTTCATGTCTATATAATTTGCTTTTGATTTCAATTTTCAAAGCACTTTTACTTAATTGATATTATTCTGACAATAACCTCATGTGTTTATTAGGAAAGATATTAATTCTTCAATAGATTATAAATTATTTTAGAAGCAGGGACTAAAATGCATTTTTGGTCTCCCACAAATAATTATCTGCAATCGATAAATATTTTATCGTTTGAATAAATACACCTAAATCTATTCAATGCTTCTCTAATTTGCAATGTATTTGAACAAAATATCTACTCTTTTTTAAAAACCTTTCTTCAGTTAAAAGCTAGTTCTTTTTGGCAAGTAATTTTAAAATTCTAAAGTTGAAGTTTCTAGAAAGGAAGCAACATGTGCTAATTGGGTGCTTAGACTCAGATCCACCCTGACATAGTCATTTAATTTGGGTCAAAGGAAAGGGCACGGTTGAATTCACTAAGTATCTGCCGTATACCAAACATTGTCTGGTAATTTACATATGTTATAACCTCATTAATCCCATGAGGAAATACCCTAAAGTGATATTTTTTGTGTGTATAACACAATAGGTAAAAGAATCATCATTTTTTAGGTGCTGTATTATGTGCCAGGTACTGTGCTAGGTAACTTATAAATACTTTTTCCTCAAATAGTTAACTCATTGTCCCAGCATTTATATAGCATATCTCACAGAAATTTCTCCTGCAGGAGGTTTCTCTGCTTCAGTAGCTTCTTTAAGACCCATGGTGGGAAGAGGGGCCATAATGAAGCAAGGTCCAATCAGCCATTCCCATGGCCTGTATTAGATGGGAACTGGGGAGTTGCAGGGGCTGATGTAACCTACTCCCAAAATAAAAGAGAAGAGCAGCAGCTAACAGGATCTTCCACTCAGCATCTTAGAAGGGTGGCAGGAACTACGGACCAAGGACCACTGTTGTGAGAGCCTGTAATGATCTGAAACCTTGCTCACCTCTCCATGTTTGCTCTCCTATTTTAACCCCATTGTCCATTGTATAAATTACCTCATTTAATTAGGCTGTATCAGATCTTTCTGATAGATTCAAATAAGGGACTGAAAAGAATAAAATCTAACATAGATTGGGGTGACCAGGAGCAATCTGAAACCCCAAGCCAGGATCATGGCCAGAGGTCCAGCCACTGCAGCTGGCCTGACGTAAGCTGTATAAGGAAATGAACCACAAAGCCCAAGTGGAGACAACCCTCTTTCTTGAGCAATCAGATAGCATCTTTAATAAGAGTAATAATAACAGCAAATACTTACATCATGCTCACTTTATGCCAGGCACTGTTCCAAGTATTTTACATACATTAATTCATTTAATCCTTTCTACCATCTATAAGGTAGGCACTATTACTATCCCCATTTTTTTTAGATGAGGAAGCATCTATTAGATCACAGGTAGTAACTGGCAGAGCCAAGGTTCAAATTCAGGCAGTCTGGCTGCAGATTCCAAGCTCTTAACTACTAATTCTGTTTCTTGCATACTGATACTCTTATTACCGTCTTTAAGAACATTTAAAACCATGAATGTTAAATCCACAGTTGCCAAAGGCTTATTGTACTATCCGTGTCAGCATGGCCCTCAATTGCTATTTTCAGTGACAACCAAAATAGCTGCCATTTAAATTAACCATCACAAGCTTTTATAGCATTTCAAATTTCTGACTATCCTATGTTTTATTTTGCCTTATGAGTTCCATTAGCTCAAAGTCAGTATAAAGCAAAGGTTAAAAAAAAAAAAAATCTGTTGCTGTCGAGTCGATTCCGACTCATAGCGACCCTATAGGATAGAGTAGAACTGCCCCATAGGGTTTCCAAGAAGCAGCTAGGGGATTCAGACTGCTGACGTTTTGGTCAGCAGCTGAACTCTTAACCACTGCACCACTAGGGATCCACTCTTATCACAGGGACATACAAAGGACTTTGATGACTAAAACATAATATGTGGTACATGTATTCCACTTTAATTGATAGAGTGCTTGTAGAGATTGAGAATTCCTGGGAGACTTTAATCTGCAAACCTTTTTCACCTCACTCACATGACAAACTGTGTCTCGAAGTAATTAGTTCCTGTGTATGTAGGATCAGCCCTAAACACATTCATTTCAGATCTTTTCAAACAATGCTATTTGTGCAAGTCTTCTCCCTGGGAATAACATTGAGATCTGGACCTGTTGTTGCCTCCTGGGAACCTTGGACCACGCCATCATCACAGCTACGGATCTGGCTTTTCTTAACACTTAGTTCCACGACAAGGAATTCTTTCCAGTTCTGTAGAAGGCATGGAAGATAATTTAGTTTGTTTCCCTAGAGATCTTTTTCTTTTCTATAAAATCATCTTCCTCGGCTTCCTTTGCCCATTGGTCCTCTAAATCCCTCTAGGTTACACCCACTATCATAGTCACGCTATGCCCATGATTCCCAGCAATGAGCAGCAGTGTGTGGGCTTATCTCTGATGACACGGAAGGAAGGAGTAGAAGGATGCAGGTATCTGGAGGTAAGCAAGAAAAGAATCAACCAGAGGTGTGATTGGGGGAGGAAAGGGTAAAATATGCATGCAATGAGTGGTACACATTACTGAAGGAGAGTAAAACAATCTAAGTCCCCAGACCCAACTGGGAAGAGAGGCAAACAGCAAAAAGGCTTTGGCCTAGGAAAAGGGGCCTGGAATCCCAGTAGCCTAGCAATCTCATTAATCTCCTACCTCTTCTTTCTCTGTTCTGGTTTATTCCATCGCTTGCACCTGTAAAAACCTTCTATGTTGGTGATCAGGTAGGATTTAGGACAATATGTTAGATACCAAGAAGTGAATTGTTTCTTTCTGTAATAATCTTTAAGCGCTCAGAATCCCAATTCTACCATGAAGCTATGCGCGTTAAAACATAGTCCGTTTTCGGAGAAATCTAACTGGAAGCAGAAATATGGACACTCTACTAAGCTGAAATTGGGCATCAAACTGTTCCCTAATTCAATCCTGCTCATTTAAATTACAATCTAGCTCACTTTCAAAACCTCTCTCAGTTTGCAGTCAATGAGAAGTATGTCTCGCCACGCAAACTCTTCTGATGGTAGAGTTGAAAACAATGAGTGTTATGCCACAGAAATTAAGTTCCACCCCATGCTGCCTTCCTGCCTTCACACAGAGAACCATGCTATCTAGCCCAAATAACGTCTGATATGTTTACCCACTCCTCCAGATCGTGGTCATGATTGATTTCAGAGGAAGTGCTGGGTGTCTATCTCGTGACCTTGGCCTCAGAGTACTGTCAAGTTTGCTTTCAGAAGAAACTTTTCAAGGTATGTAATAGGCCCCAGTAACAAAAAAGAATGTTGCTAGCAAGAAAGAGAAGCAAGGTGCATTACTATTGCATTGGCATCCTTCTTTAGAGATCAGGGGAAATATGACAAGCGTGACTCCTATTATTGTTATAGCATATTACATTCAGCTATGATGGAGCAGAACTGTGAAAGTGTATCCTGAGGTATTTTCACTTCATGCATTTGGCATTGTTATTATTGCATTTAAGATACATGGGTCTGTTTACGCCTCATGTTTCCTCACAGAGAAAATGTTAGCGGTGGAAAAGGAATATTTGATGTTACAAATTATCTACTTTGCTAGTCCGCGTTTCCCTTTTAGTATGCAATTATTTGTTTAGTTCCCCTTTGCAAATGAAATTTCAAGGACATCTCAAGGAATATAAATAATATAAAAAGGAAGTAGAGCCCCAAAGAATTTTTCTTTCTTTTTCTTCCGCTTTGTGTGTGTGTGTGTTCAGGAACGGCGCTGAATCATGCATATGTATGAATCAACAAAATCAGGTTAGCTGAGAAATTGGAAATTGCACTCCACTAGAACATTTGTCTTGCTCTAGAGATCTTTGTTATGGATTTGAAGGACTAATAAAAAATCACCAGCATGACTGGAACAGATGTTTTTTATGGACTTGGGCTGTTAATAGTCTTTTTAGCATCTCCTAAGGACTTAAGCAGATTCCTCACTTGTCTTCAATACCTGGAATTATGTAAACATTGTCCAAAATGCACACTAACAAGCTACATTAAAAATGCCATGAATTGAAATGGGGATACTGGAGATTTTGACAAAGCAGAATAAATTTTAAAAGCCACAAATAGAGATGAATGATAGATAGATAAATAGATTGATGAATAAATAGAAGATATGGAGAGAAAAATAAATATAGATTTTAGACTCTTAGAGAATAGCATGAAATTGATATAAAAAATAATTAGCTAATCATCATTTTCTTTTTAAGGCAGGAGGTAACTCTTTTCCTCACAGGAATGACCAGGATCACAAAAAGCAGATAAGGGGAAATAAAATGCGGCTCCTCTGTTTACCTTCATGATGTGTCTGGAAATGCTTTCCCTGAGAATTCATAGGTAATATGCCTTCTTTCTAAACCCTTAAAAGTTGCTCCCAGTAGAAGCCAAAATTGATCAGGTTTGCAGAAACCAAAACAGGGAAGAAGCAGCAAACAACAAGCTTCCTGGTGTCACTGGGAAGACTGTTGCCATCTTCCTAAACTTTATGAGAAGGTGCAAATGGGACACCTGCCCCCAGCCTTGCCCTCTCTCTGCCCGTCTCAGTTGGAGCACACCCCTGCTGGGCACATCTAGTCTCATTCAGCTTAAGGCCATCACGCCATCTGCTTCCTCAATTCCTGGTGTTGCCCACAATTTATTTTCCTCTCATTAATGAAGGATGATACAGGATGAAAGGAAAAATCAAACCTACTAGTAAACTAGTTCACTTTCTCCTTTCCTATTAATCACTAAGAGATATGACGGTTTCAATCCCAACTCTCCACTTGTTAACTGTATAACTTGAGCAAGTCTGTTGAGCTCTGAGCCTCAGTTTACTCCTCTGTAAAATAAGCGTATATATTTTCTGCTTATCAAGATCGTTGTCAGGTAGGAATGAACAATTCATGTGAAAGTACCTAAAAGAGTATACAGCACATAGTAAACAGTCAGTAAACGGTTATTACTATTATTCAATTATTCATTCATTCCACAAGCATATTCTGGGCTTTTTCCATACGTATGTTAAGTTATGAGAATATATAAAAATAAGACAAGGTTCTGACCTCTCTAAAAGCTCCTATTCTAGCAAAAGATACATGCAAATAAATAATTACCCTCCATAATACAGTTTGGTTTGGTTTTTATAATACACAACTAAATGTGTCAAGGAAGGCATATGTGTAATTAGAGTTTGCAAATAAGAGGAGAGAGAGAAGGAAGAGAAAAACTATTTGAAAAAAAGGATGGCTAAATTTTTGTAAATTTGATGAAAAACATCAACCCACAGACATAAGAACCCCAATCAACCTCAAGCAAGACAAATACAAAGAAAATCATGCCGAGACATATCATGTTCAAATTGCACAAAACACAAAGACTAAAAGAAAATCTTAAAGCAGACAGAGAAAAAAAGATGCATTACAGGGGAACAAAAATAGAAATGATTTCTGACTTCTGATCATAAACGATACAAGCCAGAAGACAATGGGTGACATCATTGAATTGCTGAGAGAAAATAAAAACTGTCAACCTAGGAGTATATATCTAGGGAAATGATATCCCAAATTTGAAGATGAAATAAAGGTATTTTAGGATAAACAAAAGTGGAGAGAATTCATAGTGAGGAAATCTACACTACAAGAAATGGTAAAGAAGGTTCTTTAAGCTGAAGGGAAATAATACTTGATGGAAAGACAGATTTACAGGAAGAAAGGATGAACATAGAAAATGGTAAAAATGTAAGGAAATATAATAGACTGTTTCTTTTATTACTTAACCTCTGTGAAAGATAAATATAATAACAAGGTATTGTGGGATTAGTAATTTATTAATAACATATGCCACACATTTATCAACAGTTGCACAAAGGAAAGGAGGGAGAAAATGGGTGTACACTGTTGCAAAGTTCTTACGTTAAACATTAGTATATTAATTTAATGTAAACTTAAGTTAGGGATAGATATTGTAATGCCTAGAGCAATCTCTAAACATAAATAAATAAAACAAAGCCGTATAGCTAAAAAGCTAATAGAGGAGACAAAATGAAATAATAAAAATACTTGAAGAAGCTGGAAATCTAGAAAGAGGAAACAAAGAACAGGGGACAAATAGGTCACAAATAAAATTGTAGATTTAACCCAGCAATATGGATAATTTTATTAATTACGGATGGAATACAGACAACAATTTAAAGTCAGAGATTATCAGACTGAATAAAAGAAAAACACAATGTGCAACTACAAGAAATATAGCTGAAATATAAAGACAGATGGTTGAAAGCAAAGGGATGGAAGAACCTATACCATACAAATGTAAACGTGTAAAACCTGGTATGGCTATATTAATATCAGACAAAGTAGAATTCAAAACAAGAGATGTTACTAGAGATAAAGGAAAACAGTTGATAATGGTAAATGGGCAAATTAGTCAAAAAGACATACCGATACTTAATGTGTATGTATGCAGAGCTTCAGAAAACTAAAAGGATAAATCGATAAGCACACAATTATATTTGGAGATTTTAACACTCCTCTTTTAGTAACTGACCATCAGAATAAGTATGCAGAAAATCATTAAAGATATGGAAAACTTGGATAACACTATCAACCAAATTGGTGTAAGTGACTCAAGTACTTCACCCAGTCAGAGCAGAACATACATTCTTTTCAAGTACGCATAGAATATTTGCCAAAACAAACCATATGGTGATCCATAGCCCAAGTCTGTATAAGTGTCAAAGAAACAAAACTATACACAGTGTGTTCTCTGATCACAGTGAAACAGAAAACAAAGAAACAAAGCCAAAAGTTGTCAATTAATAAAATTGCTAAACCTCCAGCAATACAATTTAAAAAAAAAAAAAGATAAAATGTAAATAACCAATATTAGGGAAAAAAGAAGAGACATCATTATAGGTCTTACAGACATTTAAAAAGTAATAAGGCAATATTATAAAAACTGTATACCACTAAATTTGACAGTTTATATAAAACGGACAGATTTCTTGAAAGACAGAACTTTCAAGTTGAAGCTGAAGTGGAAACAAGAAGAAATAGAACATACAAATAGCCCTGTATCTGTAAAAGAACACAGATCCATAATTTAAAATATTCCTAATGGCTTTATGCATATATTCTATCAAATATTTTAAAAATAAAGTCTACAGATATTACATAAAATATTTCAGAAAATGGAGAAGGAAGGAACATTGCTCTGCTTGTTTTGTAAGGTCAGCATAACCCTGATACCAAAAGCTGACAAAGACATAACAAGGAAAGAAAATTACAGACCAATAATCCTTAACAATATTAGTAAATTAAATCCAACAATATTTAAAAAGAACAACTCCACATGATTAAGTGGAGTTTGTCCCAGGAATGTAAAGTTAGTTTAACACTCCATAGCCAACTGATTTATCACATGAAGAGAATAAAGGAGAAAAACCATATTATCATCACAATAGATAAAAAAATTATTTGACATAATTAAATACCATCATAATAAAACTCAGCAATATAGGAATAGAAAATAACTCGCTAATTCTGATCTATAAAAAACATACAGCTAACATAATATTTAGTGGTGAATATTTTCCCCCATAGATCAGCAACAAGGCAAGAATGTCTGCTCTAATCACTACTATTTCACATTGTAAAGGAGGTCTTAGCATGTGGTTATAGGCAAGAAAAAATAAATAAAAGCATACACATTTCAAACAAAGAAATAAGATGGTATTTTTCTCATAGAAAACATGATTATGTATGTAGAAAATCCTCAGGAATTCACATGCCAAAAAAAAAAAGATACTAAACTAATAAATGAGTTTAGCAAGGTAACAGGATACAAGGTCAATATTCAAAATTGATTTTATTTCTATATACTAACAATTAACAACTGGATTTGAAAAAGATACTATTAATAAGAACACTCAAAAACATTAAATACGAATACTTATGTATTGTTGTTGTTTTGGTTGCTGTCAAGTCAATTCTGAGCCACGGCAACCACATGTGTGTGGAGAAGAACTGCTCCATAGGGCTTTCAAGGCTATGACCTTTTGGAACCAGATCGCCAGGCCTGTCTTCAAGGTACCTGAGTGGGTCTGAACCACCAATCTTTCTATTAGTAATTGAGCACTTACCGAATTTTTATGTAAATAATGCGTACCCTCTGCGTTTGTTTGCCAGCCATGCCCTTCCCTTGTGAGGCACCCTCATAAGCACTGCCATGTTAACCCTCTTCCACATGTTGCTGTAAAAAAAAAAATTTGCATAGAACACTTACAAAAATATCTCGCAAGGTGGGGAGATGGCGGGGAGGGCACAGTCTCCCTGTTTGCACCACCCTAAAATGTATAAAACCTGTTGTCATCGAGTTAATTCCGACTCATAGCTACCAAAATATGTGCAAGACTTGTATACTGAAAGCTATACGACACTGAGAGAATTAACGATAACCTAAAGAAAATGGAGAGATATACCATGTTCAGTGATCAAAAGTCAATATTGCTAAGATGTCAATTCTCCCCAAGTGGATCTATAGACGCAATGAGATTGTAATCAAAGCCAAATCAGGTGCTTCTGTAGAAATTAACATGCTGATTCTAAAATTTATATGCAAAGACAAAGGCCTAAAATATAACGAAAGTAATCTAGAAAAAGAAGAACAAAGTTAGAGGATTTGTACTGGCTGATTTAAAGTCTTACAATAAAGTCACAGTAATCTAAGCAGTGAGGAAGAGGATAGACAAATAGATCAAAGGAACAGAATAGAGAATACAGAAAAAGACATTTGAGTGGAATTTGAGGAAGAAATCCAAAGGAAGTGATTAACCAGGGGGAGGGTGTTCCAGACAGAGTGATCCCAAGTGCAAACACCTTGAGGCTAGAACACACTCGCCTTGTTCAAAGAACAGCAAGGAGGTCAATGTGGTTTGAGTGTCAGGTGCAAGGGGGCAGTGTTAGGAGATGAGGTCTGAGAGATGGCACGGGTTCACACCGTATAGGTCTTGTAAGTTATTTAAGACTCTGAGCTTAACTTTGAGTGAGATGAGAAGCCATAGGAAGGCTTGGAGCAGAGAAGTGGCAAAAATCCATTACAAACAATCACCATGGCTGTTGTGATGAGAATAGACTCTTGTGGGTGGAAGAAGCAAGGGCAAAAGCATAGAGATCAGTGAGGAAGCTATTTCAGTGGCTCAGACAAGAGTAGTGGCAATGGTGAAAACTGCCCAGGTTCTGGATGTATTTTGCAAATAGAGTCAATAGGATTTGTATTGGATATAAGACATGAGAGAAAGAAGTCAGGGTGATTCTGAGTTTTTAGTCTGAGGACTATTAGGATTTGAACCCAGACAGTGTTACTCTAGATCCAGCCAGCACTCAACCACCATAGTAACTGGCTTCTTCCCCCAGAGCTCCACTGCTTGTCATTACTGATCCTTGCCCAGTCCAGCTCAGCATGCTTACAGGACCTGCCCCTCCCAAAATCACCCAGGCTCAGCTGTCAACTTCCCTCCTGAACCCACCTTCACCACCTTCCTGTCTCTGGTCACAGTCCCTTTGATCCAAAGCCAGTTTCTGCCTTTCTGTCCAGTCCCTTTAGATTTGGTATTCATTTCAACTGTCTGGTCCTCAGCCCCACCTTTGCCCCTACATGTTATCTCTTTGGAAATCCTTCTGCACCTAAAGTCTTAAGTTACTGCTGACTTACATCTTTGCCTCAAACTCCAGGCCTGCCAAGAGGCCGTGAGAGTTTAAATGACTGGGAGAGAAGTTCAGAAAATCATAAGGTTTCAAGGCAGCCTCACTAGGTAAACCATGACCTACGTTAAGATGCTCAGCCAAAGAGTCAAGTTGGCACTGAAATCCAGCCCATGCTCTGGTTTCCAAAACTATAGTCTAAAGGAAGCAGTGTCTTTTTCTAGTTTGTCAACCCAGAGGCAGGCACCCTTTTCTAATTGGTCTTCTCAAAGCAGATGTCTTTATACGAGCACTTTTTCCTAATTTTTCCGAAGACACTGTACGTACAAAAGAAGTGAAAATTTCAAGGCCAGCCAACTATGACTCAGATTCACAAAGGGTTTTTTTTCTTCCTAAAAACAATAGTAAGAACCTTAATACAACGCTTTAAAGTGCTGTCTTCCTTGCTTAGAATTTTTGGAAGGTTTAAGTTGAAAGAAGAGACCAAACTTTATTAATATTCACATATCAGAAGGCAGTTTTCCTAGGTAGCATCCCCTGTCTTGTCTCACATCCACACACTGTTGTTTCTCTTCCACTCCGGAAGTACAAACAGCTTTTGCTTATTTCTACTGAACATGTTTCCCTTTTCTCTGATGTTGTCTCAACTGAACCTGAATAGTTGACATAATTGTGTGATTCATATCTAGTGAAAGTTGAACTTTGAACAGTAACTGAAGATCTGAGCAGATAGAAGTATCTGACAAGAGTTTGTACTTGACAGCACTAGCATCCCTTCTGTTCTGAATAATAATATAACCAGTTCAATGCCCTTCTATTTTTCTGCTATTGCAATGTTGAATTCAAGTGTCAGTATGACCTGACTGTTTATTTGGTAAGAACTCAATTAATTTGTGTCCAGACTCATTAATAGTTCTTAATTCACATTTGATCATTGTGTTTGGTCCTTGACCTCTGGTCCCACTTGTACATGGAAATCTCCCTCTCAGTAGAAACACATCATGCTCTGGCATGCAGCCACTCACTGCTGATGCTGACTTGGACTCTTTCCTGTCACCAGAGCTACTGAATGTCTCTGAACACATACCAATGATAGGTTCAGAGAAGCTTCTTTGTTAATCGTAGAGTGAAAAAAAAAAAATCTTAAAACCCAATAAGCTCTCTCCATGTTGTTATAATCACCAGAGGAAGGCTCCTTGTATGGGGTGAGGAGCACTGAACTAGTTGCAAGAATACATAGCTCCTACTGTATGTAATGCACTCACTAGGTACTTAGTGAATATCTGTACATGAGAGAATAGCCCTAGCTCTGCCTATAACTAGCTTGTAATCTGGGTCGGGTCACTTTGTCTTATAGGGCCTCAATCTCCTTGTTTGTAATGTCAAGAGGCTGGAAAAGAAGTGTTATAAGATGCCAAGTAGGGGCTCATTAAACTCCAATCTTTCCTATCACAGTTTTCCAAAGTATTCTTCAGGCAAATTAAAGACAAAGGCTGAAGAACAAGCTCCTGAAACTCAAATCGTCTTTGGAAGCTTTTTTTTGAGGCAATACTGGGTGGCACAAGTCTTAGCATCCAATCAAAATTTACCAGGCATGCAAATAAGCAGGAAAATATTACTCATAATCAGGAGGGAAAAAATCAATTCCTAGAATCAGTCCTAGAAATGATAGAAATGATAAAATTAGGAGATAATGACAATGAAATAGTTATAATAAATATGCTCCATAGGGTTAAGAATATGGAGGAAAACACTGGCATAACGAGAAGACATATGGAAGATATTTTTTTAATGGAACTTTTAGCAATAAAAGTTAAAATGTCCGAAGTAGAAATACACTGGATGGAATTAACAGCAAATCACAGGATGCATCACACTGTGAAAGAAAGAAAAATAAGTGAACTTGAAGACACAGCAATACAAACTGTCTAAAATGAAGCACAGACAGGAGGAAAAAAGGCTTAAAAAATGAACTGAGCATCAGTGGCCTGGAGAACAATACCAGGTAGTTTAACACACATGTAACTGGAGTCTCAGAAACAGAGGGAGAGTGGACACACACAAAAAAAAAATTGGAGAAATAATGGCCAAAATTTTTTCCAAATTTAATAAAAACTATAAACCTACAGACCAAGAAGCTCAATCAACTTCAAGATGAATAACTATAAAGAAAAGCACACTAAGGCACATCATAATCAAGTTGCCTAAAATCAATGATAAAGAGAAAATCTTACAAGCATTAAGGGGTGGGAAGGAAGACACATTACCAACACAGGAATAAAGACAAGAAGGATACCAGACTTCTTGTCAGAAACTATTTAAAGCAGAAGACTATGGATTGACATCTTTAAAGTACTAAAAGAAAAAATTGTCTGCCTAGAATTCCACGCCCAGTGAAAATAACTAAAAAATGAAGGCAAAATAAAGAATTTTTCAGACAAACTCTGAGAAAATTTGCCATCAGCAGATCAACACTACAAGGAAAATTAAAGGAATTTCTACAGGCAGAAGATAAATGATACCAAGTGAAAATTTGGACATACACAAAGGAACGAGGATAACCGGACATGGTAAACATGTAGACAAATATGAAAGATATTTTTCTCACTTAGAAATCTCTAAAACAAGAATAACCCAAACCAAACTCATTGCCATCAAGTTGATTCTGACTCATAGCGATCCTATAGGACAGAGTAGAACTGCCCCATAGGGTTTCCCAGGAGCAGCTGGTGGATTCAAACTGCTGACCTTTTGGTTAGCAGCCGAACTCTTAATCGCCATGCCACCAGGGCTCCCTAAAGCAAGAATAAGAACAATGTAATGTGGGGTTTAAAACATATTAAAAATTAAAATGTATAACAATAGCACAAAGGATAGGAAAATAGAGTAGGAACTAGACTGTTGTAAATTTCGTACATTATATGTGAATAGGCATAATATTACTTGAAACACACTAGGATAAATTGAAGATGTGTGCTGTAAATCCCAGATCATTAAAAATAAATAAATAAAACAAAGAGGTATTGTTTATAAGCCAGTAATGGAGGTAAAATAGAATCATAAAAAAAAATGCCAAATTCAGAAGAAGGGAGTAAAATAGGGAAAAGGGAACAAAGAAAAGATAAAGCAAATAGCAAGGTGGTAAATTTAAATCTGACAATGTAATTAATAAATTAAATGTAAATAGTTTGAATAATCCAGTTAAAGGCAGACATTGTCGTAGTGGGTTAAAAAATAAAATCCAAATTTATACTGTCAATAAGAGATCCTCTTTCTATATAAAGACCCAGATAAGTTAAAAATAAAAAGACAACTAATGACATACTATGTAAATGCTAAATTAAGGAAGGAAGAAAGGGAGGAAGGGAGGAAGGGAAGGAGGAAAACTATAATGTCAGACATAGTATATAAAGACATGTAAAGGAACATTTTGTAATAATAAAGAGGTCCATTCATGAAGAAGATATAACCATTCTAAACATTTATGCACCTAGTAACAGAGCTTTAAAATACATGAAGCAAAACTGAGAATTGAAAGGGAATATAGACAAATCCACAATTATAGTTGCTGACACTCCTCTATCAGTAACTGATAGAAGAGATAAACCGAAAATTATCAAGGATATAAAATATTTTGCAGTTAGACAAGAGGCAATCCTGATTTTCTTGATTGTACTTTGACAGACACCTTCCCCTCTCACTACATATCACATTATGTCAATTTCTTTCCCAATTAGTCACAGTTCAGCTCACAGTGAAGTGTATCTAAAGTATAGCCCAGCTGATAGCATGATGCATTAAGAAGCTTCCAAACATCTGGGTGTAGGAAAGCAAAGATAGCAAGTTGCTTGGGGAGGCGGGGCTCTTTTCCTGCCCACTAGATCAATAAATCTAAACAAAAATTCTGGATATGTTTTCCTACATCCTTCTTATATAGTAATTCACAGAATGTATCCAGCCCTTCACAATACATGTATCCAAATGTACATTGATTGAGTCAGTCTTCCCCAAGCAAACATTTATCTCCACACATTTATGTATGAATATGGGCTCATGAAGAGGAGCCTTGGTTAACTCGGCTGCTAACAGAAAAGGTTGGCGGTTCAAACCCACCAGCTGCCCCATGAGAGAAAGATGTAGCAGTCTGCTTCCATAAAGATTACAGCCTTGGAAACCCCATGTGGCCGTTCTACTCTGTCCTATGTATAACATTGCTATGAGTCAGAATCAACTCAAGGGCAACGGGTGTGGTGTGTTTGTTACAGGCTCATGGTGTCAGACGCGGTAAGAAGTATCCTTTACTGCCTGAAAATCTTTGGAGATCCCACATTCCAGTATATACTTTTATTTTTCTAGCTACAAAAGTCCAGATTCTTTCCACACATTGTGATGAATAAGCAACATCAAGTAATAGCTTCTCCTCCGTGGTAAGTAAATTAACACCATTCATAATGTAAATTAAAAAACTAGCTTCATTTATTAACCCAAAAGTTCTCTAGAGAAAGAAGATCTCTCTCTCTTCTCCCTGTACTGTCGAATAAAATCTTAATGTTGCCTAAGTGATACCTTACTGCTTTGAATTGTTTGGCATAAAATGTGTCTGCTTATTAATCATTCAATCACGTAATCATGAAGGTAAACCAAAATCAAACCCATTGCCGTCGAGTTGATTCCAACTCATAGTGACTCTATAGGACAGAGTAGAACTGCCCCATATGGTTTCAACGGATGTAGAATCTTTACAGAAGCAGACTGCCACATCTTTCTCACACCATGAAGGTAAGACTGTCAGCAATTCTCCTGCCTGGTGGCTTAACTTTGAACTTTGATGGACCACAGCTCAGGTGCTTTCAGTCTGGGCAAATCTCTAAGGATGCCTGATACAGGGCACCATTGTCTCAGTCATCTAGTGCTGCTCCAACAGAAATACCACAAGTGGATGGCTTTACAAAGAGAAATTTATTCTCTCATATTCCAGTAGGCTACAAGTCCAAATTCAGGGCGTCAGCTCCAGGGGAGCCCTTTCTCCATCCTCTGGAGGAAAGTCCATGTCATCAGTCTTCCTTTGGTCTGGGAACTTCTCTGCGCAGAAACCTCAGGTCCAAAGGACACGCTCTGCTCCCAGCACTGCTTTCTTGGTGGTATGCGGTTCCTATGTGTCTCTGCTGGCTTCTCTCTTTTATCTCTCAAAAGAGATTGCATTAAGACACTAATCTTGTCAACCTCATCAGTACAACCTCATCACAGTGATAGAATTTATAACACATGAGGAGATCACATATAATCTCATCATAGTGGTAGAGTTTACAACACACAAGGAAATCACATCAGATAACACAATCGTACAATACTGGGAATCATGACCTAGCCAAGTTGCTACCCATGTTTTTTGGGGGACACAATACAATCCACGACAACCATCTTCCCTGCTATGGTACCCAGAGCAATTTCACATGGGCAGAAATTGAAAAACGAGAAGGAAGCGAAGGTGGATAGTAGAAAATTTAGCTTTTGTATATTTTTTAAGTCCCTGGCTATTATGTAAGTTTCTTTGCATACATTACAATAGAGCATGGATAGAAAGTTTCTTGAGAAAAAAGCTATTTGTTTCCAAAGAACCTTATTCTCATACTCCCTTTTCCTTCCATCTCTGGAAATGAAATATTCCCTTCCTATCCCTCAGGCAGTCTCTAAATATTATATTATATTCCTCCATCTAACATGCATCTTCCTAATAAAATAAGACACAAATAAATGTGCTTCCTTTACTAAATACCAAAGAATTTCTCATTTATTATGGAGGGTTCTACAATCTTAACAGTTCTTAACTATCACTAGGTTGAAAACAAGCAACTAGTTTCTAAATTGGCTATCAAATCTATCCAGGGCCATGAATTTCCCAAATTAAATTATTCATAAAACACTATTTTCAAGGACTCAATATTGGGCTCAGAAAGCATTTTTTAAAAAAAGAAACTATAGTCCTCACACAATGACCAAAAATAAATCCAAAACATTGGGCCTGCACTTGACTAGGTGTTTGGAATCACATAGCTTTTGAGCGTATGGCAGCTATGAAGCCTAGTATGCCCTGAAAGGAATCAGAGCCAACTCTTAGTAAAAGGAAAAAACATTAAGTTGCACCTCTTCTTTCAGATGCTTTCTAATTACAATTTCATGACGGCAATGCTTATCTCTATCCTTTGAATACTTCGTAATTTATCAAGTGTTTTCAAGTACTTCATCTGAGTCCATGCTAAAGGTTTGAGCTTCTACAGTATGTAGAACAGAATCCATTAGCAGAATAGGAAATGCTCGGGGGGTTTGAACTTCTGGAAATACAGCCACAACAAATCACTATAAAGCAACAGTACTTGTTCGATGGGCCGTTAGTCTCATAACTCTATGCCACATGTTCAGAGTACCAAGAGTACTAGCAGTCATTTGTCAATGAGGACATAGAAAATTTTAATATCTATTAATTACATTATTATTTATTTATTACAGAATTATATAAATACGTATTTATTATAGAATTGTACCATGTCAACTGTGGAAAGGACAAACTGCTAGGCAAAGCTAATGGACAAGCTAGTTATTCAAATTGCATCAAATGGCCCTTTGCTCTTAAAAAAAAGAGATAAAGGTAACAATTACACTGCAGAAGGATTTGATTTATCCGTGTCTATGGAATTAAAACTCTATTTATTGGAATGTAAGAGAAATACCCAGTGAACTTCTGGTGTGCCAGAGATAGCTATAGTTTATCTCCAAGAACAAGAAGCAATGGTGCTTAAATCATCTTTTTCTTTTCTTTTTTACTCTATTCACAATTAATTTTTCTTTCTCTTCCAACAAAACTCACATATTTGTGTAGTTTAGAGAACAAGGAACAAGTTAGGGGATCCATATCTGTGGGTTTTGATGCCAATGAGGCCCTGTGTGGCCTGTTCTGTGGCCTTTGGTAATCTAGCATTCATTACCTTGCTGGAATTTGTTCTTCTATTAAAATAAGGTGTGTGTATGGGGTGAGGGCTGTTTACCTGATCATAAGTGTAGGCTTTTATATTTAGAGCAGTGTTAAGTGTGAGTATGGAGCCCTGGTGGCCCAGTAATTAAGAGTTCTGTGATAACTAAAGATTAAGGTGCACCTTAATGGTGTTTTCAATCGCCTCCTATGCATGTGAAAGCTGGATGGTAAGTAAGGAAGACCGAAGAAGAATTGATGCCTTTGAATTGTGGTGTTGGCAAAGAATACTGATTATACCATGGACTGCCAAAAGAACGAACAAATCTGTCTTGGAAGAAGTAATACTGGAATGCTCCTTAGAAGCAAGGATGGTGAGACTACATCTCACATACTTTGGAGATGTTATCAGGAGGGATAAGTCCCTGGAGAAGGACATCATGCTTGGTAAAGTAGAGGGTCAGCAAAAAAGAGGAAGACCCTCAGTGAGATGGATTGACAACGATTGTGAGGATGGCACAGGACTGGGCAGTGTTTCTTTCTGTTGTGCATAGGGTCACTATGAGTCAGAACCAACTCGATGGCACCTAACAACAACAACGTGTGTATGTATTAAGCACCTTCTCTGAGCCAGACACACTACATGCAGCGCTGTGCAGTCTCTGGACCCAACCAGTTCATGTTTTTCTGGGGCTAGGAGATATCTTAACAAAGAAAAGCCATAAAAATATTTTATAGGTGTTTTAAGATAAGCAAATCTATTCACATCCTTTGTACCTTCTGTTTTCAACACAGACCACTAAAATGTTAGAACTTGAAATCTAGCCTCAGACCCTGGTTTCCTTAGCCCCGCTATCTGCTCCCTGTCATTGTGTGCGTAAGTAATTGCATGTGGCTTACTTAGGCGCCCTGGATTCTTGGAGTTAGGGAAATTATGCATAGATCCACCATTAACACTAATGGGAGGTTACAAGCACAAATCCTCCACACACCAAGAAGAGAATAGACTCTTCTCATTCATACATAATAGATCTGTAGAAAAATTAGCATGTACTCTTTTAGGAGCTGAACTCTGAAGATGTACCTTTTACGGGAAATATGTAAATAAGCAGACAGGATACACTGAAGGACAAGCCCTGTAATGTGCTCCTTTTCTGATGGCTGAGCGCCTTGTCAATTTTGCTGCTGCATAAAGTAGGACTCGGTTTTGCCTCTGATTCCCCCAGGACATTCACCTTCCTGGTATATTTCCCCAGTCAGAGCCCACTTTGCCAAATTGGCCAGTTCCCCTGAGGAAAGGGAAGTGGGATGGCACAATTGATCATTTAGCAAACAAATACTGATATGTACAATTTCCATAGATATGTTCCTTTTCTTCCTTAAAAGCTATTGTTAAATTACCTTATAATTTAAGCTGTCTTGGCAATGAGAAAATACAGTATTCATTGTAGGTGTGCTGACCCTCCCAGTCAGCTGAAGTCAACCCTGAAGGCCAGAGAAATCCCTCATGCTGGACAGCCTCATTGTGCCTGTAGAGGGCAGGGAACGCCTTCCCTGTGCCTTCTATTTTCCTGTCTCAACCCATAAAAATAAAAAATAAAAACCGTTGCTTCCAACTCATGGTGACCCCATGTGTGTCAGAGTAGAATCGTGCTCCATGAGATTTACAATGACTGATTTTTTGGGGGGGATGGGGGGAGTAGATCACCAGGCCTTTCTTCCAAAGTACCTCTGGGTGGATTTGAATGGCCAACCTTTTGGTTAATAGCTAAACACTTAACCATTTGCGCTACTCCATGGAGGAAGGACATTCTCTCTCCCTAGCCTCTCTATCAACCCCCTCTCAGCTCCTACCCACCAGCATAGGGGTTCATCTGGCAGTCATTGGGCCTTGTTGCACTAGTGAGCAAGGTCGTGACAGAAAAACGTGATTCACATACATAGAGATAAGGGCACTCCTTTCTTATGCTCACTTCTCAGGCTAGGCCAAAGCCAGGCTCTTTCTTTTGCAGAGGAGTCCATCATCCTCCCTGCTGCTGGTTCCCAGTGCTCTATAGAACTGGCCATCCTGCTTCCTGTCCACTTGGGTATTTTACCCAAGGTAGGGCAGCTCTGCAGGCCCAGGCCTTCTCCTAGCTATCTGTTCTAGACCAGTGGTTGACCTAGACCTAGACCTGGAGTTTGCTCTCTAAATCAAGGGTGGGTATGAGGGTGGAGTAGGAACTTTCACTGGAGAAGCCAGTCCCACTCACCATGGAAACACTGAATTGGAGGAAGGCATGAGGTGCTTTTTTGATTCCGATTTAAGCCACTGGGCTTCCACACCTTGTGCGTCTGACTTCTCAAGCATGCTGCAGAAGGAAAAAGTATTTGGGCACCTAACCCCAGCCAGAATGCCTAATAGTTAAAAATGCCAATAATTATTACAGTGCCTTATTCATTCAACCATTCGTTCATTCATCAGGGTTGGCACATCTTTCTTAGTCCAAGCACTGGCTAAGGCTGGAAATACTCCCAGGAATATGAGTTACTCCCTCACCTCGAGGAGCTTGCAATCTTCTGGAAGGGAGTGAGAAGTAAAAGGAAATTTCCAGGTTGTGTGAAAAGTGTTATAATAAGGATAACTAGAGGTGATACCAAAAAAACAATCAAATTTGTTGCAGTCAAATTGATTCCAAATCATAGCGACCCTATAAGACAGAGTAAAACTCCCCATAGGGTTTCCAAGGAGGGGACAAAAATAAAGGCCTTAACCTAGGCTTTGGGGTTGTGTGTACTATCTTTCGCTGAGTAAAACTCTTGAGATCTGTTGAACAAGAAACAACAAAAACCAGGGCCAATCATAAGGAAATAACCATAGGTATAAAATATGTTCACAACTGTGGCTAAATCAGGGAGGTTCAACTAAACTAAAACTCATTCTAGAATTGAGAACTTCGTTAGGCATGGGGGTTACTTTAATGTATTGAGCCAAATTCAGGACATAGATTAATCCAGGGCTTTGAACCAGGTTCTTTCCAGTACAAACCCCTGCTGAGAATTTGCATTTCACCCCAGATATACTGAATCAGAGTCTACAGTCTAACAAGATCCCCAAGTGATTCTTATGGATAATAAATTTTGAGAACAACCGGTCTGCTAGTGGTTCTCAGAACTGGTCCCTAACCAGTAGCATTAACATCACCTGGGAACTTGTTAGAAATGCAAATTCTCAGTAGGGGTTCAAACCAGAACAAACCAGTAGGAAGCCCTGGATTAATCACAGATTTATGTCCTTTCTTTGTAAATATCCTTAAGGCTTTGACTACAGGTAGCCCCCAGGTGAGAACAGAATCCGTTCCTAAGGCGAATAAGTTGGAACAGGTGCATATAGTTCTTATTTAGCCTTACTTTAGTGCAAAAAAGGAGCCCTGGTGGCGCAGTGCTTAAAGCAATCAGCTGCTAACTGTAAGGTCGGCAGTTCAAAACCACCAGCTGCTCTGTGGAAGAAAGATGTGGCAATCTGTTTCCGTAGAGATTTACAGCCTTGGAAACCCTATGGGGTCACTATGAGTCAGAATCAACTTGATGGCTGTGGGTTTGGTGGCACAGTGGTTAAGAGCTCTGCCGCAAACCAAAAAGTCAGCAGTTCGAATCCACCAGCCACTCCTTGGAAACCCTGTGGGGCAGTTCTACTCTGTCCTGTAGGGTCGCTGTAAGTTGGAATCAGCTCAGCAGCAATAGGTTTGGGTTAGTGTAACAAGAGCCCTGGTGGTGCAGTGGTTAAAGTGCTCAGCTGCTAATCAAAAGTTTGCCAGTTAGAACCCACCTGCTACTCCATAGGAGAAAAACATGGAAGTCTCCTTCTGTAAAGATTTACAGCCTTGGAAACTATGGGGCAGTTCTACTCTGTCCTATAGGGTCACTATGAGTTGGAATCGATTCGACCGCAGGAGTTTGGTTTTTGTTTTTTTAGTGCAAGAAAAGGCTAGAAGCCTTTTCAATGATTTAAAAGCTGCAAGTGCAGCAAGTGAAAGTGATTGTGATGAAGAACTTGTTGTGAGTAGGGGTTGGTTTAATAATTTCGAAGTGGGGGCAAATTTATATAACATTCAAGGGCAAGTATGAGTTGCCCATAAGTCAGACGTTTGTAACCCTGGAACTTACTGTACTAACAAAATGGTTGTCCAGGAAGCCCAATCAATGGAGAGAATAAATTGAACCAACTGTGTTTGATCCATGGTTTTGAGGACTTTGTGTCTAAAGGGTGCAGTATTCATCTTAACTCCAGGAGACTGCATGTGTCCAGCAAAGAATGACCAGATGATTCCTAGTCAGTAGCTAGGTAGCCGCCTGAAACTGAGGTCTTGAAAAGAGGGTGGTAGAAGAAATATTTGACCGTAGTGTTTTACCTGATCTAGCAGCACTGTGACCTACAGCAGTAGTACAGCAACAACCTTACCTTGCAGATTCCCCCCAAAGCTTACTTTGTAGTAAGGACAGGTCGGGAAGCATACAGGCAGACACAGGGGTGGCTCTTCTCGTGTAGAGTGTAGGCTTTATCACCACCAAGATGTTGCCAGAATTCCTAGTTCCAACCCAAGCCTACAGCCCCTGCCATGCCACCTCCATGGTCTGGAAAAGGGGCTGAAGTGCCTGTGGTCTGGAAAGCATTGGACATACAGACACACAAGGCACCCTCTTCATGGAGTCCAGGGACTTCAAGTCCTGGCCCCAGCACGGCCCTGTGAAATCACAGACTTACGGCAGCTTCAGCCAACAGCTTCTGATTCAATTGTTCTTTCAAAAATCTAATGATTCAAATATTTTTCAGAGTCGTTATTTGTGTTTTCTTAAAAATGGTGTGCAGTGAGATGGATAGAAGAGAAAGAGACGAGGAAACCTCAAAGCAACTAGCGCAATTACAATAAAACTGGAGATCTGATGATGTGAAAAAAATTCATCCTTTCATTAGTCAGACAAAAAGGATTTAAGTGTCACCATAATCAGAGTTTGCTCCTATCGGGCATATAGCATGGAAATTGACATTTTTTGTAAGGAAATCAAGTCAAAGCCTAGAATTTTATCTTTTCTGTAGCTTAAATTTCAATTAGACTGTTTTCACTGCTATAGATTTTTATCCTGAATGACAGCATTAGAAAGGAGGGAATTAAAAAAAAGAAAGGAAAAAAAAAAAAAACCCGAGAAAAATTGAACTGGCATTGCACATGCAAATGAATGCATTATAGTAGTGGGGTTTTTTCCACAGAATAAATTTACATTTACATCAGTTAGATCTGATGTAATTCTGCAACCGATGAAACTTAAATATATACGTATTTTGTCATGAAAGCCCCCACAGCTATAACCTTTTGATTAAGATCTGTTGTAAAACTAGGAATACATTTCAGTCAACCAATTTTAGATTTGACAACTTTTATTACTCATTTTACCCAGAAGTACACGTTCACTGGCACTTTACCAATACTCAAAAAAAGACGTCTCCTCCAGTTTTCCTGTTAATTCCCTAGATTTTTCTAACAAGTCTCATAAACTGATGAAGTTTTTTAAACTCTCACCGTACAAAATGAATACTATAAATTGCTTGCTCTGTCCTTACAGGCTTAGTTATGTGTGATACATGGCTAGTTTTTACATTTTCCCACTGGATTGAAAATGAATCACAAAATGAAAAGGGGGGGAGGAACTGATATAGAAATAACTTCCTTTAGCTTAAACAGTAGCTCGGCTCCTCTGTGTTCTGCTTTTGTTAAACATTGCAAAAATGGTTAACAAGGTCCTAGGCAACCGGCTCCATCACCTAAGGAGGTACTTACTGCAGATTAGCATGCAACTTGTAAGGCACCAGAGGAACAAGCAGCAGCGCTAACGTTTTAAGCGATCTTTCAATGTAATTACAATTTGTTTCATCGCAGGCATTTCACAAGGCAAATTAGTGAAGCTGAGATTAGGGCGCTTTGCATGGTAGGGTTGTGACAAGGTTACAAAAGAGTAACCTGCCACTAAGTTCTCAAATTTTGAGGAAAGTTAGAATTTAAAAGAATAGTAATAATATCCGTTTGCTGAGTGCCTTTGTACCTAGGTTGAGTGCTGTTCTCCCAACAGCCTGATCAAGTAGGCACTGTAGTTTCCATTTTACAGATGAGGAAAGTAAGGGGCAGAGAGCAAAATTCCACGTCTAAATTACATGGTTCACAAGTACAGAGCTAGGACATAAACCCAGGTTGGTCTGGCTCTAAAGTCTGACTCCTACCCCAGTACAGCCCTGCCTCCAAGAAACTAGAAAAAGAACTAGCATAGTATCAGCATAGAACTAAAATATTACCAGCAAAACTCACAGGATTACCTTTTACTAATGATACAGGGCAGAAAGAACAACATTCGTGATGAAAAAAATTTCCTAACAAGTCCATTGAGATCCTCTTTAAATGAGAACAATTACATTACTACAACCCTAATGGCAATCTCAAGGGAATACTTCATGGCTTCGTCAGGAAAGGTGTGTGTCAAGGTTGTATCCTTTCATCATACCTATTCAATCTGTATGCTGAGCAAATAATCTGACAAGCTGGACTATATGAAGAAGAACGCGGCACCAAGATTGGAGGAAGACTCATTAACAACCTGCGATATGCAGATGACACAACCTTGCTTGCTGAAAGTGAAAAGGACTTGAAGCGCTTAATGATCAAGATCAAAGACTACAGCCTTCAGTATGGATTACCTCAACATAAAGAAAACAAAAATCCTCACAACTAGACCAGTAAGCAACATCTTGATAAACAGAAAAGATTGACGTTGTCAAGGATTTCATTTTACTTGGATCCACAATCAATGCCCATGTAAGCAGCAGTCAAGAAATCAAATGACGTATTGCATTGGGCAAGTCTGCTGCAAAAGACCTCTTCAAAGTGTTAAAAAGCAAAGATGTTACTTTAAAGACTAAAATGCACCTGACCCAAGCCATGGTATTTTCAATCGCCTCATATGCGTGCGGGAGCCGGGCAATGAATGAGGAAAACCGAAAAAGAGTTGATGCCTTTGAATTATGATGCTGGCAAAGAATATTGAATATACCATGGACTGCCAGAAGAATGAACAAATCTGTCTTAGAACATGTACAGCCAGAATGCTTCTTAGAATAGAGGATGGTGAGACATCATCTCACTTTGGATATGTTATGGACCAGTCCCTGTAGAAGGACCTCAAGCCTGGTAAGGTAGAACGTCAGTGAAAAAGAAGAAGACCCTCAATAAGATGGATTGACACAGTGGCTACAATGATGAACTCAAGCATAGTAACAATTGCAAGGATGGTGCAGGAAAGGGCAGTGTTAGGTTCTGTTATACATAGGGTTGCTGTCTAAGTCAACGGCACCTCAGAACAACAACAAATGGCAATCTGCTTCCGAAAGGGCACAGCCTTGAAAACCCTATGGAGCAGTTCTACTCTGCACACATGGGGTAGACATGAGTCGGAATTGACTCAACAGAAACTAATGATAATGTTTTGTGTTTATAAGAATCTTTTGCTTTGGAAGACTAATCCCTCATGATTCAACTACAAAATTACATAAAATAGCTAATGGTTGTTGTTGTGTGCCATTTAGTCAATTTTGGAATCACAGCCACCCCATATGCAGAGTAGAAGACTGCCCCACAGGGTTTTCTAGGCTATAATCTTTACAGAAGCTGATCACCAGGTCTTTATCACGAGGAGATGCTGAGTGGGTTTAAACTTCCAACCTTTCAGTTAGCAGCCAAGCGCTTGACTGTTTTACCACCAGGGCTCCTTAGCTAATGGTAGTTGTACCTTATATTTGTCTGGCACTTAGACATCTGAAAAACTGCTTCCTTACACTTCATCTCATCTGATGCATACGAAAGGATAAAATCAAATCATGGCATGGAACCACACAGGATATCCCAAAAGAAGAATTCACATCAGTGGTTCTCAAATTTTTATGTGTCAGAATCGCCTTGTGTTTATTAAAATACAAATTCCAAGATCCCTGCCTCTGAAACACCTAACCTGTGGTTTTGCAGAAGACCTGGGTATCTGTATTTATATCAGGCACCAGGTGATTCAGTTAGGTGGGGTGGGAAGGGATCCCAGTGTCGAACCTTGAGAAACACTGCTGTGCATCAAGAGGGTAATGGCATCTTTTGACCCTGTACCGTGTGTGTGTGTGTTGTGTGTGTGTTCCCACTACCCTAAGGAGATCACCCTCTTCTATGGCTCTGAGGAGACAGAGAAGCAGAATCCTTAGCATGAAGCTATTATCAAAATAGGTGTCCTCAACAAATAAATAGTGGGCACATGGCTGCCTTATTTCTCAAATTCCACACCCCATCTATGACTCTTCAGGTTTCTTATTCGCAATTCTCATCCAATCCTTTCCCTTCTTATGTTCCCAATCTTCTTTTCCACTCCCTGGGCCTTCTAAGCCACCTATGAGATGCCCCACACATTAAAAAAGGCCATTTCAATAACAGTAGGTTCCTGGGTGGTGCAAACGGTTTGCGATTGGCTGCTAATCTAAAGGCTGGTGGTTCAAACCTACCCAGCAGCACCATGGGAGAAAGGCCTTGCAATCTGCTTTCATAAAGATTACGCCCAAGAGAGCCCTCTGGAGCAGTTCTACCCCATCACACATGAGTCAGAATCAACTCAACAACCGGTGCTCACCAGAAGTGTATTTTAAATACCCAGCACCATGTTGGAGTCCGTCCCCAGTGTTCAGAGCATGTGTCCAGCAGTTCAGCTGGCTTTTTAAAGCCATAGCAGTGTGAACAGGGGCAGATTAACCAGTACACACGGTACACACAGACTTACTTGTGTTTACTTACTAATCTGTAGCTCACAATTTCACATGCACAGGTTTGTTTGTATTTACTTACTAACGTACAGATTAGTAAGTAAACACAAGCAAGCCTGTGCGTACCTTGCTTATTGGGGTAATCTATCCCTGAGAATGAAGTTGGGTAATTTTGCATCTCTGTGTTCTAGAGTCACATTAGAAATTCAGTGCAGGTCCAGCACACACAAATCTACTTTCTGATTCAGATACAGGAAGGAAAATTTCAACCTCAGAATCCACATGCTCAGCCTCAAGCATCCCCAGCCAGTAGGGAGCTTCCCACAACTCCAGGTCCTGGAAGCAGCCTTCAGCACACAGATACCTATGTTTTCTCTGTGTGTGTTTTCTGCCCCATTTAACTTAGAGTACTTTAAGAGCAGAGGCATTGGTTCAGTGATAGAATTCTTGCCTTCCATGCAGGAAACCTGAGTTCAATTCTTGGCCAATGCACCTCACGCGCAACCACCACCCATCTATCCGCAGAGGCTTTTGTGTTGCTATGATGCTGAACGGGTTTCAGCAGAGCTTCTAGACTAAGACTAGGAAGAAAGGTCTGGCAAAAATCAGTCAATGAAGAAACCTTATGGATCACAGGGGTTTGATGGTACAGGGCCATCCCATTGTGCAGTTCCATTTTTCATGGGGTACACATGAGTCAGGGGCCAACTTGACAGCAGCTTTTAACAACAACAACTTTAAGAGCATGGGCTATGCTATATTCATCCCTGAATTCCCTGGGCCTAGGCCTGTCCTTGGAAACCCTGGTGGCATAGTGGTTAAATGCTATGGCTGCTAACCAAAATGTTGGGAGTTCAAAATCCACCAGGCACTCCTTGAAAACTTTATGGGGCAGTTCTACTCTGTCCTATAGGGTCGCTATGAGTCGGAATCGACTTGATGGCAATGGATTTTGGTTTTGGTTAGGCCTATCCTGAGCACATAACAGAGGCTCAATAAATGTTTTTAAGCAAAAATCACATCAAGCAAATAAACCAAACACGAAACTGGGGGCAAGGGGAGGGGTAGTCTATTACTGCAGCCAGTCTGAGTTTCTGCACTTATTCTCCCTTTCCTTTACACAGCAGAAAACAGATTTACATTTTTTTTCCTAGACACATTTACTTGTAATGAAAACCACAGGCTGAACAGAAAGTGCCCTTGAGCTTTAGTTAGGCTCTTGATACATTCAATGGAATTATTCTTCTGTGGGGTTTTTGTTTTGTGTTCTTTTTAGAAGGAATCACTATCCTTCCCTACCTGAGGAAAGGCTTCACCCAGACACACTAGAAAGGATTGCTGGAGGAGCATGAGTTCCACACTGTGTCTGTGATGGGTGTGATTTATTGGGCCTGCCTTTAATGTGCAGAACCCTACGCAGAGGGTCAGCCATGGTGGCATGGTGTAGCATTATTATCACGCTCTTAAGGCAGTGCTTGGTGTTTTCCAGATGCTCTGCAATCGCTTATTTACCATCCCTTACATACTGCCAAGGGGTCCTGGTGACGCAGTGGTAAACTGCTGGGCTGCACACCGAGAGGTCGGTGGTTTGAACTCACCAGCCGCTCTGGGGGAGAAAGATATGGCAGTCTACTTGCGTAAAGATTACAACCTTGGAAACTCCATGGGGCAGTTCTACTGTGTCTTACAGGGTCACTACGAGTCGGAATCGACTCGACGGCCAGGGGTTTGGTTTTTGGTTTGGTAAGTACCACTAGGCAGGCAGGTCAGCATTACCGTCCTGGCTTAGCAGGAGAGGGATTTGAAAGCCAGGCCATGCTGAGTCAGTGCTAGAACGATCTCAGCCAGGCAGGACTGCAGAGCCTGCTTCTTCCAGAAAGGCCGTGCTTCCCAGTGCCTCCACAGACACCTGGGGGGAACGACCCGGGATAAAGATGCAAGAAGCAAGCCCAATCTGGTGCTTTCAGGAGATAAAGTGAATGGAAACTGAACTTCAAAATGTACACCCTTGAGATCCACAAACTCTCCAGTGGTAGGGAACTGAGAGCAGTGTGCAAACCACACAGAGGAGGCTTCACAAAGTACATTTACAAGGTTAACTTCCAATGTTCCTAACTGTGCTTTGTTGGCGGGGTGGTAGAAACAGGAGAGTGTGGCCACAGTTCCCATAGGAGCCTGGCCCAGCTTAGCTTCCCTGCCTCACATTCCATGCAGTAACGGATGGGGAATGAAGTGGTTACTTGGAGTAGTAACTTGGAACACAAAACAATGAATTCTGTTTCCCTTATGCCTGCACCTCCCCCTTTCCAACACACCTAAAGACAGAGACCACGTGAAATTTTATCCAGCTGGATTCACTAAAGAGCTAGCTGGGTATGAGTGAGACTTTAGTTTGCAAACCAAAGGAACTAAACAGGGCTGTTTCCCTCTCGGCTGGAAGAGAGAGAGAGGGGAGCTGGAGAGATGTTTACAGGAAGCCTTATGCACAGCGATTAAGAGTGTAGGCCTGGCAGTAACTCCAAATGTTGTCCAAGGACCAGCAGCATCAATATCATCAGGAAGCTTGTTAGAAATGCAGAATCTTGGATCCCACCCAAACACATGGTTATCAGAATCTCTGGGGTTGGGTCCAGGACTCTGTTTTAACAAGGCCTCCAGGTGATTCTTGTGCATGATAAAGGCTGAGAAGGGCCAGCCCTTGAGGTCAGACAGCCTGCTTTATACCCTGCTCCTCCACTCTTTGGCTGTGTGACCTTAGGCAGGTATGTAACCTCTCGAAGTCTCTATTCCTTCCTTTGTAAACTAGGAGTAATGGTAGTGCCTACTGCACGGAGTTGTTGCGTTTTGAGGACTACATAAGGTAATGTGTATAAAGTAGTTAGATGAGTATCTGGCCTACAATAAACCCGCATTAAAGGTATGAAGAAAAAGTACAAACTCTTTGTCCCTTCCCAAGCCCCTAAGCCCCACTTCCACCAGGCCCATGGTCAACTCTCAGTGTTACCGCAATAACATGGATTGCAGCCCCCTGCTGCAATAGCCAATTCTGAGATAGGGGTGAGGTGAGCAGCAAGATGTTTATCGATATATAGGAGACAGAGGGGAATAGATTCCTCCAAAACACCCATCTCCCCAGCTGGAGATCGCCTGAAGGCTTTTATAAGGACAGGATTATGGATCTTAGAAGTTTGTGGTAGTTTCCCCTTGAGGTGATGATGTCTTATATGAGTTAACCTTCTACTGGTATTCTTAGAGGTTATCTGGTGACATCCTTGGGGATTATCTGGCGACATCCTGCTTTTTCTTGTCACAAGATGGGTGCTTTGTTTGGTTTTTCATTCTTAGATCATTATCACTTATTTTCCACCCTCCAGGGAGGAACATCGGTTAATCTTAAACCTTTTAGTAGAGACTGGAACCGGAGGGAAAAATCACGAGACAATGTGGCGGTTAGCAATGGGGAGTAAATAATAGTGAGCCGGACCTATGCAGCCTCTTCCATCAGCTCATAGAAAACTGTTGGAGATCCTTCTAAGCCATGCGTAGGTCATAGGCAGTCCACAGGCATTATTCTCGAGTCTCCTGCTAAAACCCCTGCACTCCTCAGCACCTCTGGAACTTGGGAGGGTAGGAGGGGGTAGGAGGGATGTGAGGGGGTGGGAAGGGGACACACTTGATGTGTCTTCCCAGGAAGACAAAGAATTCCAGAGAATCCCTCATAAAGTCTGGAGGTGATTGTGGAAATAGCGGGCTAGAACTCACTTCTCATCTTAGGTTTGCTGCTTATTTGTTGAGTAAATGGATGAATCTCATTCAACTTGGAAAACGTAGTCTCAGGAAATGGTGTCAGGAGACTGCACTGGGTCTCTTCCCTTGGTTTCTTGCAGAGATTTGTTTATGGTTCATTGATCCATTTAGAGGTGTCAGGGCAGCTTGGTTTATTGTGGCATCCTGCCAGGTTCACATGCATGCTAAATGGGCTCCTTTCCAAATAAAAACCACCACAGTTTTTAACACAATTAAAAAAAAAAAAAAAATACCAATTCATTCCTAGGAAAGGTATTAGAGAAAAACAAAAATGGTTACTACAGCCAGAGATTCATTAGGTTTATTGTTAGAGAAAGTGAAAATCAAATATTAAGATTAATGATTAATGATAAAATGGTGATCGTGGATGTTGTTGTTGCTGTTGGTGGTGGGCAGGGGCAGGTTAACCAGTAAGCAAGGTACGGGCAGGCTTACTTGTGTTTACTTACTAATCTGTAGCGCACAATTTTATATGGGTTTCACCACTACAGATTAGTAAGTAAGCACAGTAAATCGATGCATACCTTGCTTATTGGGTAATCTGTCCCTGGGTGGTGGTAGCGGTGGTCTGTTGTGTAAATGAAGGAAGACATCCAGGAGAAGAAAAAAAAAAAAAACAGATTCAAATAATACAGAAAAAAGGTAGATATAGATGATATAGATATAGACAGAGACAGAGATGCAAGAGAAGACCTGAGAACTTTTCCTTTCTCCAGCCTGCCAAGATCAAGGAGAGTCTATACTAGTTTTCAAATTATCTGTAGTGAAGGATAAGTTTTTGTTTTTTAAAATCATAGACCAATACTATAAATCCTATCCTCAAGATTACTTAAAAAATAAAATAAAAGCATACAAAATACATGGCACTATCCTTGCAGACAAGTCTTCTCTCAAACTTACCCTTGCCCCAAGAGAAGGCACTAGACACCAACCCCTAAAAGAATCCACTTCTAAAATTCCAAGACCGTCAAGTGAGCAAACGATACGACAAGGTTGCCCAAAGGAGTGGGTGACAGTGGTAGCAGAAGTAGAACAGCTACCCCCACTCCCGGCCCCTGCACAGCGATCCAGCGTTCTGGGAATAGCCTGCTGATTTCAACCATGAAGCCACATGCTAGGAGCCAGCAAGCTGCTCAGCAGAGAGGACAACACAGGCAGGAGCTACAAGCAGAACTCCTATTTTCTCCCACCTTACCTCTTTTCGGGTTGAATCATAAAGATTCACATACGCCCGCTGGGGATGGAGATTTGGTCAGGCTTGGTATGCATATTACGTATTTTCTCTTTTAATTATACTTATTGCTCTAATCTTGTGCAAACAGTGCTTGCAAAAAGTGAGGACTGAGGAAACTGGATCTGCTGTAAAATGTGAATTTCCAAGTGCCACAAGGACATGGCTATCAGACGGTAAGAACAATGACCTGGACCCTTCTTGGTGGCAATATGAACATAAGGGTTACTCTGAAACCACTTTGGCTTTATAATTATTGACTTGGCTTAACCGCTGGTTTGGCTCACAAAAAAAAAAACAAAAAAAAACTAGCCTAATGTAGTCATGCATTGCTTAATGTCCATGATATGTTCTGTGAAATAGTACACTATGTGATTTGGACATTGTGCAAACACCATATTATATACTTAGCAAAGCTATATGGGATACTCTAGTGTACATGTATTGACTAAATAGCCAAGATACTGTATGCATACACTACTGTATTTCAGCTAATATATCTGGCAAGGTCCTGCTTTTTCTTTAAGCATCTGGAACAAGATTTGTGTCTTAGCAGTGATCGTCAACATGCTGAGAGGGGTCCCTGTTTGTGTTGGGTCCTCAATCCACGTCATTAACAATTTTTCCATATCTGATAAAAGTACTTCTCACCTTTTCATTAGCCTTGTAGCTTTCACTGGAGCCGATCCTTTAACAGGGCTGAGAATTTTTTCTTTGTTTTTGAGAATCACTGTGATTGTCAAGTGTGACATGCCTAAATCGTGACCAATAGCTTTCACTGATTTTCTACCTTCGTGTTGTTTAATAACCCTTTGTTTAACTTTCAAATCAATACTTCTCCTTTGCCTCTTGCTGCTGCAATCACTAGCACTGGTTTTGCTGTTTGGGAACCATGATACACTTCATGGTAATATTTTCAAAAGAAAATTAAACAGAGAGATAATGCTACAACCCTCAAGAGATGCTCAATACACGAGATTGGATGCTGCTACCTACAAGTCAAAGCATACACTGTTATACAGTAAAGTTTTTATTTGTAAGTAGGGAAAGTTCACATTAAAATAATAGAAAATATAATACAGTACATACATAAGCCAGTAACATAGGTGTTTATTATAACTATCAAGACATATTATTATAGGTTATATAGGTACTGTACCATTACATGCCTAGTGGTACAATCGCTTTATATACAGGAGAAACAATACCCGTGTTGAGCACGGGAAGCTGTTGCATTCGCCCTGATTACTTCCGATACCTCCCATTCTCCAGTTGGAATTTCTGAACTCTGTTATAACCTTATGGGACTGCAGACGTATATATGCTTGGATGATGCCCGAATGGACATTGTGTGGAGCATGACTCTACTATAATAATCATTACCTTAAAAAAATATTTTATTTCCCCTGGATGCCCTGAGATTTCTTCTTCCTGCAATTTTCTGTACTGATTGTTTGCCCCCTCTTCTGCTTCCACCCTTTTTAATAGTATCTTTTTATCCCTGAGATGGACAGCTCTTCCACCCTGCTTAGGGCCTCTGCCCACCACACTCTATTTCTGATGTTCTTACTGATGCCTGCTGTCTCTGTTCGTGGCCTGGGGCTTTTTGTCTGCTAGCCTTTCTACTTGCTTCACTTTTCCTGCCAAAAAATTTCCCAAATATTTCCATGACAAAGTATAGCCTATGAATAGTAAGGAAATAATTATGGTAGTAATGATAATAATGTGCTTCTTTGGTAAGTCTCCTTTAATTTGATAAGATGCATCAGATCCACAGAAAAGTGATACCCTCTTCAGGGAGATATGGATGTATTTTATAAAATTGTCCTCACCTGCTAGAAACCATGAGCTTCATTCCATTAGCTTGACTTTGGTTGGGTATAAATAGTCTTGGCTAATCCCTTCACCCCGTCACTTGGCGCATTCTCTCTGAGCTTTGATCTTCACTTCTTTCTGGTTGGGTTTTCATGATTTCTGCTTGGCTCAATGTACACACAGGCCCCCAGGGAACACCCTCTTGAGTTCAGTGGAGTGAAGGGTCACAAGCACAGACTTCCAAGTCAGGCAGAACTAGGATCGAGTCCTGGGTCCGTCACTTATCAGCTCTACAATCTTTGTCAGGGTTCTTAGAGTGGTGGTGTCCAGTTTTACTCACCTATGAAATGGGAGTGATGATAGCACCTATCCCAGAGGGTTGTTGTGAGGATGAAAAGAGATGATGTATATAAAGCAGTTAGTACAGCAGTTAGTGTCTAGGACATAAAACAAAAACCAGTTGCTGTCAAGTTGATTCCAACTCATGGCGACTCCATGTTTGTCAGAGTAGAACAGTACTCCATAGGGTTTTCAATGGCTGATTTTTCAGAAGTAGGTCACCAGGCCTTTCTTCCCACGTGTCTTTGAGTAGACTTGAACCTCCAACCTTTCAGTTAGTAGCCAAACACGTTAACCGTTTGCACCACCCAGGGACTCCTGCCTGGTACATAGTAGATACTAAATGTTGTTTTTGTTGTGTGCCATTGAGTCGATCCTGATTCACAGAGACCCAATAGGACAGAGTAGAACTGCCCCCATAGGGTTTCCTAGGCTGTAATCTTTATGCGAGCAGATCACCTGGTCTCTTCTCCCTCGGAATAGCTAGTGGGTTCAAACCACTGACCTTTCAGTTAGCAGCCAAGTGCTTAACCATTGTGCCATCAGGGCTCCTTAAACACTAAATAAAAGTTAGGTATTATTGTAACCCATCCTTGTGCACAGGATCCAGATCATGTCCTTTAATGGGTAACAAGCAACATTTAAAGGAATGGAGCCTAAAAATAAAAGCATAAATGAATATTATAGTTGATTCATGTAAGCCTGTTCATTCATTTAGGACACTTTATTGAGTAACTACTTAGTGCTAGTTACTGTGTTAATTTAATGAGGCAGAATCCCTTAATAGGAAACTCACAACATACTCACAACATATTGGAAGAAGCAAACCCATAAAAACAAAATAATTCTTATAACATTCCTGGTTTTTTTTTTTTTGTTTGTTTGTTTTGTTTTGTTTTTGCTAGCTAAACAAAGATCTAAGGGTAGGTACTGAGGTTATGTAGTATCCTTGGGAAAACTGATTGCTTGTAAAAACCTACCTGAAGTAATGGTCCCCTGAGCTCAGGCAGGTATTTGAGGCAGCTTTGAAGACAAGTTCAAAAGGGGTAAGCAAGGGAACCTGGCTGCCCTGGAGGCTGGCCTAAAAAGGCCTCCCCAGACCTGAAAGATCCAGACCAGGGAATGTCTATCAATGGTGGTTGTTATGGCAGAGCCACTACCACACATCAGAAAGGCAACCAAGACAACATAAACCAACCCTCGCTTTAACTTCTCATCACATTTTTCTGCAGGGTGTGCACAGCACTAGAAGTCAGCAACGGCAGGGGCCCAGGCCACTGCTTTGCTTTCCACAGTTGTTTATAAAATTGAAGAAGGAGAAAGAAGCACTGGACTCAAATTAATCTTCTGCTCCTCCATCTGAAGAATTTGGGTCCATCCTTTCCAAGCAAAACATTCTGCATGTTCTTGAACAAAGAGCATCTGTGATCTGTGTGACTTATATGCTCCAGGTACGTGACAAAGGAGACAGCGCAACAGCAATGGTGTGAGCTAGTTTCTTTCTTTCTTTTCTTTTCCTGATCTTTAAAAAAAAAAAAAAAAACAGGCTTTTTACAAGGCAGCAGAAAAGGCTCTCCTTTTGAGAACATTTCCTGGTTCGAGGGAGGGTTAAATAAGCAAATGATAACAACACCAATCAACCCTCTTTGCTTACAGCCTGCGGAGTCAATCTGCCTCCTGGCTGTGGAGCTACCAACCAGCAAAGACAAACTTAATTAGACACAGACAAACACTTAGGCAATCACACCTTGTGGATGTAAGCGTCTTCCTGTCATTTGGCAAGTCTCTCAGCTGCCTCTGCGCATGAGACAACAAATCCCCTGAAAACAAGTTCCTCACTCTCCCCGTTAGTGAGACCTAACGGATCGCAATGGCTGGAGGTGAAAGGTGGCAGTCTCGTCAGGTAATGACATCTCTCCAACAGCCCATATTAAAACAGTGGCACTTGTTTAGACTAGCCTATTTGCACCTACCTACAGAGGGCCTTTTTAATGTCATTATTAGCCTCTGCCGCCCTGCTTAGGATTGGAAAGTATCGTCCATTTTCATCTTGCTTCAGCTACCGCTGCTATCTCCTATTCCGTCTCAGTCACCTCATCTTCCCACAAGTAAGTGTAGAAACAAGCAAGAGCTAGAAGAGCTGAATTAACAAGAACAAGTTGGCAGGTGAGCTATGTGACAAAAAAAAGGAAGGGATTTGACAATATATTCTAATCACTACCTGTCTGTGGCCACCCTGAAGAAAATTTAAGTGGCTTTTCTTAGCGAGACCAAAAAACTCTCACAATAATTGTCTAAACCTATAGATGTAAAAGTAAAGTGGTTGGAAATCTAATGATATTATGCAGCCAATAGACAATTGTATGTTGCCTTTAAAAAAAGAAAGTGGCGAGAATCTATCGACCGTCTGGGTCAGGAGTTCTGATAACTGCTTATCATAGTGCATAATTTGGCCTTTGACTTTTTAAGTCGCTGGAAGGGATGGTCTCAACTGACCTTACTCTGTGTTATACAAATGAATGCATTGCCATGTGAAAGTTCGGCTGATACATTATAGACCTGTAGGTCAAAGACCAGAATTTGTAAGTCCCCCAAATGGTTTCCATCTGTGCTTCTAAGTAACCAGGTCATACTTGGGCAGAGCAGTGAGGCGTTTTGTCAGCCCGCTATTAATTGTTAAATATCTGCCATTGCTAGGAGCTATGCTCATTTAAAAATGATGCAGTTGACTTTCCGTTGAGATGGCTTTCAGTCTTGCTCCTCAAACCTTACTGGCGCTCTAGTTGTACTATAGTTTATAGTATTTGATTATTAATGGTTATAAATAGGGACAATTTTTTTAAAAGGCACCATCTTAGATTGTCACTAAGGAAAGGCTTTTGTATAAAGGAATGTTCCTCTTCCTATGTTCTTTCTATATTTTTCCCTTTGTCTCTTCACCTTTATCTTCTTCCCTATTACCTCCTCACCCCCACCCCCCAGACACACACCAGTGGAAAAGGCAGATTTTATAGAAGTCGGTTTCCAGGAGAACTTTGAATGAGAAAATTAATCAGGGCCACAGCAGTTCTAGTAATATGGAATAGTCTGGGGTAAGATGAAATGGGGGAGTGTAAAGAGAGTGGGTAAAACCAGTTGCCATTGAGTAGATTCTGACTCATGGTGATCCCATGTGTGTCAGAGTAGAACTGTGCTCTATAGGGTTTTCAATGGCTGATTTTTTGGAAGTAGATTGCCAGGTCTTTCTTCTGAGGTGTCTCTGGGTGGACTCGAGCTTCCAACCTTTCAGTTAGCAGCCAAGCACATTAACTGTTTGTACCACCCAGGGACTCCAAAGAGAGTGGCTACAAGGAGCAGTTATTCCACATTTATTCCACATTTTATTGACCTACGGATTTGTGTCAGGCACTGTGCTAGGTAATAGGGTAGGTGGAAAAATGTGAGATGGTCCCTGCTTCTAATTTACTGAGGAAAAAAGAACTGACAGAAAATGTGAGAGGATTCCACTCTTAGCCTTTTTATTTCAAATCAGATGCTTAGCAGTCCATTAGGCCCCAGTGTCAACATGAGATTCAGAATTAGCAGCAAGAGATTCTTGCTCAAAACTAAAATGAGGACAACAGTTTCAAACAATTGAAACAGCAGATGAGAAGATGTTAGAGGGAAACATTGATTTTCTATTAAAAGATACAATTTTAACAAAAGCATTTATATAGAAAAATAAAAGAAATAAGGTCAGAATGTTGCTCTGCCACTAACTCTCTTTACAAAGCAGGGGATGGAGGGCTTCTACACCAAGATGGTGGTACAAAACAGTGCCTGCTATGCCCACCCCCTTCCTCAACTTCTGATGAAAATTATCAAAGGAATTTACAAAAGGACAAAAACTGGCAACATTCCAAGAATCTAAACATGACAGGTAGCCATAGGCCATAGTCAAGGGGAAGATTCCATTAACTGAAAATATAAACGGGGATAGATTAAAAAAATGCATTCTTCAAATACGTATACACCATCTTCTGATCCAAACAATATGGATAACTTTAAAAATTATAGAAAAGGACTTTGACTCACTTTTAGTGTCTGCTCACCGCCGCAGGATGCAAGGTACACCAACCAGGAATCAGGTGGCCATGCCTCAGCTGTCTGGGACTGCCTTCCGAGCTTCCAGAATACTGCTGCCCCAACAGCTCCTGTCATTGCACAACATTCAAAAGGTGTCAGTAGAGGAATCTGGGAAGAAAAGTCGCAGTAAATTGTATCTTGGGATATAGAGTCTCCTGCAGAAAAAGTATGATAAGCAAGGGAGGACTCAGGACGAGTTGTGTGAGCAGGGCATGTGGAGGGCATTGCCTTGTAGAGTCTTCCATGTCCTAGAATGACTGCAGCCTCCGCCTCACCCTCCAGCATAGTTAGAAACCCAGGTGATCTGTGCAGAGCTGGAGGCTGAGCACATCAGACCGCCTCCCTCCCCCATGCAGATATAAGCAGCAGAGCTTGTTTACACCCAAGTGGACACTAAGGGGAGTTAAGACACTCACTACCTTCCACCCCGAAGGCAAACACCTCACCTGGATAGATGCTACCTCACTTAGAGAATGAGAAATGGGAAGACACTTGGAGCCTATGAGAAAATTCTAGACCAAAAGGAGCATGACCCTTAAGATTCATATATACCTCCAAAATAATTTTCTACAGGAAAATAAACAAAATATCAAAAAGTATATGCTCGTCCTTCAAGAAACAAAGGTAAGGATACATAGGCTAGAATACTATGAGGCAAAAGCAGAGATGAGAATTGAGCTGGGGAAAGAATGAAAGGCAATCTAAAATGTAATAGTCAAATATAAAATATATCTGAATAAGGATAACTATCACTAGCCTTTACCTCTATATTGTGGGAAATATTCTCAACAGTGTTCTCAAAAATTACTTTTTGTTTTCTACAGAGAGGGAATATAAACAATGTGAAAGACAATACATATGGAAGATGGAAAACTAGACCCAATCTAATCATTATAGATACTTCTGAGGAAGCAACAAGACCCCTGGAACTGAAGCAATAACCAAAAATGTAAAAGAAAAAAAATTTTTTTGAACTAAAAGAATTGAGGCTCATCTCATTCTAAGCAAAATTTGTGAAACAGACCACCAGCTTAGACATATCCCAAAATTTGCTTCAAATCTGAAGGATAAGTAAGTAGATGAGAAGAGAGGAAGGGGAACATACAGTGGCCACAGCTTCTAATGTAATATTAAAAGAAATTTTTGCTGCCAATGTCTTTCACTTCTTCTGTCTTCTAATGTTCCCTCCTCTTCCTACTTCTTAATAGTTCTAATCATGCCACTGGTTTTACAGGAGCTAAGAGTAAAGGGCAACATATATGCCACCAAGTTTCCATTATAAAACTATAGAGTATAAAAAATAATTGCATAACTGTCAGTGTGGGCAAACATCAAACACACATTGACTATCTACCATAAACAAGGTCCTATGCTAGATTCTGTGAGATCCACAAATAAATAACAACTGCATTCCCATTACTAGGAAATATACATCCCATTCAATATAAATTCACCAAATCCTCCATGTGTCCAGCACTGTGCTGGAGCTACAAATATGAATAACAGATATCACAGTCCTTAAGAAGCTCACAGTCTAATTGAGAAGATGACACACAAAAGACACAGATCTATACAGCATCATTTAGTAAGTACTGTTGGAAAGAGACAAAGAGTTTTCAGGGGTATTTACTGAGAGGCAAGAGCTTCTGCCTGAAGGAAATGCGGAAGGGTTCATTAAGAAGATAGCATTAGGGCTGAGGGCTCACACTAAGGGCATTCTGTCAAGGTCACTTGAACCATTGGAAGCCCTATCATAAAGGTCAGAGGCAAAAAGCCACTGGGATTCCAAAGGTCCAGAAAACCACAGCTTGGAAGAGGAGATATTCAATTTGATGGGTCTCTGCATAGTTTGGTCCTTCGTGTCTATGAGGCAGAAGTTTCCCAGTATTATTGAACGAGCAGCCAAAACCAGGGACATGGGAGTAACACAGAAGATGGTGATTTCCTTACAGGCTAAGAATGCTTCAGCCCTTGATTCACTTATTAATTAGTCTGAGAAAGCAGCTACCCTGCCCTCCCAAGGAGGTCAGGCTGCTGCCCTAGCTTCACCTGGCCTTTACAGGAATCAGACAAGCAATCAAAGGGTAGCCTGGGTTCAGGGACATTTTCAGAGCAAGTTCCAAGGCCTGCTTGGGTCAGCCCCAGCCAACTGTTTATCCACACCCAACATATTCTAACTCTGAATTTAGAGTTTGAGTAGAGCCACAACTAGAGCATATGATGACAGCAGAAAAGAAAATTATATTCATTGCATATTGCTTCAGAAAGCGGGGAAGCACAGTACCTGTTAGAAATACTTCCATCAAAAACTCACTTAAAATTGCCTAAGCAAGGATAACAAACCAAAACGCCTTTGGCGCCCAGGTGTATGACTTAGCAGTGAGAATCAATAGGAGGCACAGCAATAGGGAATGACATGACCTGATGAAATGGTGCTAGTCTGGCCTAAAGTTGTTCAAGTTCTCCAGGTGCGACTGTAGCCAGATTTGGCCCTTTGGCCTACCAGCTTATAGCCTATGGCTTAACGAGCAAACGTGGACTATCTCTAAAGTTGCAGGTCTTTGAAATAATACATTTCCAGAGGCTTCATATTGCTAAAGTTTGAGCAGACTCTGATTATAAAAGAAGTACTAGGATCAGATACCAGGGTACCCCCTTAGATTTTTTACTTTGCCCTTCTGAATGAGAGCAGTAGGTACTAACAGTGGCAACTGCTTGACCCAATTGATGCTATGATTTCGGCAGGAAAAGGTGGCCTCGACTGGGGAGTAAGATGGAATTATGCAGGATCCAGGGCTCCATATGGCCCCTCAGTCAGGGGTACCATTAGAGTACATCAAATGCATTACCTTTTCTCAAAGAGCTGGCTGGGAGCCCTCTCATTCCTTCTGACCACCTGTCCCCTTTCCTTCTCAGTCGCAAAGACTCCTTCCTCCCTTCATCCTGCACCAGTGCCGCACACTCAGCTCATGCCAATCACAGCAGAGATGGGGGCAGCACTGAGAAACCAGGGAACTGCCAGCATGACCAAGGCCTGGCACCCATCAGCTCCCTCTAAGACTGGAAAGACGTCAGCTGTCTCTCCAACAAACGGTCTGAGAGTTACTGGTTGGGAAACCAAAAGTCATTAAAGAATGTTCATTCTTTAAAGAGCCACGAGGCTGCACGAAAATGGGAGAACCCAGGCCCATCAGTGTGTGAGCAGGGGTTTCTGCATTCCCCAGGCTCATGGGAAGTGTTCACAATGCAAGGCAGGGTGCCCCACACTTGGCTGACTTCCAGATGGAAATGTTTTGCATCTATTTGTGAACTCACGTGGTTGGAGGACAGAAAAATCCTTTTGTTAAAACAGGGTAACTCAGTAATGGAAAACTGAGTGGGGATGGCAAAGACAAAAAGCCACCCTCCTTCTAGCTCTGCCTACAATCAGTGATGGCTTTCTGCAGTACTATCCTCTGTGTCCACGATGAGACAGTCGTGTTCTGCTTTTATATCATGACCTCTCCTTCATTTTCATTCATTATTTCTTCACAGTGGCACTCTCTGAATAAACCCGTCACTGCTCGACCCAGCCTGTTCCCCAGAAGTACAGCGGTGATGCCAGCCTCCGTGTTTGCAGAGAGAGACAGCAGAATCTCCACAGTACTGTAACACACAGAAATGAAAGCTCCTGGTATGAACTGAAGAACAGAACTGCCTTTGTCTCTAAGATGGCATAGTATAAGAAGAAGACAAATTCTAACTGTCTTGGTTTGCCTACTGCTGCTATAATAGAAATGCCACAAGAAGGTGGTTTTAACAAACAGAAATTGATTTTCTCACAGTTTAAGAGGCTAGAAGTCTGAATTCAGAGCACCAACTCTAGGGAAAGGCTTTCTTTCTCTGTTGGCTCTGGAGGAAAGAACTTTTCTCCTCAGCTTCTGCTTCCTGGTTCCTTGGAGATCTCCACGTGTCTTAGCATCTATTTTACCCCATCGCTGCTTCTTAGCTTGTTTGTTTAGTCTCTTTTATATCTCAAAAGAGATTGACTGAAGACACACCCTACACTAATCCTGTCTTACTAACATAACAAAGACAACCCATTCCCGAATGGGATTACAACCACAGGCATAGAAGCTAGGATTTACAACACATAACACATATTTCAGAAACCCTGGTGGCATAGTGGTTAAGTGCTATGGCTGCTAACCAAAGGGTTGGCAGTTTGAATCCATCAGGTGCTCCTTGGAAACCATATGGGGGAGTTCTACTCTGTCCTATAGGGTCACAATGAGTCAGAATCAACTCGATGGCAACGGGTTTGGTTTTTTTTTGTGTGTGTGTGTGTGTGTTTTTTTTGTAACACATATTTTGGGGAGACACAATTCAGTCCATAACATCCCACCCTTTGGCCCCCAAAATTCATGTCCTTCCCATATGCAAAACACATTCACCCCATCAAACCGTCCCAAAAGTCTTCAGTAAACTCCAAGTTGCAATCTCATCTGAATCATCTGAATCAAATATGGGTGAGACTTCAGGCTTATTCCATCCTGGGGCAAAATTGTTCTTCATCTGCGAACCTGTGAAATCTGGAATACAAGTTATCTGTTTCCCAAGCACAATGGCAGAACAGGCACAAGGTAGACATTTCCGTTACAAATGGAAGAAATTGGAGGGAAAGAAGGGATAACAGGCACCACACAAGTTCAAAACCCAGCAGAACAAATTATATTAGCTCTCAAGCCTTGAAAATAATCCTCTGTTCTCTGAGATCATCTGGGTAAGGGCTCTGCCTTCCAGATTCTGGGTGTGGGCCATGCCCTCTGGATTCTGGGTGGAGGTCCTTTAGCCCTGGGCTTCAGCTCCGCCTTCCAGGCCCATGGAGACAGCAGCTCTACTCCCTCAGCTTTGGGAGGGCCCATTTTCCTAGTCTATCTGAGAGGCGACCTCACCCCCTCAGCCCCGGCAGACCCCATTCTGCTACCCCTTGGATGTGGCAGCCCCACTGTCTCAGCTTTAGCAGCAGCCCTATCCCCCTAGCACAACTTAACAGCAGCCCCACACTCTGGAATCCAGTCAGTGAAGATCTGACTTTTGAAACCTAGGAGGCTGTAACTCTACCCTTTGAGATCAAGAAGGCCCTGCTTCCCATGCTCCTTCCAACAGTTCTGTTGGTCTCCAAGCTTCTCTAGGGATGGTACTTTTCTTTTCTTGGAGGACAACAGATGTAGCTCCTTTGGCCTGTGCCTGTAGAATTCCAAGAGGCAGACAATGTTCTTTCCTCTCGTTCTTTCTCTGTCCCCTTCAGTCTAAAATGGTGGGTTTTCTGCTGTGGTAGTTGGTTAGATCCATCAGTCACAGACTTAATCTCTTTAACAAATGATTGTGTAGCCACACCCTCAGTGAACATTCTAGGACACGCGTCCTTAGTTTGTACAACAGAATTTTCTGTATCTTTAAGTTCTGTTTTAATCTTGCACAGTTCATTTTTAAGTTTATCTCTTTCCTTTCACATTTTACTAGAAGCAGCAAGGAGAAATCATGTGGCCCCTTTAAGATTTTGCTTAGAAATTTCATCAGTCAAATAGCCAAGTTCATCACTTACAAGTTCTACCTTCCACCAAACATTTGAACATAATTCAGATAAGTTCTTTGCCACTGCATAAAAAGCATCACCATTCCTCCAGTGTCCAATCACGTGTTCAACATTTTCTTTTAAAGCCTCACCAGAGACACATTCAATGTCCACATTTCTAGCAACATTCTGTTGCTAGCACTATATGTATTCTCTAAGACAGCAGAGACTTTCTCTATAGCTCTCACTTTCTAATGAGCCCTCACCAAAATTGCCTTTGATGTCCATAATTCCACCAACAGTCTCTACAAGGCATTCTAGGCTTTTACTATTAAAACACACTGCCGTCAAGTCGATTCTGACTCATAGTGACCCTTAGGCACCTTAAAACTTCCCCAGCCTCTACCAGTTACCCAGTTCCAAAACTGCTTCCGTATTTTAGCCATTCATTAGAGTACCACCCTACTCTTCCAGTACCAAGTTCTGTCTTAGTTATGTAGAGCTGCTATAAAAGAAATACCACAAGTGGATGGCTTTAACAAACAAATTTATTTTCTTACTGTTCAGGAGGCTAGAAGTCCAAATTCAGAGTGCTAGCTCTAGGGGAAGTCTTTCTCTGCTGGCTCTGGAGGAAGATTTTTGTCTCTAGAGCTTCTGCTTCCTGGTTCCTTGGAGATCTCCATGTGCCTTAGCATCTATTTTACCCCCTTTCTGCTTCTTAGCTTGCTTGTTTAATTTTTTTTAAATCTCAAAAGAGATTGACTGAAGACACACCCTACACTAATCCTGTCTCATTAACGTAACAAAGACAACCCATTCCCAAATGGGATTATAACCACAGGCATGTTGTTGTTAGGTGCTGTTGAGCTGGTTCTCATTTCATACAGCAGAATGAAATGCTGTCCCATCCTACACCATCCTGACAATTGTTGCTGTGTTTGAGCCCACTGTAGCAGCCACTGTGTCAATCCATCTCCTTGAGGGTCTTCCTCTTTTTCGTTGGCCCTCTACTTTACCAAGCATGATGTCCTTCTCCAGGGATTGGTCCCTCCTGATAACATGTCCAAAGTATGTGAGACAAAGTCTCACCATCCTCACTTCTAAGGAGCATTCTGGCTGTACTTCACCCAAGACATGTTCATTCTTCTGGCGGTCCGTGGTACATTCAGCATTCTTTGACAACACCATAATCCAAAGGCATTCATTCTTCTTCAGTCTTCCTTATTTATTGTCCAGTTCCCCCATGTATATGAGGTGATGAAAATTCCACAGCTTGGGTCAGGGGCACCTTTGTCCTCAAAGTGACATCTTTGCTTTTTAACACTTTAAAGAGACGTTTTGCAGCAGATTTGCCCAATGCAAAACGTGTTTGATTTCTTGAGTACTGCTTTCATGGGCGTTGATTACAGATCCAAGTAAAATGAAATCCTTGACAACTCTGATCTTTTTTCCATTTGTCGTGTTGTTGCTTATTGGTCCAATTGTGAGGATTTTTGTTTTCTTTATGTTGAAGTGTAATCCATACTGAAGGCTGTAGTCTTTGACCTTATCAGTAAGTGCTTCAAGTCCACTTCACTTTCAGCAAGCAAGGTTGTGTCATCTGCATATGACAGGTTCTTAATGAGTCTTCCTCCAATCTTGATGCTGTGTTGTATCCTTTCACCACACTTATTCAATCTGTATACTGAGCAAATAATTGAAGAAGCCAGACTATATGAAGAAGAACCACAGGCATAGAGGCTAGAATTTACAACACATATTTTGGGAGGACACAATTCAATCTATAACACTAATTGCCTTTATTTATTTATGTTTATTGTTATAAAAATATACATAACACAACATTTGCCAGTTCAACACTTTTCCCATGTATAATTTAGTGACACCAATTATATCAATCATCTGTACTACCATCACTCATCTTTATGGTTTTTAAAAATATCTATTTGTTATTAAACATGCTTGACACAGGTCTAGACCCATAGAATAAGTGTTCAACAAATATTGTTGATTGATGAATTGATCAAGTCTCCTCTCACAGCCCATGTCCAGAAAGACTCCCAATGGCTCCCCTTAAAGGCTTTGCTACTGCCCAAGAATGCCCTGCTTTAAGGTGAAAAAACACTGAGAAGAAGAAACTTCTTCACAGCAAGAAGCCCAATGAAGGCATGACTCAAAAATGGCCAAAGGCACTTGGAAGTCCAAATTCACTTTTATTTGGTAACTTCACTTTTTTAAAGATGAGTCATTGATGTGGCGAGAGAACTTCAGCTTATCCTGAACTCACCTTCTACCTCTCCTGGCTGGAGAAGATGAGAGACCTTCCTTAACAGGGAATTTTGTGTTTCACATTCCATGGCCTTCAATATCCACTGCCAGCTCTGTATTGTCACTAATTAAGGGTTCTGTTCAGTGATGCTATCAGTTCACCCTTCGGTTTTCCAGAGACTTTTGTGGTCACTTTGGAATTGAGTCCTCTGTCTATATTATATGGTGGCAATAGAAGAAATGGAAAAGTAACTACAAATGAGATATGGTTAGGATTAAAAACTTTTAGATGTTTAAATTGTTTCTCAGACTAGAATGCCCTCCGTTGTCAGTCTGTCCAATAATAAAACAAAAAATCATTGCCAGCAAGTCAATTCTGACTCATAACCACCCTATAGGACAGAGTAGAACTGCCCAATAGGGTTTCCAAGGCTGTAATATTTACAGAAGCATGCTGCCACATCTTTCTATTGCAAAGCAGCTGGTAGGTTCAAACTACCAACCTTTCAGTTAGCAATCTAGTGCTTAACTGCTGAGCCACCGGGGCTCCTTCCGTCTGTCCAATAGCCAAAAACCAAACCCATTGCCACTGAGTCAATTCCAACTCCTAGTGACCCTATAGGACAGAATAGAACTGCCCCATAGGGTTTCTAAAGAGCAGATGGTAGATTCAAACTGCTGACCTTTTGGTTAGCAGCCAAGCTCTTAACCACTATGCCATGAGGGCTCCAGTCCAATACATACCTCAAATTATCAAAATCTTAATGGTTTCCCAAGATCCTTCTCAAATGCAGCCTCCTCCATAGAATCTTTATTGGTTCTGTCCACCATATATGGCCTCTTCCCCAACTCTGAAGTTAGACCTAGGATTAATGCTGACCCTGCCACATTCTTGGCTATGAGACTCAGGGAAGGTTATTTAAACTCTTTGTGCCTCAATATTCTCATATGTAAAATGGGAGAATAATAGAATCTACTTCAAAGCACTGTGAGACTCAAATAACCCAATTCATGAAAAGTGCTTAGTACAGTATCTAGCCTGTGGTAAACACTCAATAGAAGATAATTGCTAGTATTAGCTATTAAGTATGAATGCTACTAGAACTTATTTCTCTACAAGCTCTTTCCTTGAACCCTTCCCACTTTTCTTTCTCCACCTTAGATTGTAAATCACCAGGATGATGTCTTTCTTATCCTTGTAGTTGATTCATATACATGTACAACTATTACATATCAAAAACAAACACGTGAAGTTTACATAATACCTGGCATATGCTAAGCTCTAAGAATATTGTTGTTGACTTTTTGGTGACATAATCTTATACCAAGAGGAAAATCCAAGTATCTATATCAAACTTATGCCTCTATATCAGTAGTTAAAGTATATGTCTTTGAAAGTATCCACATACAACTGAGAAACAAGACATACACAAAGTCAGATTTTGCCTTCTGGAACCTGACAAGACTTTAAAAGTCTGACAGCACACGAAAACATTTCCCAACAAGCCCAGCTGTCATCAGCAGTTCCCTACCTTCCCCGTGACATACAGATGCTGCCACTGATGCCAGGAACATCAGCAACCAGAGCAAGGACACTGCCCTGCCCATAGTTAGTAGTTACTATATTTATTCCCACTCTGATCCGCTGTCAGCTCCATCCTTTCAAATCCCTGGCTGTACGGTGAGGTAAGATTGCCAAGTTCTCATCATTTGGCTTGCAATATCTATTTTCAAATTGTTGTATTGTGAATGCAAGGTAAATCCAATCTTTTTTTTTAAATATGTTCTTAGACATTCTCTGCAGTCAGTATAAACCTCTCCAGTCAGTATAAACCTTTCCTATGTCCCTATCTGCTTTAATTATCTAGATTTTTTTTTTCACCTTTTGCCAGTCTCTCCTTCCTGATGGTACTATCATGTTACTTGGTTATTTTATGCTCAAAAGAGACAGATCTTCGGGGCCTCTCTGTGTGAGTATCCAGGGGCGCTTTTTAGAATATGGTTGGTGTAGCACTCAGGTCCTGGTAGGAAGCAGAAGCCACCCTCAGATGAGATTATAAAGAAAATTAAAGAAACACTATTCACAGAGCAGAGTTAGGGGATCCAATAAGAGATTTCGAGGTAGCCAGGACTAGCAACACTGTGAAGCCATTGTGACCACAGGCCTGAAGGGAAGGAAATAGTGTTACTGGAGCTTGGTGAGAATTGGAGCCAAAGATAAGGAACTAGCCAGCAGGAGTTGTAGTCTGGAAGGATGCATCCTATGCTGGGTGGGGAGGGGGTAGGTTCTGCAACCCAAGGGAGTCCATGGCAGGGAAGGAAGGGGCAGAGAATGGATCTCATGGGGGGGGGGGTGAGGAAGGGCAAGTGGCGAATACCCAGCACCGTGTGTTGAAAGTGCCTGTATCCAAACTTGTAAACGAAACTGTACCCCATTCACCAAAGTAGAATTTTACCTGCACAATCTACCTTCCAGGGAAATCCAAGGAATTCTTACTTGTTTTACTCTAAATTGTCTTGGTGGGTGTTACTGGAAAATAGAGGTCATTTTAATTTTTAGAGAACAGAAGTAGTATAACCTTGCTTGCGATTATGGTTCTATCACATGGTCTTAAGATTTGTGCTACATCAGTCTCTTTGGGTTGCAGAAACATGTGAACAAAGGAATTTTTCTCTTTAAAGTTAATAATACCAATAAGTTATACACCTGTAAAAAGTTAAATTGGCAAAAGTTGTGTGGTAGATATATGTACAACAATGACAAAAAGAGCAGCTGCTGCATCTGTTTATGTACAATCGAACACCTCATGGGGTTTGGTTCCTTGGTTTGGAGGTTTAGGGTCATGATTTCATGGGACTCCCCAGTTAATTGGTCTAATGTGTTTAGTGCTTCTGTTCTATCTTCTAGTTCATGGCATAGTGCCTGGAGTCTAAAAGCTTTCAAGCAGCCATCCAAGGCACAACAATGGTCTCTATTCACCTGTAGCAACAGAGGAAGAAGGAGAGTCAGGAATAGGAGGAGGATATGGAATGTGTAGCTAATTGCCACCATGAACAACTGCCTCTTTTGCCATGAGACCAGAACTAGATGGTGCCCCATTACCATTACTGAGCATTTTTATCAAAGATTATGTAGAAGAATCCTGATCAAAAGAGGGAAAATGCAGAACAGAATTTCAAATTGTCATGGACTCCAGACTTTCTAGAGCCATAGAGGGTGGATGAACCCCTGAAAATATTGTCTTGAGATAATCTTTAAAACTTAAACTAAAACTATCCCCTGAAGTCTTCTAAAAACCAAACAATAGTTTAGCTTAACTGATAAAAAAAAAGTCTTCCTTGAGAATTATGCTCCTTTAAAAACTGTCTATATGGGATCACACTGACAACAGCAACTTGAAAAATTAGATAGGAACCTTCGTGGGCAATGAGTTTATGTTAATGAGAGGAACAACTCAGAAAAGGAAGGTGAGAATGGTTGCACATCATGAAGAACGTAATTAGTGTCACTAAATTGTACATGTAGAAACTGTTGAATTGGTGTACGTTTTGTTGTATATATTCTCAACAACAATGAAATAGATAAAATTTAGGAAGAAAAAAACAGCAATTAGGATGTGTATTAGTTTACTAGGGCTGCCATAACAAAATATAACAAACTGGCTACCTTAAAACAACAGAAATGTATTTTCTCACAGTTTTGGAGGCCAGAAACCAAATTCAGGTTGTTGGCTGGGCCATGATATCTCCATATGGTCTAGTGGAGGGATTCTTCCTTGCCTCTTCTAGTTTCTGGTGGTCCCAAGAGTTCTTTGGCTTGTGGCAGCATAACTCAAATCTCTCCTTCCCTCTTCTCATACCTGTGTTCCCTCTGTGTCTCTCTCTGTGTCTCCTCTCTTCTTATGAGGACACCAGTCAAAAAGATATTGGAGTCCCGGGGTGCTGCCAACAGTTAACACACATGACCATTCACTGAAAAATTGGAGGTCTGAGTCTACCCAGAGTCACCTTGAAAGAAAGACCTGGCAATCTACTTCCAAGAAGTCAACCATTAAAAACCCTATGGAACACAGTTCTACTCTGACACACATGGGGTCAACATGAGTCAGAACTGAGTCCATGGCAACTGGTTTTTTCATAAAGAGATTAGTACCTATCCTAATGACTTCATCTTCACTTAGTTACATCTGCAATGACCCTATTTCCAAATAAGGTCATATTCACAGGTATCAGAGACTAGGACTTGTACTTTCTGGGATACACGAGTCAACCCATTACAATCTGGTATCCATAGATTGTGCTTCTTTTCTTTAGGTGGTTAATTGGATATGTTCTGATACAAAGCGTAAAGCAGTGGCTCTCAACCCTGGCTGCTCATCAGCCTCTCCTCCAGAAATCGTTTCCAGTACAGAAGGCTGGGACCTGCACCCTGAAATCCTCAACTGAGAATCATTAATTTAAAATTATGGACATCTGATTAGGAAGCTCTACATAGAGATTTTTATCCAGACCTCTTTGATCTAGCAATAAAGTTTAACATCATTCTGTGTTATGTTTTTTAGAAAGATCTCCCATGTTAGTCCCAGATAATTTATTATTTGGAGTTACCTACTCAATGGAAGTAGAAATTTGACTTTCACAAAATTTCATGTTCTTAAAAGGAAATTTCATGTTCTTAATTCAAATTGAGGCTTTTCACAGATTTAAATCTAGTTGTGGTTAAAGACTAGTACTGTGGCATTTTTGAAAATTCAAATGAACAAATTAAAACTTGCCTATACAGCCTTCGTAGCCCAGTTCAAACCCCTCCACGAAGGCTTTCTTCCCCAATATTTCCAATAGAAAGCAATCTCATCATCCACAGAATTAGTAAATGATTTTGCTCATACCTCCTGTTTACTCGTTTTTGTTTTTTGCTTGCTTGTTCATTTTAACACATTCCACTTTCTGGATTTTTTTAAATACTTATTTGTGTATACATTGTAGGTAAACATCTTAAGGTTAGGGATTATGTCTTGTTCATTTCTGCATCACCCACAGTTCTGTTTCATTGTAGGTGTTCATGGTACAGTTGTTGAATTAATATTTCTGCATCACCCACAGTTCTGTTTCATTGTAGGTGTTCATGGTACGGTTGTTGAATTAATACATTAGTTTTAAAACAAATTTATTTCTTTGAACTGAGTTGAGTGAAAAAATGCCCCTGGTTGGTGCTAATGATGTTTTCCAATGGTATATACTTTTCCCATCATACTAACCTATGATGGGGGCTCTTCTCCTCTAGACCTAAGTCTACCCCACCACCACCTCCACAAAAAAAAAAAAAAATCTAGATCCCAGATCCAAAGAGTTGATGCTCAGTTTAAACTCTGAAGGCCCTTAGTAAGTATCAGATCCAGAAAAACAGAAAACACTCATTTTTCAGACAAATGATTATTTCTATTTAGCATGTGATTTGAATTTAGTATGATTTCTTGATTTTGTTATTACTCATCATCTCAACAATTCTCTCCTGATGAATAACAAGCATCTTATTTTTACTAAGTCATTTTTTAATAGTCATTGTTTTTCTTTTTTTTAAATTTTATTGCATTTTGGGTGAAATACTAAGTCATTTTTAATGCAGGTTTAAAGCCACCTACAAAATGGAGAATATCATTTTGAAAGGAAAAAAAAGAACTGCGGATATTTGATAGCCAGGAACCTCAGTAAAAGATGTGTCTGGAAATACCACCCTTGAAATCATGCAGATGATGAAAAAGGACCAGAACTGATGAATTTTAATGCAACTAGGCAAAAACCCAAGGCCTGTCACACCAGCTGGTCGTTCTTGCTTCAGCCATTAAAAGTGGCCTTTTTTGTGGCTAATAACAGAAATGTCGGTCAATCAGGCACAGCTGTAGGTCTGGGCTTGGAGCCCACTCTCAACCTTACTCCCTCCCTTTCTTTCCCCCAGGCTAGGATGGAATGAAAGGGTCAGGACTGGCAGTAGGCACAGAGAAAGGGAAAACCAAGATGTTTAAATCCAGATGAAAGATTGATTGCTGCAGCATCTTAGACCTTAGCCCATTAGGTAAAGTTTAACCCCTGCAAAGCAGGTCACCTGACAAAAATGGATGGAAAATACAAACTTCAGGTTGAAAGACTAGGAGGAGGCAAGGGGAGATGCTCAGCTGCATATGGTGTTCCATTAATAGGTATCACACTCCATAATAGGAACATTTTTATACAAATGTGTTCTTTGGAATCCAGCCAAGAGCAGGGCACCCTAGTGAAATCACAATGCACAGCTAATGAGCTACTTTTGGTGAATTTGGCACTAGAGACTAATAGAACCAATTTGTCCCCAAAATGTTAAATCATTTAGCGCTTCTTTGGAGGTGCTAAGTGCATCTAGAACTTTTCAGAGCTGTCAATAAAAATTAGAGACTACCCAAAAGCCTTCAGTCTTAGCTTGCAATCCTTTATCCTCAGATTAGAGGGCTGCTGGGCACCTGAGGAGATTTAGCAAAGACCACTAGCTACAGAAAGCCACAGAGGCACTTCCCTGACTGATGAGTGACTGAAGAGAGCATTCTTTATCAGCCATGCTGTCAACCAACAGCTCTGCTGTAATCACTAGGATCATCTTCTCACCCTGCCCAACACTCTGCCACCCATTAATTCCTTTTCCCAGTAATGCCCTTCTCCCAGGCTCATCATCTTAGTATTTTGACTTCTCCCTCACATTTTCCTCCTTGTACTTCTCCTCCATTCCCTCTGTGTCAGTGCTTAGCTGCACACCCCAGATTACTACAATTGTCTGCTGGAACTCCCTTCCACCAGCCTCCCTCACCTCCAGCCATCCTGCATATTGATGAAAGATGAATCTTCATTAACTAACATCTCAAAAAGTTACCCACCTATTTGGAAACTTTCAATGGCTCCCTGGTACCTACCACATCAAGCCTAAACTCCACTGTCTGACTGTCAAAGCCCTTTGTAAGATGACCCCATTCAACCAAGATAGCCTTATTTTCCACGAGCTGTCTTACCCTGCTTGACTCAGGAGAATCATTAACCGTCATTGAATAAATAAATCCCTGCTACTGCTCACCCTGGAGCCCACTACAAAGAGTGAACAATTTATACAGAGCTGCCAATGTGAGAAACCATAAAACACAAAAGTAAAGCCTGCAATTTGAAGCACCTGCCCTTGTGAATTACGATTTGGAGCTCTATCCGTTTTCTTGGTCTATGGCTCACTCACCTCATCACCACAAAAAAGTCCCCCTCCCCATAAAGCCAAATTTGTTGCAAATCTATCAAACTATTCTTTTCATGCTGCAGTAACAAAGAGAAGCAATTTTATTGAGATGGCTGATTGCCCAACATACATCCTCTGTTCTTGTGAGACTAGCCTCATGTCCCAAGAACACCTTCATTCACGCTGCCTCTGTGCCTTCACATCTGCATCCTTTTCTTCTTGACGTGCTCCCTCCTCTCCACATCTTCCATCCAAATCCCACTCTGTAAGGCTCAGTCCTAGATTTAACCCTTGCCCTAAATACCCCCACCCTCCATTATTTTATCCTTGAAAACAGTATGTACAATACTACTTACTATTGTTGTTGTTAAGTGCTATCACATAGGTTCCAACTCAGAGACACCACATATAACAGAACAAAATGTTGCCTGATCCTTTGCCATCCTTACAATAGCAGATATGTTTGAGCCCATTGTTGCAGTGACTTTGTCAATATGGTCTTTTTCCCCTTTTTGCAGACCCACTACTGTCCCAAGCATGATGTCCTTCTCCAGGGATTGGTCCCTCCTGATAATATGTCCAAAGTAAGTGAGACAAAGTCTTGCCAATCTCACTTCTAAAGAGCATTCTGGCTGTACTTCTTCCAAGACAGATTTGTTCATTCTTCTGGCAGTTCATGGTATATTCAAAATCCTTTGCCAACACTATGATTCAAAAGCATCAATTATTCAGTCTTCCTTTTTCATTGTCCAGCTTTCACATGTATATGAAGCGGTTAAAAATACCATGACTTGGGTCAGGTGCACCTTTATCCTCAAAGTGATGTCTTTGCTTTTTAACACTTTGAAGAGGTCTTTTGAGGCAGATTTGCCCAATGCAATAACACATCATTTGATTTCTTGACTGCTGCTTCCGTGGGCATTGATTGTGGATCCAAGTAAAATGAAATCCTTAACAACGTCAATATTTTCTCTGTTTATCATGATGTTGCTTATTGGTCCATTTGTGAGGATTTGTGTTGTCTTTATGTTGAGGTGTAAACCATACTGAAGGCTGTAGTCTTTGATCTTCATCAGCAAGTGCTTTAAGTCCTCTGTGTACTACTTACTACCAGGGCTTCCAATCAGTTGGTTGAGGTTCGAACCTGAGCTGAGAATTTAAAGATTCCTAACAAGTTCCCAGGCAATGCTAACACTGCTAGTTAGGAACCAATTCTGAGAACCACTAGTAAAGCAGTGGTTCTCAAAATTTATTATACATAAGAATCACCTGGGGAGCTCGTTAAACTGTAGAATCTGATTCAGTATATCAGGGGTAGGAATGCAAATTCTCAGCAGGGGTTTGACCCCAGAATGAACTTATTCAAAGCCCTGTTACTACTAAAAGTTAATATTCTCTTTAGTGCTGATAGCTGATCACTTCCTAGGACTCAATCGTGCCTTCTCAAGCAGGATCATAATTTAAACATGTTTCCAGATAGTGCTATGGTCATAAAAACCAAAAAACCAAACCTGTTGACGTCAATTCCAACCCACAGCGACCCTAAAGGACAGAGAACTGACCCATAGGGTTTCCACGGAGCACCTGGTGGATTTGAACTGCCGACCTTTTGGTTAACAACTGTAGCTCTTAACCACTACGGCACCAGGGTTTCCTACATGGTTATGAAAACCAAAACCAAACCTTTTGCTGTCAAGTTGATTTTGACTCATAGCGACCCTAAAGGACAAAGTAGAACTGCCCCATAGAGTTTCCAAGGAGTGCCTGGTGGATTCAGACTGCTGACCTTTTGATTAGCAGCCGTAGCACTAATTAAAGCATGGATCAATTAACTAATCAAAAGGTATTTATTTAACATCTACTATGACCATGTATATATATATATATACATGGTCATATGGTCATGTATTTTCTAAGATACCCAAGCCCATGGTTACAAATATTACCTGAAGGTGTGTAACTCTTATCTCCAGCCCAGACTACTTTCCTAGAACAGAGAGCCATATATACAATCACTGCTAGATATCTCCATCTGGATATTCCATAGGCCCCTCAAACTTGAGATCTCTAACACTGATCTCATCTTCCTCCTCCTACTGCCAACACCATACTACTCCTCTCCCGAACTCTAAGTTAGTGACACCACCATCTATGCAGGTGTTATAAATTTGTCATCCCCATCATGCAATAAAGCATGTATATATATACATGGTCATAGTAGATGCTAAATAAATACCTTTTGATTAGTCAATTGATCCACGCTTTAATTCTATGTCTGTAGTGTCTAAAATAGTGCTGAGTATATGGCAGGGACTCAAAAATTCTAGTTAATCAATAATTAGACTTTTGTGCAGCATTTTTTTAAGTCTACTCTGGATATCAGGTTGGAATATTCTTCACGTATCAGTATAACTACTGTTCTAGAGATAACTAACCATCTTCCAAAAATTTGTGTACCCCTTCCATTAATAGAGTTGTTTCTTAAAAGCAGCTGCCCAGCCAGGCACTACATCCCTAGCCTCCTTGCATCTAGTGTTAATGTGAGCAAAGTGATGAGTGTCACTTCTGGGCCAAGGTGGCTAAGAAGTAGCTATGCCTTCTCTACCCTCTCTTCTCCCAAGGGCCATCTGGATGTAGACTTCTCTGAGGCCTTAGAGGATGGGTAAGCCAGAAGTTGGAAGGAACTGAGTCCCTGAGTCACTACATGGGAAGAAACTTCCTGCCAATCAGGAATACTTGCATTGGACTGTTGCATATATGAGACATAGACTTTTATTGTGTTTAGCCACTGAAAATGTGGACTTTATTTGTTACAGCTAGCTATTCCACTACCTCTGAATGAGTAGAATTGCCACAGAAGGGAAGAGCAGTTCAAGATGAGAAGCAATTAAACACTCATGCATTAATACATGATGAGTTGTTATCAAACGGAAGGCTAATTGGCTTCCAAAGTGTGCCTCTGTAATTTAATGAGGAACTCAAGCATGTTCCACCAATCCTAAAAACAGGATTTTAGTGTATATTCTAAGCTACCCAAGCACATGGTTACAAATATTACCTGAAGATGTGTAACTCTTATCTCCAGCCCAGACTGCTTTCCTAAAACAGAGAGCCGTATATGTAATCACTGCTAGATATCTCCAGCTTATATATAATCACTGCTAGATATCTCCAGCTGGATGTTCCATAGGCCCCTCAAACTTGAGATCTCTAACGCTGATCTCATCTCCCTCCTTCCACTGCCAACACCATATTACTCCTCTCCCGAACTTCTCTAAGTTAGTGACACCACCATCTACGCAGATGTTATAAATTTATCATCCCCCACATGCAATACATCATCAAATTCTGCCTATTCTTCTTCCTCCTCAATCTCCTTCATATCCTTCTCTTACTCTCTACTCCCTCTACCACTGCTGGGTTAAGGCTCTCGTCATCTCTTATCTGAACTACAGCTATAGACTCCTAACTGCTCTGTTCTCTAACCCAGTGGTTCCTATATTTTGTAAGGTATAGTAATCACTTAGGATGCTTGTAAAAAAATGCAGATTTATGGGATTCAGCCCCCAGTTTCTAGTCAATGAGTCTAGGTGGAGCCTGACAAAGTGATTCTGGAAAGGGTGGTCTATAGAACATATTGCTATTGCCTCCATTTTAATCTAATCGCCACACTGCCATCAGAGTTATTTTTCCATCACACAAATCTGATTTTGCTCACCTGCTCAAAACTCTTCAAAAGCTATATGGCAAAATATTAACTTCTTCACATGAGCTTCAAAGCCCTTTGTGAGCTGGTCTCTATCTAACCATTAGGCTCATCACCCTCCATCCTCCACCTAACTGTCGATTCTTTACTCATCTTGTTCATGCCCCTCCTATGCCTCTGCCTGTGCTGTTACCTCTGCATAATAGCCCTCTCTCACATGCCACCTGGGCAACTCCTACTTCTCTTTCAAGTCTCAGCTCCAGCAGTAACTTCTCAGTGAAATGGGCCTTGACTCCCTAGACAGACTAGGATCTTTCTGTCCCTGGGCTCCCTTTACATAGTCTACCTACCTCTGGTATAGCAACAATGTACTGTGATCATTTCTGTGTGCATCTATCTTCCCCACTAGACTATAAACTTCCTAAGGGCAGGAACCAAATCTTTTCGTCTGTGTATTCACAGCACTCAAATATTTGTTCAATGAAAGGGAAAGGGGGAGAGTGTTGACACACTGTGGAGATTGCAACCAATGTCACAAAACAATTTTGTATAAGTTTTTGAATGAAAAACTAATTTGTGTTATTAACTTTCACTTAAAACATAATAAAAGTTAAAAAATATATATATTTGTTCACTGAAAGAATAAATGAACGTAAACCTAAATGAAAGAGCTAAAACTATACTATAAAACATTTAGGAGAAAATCTTCACTGCCTTGGTTGGGCAAAGAGTTTTTAAATATAATAATAAAATCATGATCCATAAAAGAAAAAATTGATAAATAGGACTTCATCAAAATTGAAAGAGACCATTAATGAAATGAAAAGACAAACCACAGACTGGGAGAAAATGTTTGAAAATTATATTACTGATGAAGAATTTATATCCAGAATATAAAAAGGACTCTTACAATACTGTCATGGCTTGAATTGTGTCCCAAAAAAAAAATCTGTCAACTTCGCTGGGCCTTGATTCACAGAACTGTGTGATTTTCCACCATTTTGTCATCTGATGTGATTTGCCGACGTGTAATAAATCCTATCTCTATGATGTTGATGAGATAGGATTAGCAACAGTTAGGTTAATGAGGCAGAACTCAATCTACAAAATTGGATTGTGTCTTGAGACAATCTCTTTTGAGATATAAAAGAGAGAAGCAAGCAGAGAGACAGGGGGACCTTATAGCACCAAGAAAGTAATGTCACAAGCAGAGCATGTCCTTTGGACCTGGGGCCCCTGCAATGAGAAGTTCCTTGACCAGGGGAAGATTGATGACAAGGACCTTCGCCCAGAGCCAACAGCTTCTCCTGGAGCTGGAACCCTGATTTCAGACTTCTAGTCTACCAGATTGTGAGAGAATAAATTTCTATTTGTTGAAGCCATCCACCTGTGGTATTTCTGTTATAGCACCACTGATGAATAAAACAAATACAATAATAAGACAAAGAACCCTGTTTAAAAATGTGCAAAATACATGGAACATTCTCCAGAATAGACCACGTCTTAGGCCACAGAGCAATCCTCAACAAGATCCAAAACGTTGAGATAATACAAAGTATCTTCTCTGACCACAATGCCATCAAGGTAGAAATTAACATCAGGAAGAGCAAGGGAAAAAAATCAATTACACGGAAACTGAGTAACACCCTGCTTACTAACCACTGGGTAATAGAAGAAATCAGAGATGGAATAAAAAAATTCCTAGAATCAAACGAGAATGAAAACATATTAAACCAAAACCTCTGGGACACAGCAAAGGCAGTCTTCAGGGGAAAATTTATAGCAATAGATACACACATCAAAAGAGAAGAAAGGGACAAAATCAAAACATTAACTACACAACTCAAACAAATAGAAAGAGAACAGCAAAAAAAGCCTACAGCCACCAGAAAAAAGGCGATAATAAAGATCAGAGCAGAAAATAAATGAAACAGAGAATAGAAAAACCATATAAAGAATCAACAAAACCAAAAGTTGCTTCTTTGAAAGAATCAAAAAAAATCGACAAGCCACTGGCCAGACTGACAAAAGAAAAACAGGAGAGGATGCAAATAACCCAAATAAGAAATGAAATTGGGGACATTACAACAGACTCAAATGAAATAAAAAGGATCATAACAGAATATTATGAAAAAATATACTCCAACAAATTTGAAAATGTAGAGGAAATGGATAAATTTCTAGAAACACACTACCTACCCAAACTGTCACAAAGTGATGTTGAAAATCTGAACAGACCCATAACAAGAGAAGAGATTAAAAAGGTAATTAAAAAAACTCCCAACAACAAAAAAAAACCCTGGCCCAAATGGCTTCACTGGAGAATTCCACCAAACATTCAGAGAAGAACTTACACCAGTACTACTCAAACTATTTCAGAACTAGAAATGAAAGCAACACTTCCGAATTCATTCTATGAAGCCAGCATAACCCTGATACCAAAACCAGGCAAAGACGCCACAAAAAAAAAAGAAAATTACAGACTAATATCTCTCATGAATATAGACGCAAAAACTCTCAACAAAATTCTAGCCAATAGAATTCAGCATCATATCAAAAAAATAATACACCACGACCAAGTAGGATTCATACTAGTTATGCAAGGATGGTTCAACAGTAGAAAATCAATCAGTGTAATCCACCACATAAATAAAAGGATAGAAAAGAATCACATGATCATCTCAATTGACTCAGAAAAGGCATTCGGCAAAGTCCAACACCCATTCCTGATAAAAACTCCCAATAAAATAGATATAGAAGGGAAATTTCTCAACATAAACAAGGGCATCTATACAAAACCAAAAGCCAACATCATTCTTAATGGAGAGAGGCTGAAAACATTCCCCTTGAGAACAGGAACAAGACAAGGATGCCCTCTATAACCACTCCTATTTAACATTGTGCTAGAAGTTCTAGCTAGAGCAATAAGGCAAGAAAAAGAAATAAAGGGCATCCAAATTGCTAATGAAGAAGTTAAACTGCCCCTGTTTGTGGATAATATGGTACTATACATAGAAAGCCCTCAAGACTCCATGAGAAAACTACTGGAACTAATAGAAAGATTCAGCAGAGTAGCAGGATACAAGATAAACATACAAGTATCAGTTGGATTCCTAAATACCAATAAAGACAGTGATGGAAAGGAAATCAGGAAAATAATACCATTTATAATAACCCCTAAAAAAATAAAATACTTAGGAATAAATCAAACCAGGGGTGTAAAAGACCTATACAAAGAAAACTACAAAACACTACTGCAAGAAACCCAAAGGGATCTACATAAACAGAAAAACATACCATGCTCATGGATAGGTAGACTCAACATTGTGAAAATGACAATTCTACCCAAAGCAATTTACCAATACAATGTAATCCTGATCCAAATACCAACAACATTCTTCAAAGAGATGGAAAAATAATCATTAACTTTATATGGAAAGGGAAGAAACCCCAAATAAGTAAAGCACTATTGAAGAAGAAGAATAAAGTAGGAGGACTCACACTACCTGACCTCAGAACCTACTATACAGCTACGGTAGTCAAAACAGCCTGGTACTGGTACAACAAAAGATACATTGACCAACGGAGCAGAATTGAGAACCCAGATGTAAATCCATCCACCTACAGTCAGTCACCTGATCTTCGACAAGGACCCAAAGTCCATCAAATGGGGAAAAGACAGTCTTTTTAACAAATGATGCTGGCAAACCTGGATGTCCATCTGAAAAAAATGAAACAGGACCCATACCTCACACCATATACAAAAACTAATTCAAAATGGATCAAAGACCTAAATATGAAGCCAAAAACTATAAAGTTCATAGAAGAAAAATTAGGATCAATGCTGGAGGCCATAATGCACAGCATGAACAGGATACAAACCATAACCATCAACATACAAACTCCAGAAGATAAGCTAGGTAACCGGGATCTTCTAAAAATCAAACACCTATGCTCTTCAAAAGACTTCACCAAAAGAGTGAAAAGAGAACCTACAGACTGGGAAAAAATTTTTGGACTTTACAAGTCAGACAAAGGTCTAATCTCCACAATCTACAAGAAAATCCAACACCTCTACAACAAAAAAGACAAATAATCCTATTAAAAAATGGGCAAAGGAAATGAACAGACACTTCACCAAAGAAGACATTCAAGCAGCCAAGAGACACGTGAGGAAATGCTCGAGATCACTATGCAAGTTAAAACCACAATGAGATACCATCCCACCCGGCATTACTGGCATGAATCAAAAACACTGGAAGTAACAAATGTTGCAGAGGCCGTGGGGAGATCGGCACTCTTTTGCACTGCTGGTGGGAATGCATAATGATACAACCATTTTGGCAAATGATATGGTGCTTTCTTATAAAGCTAGAAATAGAAATACCATACGATCCTGTAATACCACTCCTAGGAATATACATCCTAGAGAAATAAGAGCCGTCACACGAATAGACATATAGATACCCATGTTCATTGCAGCACTGTTCACAATAGCAAAAAGATGGAAACGACCTAGATGCCCATCAACAGATGAATGGGTAAACAAACTATGGTACATACACACAATGGAGTATTATACAACAATAAAGAACAACGATGAATCTGTGAAGCATCTCATAACATGGATGAAACTGGAGGACATCATGCTGAGTGAAATAAGTCAATCACAAAAGGACAAATATTGTATGAGATCTCTATTATAAAAACTCATGAAAAAGTTTACCCACAAAAAGTAACAATCTTTGTTGGTCACGAGGGATGGGAGGGGTGGGGGGGGAAATACTAAATAGACGATAGATAAATGGTAACTTTGGTGAAGGGTAAGACAGTACACAGTACTGGGGAAACCAGCACAACTTGTACAAGGAAAGGCCATGGAAACTCCATAGACACATCCAAACTCCCTGAGGGACTGAATTACTGGGCGGAGGGCTGTGGGGACCATGGTCTCAGGGAACATCTAGCTCATTTGGCATAACACAGTTTATAAAGACAATGTTCTACATTCTACCTTGGTGAGTAGTGTCTGGGGTCTTAAAAGCCTACAAGCAGCCATATGAGATACTCCACTGGTCTCACCCCTTTGGGAGCAAGGGAGAATGAAGAGAACAGGAAACAAGGAAAAGATTAGTCCAAAAGACTAATGGACCACAGCTAACAAGGCCTCCACCAGACTGAGTCCAGCACAGCTAGATGGTGCTCAGCTACCACCACTGACTGCTCTGACCGGGAACACAACAGAGGGTTCTGGACAGAGCTGGAGAAGGATGTAGAACAAAATTCTAACACACAAAAAAAGACCAGATTTACTGGCCTGACAGAGACTGAAGAAACCCCAAGAGTATGGCCCTGGCACACTCTTTTAGCTCAGTGGTGAAGTCACCCCCGAGGTTCACAGTTCAGCTGGGGATTGGACAGCCCCATAAAACAAAATGGGACTAATGAGGCACAGCAGTTCAAGGACAAGGACTAGAAGGCTGAAGGGGACAGGAAAGCTGGTGATAGGGACCCAAGGTTGAGTTAGGACAGTGTTGACATGTAGTGGGGTTGTTAACCATTGTCATAGGGCAATATGTGTACTGTTTAATGAGAAAATATTTTGTTCTGTAAACCTTCATCTAAAGTGAGAATAGCAGCACAACTGGAAGAACATAATCGATGTCACTGAATTGTACACATAGAAATTTTTGAAATGATGTACCTTTGGCTACCTATATTTTTCACCAAAAAAAAAAAAAGGTCCTCTGAGGTCGAGAAGGGAGAGTGTTGACATGTTGTGGGATTGTTAACCAATGCCATAAAACAATATGTATACTGACTGTTTAATGAGAAACTGTTTGTTCTGTAAACCTTCACCTAAAGTACAATAAAAAAAAATTTTTTTTTAATGTACAAAATACTTGAATAGTGTGATGGTTAATGTGTGTGTCAACTTAGCTGGCCCGTGATCCTCTGTGGTTTGGCAGTTACGTAATGATGTAGTTTGGCAGTTATGTAATGATGTAATCATCCTCTATGACGTGATCTAATGTGATCAGCCAATCAGTTTTAAGGGGAGTTTCCTCATGGGTATGGCCTGCATCCAATATATATGTGGACATTATATACAAAGCTCATTTGCTTGCTCTGGATCTTGCATCCAGCTCGTCATCATCTGAGACGATAGACAGATAGATACAGATATATATAGCAGTTAAGAAATCAAAAGAAGTATTGCACAGGGCAAATCTGCTGCAAAAGACCGCTTTAAAGTGTTAAAAAGCAAAGATGTAGCCTTGAAGACTAAGGTGCACCTGACCCAAGCCATGGTGTTTTCAGTTGCCTCATATGCGTATGAAAGCTGGTTGATGAATAAGGAAGACTGAAGAAGAATTGATGCCTTTGAATTGTAGTATTGATGAAGAATATTGAATATACCATGAACTACCAAAAGAACAAACAAATCTGTCTTGGAAGAAGTACAACCAGAATGCTCCTTAGGAGCAAGGATGGTGAGACTACATCTCACATATTTTGGACATGTTATCAGAAGGGATCAGTCCCTGGAGAAGGACTTCATGCTTGGTAAAGTAGAGAGTCAGCAAAAAAGAAGAAGACCCTCAACAAGATGGATTGTCATAGTGGCTGCAACAATGGGCTCAAGCATAACAACCAGTGTGAGAAAGGCACAGAACTGGGCAGTGTTTTGTTCTGTTGTACATAGGGTCACTATGAGTCAGAATCAACTTGATGGAACCTAACAACGTGTATGCTTCACTGGTTTCACTTCTCTAGAGAACCCAGCCTAAGACAAATAGTCATTTGAACAAAGATATACAAATGGCCAATGAACATATGAAAATACGCTGAACATCATTTAGTCATTAAGGAAAGGAACTTAAAACCACAATGAAATACCACTTCATGCCTACTAGAATGACTATAATAAGAAAGAAAGACAGTAACAAGAGGTAGCATGGATGTGGAGTGTCTTAGTCATATAGTGTTGCTATAATAGAAATACCACAAGTGGATGGCTTTAACAAAGAGAAATTTATTCTTTCACAGTCCAGTAGGCTACAAGTCCAAATTCAGGGCATCAGCTCCAGGGGAAGGCTTTCTCTTCTCTGTTGGCTCTGGAGGAAGGTCCTTGTCATCAATCATCCCTTGGTCTAGGAGCTTCTCTGCACAGGAACCTCAGGTCCAAATGACATAGTCTGCTCCTGGCACTACTTTCTTGGTGGTATAAAGTTCCCATATCTCTCTGCTCACTTCTCTCTTTTGTATCTCAAAAGAGATTGGCTTAAGACACTAATCTTGTAGACCTCATCAATATAACTGTCACTAATGCATCATAGTGACAGAATTCACAACACACAGGGAAATCACATTAAATGGCAACATGGTAGACAATCATACAATACTGGGAATCACGACCTAGCCAAGTTGACAGATACTTTTGCAGGACACAATTCAATCCACGACATTCCACCCTTTGGCCTCCCAAAATTCATGTCCTTATCATGTGTAAAACCAATTCACCCCATCATATCATAGCAAAAGTCTTAAATCAATTCCAACTCCAAAATCCAAAAATTCCTCTTCATCTGTGAAATCTAGAATACAAGTTATCTGCTTCCAAAGTACAATGGTGTATCAGGCAGGCACAAGCTAGACATTTCCATTACAAATGGGAAAAACTGGAGGGAAAGAAGGCATAACAGGCACCAAACAGGTTAGCAGAACTCATTACATTAGCCCTCAAGGCTTGAAAATAATCCTCTGTTCTCTGAGACCATTCACACAATAGTCCTGCCCTCCAGACTCTGGGTATTGGCCACACTCTCCGGATTCAGAGAGGAGGCCCCTAGGCCCTGGGCTTCATCTCTGCCTTCCGGGCCCATTGGGACGGCAACTCTGCTCCATCAGCTTTAGGCACACCATTCTCCTAGTCCATCTGAGTGGCAACTCCACCATTAGAAACACCAGAGGCCATGGCTGCACCCTTTGAAATCCCTGAGCTCATAGACACACTTTTTGAGACTGAGGCAGCTCAGTTTCTTGTGTTCTTTGTCTCTTCAGCTTCTGCTTCCTGGTTTCTTTGCCTCTCAGCTCTTCAGGACTCACACTCGCATCTGCCTTGCTGGGGCAAGTGTTCCAAAGCTCTGTAGCTCCACCAGTAACTGCCTGGAGGCACCCCACTCCACCAGGAAGCCTCCTACACACAGGCACTCAGCTCTGTCAATCCATGGGTCAGCTCCAGCACCATCTCGCACTGGTCTCCTGGTTCTGCTGCTGCCGGTTCTCTGCTGCCACTCATCCTCTGCCACTGCCGCTCCTCTGTCCATTCACAGTTTTAAAACTGCCTCCACATTTAACGTATCTGTTAGAGCAGCACCCAACTCCTGGTACCAAATTCTGTCTTAGTTATCTAGCACTGCTATAACAGAAATACCACAGTGGATGGCTTTAACAAACAGAAATTTATTCTCTCACAGTCCAGTACGCTACAAGTCCAAACTCAGGGCATCAGCTCCAGGGAGGCTTCCTCTGTTGGCTCTGGAGGAAGGTCTGTATCATCAATCTTCCCTTGGTCTAGGAGCTTCTCTGCACAGGAACCTCAGGCCTAAAGGACACACTCTGCTCCCGGCACTGCTTTCCTGGTGGTATGAAGTTCCCCGCGTCTCTCTGCTTGATTCTTTCTTTTATATCTCAAAGAGATTGGTTTAAGACACTATCTAATCTTGTATATCTCATCAATATAACTGCTACTAATCCATCTTATTACATCATAGTGATACAATATACAACACACAGGGAAATCACATTAAATGGCAACATGATAGACAATCATACAATACTGCCAATCGTGACCTAGCCAAGTTGATAGATACTTCCAGGGGACACAATTCCATCTATGACATGGAGAAACTAGAATCCTGAAACAATGCTTATGGGAATGTAAAATTATGTAGCCTCTTTGGAAAACAGTTTGGCCATTGTCTAAAATATTAAACCTAAACTTACCATATGACTCAAGAATGCTACTCCTAAGTATCTACCCAAGAGAAATGAAAACTTATGTACCTACAAAGACTGAACAGGAATGTTCACGGTAGCATTTTTCACAATAGATAAAGAACCGAAGCAATTCAAATGTCCATTAACTGATAAATAGATGAACAAAATTCCATTGTGTTCATGGATGCAAAACTCTTTAAACTACAAAAAATCATTATAATTCTACACTTAAAAAAGGTGAATTTTATGGTATGCAAATTATACCTCACAAATCAGTCTTAGGAAAAATACAACCAGAATGCTCCTTAGAAGCAAGGATGGCGAGACTTCAGCTCACTTACTTTGGGCATGTCATCAGGAAAGATCAATCGCTAGATAAGGATATCACAGTTGGTAAAGCAGAGGGTCAGCAAAAACAAGGAAAACCCTCAATGAGATGGATTGACACAATAGCCAAAACAATGGACTCAAGCATACCAACCATAATGAAGGTGGCATAGGCCCAAGTAACGTTTTGTTCTGTTGTACGTAAGGTCGCCATGAGTCAGAGCCATCTCAACAGCAACTAATGACAACAAAGCTGCTTTAAAAAAAGAAAAACGTGATAATTTGTATTTGTATAGTTGTGACTAATACCACTATAAGACAACAGACATTTATGCACCTACTATGGCACAGTGGTTAAGATCTTGACTGTTAACCAAAAGGTCAGCAGTTTGAATCCACCGGTTGCTCCCTGGAAACCTTATGGGGCAGTTCTACTCTGTCCTGTAGGGTTGCTATGAGTCAGAATTGACTTGACAGCAACAGGTTTGGTTTTAGGTTTTGGTATGTGTGAGGCAGTGATCCAAGCACTTTACACATTTTAACTCATTTGATCCTCACCACAAATACTACTAGGCAGGTGCTATTTTTATCCCTATTTTGCAGATGAGAAAACTAAGGCACAGAGAGAGGTTAAATAACACGTCGAGTGTTTTTACAGAAAGAAGCCGTAGTGGCGCAATCGCTAAGCACTCATCTGCTAATCGAAAGGTTGGTGGTTCAAACCCACTCAGCAGCTCTGCAAGAGAAAAACCTGGTGATCTGCCCCCATAAAGATCACAACCTAGAAAACCCTATAAGGCAGTTCTACTCTGTCACTTGGGGTTGCTATGAGTTGAAACCAACTCGATGGTACCTAACAACAGCCCAGATTAAGTCATAAATGCGAGTGGAGAGATAGGGTCTCACCTTTAAAAGAAATAAAGAGTTAGAACTTTAATTCTGCTAAGCACCGCCTGACTCAAATCTAGAGTTGATTGAAATGTTTAAATTCTGACATAACTAAAAATAGCTCAATTTTTGCAAGCATTCCTTGACAAAAATAAGATTTCTTTCCCTCTCCTTTCTTCTTTTCTCCTCTCCTATGCCCCAGTTTACGTTGGCTTCTTTTACTCTGAGGCTGAACCAATAACTTCATTTCTTTATTACAAGTCTTAAGACAATTGTGCAAATAAAAAATGGAATTTGACTTGCTGATGTTTGATTATTGATGGGGCCTTTTGAAAACATATTTTGTTCTCTGCAATGCTTTCTCAGAACTGCGCTCCATTCCTCATTGGTTGCCTATTCTGCTTGTTCTTGGCCTCTGTGTTCCTTTTCGATTTTCTGCAGGTTAGCAAGTGCTGCATTGTCTGCTTTTGAAATGTGTCTTTAGGCATGCTTTGTTTGACAAGGAATGCCAAGGCTGAGCTGACAAAGTCTGTTTGAAAATTTTTTTCCAGGTATACAAGATCAGTGAGCCTGTTCAATGTACACTGTGATTAGAATTTTTCTTCAGATATTTATATCAACATTTCAGTTTTAGGGAAAGATGTTTTCTGAGCCTACCTGTCAGACAGAAACTTATAAAAGGTAAGGAACTCCATCATTTATATATTTAAGTGCAGAAATACATTTGTAGTAAAGAGTTGAGGTCTCTCCCCCCTTAAGACCTAAAAGAAAAGAGACAGGTACTGCACCTGGTCACCATTCCTCCCTCTGGCGGGAACAGACCTCTCCTTAGGCCGTTCTGGCCTTCAGACAGGGGAATTCAGTATTTTAATGTGGAAATATTTAGGGGGTTTTAAACATAAGAGTTGGTCTCCTGCATGCTTTCCTATTGAGTGTAGAAGTGAAGCAGCAGAGTGAAGAAAAATAGCTACTGAAGAAAAGTTTGTTTCTAGAAACCCACATATGAAAAATACAACCTGCCAATAGGTGTTTATAAATACCTGTTTCTTTCATCCAAGAACTTTCATATTCAATTCAGTTCAGCAAATAGTCTATCACCAGACTTGTTTCAGGGTACAATACATTTCACCTAAGATCTTTCGGATGAGAGCAGTGGTAGTTCAGTGGTAGAATTCTTGTCTTCTATGCAGGAGATGCTGGTTTGATTCCTGGCCAATGCACATCATGAGCAACCACCACCCGTCTGTCAGTGGAGGCTTGTGTGTTGTTATGATGCTGAAAAGCTTCAGTGGAGCTTCCAGACTAAGACAGACAGGAAGAAAGGCCTAGCATCTACTTTTAAAAATTGGCCAGTGTCATTCTTCGATGGTTACGAGGGTGGGGAGGGAGGAAGAGGATTATTCACTAACTAGATGGTAGACAAGAATTATCTTAGGTGAAGGGAAGGACAGCACACGCCACAGGGGAAGTCAGCACAACTGGACTAAACCAAAGCTAAGAAGTTTCCTGACTACAACCAAACACTTCGAGGGACAGAGTAGCAGAGGTGGAGGTCTGGGGACCGTGCTTTCAGGGGACATCTAGGTCAATTGGCATAACAACGTTTATTAAGAAAATGTTCTGCATCCTACTTTGGTGAGTGGCGTCTGGGGTCTTAAAAGCTAGTGAGCGGCCATCTAAGATGCATTGATTGGTCCCAATCCACCTGGAGTAAAGGAGAATGAAGAACACCAAAGACACAAGGAAAGTATTAGCCCGAGAGACAGAAAGGGCCACATCAACCAGAGACTGCGTCATCCTGAGAGCAGAAGAACTAGATGGTGCCGGCTACCACCAATGACCGCCCTGACAGGGAACACAACAGAGAGTCCCTGATGGAGCAGGAGAAAAGTAGGGTGCAGAACACAAATTCTAGTAAAAATACCAGACGTAATGGTCTGACTGAGACTGGAGGAATCCCAGAAAGCATGGCCCCCAGACTGTCTGGCAACCCAGAGCTAAAACCATTCCTGAGGCCAACTCTGCAGACAAAGATTAGACCGGACTATGGGACATAAAATGATACTTGTGAAGAGTGTGCTTCTTGCCTCAAGTAGGTACATGAGACTCAATGGGCAGCTCCTGCCCAGAGGCGAGATGAGAAGCCAGAGAGGGTCAGGAGCTGGTTGAATGGACACGGGAAATCAGGGGTGGAAAGGAGGAGTGTGCTGTCACAGTATAGGGAGAGCAATTAGGGTCACATAACAATGTATGTATAAATTTTTGTATGAGAGACTAACTTGAATTGTAAACTTTCACTTAAAGTACAACAATAAAATTAAAAAAAAAAAAAAAGCCAATGAAAACCCTATGGACACAACTGATCACAAGTATGACGCAGGACTGGGCAGCATTTAATTCCGTTGTGTATGGGGTTGTCATGAGGTGGGAGCTAACTGAACAGCAGCTAACAATATGACCTTCTAAAAAGAGAGTATATTATTTTAAGATAAAAAATCTATTTTAAAATGCTACTTACTTTTAGAAAATAAAGCTTAGCATATTATAAGAAAGGAGAGTCACCTTGGCCACCAGTTAGTCACCAAGACCCCACCAGTTAGGCTGACACTGATCTATTGGAGGAGTTTCCAAAGAGCAGTATAATTTAAAAAAAAATTGGGAGAGGAAGGCCATGTCAATTTAAGAGATTAAATAATTCTAAAGTGTTTTGGCCCATGCAGAAAAATTAATTTCAAATTTGGTTTACCGAGTGATTAAATCTATTGATTAAAGCAGGCCCAGCAGGTTGTTTACGTGAAAATACTTCATTAGCATTCCAGTTAGCCAGCACATGCAAATGGAACGCTCTACAGTTCCTTGTACGTGTTTCACAATTCAAACTGTTAACTCATTCAAATGGACCTTCTCCTCTGTTAGAAAAATTAGATTATGCTGGACTACATTTGTCTCCGTTAAAGGTTAAATATTAATCACTCATTTAGTTAGCAAATATTGACTCATCATTTACTATGTGCCAGGCACAGCTTTAGGTCCTGGAGATATACCTACGAACCACACAGTCCCCGAACTCAACAAGTTACAGTCCAGGGGTGGCAGAAAAAGAATCAGATACGTTCCTAACAAGATAGAAACAATAAAAGAACTTAAAGATCCCAACAGGTAAATAATAATAATATCAGTCATTTAAAATTCTTTGCAGGATAAGATGAGGTGAATAAACAGATAAGTAGACAAAGTTTGTGATTGTATGTAGCTTTCTAAAGAAAGCATCATAGATGACTATGTTTTCATGATGTATAATCCATGGTTTTTTCCCATGGCAACATTGACCTATCCATGTTCCCTTCTCGATGGACTCTTCTGTCAAGAACAACAAGTTCATACACCACCTGATTCTGCCACTAAAATATATGAATATAAAATGTTTTCCCACTAAAAAACACTGAGACTTGGTAAATCTTTCCTTGTTTTCAAGCGATATTCTGTGATGGTAGTTTTTCTAAATCCAACAAAAAAGGGTGAGGGGACAGAGGAGAAAACAGTGTGCACAAAGGTTATTTTATAATTTACTGAGGTCTGAATGCCAGAGCCTCACGTTCTATGTGCTTATTTTGTCTTAACCTGTGGCCGTTTCTACACACGAAAGAGAGAAAGAAAAGGAGCCCTGGAGGCACAATAGTTCAGCACTCAGGTGCTAACCGAAAGCTTGACAGTTCAAACCCACCCAGAGAAAGATCTGGCAATCTGCCCAATAAAGATTAAAAAACCAAACCTGTTGCTGTGAGTTGGTTACGACTCTTAGCAACCCTAGGATAGAATAGAACTGCTGCCCCATAGCGTTTCCAAAGAGCAGCTGGTGGATTTGAACCCATGACCTTTTGGTTAGCAGTTGAGCTCTTAATCACTGTGACACCAGGACAAGAAAATCCTATGTGGCAATTCTACTCTGTCATACGGGGTTGCTATGAGTCAAAATGACTTGACAGCACCTAACAACAATAAAAGGGAAGGAAAAGATGTGCCTACTATACAGTTAAGTGACTCATGTTTACAGCAAACCAGATAAATGGTGAGTAGCAACTTAGATGGATAGCTGGTCCTAATGTTCGCCTCCACTCACTGAAGACCAGTGACAGTAGAGCTTGTTTGTGGTAGTTTGGCTAACTTGGTGTAGCTGTTTCAGAGTCATTTGCATAAAGAGAAACTAAACTCATGTCAGACAGTTGGAGCATTGCTTTAAGAAATGATGCAAGATCAACCCTGTCATGTGGGCCAGAGAAAGTATCAGAATATGTAATAACGAGATAGGAGAAAAAAAATGTTTTTTTAAGATGGAGGCATATATACGGCCTATCCGTTTCATTTTGTGTTTCTGATAGCTTTCACTGGACACATTATACAGATTCTCTTGTTTTTCTATGGAAATTTCAGAGTTTTCCATGAAGCCCCAAGATGAGAATACCTAATACACTTTGGGAGGTGTTGCTACGCTCACAAATTCAAATGATAAAGAACAAATAGGGCTTTGAAAAACATGTAGAAAACCAACGTACATGTTAATGCCCATGGTCTACCAGCTTAAAATAGAGGGCTCCAGGGAGAAACACTTCAGAATTCCATAACAACACCTACTACAGGACTCATTTCAGGAACAAAGAGTAGATAATCGTTTGTTTTGGAGGCACGCAAGGTGAGCAGAGAATTTGAAAGGTGAGGGAGGGAATATTCTTATTGGGGATAAAATGGAAATTATTTACTCTAGCAATCCTCATTATCCTGTTGATTTGCATCCCACTGACACTAAGAGGTCCTCTTATCTCCCACCCACTCCCCTTCTGCTCTTACAATTCTCTAGTCCCTTTGATTTCATGACAAAAATTTGCAAGTCTGAAACTTACGATATTTCATCCGAAATGCTAATATCCAAGCTCCGTGTAGTGAAAGGAAGAACGAGGAAGGCCCCCATTTTTAAATCCACAGCCAACCCTTAGCGAGAGAAGTTCGACAGGCAGAGTCACATGCCCGCTCATTAATGTGTTATCAGCACAATGTTGTTTTCATTAGCTTTTTTCTAGTGCAGTCATTTCCTGCAACATTCCAAATCCATGTGAACCTAGAATTAAGAACAATATCATTTTAAAACTGCGCCTGATGTGCAGAGAAAATAAAGCCTAATTAACCTTTTTTTTTTTAAGAAATAAATTTTGCTTGTTGTCTTTTTTTGTGTGTGTGGAACAGACATTCCTGAAAAAGAAGATATCTCTTAGACCAGAAATATTCTCAGGGCATGGGAAGGAAAATCCATTAAAGAGTTTAATTCTGCTAAAATAAGATCTCTAGCTGCCTCATGCCCGAGGCAACTCATGCAAAGGGTACCATTTGAAAACTTGAATAAATAGGCTCTGCTGCTGTTCCTTAGCACAGCACTCTGTCCAGTGGTCTACAACTCCCTAAGACTCTGCCTTCCATTCAGCTTCCTGCTCGTCAATGTCACACTGCATAGCAGACTTGAAAGAGTCAGACTGGTTAGAATCCCAGCCTCGGCAAATATGTTAACCGCCGGATCTTGGTTTCCTTGTTGGTAAAGTGAGTAAATACTTGATTTAAAAATTTACCTCACAAGCTTGTCCTAAAAATTAAAATAATTTATATAAAGCACTTAGCACAATGCCCAATACATAGTAGGTACTCAATAAATGTTGCTTTCCTTCCTCCAAAAGTATATCCCTACCCAGGACTTACTCTCCCCGCTAAACTTTTTGGGAGAAAGCACTAAGTAAGGAACAATCCTGAAAATAGGCAATTTATTATGAGCCTATAATCATCCAACCGAAACAGAATACAAACACTAATCTTTTTTTTTTCAAATGTGTGTGCTATACTGATTACATCCAAAGTATCTGCCCTCAATAATTTACCCCAAAGGGAGATTATGCTTGTTGATACAAGCCTTGGGTCTAAATCAACAAGTCAACATTGCTTTTGGTTTCCAATTTGTATGGATTGGGAAGGAACCTAGAGAAGTTCCCAGAGGGTCCTCTTTCTTATAAATCCTTGGGGAAAATTATAGGAGATTTTTACCCTAGGGTAGGAGACTTTTGGTTAGATGTCAACATGGACCATAGCAAAGGTGACTATGTAGCTGCGTACGCTGGCCCCCAGGTCCCTTCATGTAGGTAATCATGACAGATAAGGCATCCATCACCGTGGGATCGACTCCTTGGTAAATAGAGCCTCATCTCTCAGTCCTAGAAGCTGATCTTGTTCTTTCCCAGCCTGGAGGTGAAAGTGAAGGCCAAATTGTTTAGAGTGTTAGTCAGACTCCAAACAGCCTCAACAATCAGTTATAGTCCCAGGACTCAATTCTTTCTCCAAGGCCAGGCTCAACTGAAAATGAACCAAATCCCAAGGCCTGCCTGGAGAGCGTCACTTTACTCTTCTTTATAGAAGATAAGACCCAGAATGCAGCTGAAAGCATACCCTTACCACTCATCAAAATTGGATGGGGAGGTAGGGGTGTGAGGTGAATATCTGTGGGACCGCCAACAGACCACAGTGTGTGATGAAGCCCTAAGATGTATTTGAAGCTCAAGTTCCAAAAGACAATTTAAAAGAAAAAAAAAAAGCCACCTGTCACATGCATATAGCTTGAGCTGTTCTGTTAAAACAGGAAGCCGAATGCTTTGACTGTATCACTTTCTAGTAACAGACAAGAAAAAAGAATATTTTAGGTAGCTCTTAACTCTCCCAGCAAAACAGAATAAAACTCTTGGTCTGATTCCAACCCCATTATCAAAGGGCCATTCACCAGACGTAAAAAAGTGGCTCTTCATCAACTTATCATTAACAACAGCATTACTACCCAATGTAGGGGAACTGCTCTTTTTCCCCAGGGATTTCTTTAATGGGATGCTGGAGCCAGATAACAAGCAGAGGAGCCGATTTGCCACAGGAGGGAATGAAATATCTAGGATGTGTATTCCCAGCAAAGGAAGATGCATGGTACACAATGACCTTCTATTACTGATGCGCTCCTGGCACGCTCGGGAAGGAGGGAAAGGGCTGAGGTAAGGAAAGTTTAAACTTTCCCAAGGCCACCTTCTTGATCTGTTGTTTTTAAAGGAATCTATGCTAATCTTCAATACCCATTCCCCAGTGGCTCTTGGTTCCCGCCCAGCTCTTTCACTTTCCCATTGTGAGCAAGCAGACTTGGCAGTTTGGGAGTGAGCAATACAGCCTGGAATAACAAGACAATGCAGATGAGCATTTTTTGAAGCTAAGATGCTGCTGTTCTTTCTTAGGTTGTCCAGCAATAATAACACACACTTCTAACATGCGTACTATGTACAAGGTGCTATTCTAAACCTTTTATTGGTATTAACTAATTTAATCCCCCAACACATCGAAGAGGTCCAGACCAGACCCATTGCTGTCGAGTCGATTCTGACTCATAGCGACCCTATAGGACAGGGTACAACTGCCCCATACGGTTTCCAAGAAGTGCCTGGTAGATTTGAACTGCCAACCTTTTGGTTAGCAGCCGTAGCACTTAACCACTGCACCACCAGGTAGGTGCTATGGTTTTTCGCATTTTAGAGACAAGGGAGAAGAGACACGAAGAGGTCTAATAACTTATTCAAGGTCACAAAGTTAACACATGGTAGAGCTAGGATTTGTACCCAGGAATTCTGGCCTCAGAGTTCATGCTCTTAAGTAGGATACCATAATGCCTGTCAACCCCACTACTGATAAAATAAGAACAGACAGATTAACACATGACTTGGAACTCAGAAGTTGGGTGCTTCAGATAGACTGTGGATCCTGGAAACTGACAAACTCAGGTTCAAATCCTGGATGGGCTCTACTGTGTATTACACAGTCAAAAAAAAAAAAAAAAAAAAACCTGAACCACTTATTAAACTATCCTAAGCCTCATTTTCCCCATCTGTAAAATGGAGATAATAATAGTGCCTACCTCATAGGGTTGCTCTGAGGGTTAAATACAATATTGCCTGTAAAAGCACATTCGCATAGTTCTAGTAGTATATACAGTGCTCTGTAAATATTAGCTGTAATAACTATTATCATCATTATCATTATTTATTACACATGTGACTTACCATTGTAGGCAAACATTTGGAAGTAATGATCCTTCTTCACTCTCTCCAGGCACCCCCACTGATTTCAAAAGCCCACACATGTGGGATGACGGGTGGGGAGAGGATTAGGGGTATCGGCCGCAGCTAAGGATCACAGCAAAGCTAAGGGGCTCACAGGGACTAAACCCCTCAACCCTGGCTTCATTAGCAAGTTTCTCTAGCTGAGCTAACCCAGCCCATGCCAGTCAAGCATTCCCTTGCAAATATAAATCATTACCCAATAAACCACAGACATACAAGACTGTCCACAGCAGATAAAGCTGTGGGTCAGAGTAGCCAATCCCTGAGGCTTTGGGGAAAGGGAGAGAAAGCAACGGCATTAATTATGTAAACAGTTACTTGGAAAATGCTTTAAGCAAGTGTTTTAGATTCCCCTTTAATTAGGGTAAATAATTACTTCACTTTCATCTTTCAATGAGCTCCCAAGCTCTCCCATGCCCTGTCTTCAAATACCAACTATAAACATACAAAGATTGGAGGAATAAACTAACTGTGTTTGCTTTTAAAGCCACTTTATCTTCCTGGATCTCAGCTTCACCATCTGTACAATGAGAAGATTGGACTAGATAAGTCTCCAAGGCCCCTTCCAGTAGCTTTTCCACAGCTCCATGCTGTGGGTTGGGGCTGACATAATAGCTACACTTTACTCATCTCATGTTCCTTTCTGGAAAGTAGCATAACATTCGAAGATATTAACTGCATTTGTTTAATGAGCTTCAAAAATTGTTTTACAAATACAAACATCAGGACATTCAGCAATTCTTTACGTGAGCCAGTCCCCTGCCATGAAAGAAAACCAAAAAAAACCAAACCCATTGCCGTCGAGTTGATTCTGACTCATAGCGACCCTATAGGACACAGCAGAACTGCCCCATAGGGTTTCCAAGGAGTGGCTGGTGGATTCAAATTGCCAACCTTTTGGTAAGCAGCTAAGCTCTTAACCAGTGCACCATGAACGAAAGAAACCCAAAATAACAGATCTAAAAAATGTCTGGATATTTGCTCAAATGAGGAATGGTTAAAAATAACTGACAATATTCCTGGGAAATGACTATACTATCTCTTTTAATTAGATTTATATTTTGTAGCTCCAGAACTGCAATTAATGGATTAACATTACAGAGAGAGAAATACTGGATAAGTTTATAATAAATAGCTTTCTACCCAACGTAATGGCTCAAAAATGGAATGTATGTCTTACGTAGCTATGAGCTCTCCATCACTAAGAGAAATGGGAAGACTTTCTGTGAAGATGCTGTTGTTGTTGTTGTTGTTGTTGTTGAGTGCCAGCTGAGTTGATTCCAACTCACAGAGACACCTATCAAGGATGCTTAGAGGGAATTGGGATGGTATATGGAGCGGTGTGTGCTGAGCTCATTTTACCCCTTCTATCTTTCCTGACTCCCCTCAGACAGTGAGGAATTTCTTCATCCATGTTCCCCAAACACCACTTACATAGCTCGAGTACAGCACTTCTGGGATCTTACAATTTATGTTTATTGGCATCACTCTCACAAAATCAAGAGTAGCTCATTGTCCTCTGTCCGTCATAGCTCCAAGCACATAGTAAAGTCTCAATAAATATTGGAGGAATAATTTTTTTTTTAATTAATGACCTAAAGAGTTTAAAAAGGCTGTCCTTGCCTTCAGAGAGGCTTGCATTCTAGCTGAAGAGTCAAAAATTCACATAGCTGAAACAATTTTTGTGTAATTATATGTAATACCTTCCACATTGTGCGGGCATAATAAATGTTTGGGAAACGAGTTTATTTGACAGTAATTAAGCAGTAAGTGTTGGCGTGAGTTTATTCTTCAATAAAGGGAGACTGTTGAGACTGGCCTGGAACACCCACCAAAATCTGGCCCTCACCTGCCTAATGGCCACTTTCTCCAAAATACCAGCTAATTCCTCACAGTCTCCCTAACTCACTTGCATTCTCACTCTTGCACTTTGGCTCAAGCTGTGTCTGTAACCTAAACCACCCTCCCTCCTTTATCTAGAGGACCAAGATCTTTCCCTCCCCAGAACTCTGTATCACTCACTTACCACCTAATGTTGTTGCTGTGTGCTGTCAAGTCATTTCCGACTCATAGCGACCCTATAGGACAGAGTAGAACTGCCCCATATGGTTTCTAAGGGTGTAATCTTTATGGAAGCAGACTGCCATGTTATTCTCGCGAGGAGTGCCTGGTGGGTTCAAACTGCCAAACTTTTGGTTTAGCAGCCGAGCACTTAACCACTGTACCACCAGACTCCCTTACCACCTAACAGTATGTCTAATTGTCATCCATTCATTACACACATAGTCACTGAATGCTCAGTATGTGCGGGTTGAGCTAAACTTTGAGGATACAGATGGAGGAGGCATATTTTCTGTCCTCAAAGAGTTGAGTTCACTGGAAGCCAAATATTGTCTATTAAACATTTAATGCAGAATGTCATGATGGAAGCACTAAGGATGCCATCTAACATAGTCTGCAGGTGACAGTGGGTGGTGGAGAAGGAGATTAGGGAAAGCTTTCTGGAGGTAATGTTACAAGAGCTGAAGAACCAATGGGAGTGAGCCAGGTAAAGAGAGGCAAGATCTTTTCAGGCAGAGAAGCATATGAAAGGGCAGCAAGAATAGAAAGCACTGTGAGTTGAATGTGGCTGATGTGTAGGGAAGACAGGAGAGAGGAGCATGGAAAATAAGCATGAGCTGATAAGAAAGAATATGCTATGTTGACAAGCTCATGTTTTATCCTCAAGCAAATGGAGAACGTTTGAAGGATTGTTAACCTGGAAATGACCTGATCATATTTTCTTTTAAAATGTTAACTGAGGCAGGAGTGGATTGAAACAGAGGACAGATCTAGGCAGATAGGCAAGTTAGGAAGCAATTTTGGTGAAATGTGTATGAGGGGCTACGCATATTAAAGCAGTCTCAGTGGGGATGTAGAGGAGAAGGGACAGATAATTCTGAGGAGATTGGATTTAAAGGATTGAGGAAGATTATATTGGGGGTCAGAGTGATTGGGGATTCTGACTAGAACAGCTGAGGGAGTGGGGATGGCATTTACCAAGATAGAAATAGTACAGGGAGCAGGTTTGGTGAGGAAAGTGGCGAATTTTATTTTAGACCTAAGGAGTTTGTGACGCCTATGAGACAGTCAAGTAGGAGGCAGTTAGATACACAAGTCTGAAGCTCAGGAGTAAAAACTAGGATGGAGATATGTATTTGGAAGTCATGAGCAAAGAGGTAGACATAGAAATGATGGAAACCGATAAGATCTCATGGGAATTGTGACTGAGGAGGAACTGAGGAAGGCACTCACCCCATCCCCAACGTGCTCCTCAAAAGCATAATAAACCAAAAAGTTCTCTACCCTGAGGCAAAGAGAGCTGGGATCATCCACCTGTCCCAAGTCCTCACATTCCCAAAGAAAGGACCAAAGATTTCTATAAATGTAAGACAAGTAGGACAGCAGGAGTTTGTCTGCTTTTGATTGATTCTAAATATAAATGCTACCCTTTTTTTTTTTCTATAATTGCAGAAACTTTGAAAGCTGACTTTTGTTGTAAATCTGCTAATCATAACCAACTCTAATTTTGATTGTGTCCTTCCTTCCTTTAATCTGTTCTTTATTTTGCCTGAGGGAAGTAGAGCTGCTGACTTAAAGTTTTAGGTTTTTTTTTTTAAACTGATAATGACTTCACTTTTCTTTCCCCTGCAGTTTGTTTCAGCCAAACTAGTTTATTCTGCTGTTTCAATTTCAAAATTAAAGGAAATATAAACTGAGAAGAAAGGAAAGAAAAAGAACGCCCCCTGAACCTGACTTGGGTCTTAAAGACGCTCTGTGAGGGTTATTCACTTTTCATACACGCCTATTTGTCTTGTCACCGTAAGGCAATCTCATGCTCCCTGAAGGCGAAGAATCAGGTTGTATGTTGTCATGGATTGAATTATGTTCCCCAAAAAACGTGTGTATCAATTTGGCTGGGCCATGATTCCCAGTATTATATGTTTGTCCTCCATTTGGTGATTGTAATTTTATGTTAAAGAAGATTAGGGTGGGATTGTAACACCCTTACTAAAGTCACGCCCCTGAGCCAATGTAAAGGGAGTTTCCCTGGGGTGTGGCCTGCACCACCTTTTATCTTACAAGAGATAAAAGGAAAGGGAAGCCAGCAGAGAGTGGGGGACATCACACCACCAAGAAAGCAGTGCCAGGAGCAGAGTATGTGCTTTGGATCCAGGGGTCCCTCCCTGCACAGAGAAGCTCCCAGTCTGGGGAAAGACTGATGATGACAGGACCTTCCACCAGAGCCGACAGAGAGAGAAAGCCTTCCCCTGGAGCTGGCCACCTGAATTTGGACTTGCAGCCTACTAGACTGTGAGAAAATGGATTTCTCTTTGTTAAAGCCGTCCACTTGTAGTATTTCTGTTAAAGCAGCACTAGATAACTAAGACATACGTGTATATGGGTCCCACACAGCAACTAGCCCAGTGTTCTACACAAAGAAACTGCTCAATGACTATTTATGGAATCAGTGGTTGTTTATACGAGTAGACTCATTCATATGCACACTTCTGTAACTCTCAGAGCCTGTTCCATGCTATTTAACACAATTAAATACTATCCTGTTCTTTGGTTAGTTCATGGGTGTTACCCTTGGAACCTCAATTAGACAGTATAAGCTTCCTGAAGACAGGAATGCTGGCTTATACTTTATCTTGTATTTCGTACCTGAGAGAACTGATGCTCAATAAATGCTTGTTGATTCACTTGTACTGTTCTGTCTAGAAAGAATTTATCGTGCCACATTACACCTTCTGAAAGACAAAAAGAATGTCTGTCTCAGATTGCAGGACTAGAGTAAGCCATTTTGAAGCACACATGACACAGTCCAGGTTTCTGTATGTAGCCTAATAGAGCAATTCATTAAAGAGAGCTTTCACTGAATTAGGCTTCAACGGGCCACACACAGGGCTGCACTGTTACATCACTGTTGGTGATGTACATTTTGTATGCCATTTTTTTAAGCAGCATCGGTAATGTGGTATATTTCTTGTGAATTAAATCATCAAAGGCTTCCAGTTGCAATGCAGGAAATTGCACTCACTGTACAGACATTATGGAGAGAGTGGAGAGGGAAAGAGGGAGAGAAAGAAAAAGCAGAGAATGAAAGGAAGAGACTGTGCTAATCACAAGAAATGTGCATCAATGGACTCAAGCTCAAACAGACCAGGTGTCTCCTCCATATGGATTCACAAAGATCCTTTCCATTCAGAAAACATTGCAGTAAACATTCCTAGAAAGTATCACTACAAAATAACCAGATATCTATAAATAGGCTGCAGAACGAACAACATAGTCTCTTCAACCACATTGATCATTGTTAAGGGTCAACACTGGTTGGCATGCCACATTGTCAAACACAGATGACTGTAGGTTTCCCCTTTCTAAAAGCCCATAGAAAGCACCTGGAACAAGGTGTCAATCAAGAGATGGCGGCCCAAAGAGATAAGCAAGAAGCCTCAGAAGGTGCTCAGCAAACAAGAATCAAATTCTAGGAAGGCTGAGAGGAGCTGTGATGCTGTGAGCCATGGTACAGAAGCGCACTCAGTGATCGGGCCCCAGGAACTGGGAAACCTCTGGGTTATGTGCATGTGGGTGAGGAAGGAATAAGTCTTTCTTCCTTCCTTCCTTTCTCCTTTCCTTCCTTCCTTCTTCCTTTCCTTTCTTTCTCCCTTCCTTCCTCCCTTCTTCCCTTCCTCCCCCCTTCTTCATTTCTTTCTTTCTTCCTTCCTTTTCTTCCTTCCTTCCTCCCTCCCTTTCCTCCTTCCTTCCTTTTCTTGCTCCCTTCTTTCTTTTTTTCTCCCTGCCTTCCTTCCTTTCTTCCTCCCTTCCTCCCTTTCTAATATTTAGAGTTACAGGCATTCTGACAAATAGAATGATCACCATGCTAGTCAGAATTCCAGGTCCAGCACCTGAACATTAGAAAATCTGACTCAGTGGAGTAGCATAGAATAAGCTGACATTCAGTGAGTGCACACACCAGTAAACTGTTATTCTTAAACTTCTTATTAAACGATATTAAAGTATTAAGGTCATTCTGTACCAGTTGGTAAATAGCTACTGTCCCAAGACCCTGACTGCATAATTAAACTGAGTAATGAGGATACATATCAATCATAATAGAAATAAAAATGGGACGTAACTATAGATACATAAGAGAATGCATAAGAGAATACTATCAACAACTTTATGGCAATGTTTTAAAACATAGATAACATGTACAATTTTGTGGAAAGATTTAAATTCCCAGATGGGCTCAAAAAGTTAAAAACTAAATAAACACATAGTAATTAAAGAGGTGACTCAGCAGTCAAATTTCACTTCTCCCCCAAAAAGGCACCAGGTGCTTTAGTTTAACAGTTAGCATTCTCCCAACTCTTAAGAAACCATTATCCCTATCTTATACAACTCTTCCATAGAGTGAAAAAGAGGAGGAACTTTGTCATGAAGATGAAAAGCAAATTTAAATAAGAATGGTGGGATGGATGCTATATTACTCTTTATACTTTTCTGTGCTGTTGAAAAATTTCAAATTGAAAAGAGGGTATGGGAAAGGTATGGGGCTAGCTCACCAAACAGGTCTATATTATATCTATGTGTTATATTCCCAGATTCAAAATTTAATCAGCCATCTCTGAATCAATAACTTCTAATTACCTTTTCCTTCTAATTTAAAGTTTCTATTTCCCAGAATTTCCTAGGGGGTGGCTCCAATACTTCGGACCTACACGTCAACAACTTTTTCAGCCTGGGAGTAACTTTCTCTCACAGACACCCTTTCTTCCAGAGAGCAGAATATCTGTTCTCTCCCACACAATTTCCAGATCTGTGACCATTTGACACATGCCACCAATTGAAGTTTCCAACAGAAATTCATGAAATTCCTACTTTAGGAACCTTTATGAGGGCCCTGACATTCTTCAGATATTAGTCCGACTCCACAGGGAAATATATTTACAAATAGGTCATCTGTATCCTTTCTTCACATATGCATTCATGTATAAATTTATTGACCTAGAGAGAAATCATCTTAGGGAAGAATTAACCCATGTAATGCCCTGGAGAATATATGTCAAAAGGCATGGACTTAGGAAGAGCATGATTAAACTGAGCAATTTCACCTTCTCAGAGTGAAAATTTTCTGCCGTCTGTATTACGGGGCTATGGGAAGAATCTGGAAAGCTCACAGCACAAGTTTCCAGTTGCTTCATTGATCCAGGCAACAAAACTACCTCCCAGGAAGTACACAGAAAGTCAACAGAAGCAAAGTTTAGATGCAATGAGTACGGTAATACTGTTAGAGAGACAATTTTAATTAGAGCCAGGCGATGAAGAAAAATAATTCAACATTAAAACTCAGCATAAAAATATTCTAATTTATGAATCCTAGTATGACGGCTTACATACGATCTCAGACTCAGTCAAGGCCATTTTTAAGGGCTGGATACACAGGACTCTCTTAGAAAATGACTTTATGAATTTGTCTTGAAATTCTTGAAGTACTTTCAATGATCACTCACTCACACACTCCTAATTCTGATAATAAATCATTTTATATTATCCTTCTACACTGTTCTTCAACCCAAATTACCTTGAGGAATGATAACTATCAATTTTCCCTACTGAGGACCCACATAGGGCAAAGAGGATCATATTTAAAATTTAACAGAATTCTTATGTAGAATTCACTATTTAAAGGAAATATGAATTGCATAATTTTTTAAAGGAAGAACTTCTTTTGCGGAGTAAAGTCACTCCATATTCACCTGTTTTTTTATGTAAGAGGACACTGTTGCTTCAGGGTAATTTAATTATCCTTTTTCATTTAAATCAATATTTGAGATAACATTGGCTGTACTGATTTTATGTACATGTTTACGATCACACTGATTCGTAGTAAGTTGTGTATTGCAAAAAAAGTCATATTTTAATGTTATCATTGATCTCCTAGGATGGGCAATGGCTGTCTATTTTTTTCATGTTAATTGTGTTAATTTTTTTACTATATTTTCAGCAAAATGAATACTTTTGTGATGATTGATCACTTTCTCAACCTGAACATTCTGAATTACATGTGTTCTTATTTATTATACGCTACCTTACTTTTTTCTCCACTCGTGATATCCAACAACATTGTACCAGAATCTGTTCATTGATTTTTTTTGTTGTTGTTTTGCTAGAGTATATTACCATTGCTTTCTTCAGTGTTGACATGTCAGATATCTTTATCCAGCATTAAAACGCTGGAGATTTTCTATCTGCTCATTTTATTCATTCAACAAATATTTGTTTCATGTCTACTGTGCAGTGAGTTCAGGAAATGCAAAACCTAAATCAAACACTTGAGACGCTCAGTCTCTTGCTCATTCCTCCCCTTCTTCACCTGGCGAATTCTTACCCATCCTTCAAGCTAAATGCTGCAGAGATGGAGTAGGAAGATGACTGAAAACAGAAAATTACATGTGGCATTAGGGAGGTCCTTGATGCCACATGTAATGAGGACCTCTAATGAAGTCCCTAACAAGAGCACTTTAAGGGGAGTAGAGGGGGGCAGAATCCAGATTACTAGTGATGCAAGTGAGGAAGAAGAGCCAAGGAAGATAGACTCTTTTATTTTGGAAGACTCGTAACAAAATAAAGAAGCAGATATGGCAGTAACTTGAGGGGAAGAAATCATCAAACGAAAAGCTTGTTTTGGTTTGGGAGAAATTTGAGTAGGTTTACAAACTGAAAAGCAAAGAGCCAAATGAAATCCGAACCCGTTGCCACTGAGTTGATTCAGACTCATAGTGAGTAACCCTACAGGACAGAGAAGAACTGCCCCAAAGGGTTTCCAAGGCTGTAATCTTTATGGAAGCAGACTGCCACATCTTTCTCCCTCAGAGTGGCTGGTGAGTTCTAACTGCTGGCCTTTCAGTTATCAGCCTAGTGTTTAACCGCTGTGCCACCAGAGCTCCAAAGAGCCAAATACTGCCATCAAGTCTATTCTGACTCATAGCAATGCAATAGGGTTTCTGAGGCTATGAATCTCTACAGAGGTAGACTGTCACATCTTTCTCCCGCAGAGCCGCTGATAGTTTAGAACCACCAGTCGTTCAGTTAGCAGTGGATCGGTTTAACCACCGAGCTACCAGGGTTCTTTAAAGAGCCAAATAGTTGGGAGAAATTGAAGATAAAGGAAAGACTAATTTACATAGGTAGGCTCACTAGAAGACTTTGTCTTGGGTAGGAGAAACATTTGTTCACTCGGAATATAGGGAAGGAAACAAATATGACAACAACTAAAATCTAGAAGTGGCAAGTAGAGAAGGGAGACTAAGAGAAATGCCCCTTGTTTCCATTGAGAAAAATGGATGGAATCATTTTTCTAAGAAAGATAGATAAGGAAGAGGTAAAGAATTGATGCCTTTGAATTATGGTGTTGGCGAAGAATATTGACTATACCGTGGACTGCCAGAAGAATGAACAAATCTGTCTTGGAAGAAGTACAGCCAGGTTGCTTCTTAGAAGCAAGGATGGCAAGACTTTGTCTCCCGTACTTTGGACATGTGATCAGGAGGGACCAGTCCCTGGAGAAGGATATCACGCTTGGTAAAGCAAAGGGTGAGTGACAAAGAGGAAGACTCTCAATGAGATGGACTGACATGGTGGCTGCAACTATGGGCTCAAGCATAGCAACCATTGTGAGGATGGCACAGGACCGGGCAGTGTTTCGTTCTGTTGTACATGGGGCCGTTATGAGTCGGAACCTAACAACAGCAGCAGAGAGTTTGAGGAGAATAGTAAACTTTGAGAATAATATAGATTGTGTGTCTGTATCTCATTTAGGTCACTCCAGATCCGAAAGTGCTACTGGAACAGCTAACATGGAAAGGAAGCCACACTTTACTGACTATGGAATTCAATGATGCATTCTGTCCTGCCCACTTGTGCTGGCCTCTCTCCTCCTCTTCTCTGACTATTATTTACCCTTCAAGGCCCAGCCCCAATTTCACCACCTCTGGGCAGCCTTCCCTGATCAGTGAAAGTTTATCCTCCCTGAAGGAAACCCATTTCTTAGGTATATGGCCTATCTGGTCTTGGATACCATTTGTCTTTAATATTATCTCCCTAGCACCAAAGTCGTACGATCTTTGAACTCACTACAGCTCCTAGCAGTGCCTGATATGTAGTAAGTGTTTAATAAGTGTTTGTTGATTGATTACTTACCCCTGATATGGAAGTTTTAAAAGATTTGAATAATTACAAGAAAACTGTTCAGTTTTATTTATTCCTCTGTTTAGGACAAATCCTGAGAACAGATGAGAATGCAGGCAGAAAGACCATAATATGGCCCTGGTTAGTAACATAGATGTGACTTCTGAATCTTCACTCTATCCCCCCGCCCTCCCCAATTTCCAATCAAGACCTCCTATTCCCAAGATGGAAGCTCTTGGATTGCTATAAGGCAGGTAGGATGAGACTTTTTCCTCCGAGCACACCTGCCCTTAATCCAACTAAGAACAATAACCAGTTTTTCACATTCCCAAGGCAGAGTGGACAAGAAATAACTGTGGCAAATCAAACCAACTGATTCCTGAAGTCCCTTGCAATTCTGTCATTTCAGAGACCTAAGGCAATAGTACCCCAGCAGGGTATGTCCTGGTCTGAAAATGTGTCTGAATAGTAGCTTTCATACCTTGAAAGCAACAGCTGCCTCTCCAAAGTGAACTGACGTTGTTTAACAGGCTTTCCATGACAGAAGCTACTAAAACAATTCCCTTTGAACCTTGCATTTTACTTTTAAAACCACCGGTAGAGATAACTCTCTCTCAGTCTTGAAGACTGCATAACCTTTAAAACAAGCTTATCATCCAGTAATCCATTTCCAAACCCTGCTAGGGAATCTGGGTTAAGCACAGTATAACAGAGTGAGACTGGGGGCTTGATTGAGTAAGACTTCCTTCTTTATCATAATTGGCAGAGTCCTCACTAGGGAAGTCAGAGCACCTGGTTCTAGCTCTAATTTGTCTTCCTCACATGAATAATTCATGTTGCCTCTACATGACCAAGCCATACAACAGTAGGTACAACACTGGCTGAAGCCTGGTCCAAACAAACTGTCCCTTCCCATCCAGAACGGAGCTTTGGCTTCTGCACATGTGAGAGTTCTTGCTCAAGGTGGGGTTATGGTCACTGAATGTTAAATTAAGGTATTGTGAATTTGGTATTAGCAATTCCCAATTTATTTTATCTAACTAAAGGCTAAGCTCTCTCAATATTTAACCTTTAAAGAAATGCAAGTCCCTTCCTAGTTATAGAAGAATATGTTAGGTGAACACTTTGAAAATGCGTATGTTTTAAGATTTTATAGACCTACACATATCTGAAAATGGAACAGAAACTCAGAGTGATTTTGCTTAAAAAATAATAATAATAAATCTGATCATGTCACTCCTCTGTTTAAAATCTTTTGATGGTTTCCCATGACTCTGAGGACAAATTCCAAAGTCCTTCACATTGCCTAAGAGGCCCTAAAGAATCTGGCTCCTGCCTACCCCTCCAGCCTCTTTTCACCACCCTACCCCTTGTTTGCTGCCTGTACTCCAGCCACATCGGCATTTTCAGGTTCTTAAACCTTCTTGGAAGTCCCTGGGTAAACCAGATGGCTAACGCTCTCAACTGCTAACCAAAGGATTGAAGGTTTGAGTCTACCCAGAGGCACCTCAGAAGAAAGGCCCAGTGATCTTCTTCTGAAAAATCAGCCATTGAAAACCCTACGGAACACGCTTCTACTCTGACACACCTGGGTTCGCCATGAGTCAGAGTTGACGATGGCAGCTGGTTTACCGGTAAACCTGCTCAGGGGCTTCTCATAGGCTCTTCCCTGTTTTCCCTCTGCCACCTTTTGTATCCAACCCTGACTCACTTCTGCTCATCCCTCAGGCCTCAACCAAAAGGTCACTTTCACAGATGAGTATTTCCTGACTTCAGACTAAGATTCACAGACCGTTCCCCCCTTCCCCCTGATATTCCCTGGTTATATAGTCTGTCATAAAACAAGTGCTTTTTCTTTTTTCGGTCTTCTCTCAATTGTAATTAAGTAGTTCCAGACTAGACGGTAAGCTCCAAAAGGAACCCTATCATATGTGTTCACTCTGTATCCCCAAAACTTAGCATAGTACTTGACGAAAAATAAGGGTTGCTTGAATGCGTGATGAACAAACAAACGAACAGACATGAATGGGGCTCCACAAAGATGTGGCTACACCAAAGCTCAGCTAGTAAGTTCTCAGATAGTTGGCTTGTTTGTTTAGTGAGATTCTTGCCAGGGTGGAGGGACTAGAGAGCTCACCTGAAGGAATAAACAGACTGTGAAGAAGTGGGCTTCTCCACCACCTCCCTGCTCCAGGCTGTAGTCTGAACAGCTGCTCATTTGTTTCAGCATTTGGACACTATGTCAACTGACAGTTGATCAGCTAAACACATGAATTGTCAACATCTTCTTGAACTAGGGCCAGCACTGAAAAGGCTTTGTCTGCCATGAGACAAAGAAAGGGAATTGAGAAAGTGAAGAGGCCTGTGTGACTGAGGACAGTTAAGGCAGAAGAGATGGGCAGTGGATGTGGCTAGGGCAGGATAGAGATGCGAGGTGCCCATGGGAACCACACTCGAGCCAGGCCATGACATGTTGGCTCGAGAAGGCAGGGAGGCTGTATAAGGGGTGGCTGGGGTAGAAAAGGATAAGGAAGCATTTAGGAGTGGGGGATCAGTGAGAATCTAGGGCCGGGTATAGAGAGACTGCAGGGGGTGGGGGAAGTGCTGAAAGGGGCAGAATAATAGCAATTTAGTAGTTGGAAGTTAAAAAAAAAAAAGAGGAAAAAGAAAAACTGGAAACGTAGCAACCCTCACGCCTACCTGTGTACAGTAAAATGAGCTTTCCTGTCTTCTACTTCAAGCAAAGAAAGCAGCTCTAAGCAAGGGCAACCCTCTTGACTTCATTCACCTAGAAGGGAAGGAGAGAAGAAGTGAAGAGGGATGAGCAGTGTCTGGCCACTCCTCCATTTCTCTGCTCCAGAGAGGATCACGCAGCCCAGTGGAAGACAGCCTCATCCAAGATTGCGCCCCTGGACACAGCTGTGGGGGCTCCTCCCACTCCTTGGGCCCTAACAAAGCACACAACTTGACTTAGTGTCACCACTGTGCCATGCCACTGAACATACGGTGCCCCTGCCTGAGAACTTTTCCCCACATCTTCCCTGGCCGGAATCCCCCACCTTTGTGAAGCCACCATGTTTCAATTAGGGCATAGTTGGAGATAATGGAATTCATTACCATTGGTTTTGCTAACAGGGCTTTAAATAGTGTATAGACTCATAGGGAGGACTGGAGAAACTGACTCCATTCTAATCTTCAGGAAATAATCCCAAAGCCCTGCCTCAGACCTGGGCCACCGCAGGAGCTGCTGCTGCCGCTGGCATGGTCGGGCACCTGGAGAACCAGAAAGCCACTGCTAAGCTGCTGACTGCAAAGCCGTGTTGCCTCTGCCACAACCAGCACCAGCAAGATGGATGCCCTGTACTCTGCCTCTCAAAGCCCAGTGGGTCAGGGCAGGACACTAGGTCCTCTGCTACAGCAGAAAAACCAAGTGCTCCCAATCGTGCAGCTGACAGAACCTCAGCTCCATCTCAGGGTGCTCCATTCCTGCCTTCAACGTCTCGCTCAGAGACATCTGACTGGGGAAACCTAACTCTTACCCAGAACTAGCTTTCTGGCCTCTGCAGTTCAACAAGCCCATGAATGCTACACAGCCATGATGGAGAGAAGACATAGCTCTACCAGACATGAAAGTGGGCATGTAGAAGGAGAAGGGGCAGACAGAGGGAAGGATGAAAACTAACTCAAAGGATAGAATCAGGACTATTTCCACCTGATGCCACTAAAGAACACGACCAATTAGCCAGGAGAGATTTGGTAAGGCCATAACTTGAAAATCCCTGTCATACTAAAAAGGTCTTGGAATTAAATTGTTGTTGTTAGCTGCCATCAGGTTAGGCCAAATTCATGGTGACCCCATGCACAAAAGAACAAAACACTGCCTGGTCCTACATCAACCCCACGATCGGTTGGGGACCTGACCATTGTGATCCACTGGGTTTTCATTGGTTTATTTGCAGAAGTAGATCTCCAGGCCTTTCTTCCTTGTCTGTCTTCATCTGGAAGCTCCGCTGAAACCTAGTCAGCATCATAGCAATAGGCAAGTCTCCACTGACAGACGGGTGGTGGCTGTGCATTAGGTGCATTGGTCAGGAATTAAACCTAGGTCTCCTGCATGAAAGGCACAAGTTCTGTCACTAACCACCAATGCCTCTGGAATCAAATACATGCTAGTTACTCTGTGATTGCCCTGAGCTTCATTTTCTCTGCGTGGAAAAATTGGAATAGTAATATTTAGTAGAAACTTTTCCTATTTCTTCCTTGCCCAGGGCTGACTTATTAGGCACAGTAGACACAGTGCCTAGGGCCGTAGTACTTTTAGCGACCCACAGAAATGATTTAAGTTCTTTGAAAGTCAGAAGAAAAAAATATCATATGATTTAACCCAGATGATATTCATCCTTATACCAATTCAGTCATAAAATATGACTTACAAAGGCATAAGTGCCTAGGGTCCTGAAAGCCATAATGAGTCCCCACTCTCCTTTTTTGGAGATCTATCTCTCCCCACACCCCATCTGCATGCTTACAGCACTGAGTCCTTAGTAGCCATTTGTACAGGTGACTCTGCTCTAGTAGCTTGATTGTACCAAGACTGTATGCTTGACTCAAACTGGGCTAATCAGACTCCACTCAATTCTCACCCTGGACTTGGCTGACTGGTTTGGGGGAGGGGAGGGTGAGGAGTAATTGGGGATGAGCCACCTGACTCTAGTTGGTCCAATCTGTCTCTTCCTCTTGATTTTGGGTTTGATTCTGATGTCCAGCCAGAGTCTGGCTAGTTTCCTGACAAGAGAAGATAAAAACTTGAACACTGTAGAATATCTCCCAGCATGTGGGCTTAAAGCAGAGAAAACCAATTTGAGAGAGAAAAATATACCCTAAAGGAGCAGAGGCCCAAGATAAAAAGAGTCCCAGAGGCATTCTAATTCCCAGGCTCCAATTTGTTTCTGTGGCTGCCAGCGTCCCATCCCTTAGATTCTCTGAGACACCAGCAGGGCAGACTAGTGTAGTGACATAGGGCTTGGATTCAGGAGCCAGGCTGACTGCATTCAAAGCTCAACTCCACTACTTCCCACTTCTGCGGCCCTAAGCAAGTTACTTAACTTCCTTCTAACTCCATTTCCTCCACCATATTACAGAGGTGTTGTGAGGATGAAGTGATCTATTAAAAGTGCTTATAACATGGAATAGAATAGAGAGCACGGACCCATACACATATGGTCAATTGATTTTTGAACAAGGTGCAAAAGCAATTCAATGGAGGAAGGAAGGTCTTTTTAACAAATGGTGCTAGAATAACTGGAAATCCATATGCAGAAAAATAAAAAAAGACTCCCAACCCGTACTTTGCACCGTATACAAAGATTAACTCAAAATGGATCATAGACCCACGTGTACAACCTAAAACTATAAAATGTATAGAAGACAATATAGGATAAGATCTCTGTGACTTAGAGTTAGGCAAAGATTTCTTAGATATGACATTAAAAGCACCATCCATAAAATAAAAAAATTGATTAATTAGACTTCATCAAAATTTAAAACATCTGCTTTTTGAAAGACAGTTAAGAAATCAAAAGATAAGCCACATATTTGTAGAAAATACTTGCAAGCACATATCTGATAAACAACTTATTGGCTATATAAAAACTCATTAATAAAAGGACAAAGGACACAATTTTTTTACAGTAGGCAAAAGATTTGAACAGAGACTTCACCAAAGAAGATACATGGATAGCAAATAACCCCATGAAAAGATGCTCAACATCATTACTCATAAGGGAAATGTAAATTGAAGCCACAATGAGATACCATTGTACACTATTAGAATGGCTACAATAAAAAAAGTCTAAGAATACTGATGGCTGGTGAGGAGGAAGAACAATTGGAACTCTCACCCATTGCCAACAGAAATGTAAATGTATCAGAAGAGTCTGGCAGTTTCTTATAAAATTAAACATACGCTTTACATATGACCCAGCAATCAGCCTCATCCAGTCAAAGAATATATAAAAAGCATCTTCTATGTAACCAGGCACAATTCTAGGTTCTGGTGAAGGACAGATTTTACTTCTTGGAGCTTACATTCTAGTGGCTCCACCAAATACTGGCTATATAATCTTGGGTAAAGTTTTCTCACCTCTTGTCATAGATAATGTATATAGGCGCATAGCATAATATATGGCCCATATTATGCACTCATTAAAGGGTAGCAATGTTTAGTAGTTATTATTACCCCCTAGTATCATCACTTTTTCCAGAAACACAAAAAATCTGAATCTTCATGGTCTCGGGGAACATCTAGCTCAATTGGTATGACACATCTTATAAAGACAATGCTCTACATTCTACCTTGGTGAGTAGTGTCTGGGGTCTTAAAAGCCTGTGAGCGGCCATCTAAGATACTTCACTGGTCTCATTCCTTCGGGAGCAAGAGAGAATGAAGAGAACAGGATACAAGGAAAAGATTAGTCCAAAGGACTAATTGTCCACAGCTACCAAGGCCTCCACCGGACTGAGTCCAGTACAGCTAGATGGTGCCCGGCTACCACCGCTGACTGCTCTGACCAGGATCACAACAGAGGGTTCTGGACAGAGCTGGAGAAGGATGTAGAGCATAATTCTAACTCACAAAAAAAAAGACCAGATTTACTGGCCTAAAAGAGACTGGAGAAACCTCGAGAGTATGGCCCCCAGACACCCTTTTAGCTCAGTGGTGAAGCTACCCTCCGAGGTTCACTGTTCAGCCTGGGAGTGGACAGCCCCGTAAAACCAAATGAGACTAACGAGGTACAGGAGTCCAGTGACAAGGGCCGGAAGGCAGAAGGGGACAAGGAAGCTGGTGATAGGAAATCCAAGGTTGAGTAAGGATATTGTTGATGTGTTGTGAGATTGTTAACCATTGTCATACGGCAACATTTGTAGTAACTGTTAAATGAGAAACTGTTCTGTTTTGTAAGCCTTCATCTTAAGTGAGAATAACAGCACAATTGGAAGAGCGTAGTCAATGTCACTGAACTGTGCATGTAGAAATTTTTGAAACGGTGTATCTTTGGCTATGTGTATTTTCACCAAAATAAAAAGGTTGAGAAGTTAGAGGGTTACTATGTTGTGGGGTTGTTAACCAGTGTCATAAAACAACATGTGTACTACTGTTTCATGAGAAACTATTTGTTCTGTAAGCCTTCACCTGAAGTACAAAAAAATATTAAAAAAAAAAAAAATCTGAATCTTGACAAAGAACCTACCACTCATGCCTGCCCACACCATTAGATGGAGCCATTTTTCTCATCTGCCTGGGACACATCTTCCTAGATCCAGGCCCTGCATTAACCAGGGAACTTAAACTCCATATCCATCAGTTTGATTTCCCCGAGACAAGTCAGGGACCACATCCACCTCTGAGTTGGTGTGATAACAGGAAGTTCTTTTTCTTTTTTCCTAAATGTGTGGGCCTTTACACAAAGAATACAGAGTCTCAAGGTATGAGTAAAGTAAAGGAAATGTGAACACTGCCTGCCATCCTACCTAGATCTACTGGTGAAGAAAGAGGAGTATCATTAGTCAAACAGAACCTAAGGGGTTCTGTTTCTCACCATTCAAAGCAGAGTACCTCAAGATAAAAAGATGGAGTTGCTCCAGCCAGGGCTGACATGTACAGATGTACAGTATGTGAACTGCACAAAGGTTCCTAGCTGAAGAGGGGAGTGAGAGATGAAACCTAGCTTTGGTAGGGCTGCAACTACTCAGACGAAGGGGTACCTTGGTTACTCAAAGGTACCATATGCTTGTCACTATACAAGGAGTGTAAGGCTGAGTTGACCCAGAAGATCATCTTTCCCTAATTTGCGTAAAGGTACTTACATGGTCCAGCAGTGGCCCTGGTTTAAACAAGCACTGTGACTTCAAGCACCTGGAGTTGATCCTGAGTTGGGATGGGAGAAGAGGAACTCCATCAGTGGGCTTCCAGAAGTGTACGGTAGTCACATGGACAGCATCGGTCTATTACCTATTGCTTCAGGCTACAGAGAGACAGCTGACCCTCTCTATTTATCAGGCATATCAAGTTTGGTCGTGATTTATTTTGAGAAGTCCAGGCATTCAGGAGCTAAGTTGCCAGCCACACGTGACCCACCAATCCTTTTAAAATAATGCTTAAAATCCAAGTATATACATTGTGCAAACGGTTAAGCACTCCACTACTAACAAAAAGGTTGGCAATTTGAATTCTGGCAATCTACTTCTGAACGATCACAGCCATTTAAAAACCCTATGGAGTGCAGCTCTACTCTGAGACACATAATGGTCACATGAGTTGGCATAGACTCAACAGCAACTGGTTGTCATATATACATACATGTGTGCATTTGTACCTAAATACAAATTTCTTTTTTATAGTTCATTTGCCTCTGCCACCACTATATTAAAGCTTGAGTGTTTCAACTACAGGGTCGCTATGAGTCAGAATCAACTCCACGGAATGGGTTTGGTTTCAACAAATTTGGAGGATAATCTGGAAACCAAAAACAGAAAGTCTTACAACAAAGCAACATTGACTTGGAGAGTCTAGACTTCAAAAAGGGATCTCGCCAAGTACCTGATCACACACCTCCTTTCGTTTGCCTCTCTAAGGTAGCTTTCAGTTCCTGTTCTTCTCCCACCGACCTGATTTCCCTTCACTGTGGATTCTTTAAACTCAGCCCCTTGCCCCTGCTCAAAGATCATTGTATTTTATTTGGGTATCCGTTACAAAGCATCCTGCCTCAACTCAAACTTGTTAGAATGCCTTGAACCTTTTATTTAGCTTCCTTGTGCCTAAGCCTTCTCTTTCATCAAAGTGGCTTAATATCACCTGTCCTACCTTTCGCAAATAGGATAAACTTAGATAGAGACAGGTAGCTGCAATTCCAACTTATGATGACCTTATGTACAACAGAACAATACATTGCCCAGTCTTGCATCATCCTAATGATTCCAAGCATGTTCCAGTACACTGTTACGGCTATTATGCCAATCGATCTCACTGAGGGTCTCCCTTGCTTTAGTTGGCCCTCTACGTCACCAAACATGGTGTTTCTAGTGACTGACCCCTCTTGATGATGCGTCCAGCACAAGTCCAACAGGGCAATCTTCTGCTGTGATGCATAAGGTTTTCATTGGCTAATTTTCAGGAGTAGACAGCTGACCTTTCTTCCTAGTATGTTTAGTCTGGAAGCTCTGCAGAGACCTGTCCACCATGGATGACTCTGCTCGTATTTGAAATACTAGTGACATAGCTTCCAGCATTATAGCAATGTGCAAGCCACGACAGTACCACAAACTCACAGACAGGTGGTAGAGGATGAATTTAGGTAATCAATATGACAATGCCTTGTCACCCATGAACAAGGAGGAAGGAATATTTAGATTTCACATCTATGAAGAACCATTTTGTGCTCCTTATAGGAGCGCCTTCCTTTATACAGTATTCTTCAAAAGTTTCTTGTGAATATAGTCCAGACTGAAAAACTCTAGCGGTATTTACCACTTAAAGAAATCTTGTGGTGGGAAGTTTTATTAAACAAGGGCTAGCCCAGCAGATAATCACCCCTGATTTATCTGACCTTCCACATTGGGTTAGCTGAGATGATGGTGATGATGACAGTAATCATTATCTGACAGCAATCATTATTCATTTAACAGTTTGTAGGTTTTCAAGCCATTTTCACACACTTCTTATCTGACACAGCTAACCACCTCAAGGAGATAGTGGTTGGTTGTTATAATCCCCATCTGACAGATGAAGAAGCTGAGACTCAGTGAGGCTAATGATTTTCTAAGTTTATGCAGCTAATGGATCTGTGCAGAAGGCTCAGACAATGTCAAAGCTCTTAATCTTGTTGACCGGTACCGAACAGCTCAAGGACCAAAAAACCGGAATCGTCTGTGGTCTGCAGGAATGCAAATAATTTTCTCTAAGTGTTCATGGTCTCAAAACCTTAAAATGCTAAAAACAAAGTTTCCAACACATAAAATTCTAAATGAATAGAGGAAACTGCTGACATCTTCAAAGCAGAAAGGCAATAAATGCAGTATCACAGTGATAAAAAATGATTAAATGCTAATTGTACCAGCTGAGATGTCATCATCAAATTTTACCTTAACAGCTACAATGAAATAGTAGACTTATGAGCTACATTATGTTTAAGTGCATCCTGCCAGAATCTTTGTGTTTTTCTACCAAACATAAAAAAGATCTTAAATTGACTTCATTTGAGGATGGAAATGAGAAAGATAAAATGGTGATGTCACCTATACATATGGTGGGGAAAGGGGGCCTTGATGACCCTTGGAAAAACAGCCAAGGCCTGTAGTTTCCGAACATCAATTTGGAGAATATTTAGACAGAGAAGCTAAGGATCCCTGGTGGAGCAGTGGTTAAGCACTTTGCTGCTAACCAAAAGGTAAACGGTTCAAACCCACCAGTCGCTCCATGGGAGAAAGATGTGGCAGTCTGCTTCCATAAAGATTTACAGCCTTGGGAACCCCATGGGACCATTCTACTCCGTCCTGCAGGGTTGCTATGAGTAGGAATCGACTCAATGGCAATAAGTTAACAGGTTAACCCTTCTATTGGTGAGATTCTAGATAAAACTTCTGTGTGAATTCAACCTTATCTACCGTCCCCCAAAATATGTAGGACAGCATGCGGTGCAGGTATAGTCCACTGCCAGAAAGAAAACATCCTACTTTGAGCTGATTCCCAGCTCACATTAGACTCTGAAGAATGGTCAGAATATTTCTTCATTGGTCAATGGTGCCAACTTCCAGTTCATATGTAGAGAGTCTTGGATGAATGCCCAAGAGTCTTGGATGGATATCTAATTCCCTTCTTCCTTGGATCCCCCTTCTTTCTCTTCTGATTTTCCACCCTCCCCAGAGTGTCCCAGAGATATCCTGGTTTTGCACCCCTTGGTCCAAACCACAGAGACCATAATTCCTGGCTCAGTCTGAGGAGCGCAGTTATAGGGGATCCTTTAGTCAATAACTCCCTCAAGTTCTCTGTAGGAGCTATCTGTGATCTTTCAGCTTCTTCTGTATAAAACCTCTATGAGACAAAGAAGACTTTCTCTTGGCTGTATAGGTAGTTTCTTATAGCTATCTATACTGGCTTATAGTAGGTCATGCATTTTAAGATAAAAGTTTTCTATCCTATCATTAGCGTTAGAAGGAAGGATGAGTAGCGGACAAGAAAACCCCAACCTAGCAAATATACCTAAAGGCATGTTTATTCTTCCAAAGCCATCTGTTTTTTTGTTTGTTTTTGCATAATCTGATTCAAATTTTCTGCTCCCACCCTCCCCCCATATACCATATGATTTTCTTAGTCATGAACCATAGGTAGTTCATTTTTTCAATTGACGGATGTTGTTTATAAAGTCTTCATCAACATCCATTTTCTGTTCGTTTGCCAAATTCTAATACCTGTTGCCATCAAGTCAATTCCAACTCATAGCAATCCTATAGGACAGAGTAGAACTTCCCTGTAGGGTTTCCAAGGCTGTAATCTTTACAGAAGTAGATGGCCACATCTTTCTCCCATGGAGCAGCTGGGTGAGAACAGCCGACCTTTTGGTTAGCAACCAAGTGCTTAACCACGGAACCACCAGGGCTTCTCTGACAGCTGATATAAATTCTGATAAATAAATTCTGATAGCTGATATAAACAAGCAACTCTGTGTTGCCAGAAGTGATCAGGGCCTTGCTGAAGTCTTGATGGGTTAAATTGGTTTGTAGTTGGATTGTTCTGAACATCCATCACCAATGCAAACTAGCAAGAGACTAGGTCATCTTCCAGACTATGCCTTTTCATCGCACATAACAGATTTCAGCTTTTTTAAAATTTGTTGGTGTTTGACAAATTCCTGTTCAAAGGATTCTAAAAATGAAATATTCCAAGATACTATGCCTTTCTCTAAAACTCTGAAATCAAAGGGAACACGGTATGATCATGTACAACAGTCAAGGGTTCTGCATTCATATATGGTCTGAGAAAATGGGTTCACTTGCTCATACAGTCAAACAAACATTTGTTGACTGCCTATTATTTGTTGGGAACTGTGCTAGTGGTGCAGTGGTTAACAGCTTAGCTGTGAACCAAAAGGTCGGCAGTTCGAATCCACCAGCCGCTCCTTGGAAACCCTATGGGGAAGTTCTACTCTGTCCTATAGGGTCACTGTGAGTCAGAATTGACTCATTGAAAACAGGTTTGGTTGGTTTAGGTACAAAGCCCTGGGGATACAGCACAGAACAGAATAAGACAGATTGCATACTTGCCCTTGAAGTGTTTGAGGAGAGAGAAGAAAAAGTAAATAAACAAACTAAAATAAGTATGAATCTTTTCAAGATTAAGAAAGAAGGAAACAGGGGGCTGAGGTATAAAATAAAGGAGGTGGGATACAACTTTAGGTAGGATGGGGAGGAAAAGCTACTCTGAATGGGTGACATATAAGTTGAACCATAAAAAATGTAAAGATGTCAGCCATACGGAATTAGGGAAAGAACGTTTTCAGAAGAAACAGCACACCCAGAGTCCCTGAGAAGTGAAAGAACTTGGTGGGTTCATGAAGTGAAAGGAAACTAGTGTGGCTGGAGTATGGCGAAAGAGAGTTAGGCAGGGGCTAGATTATGTAGGATACTGAAGGCCATGATAAGGAATTTTTATTTTATTCTGAGAATGATTGGAAGCTGCTGAAGATTTAAACAGGAGAGTGGCATGATGTCATTTATGTTTTAAATTGCTCTTGCTACTATACAGGAAATGCAGGAGGGGCTGGAAGAGGGAATGAGTAGGAGTGGAGAAACTATAAATCTGTAATAATTCAAACAAGAGGTAATGAGAGCCTGGGATGGGAATGTAGGCATGAGATAGGAAGAAGAGGACAGACTCAACATACATTTTTGAGGTAAAATCAAAAGGACTTGTTGGTAAATTATATGTGAAAGATGAAGGCAAGAGAGGTATCAAGGATAATTCCAAATTTCTGGCTGGGTGGTTGGTGGTGCTGTTCATTAATATGATGAAAATTGCCCCAGTTTCATATGTTCTAGTGCCAGGCCTATGGAGTAGTGATGTTCTTGTACATGTGAGGCCCTTAGGAGTTCTTACATTTTCTTTATAGTGGACCTTCCTGTGGGGAGGGCCTTCTTGATCCTTTTTCACTCTCTGGGAGCCAAGAAAACACAAGATGGCCAACACAGTCCAAAGGAAGTCTGAGAGCTGTCTTGGCCCCTAATACTAAATGCCTCAGCCCAGCTAGTACACAGATAGAGTCCTAGCAGCCAAACCAACTGTAGCACAATTATGATCATAAGAATAAAAAACTAACCACGTAAAATCACATTTTTTTTCAGGCGATTCATTCTTGGATGCCAAGCCTTGGGCATGAGTTGCATTATTTGGTGAATTAAGCAGAATACGTGTACACACACGCATAGTCCTCTGGTAGCAAGTTCTACAAAGAAAGCCCAAATCAGGAATAGACAGTTATCCATCTGGCAGGGAAAATTGACTCTCTTGCAAAAGGGCACTGAGAGATGAACTTAGTTAGGGTCTGTGCCCTGGCAGATGGGTTTCTCCATTGAAATTAATTTCTAAAGACCTGCCCAGCCAGTTCAACTCAAAGCCATTAGCTGAAAAACGAGAGTACCAATTGAAGGTCATCATCATCTTAAGGGAGATTGTGAGGCTGAGCTGATGTCTGATCAATTAAAATAGCTTTGGGGGCTGATACCATTTATGCTTTATACCACAGGGTTCCAGATTTCTTTCCTATTGTCCATGTGGCTCTTAATGGGAACACAATTAGCATGGAGTCATCGATCATACTTTCTTCCTTCATCAGCTTACACCATCAGTATTTTCACGTCATGAAAAATCTGGTTATGAGAACTGTTAAGCATAAAGACGTTGCAAAAGAGTAACTAGAAGAAAACTAAAGGAGGAGTGGGACGGGATGAAATACTTCATTACATTGCTTTGAGTCTTACTGATTATCAAGGCACCATTTCTAGGAGAAATGGGAAACACTTCAATGAGAGACACCTAAAACGGGGATCAAGCATTGCACCTCTTTAGGAAGTGTGTGTGGAAAACCAAATCCCACTTCCCTGACGCCAAACTGTAAAGATCAATTGCAATTCAAATTAATTCAGTTCACCTACACATGCAGTACTTCTTCCTCTGACCCTAACCACCAGGGCTAGTCACATCTCAAGTTAAAGGGCACAGTCCTCAGGAACCCATTGCAAGCTTGGAAGTCCTCCACAACACCCTCTCTTCTGACCTGCTGACTATAAATTAGGGTTTTCCCACTACCTCTTGAGGATATAAGTTATGCTTGGAGATTTCCAGGGCTCCCCTCGCTGCTGACCTGCTGACTCCCACTACACCCTCAGGTTTGATAGTTCATTAGAACAACTCACAAAACTCAGAGAAAGCACTGTACTTATGATTACAGTTTTATTATAGTAAAAAGAATACAAATGAAGAGCCACATAGGGCAAAGCCTAGGGGGGTCCCAATGCGGAGATTCTCTGTCCCAAAGGAGGTGCTACCTTTCCATGCGCACCATATCTGTCACCAGCTATGAAGCTTCCTGTCCAGAACATTTACCGAGGCCTCATTATGTAGACATGATTGATTGAATCACCCCTCCTCCCCTGAGGTTGGGCTAATATAGGTAGTGGTCTTTCTGGCTTGGCCCAGCCCCAACCTGAGTCACTGTATTAGCATAAACTCTCAGGTGTGGTCTGAAGGTCTCATCAAAGACACTTTAATCATTGGTTTTAGAGGTTATCTCTCAGAACCAAGGGCAAAGACCAAAATCTTTGGGTAAAGTTAAATTTTTTACCCCACAGGAAGGTAATTAAGTGTAAGACAATTCTACAAGGTATTTAAAACAACCAAAGTAAGAAAGCATAAATCTTAAAGTTAAAAACTAGAACTCAGAGACTTAGGAGTGTGAATTTATTTTCTTATTAAACCTTGTGATCTGTAAAATAAATAATCTATTTCCTAAAGATTAACAAAATCTACATTAATCAAAGCCAACACATTGATTCTGAATAGATTTAATGTACTTTATGTTTATTAGAAACTGAAGAAAGCATTATTCTATTTATGGATTGATTAGTATCTTCCTAGCTCTGTAAATATTTATATCTATAAGGATATCAGTAATGAATGCCAAGCAGTTCACTAATAATTTTCAATGTCTTCGAGAAGTAGTATTTTTGTCTGGCCCCAGGGGGTAAAAGACATTATTAAAATAGTATAAAAATTTACAACAAATTCTTCCTCCCTACCTCCTGCACCACCCAAAAAAAATCCCTTTGCTAAAGGAATACCAGTTTTTCCTGAGTTCTTTTTCTCCTTAGGCTAGGGATCATCCTACTTCCTTCTCTTTTCTCCACCAAAGGTTCTTCTCATACTCCACTGGCCATGAGGAGTTATGAAGGCACCTTAAATAGATAGCTCACTAATTCGGTCAATTGACCTATCTTCACCTTGTTTTTGCAGATAGGAACCCTTGCTTTCTCTGTGCTGTACTCTTTACTCCCAAATATGTCTCCTCTATCCTAATACTCTCTTCTGAAATTTATATTCAATTTCCAAAGCCAATTTGAAACAGACATCTCGCTCCACATAATGTTCTAAATTACTATTTCCTAACCTAGTGATTCACAGAATGTTAATTGGTGTTAAGTTTCGTTTATTTGTTCATTTGATTATTTTGAAGGTTCTCATGATAAAATATATTTTGGTAATGTTGGTTTAAGTAAAATCAGACAAGTTTTATTACCGTAGAACTTCTAAGAACCTTTAATAACCTAATCTGAATTGTAGTTTTGAATCTCTAACAGAAATTATCATATAGGTTATCATATGGAGCTTTTCCTAAGCTTTGTTGTTGTTATTATATGCCATCAAGTTATCTCCCAGCTCATGGTGACCCCATGCACAATGGGATCAGACCATTGTGATCCACAAGATCTTCACTGATTGATTTTTGGAAACAGATCACCACATAACCATAAAACACTCTTTGGTATGGAGTCCTTTGAAAGACTGTGTTCCAACAACATATTCTGTATGCTCTAAACTAGTGCTTCTCAGATTTTAATGTGTATTTAAATCACCTGGGGATCCTGTGAAAATGCAGATTCTGATTCTGTAAGCATGGGTGGAGGCCTGAGATTCTGTATTTCTGACAGGCTCCCTGGAGTTGCCAATGCTGCTGGTCAAAGTAACAAGCTTCTAAACCAATCATTATTTTCACTAAGCATGTTTCTCTTCCTACATTTCCTATCTTGGTTAATGGCATCACTACACACTCAGTTACCCAACTAAAAACTTGGGCATTAAATTCCTTTTCTCTCATTCCTGCCTCCATCCCACCTTCAATCCATCTTATTACCAAGTGGTATTTTTCTCTTGAATCCAGTACACTGTCTTCATTCCCACTATCTTAGCTAACTAAGGTCTTTATTATCTTTTCCATAGACTACAAATTGTTGTTGTTGTTAGGTGCTATTGAGTCAGTTCCGACTCATATCAACCCTACGTACAACAGAACGAAACACCATCCAGTCCTGCGACATCCTCACAATCATTGTTATGCTTAAGCCCATTGTTGCAGCCACCGTCTCAATCCATCTCACTGAGGGTCTTCCTCTTTTTCGCTGACCCTCTACTTTACCAAGCATTATGTCCTTCTCCAGGGACTGATCCCTCCTAATAACTTGTCCAAAGTATGTGAGAGGAAGTCTCGCCATCCTTGCTTCTGAGGAGCATTCTGGTTGTACTTCTTCCAAGACAGATTTGTTTGTTGTCTTGGCAGTCCATGGTATATTCAATATTCTTCGCCAACACCACAATTCAAAGGCGTAAATTCTTCTTCGGGCTTCCTTATTCGTCGTCCAGCTTTCACATGCATACGAGGCAACTGAAAACACCGTGGCTTGGGTCAGGTGCACCTTAGCCTTCAAGGTGACATCTTTGCTTTTGAACTTTTTAAAGAGGTCTTCTGCAGCAGATTTGCCCAGCACAGTGCATTGTTTGATTTCTTGACTGCTACTACCAGATTGAAGTTGTCAAGGATTTCATTTTACTCAGGTCCACAATCAACACCCGTGGAAGCAGCAGTCAAGACTACAAATAGCCTCTTTAAATATCTGCCTGCTTTTAATCTTTGTCCCTCCAAACTATTGCTACACACGAACTTAGGTCAGTCCCTCACCTTAAAATTTACATTAATGTCCCGCTACCCACCAAATTAGACCCCAACTGTTCAGCACTGAGGCATTCCAGGTCCTTCAAATTCTGACCTCAACATGTTTTCCTAGTCTCACTCCCACTAGCAATCATTGATATAACATAATCTGTGGTCACATTAGTCTGCCCCCTCTTCCCTGAGCACACCATACATGTTCCTCCTTCTGAACCTTGGTTCGAGCTCCTCTCTGTCAGCAGTGTCTTTTTCCTACATCTCCCAGACCCACTGAATCAGAATTTGGGGAGAAGGAACCGTAGAATCTAAATTTTTAGCTAGGAACCCAAGTGATTCCCATATAGGCTAAAGTTAGACAGCCATTATCTAAAATTTTAAAGGAATGAGTAAACAGTTCACCAGAACCTACTTATGTTACACTAGTGATTTTAAAATATTTGAAATGGAAATTTTTCTGGTTAAAGTTAGAAATCCTAGGAAGCAAGGATAAAAGATAAGAAAGCATATTTAGAATTAATCAAAAGCAAAAATAAGGGGTGGGGGGGGTAAATACTAAATAGGCAATAAATAAGTGGTATCTTTGGTGAAGGGTGAGATAGTACACAATACTGAGGAAACCAGCACAACTTGTACAAGGAAAGGTCATGGAAGCTCCATAGACACATCCAAACTCCCTGAGGGACTGAAATGCTGGGTGGAGGGCTGTGGGGACCATGGTCTTGGGGAACATCTAGCTCAACTGGCATAACGCAGTTCATAAAGACAATGTTCTACATTCTACCTTGGTGAGTAGTGTCTAGGGTCTTAAAAGCGTACGAGCAGCCATCTAAGATACTCCACTGGTCTCACCCCTTTGGGAGCAAGGGAGAATGAAGAGAACAGGATACAAGGAAAAGATTAGTCCAAAGGACTAATGGACCAAACTACCAAAGCCTCCACTGGACTGAGTCCAGTATAGCTAGGTGGTGCCCGGCTACCACCACTGACTGCTCTGACCGGATCACAACAGAGGGTTCTGGACAGAGCTGGAGAAGGATGTAGAACAAAATTCTAACACAAAAAAAAAAGACCAGATTTACTGGCCTGACAGAGACTGGAGAAACCCCAAGAGTATGATCCCCAGCCCCATAAAACAAAATGGGACTAATGAGGCACAGCAGTCCAGGGACAAGGACTAGAAGGCAGAAGGGGACAGGAAATCTGGTGATAGGGACCCAAGGTTGAGTTAGGACAGTGTTAACATGTAGTGGGGTTGTTAACCATTGTCATAGGGCAATATGTGTACTGTTTAATGAGAAAATATTTTGTTCTGTAAACCTTCATCTAAAGTGAGAATAGCAGCACAACTGGAAGAACGTAATCAATGTCACTGAATTGTACCTGTAGAAATTTTTGAAATGGTGTACCTTTGGCTACGTATATTTTTCACCAAAAAAAAAAAAGGTTGAGAAGGGAGAGGGTTGACATGTCATGGGGTTGTTAACCAATGTCATAAAACAACATGTGTACTACTGTTTAATGAGAAACTATTTGTTCTGTAAACCTTCACTTAAAGTACAATAAAAAAAAAAAAAGCAAAAATAATATAAAAGAGTTTTGGTGACTCTTTTGAGCACGAAATTTGCTATTGAGCATTTTATAATTCTTTTTAACATCTTCTGGCCAATGACAATTTAAAGTGTGCACATGTGAATTATTTCATTAAAGCTAGGCCATTCCAGTTGCCACATTTTTCTAAGGTAAAAAAATTTTTTTTTTTTTTTTAGTTCTGTCTTTCTTCTGTGCAGTACTTAAAACCAACTGATTCCTTAAATCAAAGTTGAAATTACCTACTATTCACTCCTGGGATCCAAACAAAACTGAAGACCATGTTGATGAATATGAGAGCTAAAAGAAAGTTAAATTTGTCACATTCTTTACAATGCTGCACACTTTCAGAGTTTCATATAAAAAAAAAAAAATTCACATAATTAGTTTAGGTTTACCAGAAAAAAAAAAAAAACCTTGAATGACAAGGTCAGGCTCCTGACCTTTCAGTAAATTAGAGAAGATTGCCATAAATTGCACAATATAATGAAACACCAATTTGCATATTTGCTGCTATATTAAAAGGGATCAGTTTTAGCTCGCAAAGCAGAACAAACAAAAACATGCATTTTAATAACTCAAATTACTCCTAGGAAGTGACCCTCAGCAGAAAGCCTGATTATCACTCCTTAATTAGAAGTCTTGGAAATCTAAATCCTCCTTTAAATCCTATTCTGGGTACAGTGAAAGATGAAGCCATGAGTTTTGTCTAAGATTCAATATTTACTCTTTACTAATATGTTTGCTGGAGAGACTTCCCAAGCATTATAAAGACATGCAAGTAAAAAAATTTTAATATTCAAAAAAGAGTGCGCAAAACCTGTGTTGGCTTGCAGGTGCAAAGCAATTAACAAGCTGGCATTTACAGTACTTTTAATTAATCAATTAAAAATGCAGAGCTGACTTTCATTTCTTTAAATGTTTGAAAATTTTATCCATCAGTAATAAAGCACTACATGCTGCTGGGTGACGAGATCTGGTAAATGAAAAAAGTTAGTCCGGTTGCTGAAGAAAGTGAAGAGGGATCGGGAATTTGCTTGTTCGCCCCCGTCTCTTCTTCCCTCACTGAGTATATTACACTCTCACTAAGAATATCACTAAACTTAGTGTCAAAGAAAAGGGGACATGGCCTTTTACCTACTCTGGATCATAAGCTAGAAGTGACAACATTTGATGTGACATGTTAACCTTGAATGGCAATAAAGACAACAAGGCTTATTGTAATCACGCTTACCGTTAAGGAGTTGCCGTTCTGTTTCCTTAGGGTTTGGAATTAAGGCTACCTACTGCCATCTTGTTTATAAAAGTTAAAAACATAAAAGGGAATTTCAGTAATTTGCCAAAGAAGTGGGTAATGGCTTCTAATGTAATGCTATTGTGACTAATTTTACAGCTGGACTCTGCTCCAACAACGGCTTTACTATTCCCCGTAACACATTTTTGGCCAGTACATATTTAAAAACAACACCATTAATGTACTTTAATTAAAACATAAATACTATAGTGCTACCTCGGTAGGCATTCACTCCGCTGGAACCAACTGTATTTGCTTAATCTATGATTTTAGATGTATTAGCAAAAATAAATGTTGGTGAATGTAAGAGCCTGATTACATATCTTGGGTAAATTGGTGATAATGAGTCAAGAGACTTTGTGTTCGTTCACATATATTAGAATAAGAATCATTATGAAATTAAAGCTAAGATTAATCCTGCTAATGACACCACAGAGCATCTGGGAATAAGATAACCCAGATGTCAGATTCACTGTGCTACAGTGCTGCTATTTGATAGAGTAACCCTTGAAGTGTTCTTCTAAGGCAGATAGCTGCTACACCCCCAGTCCCAGCACTTGAAATGCAAATGAGTGACAAGATAGTCTAATAATGAGAGCAGATTCTAGCAGTAAAGAAAATGAATAAATTAAAAAAAAAAAAAAATACCCGCACCACTGATAAGAACAAGCAGCAGGCATCCTGATGTCCTCAATTAGGGTGGATGACATCTGCTGAGCATTTCTCTCTAATAAAGCCCTCACTCGGTATTCCAAAGCACATGATTCTAACACTGTTAACATTTTAATATCCTGGACGTGCGTGGTAGCATTAATTACAAGATGATTTGGATGACTTCTGAATCTCTTTTATGTCTCCGCAGAAGAGAACACAGCGTTGCAGCTTTGATATCATAAATAAAATGGGGACGCCTGCCAAGCATGAAAGGTATCCTGAAGTCATTCGCATCTGCTGTGTTACCTTGAACCTCTGTAGCCAGGCAAAGAGAATCCTCTGGACATTGGGGTCAGCAGCTCTGCATTTTAGGAGGAAGCGAAGTGGCTCTCAAGGATTCATTTTTTTCCTTATGCTAAAGGTGAAAGTTTTTGTTGCTGTTTTTAATTCCTAATGAGTTTAAAGCCCAATTAATATTTCTCTAAGCACAGTTTGCCTTCCTAATAGCTATTTTCATGAGCTTTGGCAAATGTCATGAGGGCTTTCTTGTTTGTTGACTGAGAGACGGGGCAGTTTCTCCCCTCATTTAACAGACTGATACAAAGTATTGGCACTTTAGGCGATCCTAGGTGGAGGGAGGAGGGGCGCAAGAGAAAAGATATTTATTGGTCTCCTGTGGCACAAACAGTTCAGTGCTCGACTACTAGCCGGAAGGCTGGCGGTTCAAACCCAACCTGAGCTGCCTTGGAAGACAGACCTGGTGATCTGCTTCCAAAAGGACACGCCTTGAAAACGGTATGGAGCCGTTCTACTCTGCACACATGGGGTCGCTATGAGTCAGAACTGACTAGACGACAACTAACAAAACAACAACTATTATATAACTGGCACTGTACCACCGTCACCTACAGAAAAATATCGTTATCTGTATCATACAGGTGAGGAAATTGGGGCTCAGAGAGATTATGTAACATGTTCACAAGTTCTTAAACATCTAACAAGAAGTAGAGCCAGGGTTTGAACCTCTGTGTGAGATCAAAGTCCATGATCCCACTATCCCTTTCCACTATACTTAATGGCAGTCATTAGGACGGTTCACAGATATTCTGGGGCTCATTCTTTTGGGCATACGATAAAGGTCTGTTTCCTTCCCCTCCTTTCAAGTTAGGAATAGCCTTGTAAACGTCTTTGAAGAAGGAAATGTAAAGAGATGCTTTTAAAGCTACTGTATGGTTCATCATCTCTGCTTTTCCCTGCCAGAAGATTGAGGGAAAATGGATATTTCTCTCAGTCTGGATCTGAAGATAACTTGGAGCAGAACCTGTAGACAACCTACCATGTGTATGAAGAGTGAGCAGTAAATAAACCTTTGTTATTTAAGCCTCTGAGATTCTGAGGCTGTTGGTCACCGCAGCGTAACCTAGCCAATCCTGATGCAGACAATACTGTACTGACACCCACGAACAAGTATGCAAAATCCCCAACTGGCCTCAGAAATGGATGAAGAAGGATGGGGAAAAATAAAAGTGAGGGAAGATGTGACTTGAAAGGTGGCACATGAACTGTAAGACTCCAGAGAAAAAGAAGATTGCAATTTAATTAACTCTAGTGGGCACCATTTACATCATAATGTGTGCAAATGGCTCCCCCTAGAGTTTTGCAGTGCACAAGCTGCAAGATCATTTGCAGCAGCCCTGCCATTTCCAGCCCTGCTAGTCTGGGAACCCCTCTCCCTACTCATTTTACAGATTATGCCAGATTTGTGGGGTGGGCTGAGTAAAGAATTTATAGCTACAACAAATGAGTCCATGTCCAGGCTAACAAGGAGCTTGCTCACTCAAAACATCAGGAACAATTCATCAGCACATTTATTAGGGTGCTTGGTCATGAATCAAAATGAATGCCAGATGACAGATTACTGTTGCTAGAAGCATATAATAAAATGAAGCAATATTAGAGAGTCATAAGCAAAGATGTTTTATCCAAATGTGAAAGAAAGAAGAGAAAAGACTCTTTTGGCTTTTCATAATTATGGTAACAAATGGTACTGATTTGCTGCACCCAGGAAAGGGATGTCTAGGAAGAAAGGAGAAAATGAGGCACAGCAATGAGGTAATACACTAACATGTCAGAATCAAGCCCCCTTTCTTTTTTGTATCTCTTCCCTAGCTCTGTTTGGACAACTCCAGTGAAAAACTGTAATTCTCTATGCCAAGTCCTCCTATTCAAATGACCTGCAGTTTGTCAAAATAACAGCTGAAGAGCAAGTTCAAAGCCCCCAGCCACCAAGCAAAAGTTCTCAGGGACATCCCCCAAGGTTCCAGAGCCAGTTACCTGGAGAGATCACCTACAAAGCTAAAGCAATTAGGTAACAGAACTTCCTTGGACAGGGCCAGAGTGGGTCTCAAGCAGACAAACCACACACAGCTGCAGTAGTCCCCTCCCTCACCACCCCTATGGCACTGGCCAGTGGCTGGATTCACTTGGTGAGCCTTAGAGAGAGTCTCAGTGAGTGAATCAGTTCCCCTATTAGCAGCCCCACGTCCTATGTGTCCACTTCTGTTACAAAAGTTCTGTTTAATAAGTGGGAGTGTCTAAGAAGAATCTATCCTTGGTTAGGAGTGGGCAACCCTTCCAAGTAAAGGTATGCAAAGCAGCTTAGCTGCTTCCAAAGATGTAGAGTAAGCTACTGTATGTACACTTAGATCCACAGCCATACTCCAACCCAACAACTCCCCAGTGAAAAGGATTCGATCACAAGTTTACGCACCTGAAAAGGAGACAACCTGCTACCAGCAATCATGAAGCATACTCTCTATCATCATTAGGTTTCCCTCCACAGTGCCTCTTCATGGGCTGGTTTCTTCACCAGGAATGCCTTCCACAGGGACTTGGTGAACACCTACTCATGCTTCAAGACACAACTCAAGTGTCCTTTATGAAATCTCCTCAGACCCACTCAACCAGAGGTGATCACACCGTCTTGTTCTGTACCTCTGTCTATCACTGAACTCACTTTACTGTAACAATATCTAGACTGCAACTGCCCTGAGAATAGAGATGGCGTTGATTTCCTCAGCCCCTGGCAGGGTGCCTGGCACATAGAACCCATTAAATACTTACTAGTTACATGAATGTTGATAATAGGAGGCAGAGGTGGGATGCTGTGCCATCAGATAAATCAAAACCCATTGCAGTCAAGTCATTTCTGACTCATAGTGACCCTATAGGTCAGAGCAGAACTGCCCCATAGGGTCTCCAAGGCTGTAATCTTTACGGAAGCAGACTGCCGCATCTTTCTCCCTTGGAGCCGCTGGTGGATTCTGAACCGCCGACCTTTCGGTTAGCAGCCGAACTCTTAACCACTGCACCACCAGGGCTCCTTTGGAAGATAAATAATGCCCTATATTTTCTTATCAGGTACTTAAGGACCTGTTCAACTATTTCTTCTGACAAATATAGAGTACTTTTTCTCTCCCTTTCTTAAGGTTTCTGCATTCCTTTATATCTTCCCGTATCCTTTTTTGGTTTCTTAATAAGGTGTCCTTAGATAAGTCTCATCCAATTAGCATGATTTTGTGCCCAGCTGTAACAAGATAACTGAAAAATCAATGAAAGCAAACGCTGAATGGCCTGAGTTCTCTGACTGAGTGGGCTCCTAGGTGCCTTTTACACAGGATAATTTATGGAAATGTCCTTTAAATACAGACATTTCCATCTGTTTCACCCTCGCTCTGGAGGAGCAATGGGATAGGAAGATGTTCAGTCTATTTTCAGACTAATATTTTTAACCTCTTCTTCTCAGGATTTGGAACTCTTGATCCCACATCTTGGAAAATTATCTCAGGGGTAGGAGATGAAAAACAACAATCATTGTATTGTTTTCAACTTGGTGTCAGGTACTGTGCTAGGGCTTTCAAAGTCTCAGTGAACTTAGTCGGGTGGGGAAGAAGACATAAACCAAACCTAACACACTGATGTAGAGTTGATTCCAACTCATGGCGACACCAAGTGTTACAGAGTAGAACTACTTCATAGGTTTTTCTTGGCTGTAATATTTATCAAAGCAGATTGAGAGGTCTTTCTTCCACAGTGCCACTGGGTGGGTTTAAACTTCAAACCTTCAGGTTAGCAGTTAAATGCACACCCTTTGTGCCACCCAGGGACCTGGGAAGAAGACATACAAGGCATTTAAAAATAAATGCTAAATAGAGATATAATCACTGCCTGGGTGAGAGGATATGAGCGACAGTTGAGGTGACATATGCACTTAACCATAAGGGAAGGTGAGGAAGAAGGAACAACAGATGAGAAAGGAAAAAGAAAGGCAAAATAGCAGAAAGGGGCTCTGAGTGATCTAGTACACCTGGAAGAGTGACACACAGAGGATGCGGTGGCAGACCAGGTGTCAAAGGTAGGCAGGAGCTGTGTCCTCGTGGTCATGTGTGCCATGCTGAAGAGTTTGTCTTTATTGATAATAGGGAGCATCTAAAGTTTAGAAGAAGGGGTGACATAATTCTACCTGCATTTTAAAAAGATATATATAGAGAGAGGAAAGATAGACAATTTGAGGGATCACTTGGCATCTTTTGCAAAATAAAAGGTAAAATAAATTTAAAAATCATAAATAAAAAATCACTGAGTTTTTTTTTTTTTCCTAATTAGAATAAGGACAAAATGATTGTCTAGGTTATTATTTAATTCCACAGAAAATACAAGCACTGCACAGAATCAAAATTGACTGGGAAATTTTGAGTTTAAAAAGAGAATTTTAGCCCTTTAGCTTAAAAATGTCATAAACGCTGGGCTTCTCTTTTAGAGCTTGCTGAATGCCTATGGCAGAGGGGGCTCCACAGTCAAGCAAGGGAGAGAGGAGACAGAGAAATAAACAGCCAGAATGCTGTATACATACCATAGAAGTGTTGTACTAGAGAAGATAGTTGAGAAAAAGAAGGCTGCAGGAAATAGAGAGAGTCAGATAATTACTCAAAGATCTGAGCTGGGTTTTGGAGCATGAATAGGAGTTCATCAGTTAAACAAAGGGAGAACAGAACCATTCTTGATTTAAAAAAAAAAAATTTCTGCAACTATGGTAACAAGGGTCTAGTTCAAAAAGACCAGGACTATCCTCCATGATATCAATTCTAACATTTATGGATAATTTCCACAAACATCAATATTCCTGTTAATTAGCTTCATCAACCTACCATCCATGAATTTCTCTTTATCTCTTTAAAAAGTTATTTCTGTTTGTACATCTTGGAATTATGAATTCAGTGCTTATCATTCACTGCTTTTCAAAATTCAACTGAAATTTACTTCATTTCATTGTCAAGGAACGTGTCTACTCGTCTTCATCCAAGATTTGTTCATAAATTCATGTGACTTGTATTGATAGCGCCCATCCTTCAAAATTAAAGAATCATAACTTTTTCTGTCCGTCTTTGTATTTATTTTCTCATCCCAGCTTTAGGAGCATTTGGACCAACGTAGGCTGACTCCATCCACACTGCTGTTGTTAGGTGCTGTTGAGTTGATTCCAACTCATAGCGACCCCATGTGCCAGAGTAGAATTGCCCCACAGGAATTTCTAAGCTGTAATCGTTACAGAAGCAGATCATCAGGTCTTTCTCCAGCAAAGCCGCTGGATGGATTTGAAGTATAAACCTTTCTGGTAGCAGCCAGGTGCCTCACTGGGCTCCTTCCATCCACACTAGCCATCTGCAAACTTATTTTTAAGCAAATACAAACATCTCTGCACACATCACCCGACAACTCTGCTACTCCACCCCAAATAAAAAACAAAAAACAAAAAACGCAAACCCACTGCATCCAGTGGATTCCAACTCGTAGCAACCCAATAGGACAGAGTAGAACTGCCCCGCAGGGTTTCAAAGGCTGTAAATCTTTACAGAAGCAGACTGCCACTTCTTTCTTCCACAGGGTGGCTGGTCGATTCAAACCGCCAACCTTTCAGTTAGCAGCTGAGCGCTTTAACCACTGTGCAACCAGGGCTCCTCACTCCACCTCAGGCACTAGATATTATTCCTTGTTATAGTGCCTATCAGTGTATCAGGACATTTTAATCTGTATGTTACCTTCTCTAAGTTCCCAAAATGACATATCTTCTACAGAATTCAATCTAAGAGTCCTAGAGAAAAAGGGCCCCAAAAGGCCGTATTAAATGCAGCATCACAAACCTGAGCTTTTAATTATTTGACCTGCTCCTCTTCTGCCCAAAATTATTTCTTGATGTTTCTTAACTATTCTTAGCAAGCAGATGGCACAGTAACTCTTATTTAACCACAGCTGGTTCTTCACTGTCTCTCTTCTTTCTTTTCTTGGGTAAGAGAGCTCCTTTAATAAAAGTAATTGTCTCAGAGGGAACTTAAATCCCTCTGCCTCCCTCCAGTGCTGCGCTTACTGCTGTGTGTTTAACAACACCTTGGGGATTACACCTAAATCCTGGAAAATCTCTAAGCAGCAACACAGTGGCAACAGGAAACGCCCCCTCCCCTGAGATCTCAAGGACAGGGGCAAGAGCTAGGGCAGTGGGTTTCCTGAGAGAGGGTGGACGTCCAGGGGGTGGCAACTCAGGAGCTGCACACACAGTAGAGCAGAGATGACCTGCAGGCTCACCCTCCTCACCCAACAGATGGGCAGGCACTGACAGTCTTCAAAATGTTAGGGATTTCTGGAATGAAATGAACAGACAGTCTCATGCAGATGGTCTTCACAGCCATCTATTTTCACCCCTGCCCACAGACAGGATCTTATTTTAACCCTCCCAAAAAGGAAATTTCGGCAATTTTTTAAAGGATTCTTTCTTTCCCTAAAGAAGATGCATCAACACCTCGGACCAGAACCGTAGTCATTCAATCCAGGATTTAATAAATGTCACCAGGGACTTCTTCATCGCCTCTAGCCAAATTTTCTCTGACTCAAGTTAAAACCCACTTCAGGCTTGCTCTCTCCTTAATGTAGAAGGAAAACAACTGGCCATTCTTTAGGAATTTTGTACACATTCTTTTCTTTATATCAATTATGTATTTTTTTTTTTTTTAATTAGCCCAGAAGCAGCCCCAGAAAACATCATTATAATCACCTTCTAGACTGAATCTCACAGACTCAGGATAAAGCCTTCATTCTACAAATATTTGCTGGGCATTGACTCTGCACCAAAAATAAAATGCCATGCTGACCATGGCATTATTATTATTGCATGTTAAATGACCAGGCTCTTAATGATGCTTTTTAAAAAATACCTTTATTAAGCCCTGCTACAAATGGGTCACTGCCTATTAGCAGAGATTCTTTCTACAAAGCAAATACTCAAGAAGAAATAAAATGTCTTCTTTTAGAGAGTACACTTTTAACAAAAATCTAGTGGGCACTGACTAGATTAATCATGCCAAATGAGGAGAATTTTTACAAAGCAATGAAATAGGAGATTCATTTTCTACAGTCTTCCAAGCCAGGAAAACCACCTGGTGTGCCAAATTAATCACAGTATGTATGTATTTAGACTCTGCTCTTGCAAGAATGTTCAAGGACATAACCAAGTGATAAACCAAATAAACATTTTGTCTTCAAAAGACCATTTCATGTTTTACCACCCGAAATACCAAGGCTTAAGAAAAGACAGTTTTGATCTGAAGGAGAAAAAGGAAAGCTGGGCTGGGATGTAGGAAATGGATACGGTCTACTTAACTACAGAGGGGCTGGCAAACTGCACGGCTCCACTGCAACATTACTTTATTGCCCCGCCTGAAAAATGAAAAGCAGTACCTCACATCTCTCTGTATTACTATGCGACATTTTAGAATTTTCCCTCTTTCCCGCTCCATGTCAGAGCTTGCAGTTTCTTTCCAACTTCCCTTTGAAAGCTTGGTCTAGTTAGGTGTCTGACTTCCTCGTTAAAAGCATGAAGGAACTCTGTCAATAATTGGCCTATTTAGAAGTTTAATAACTAAGGAAAGTTTTGCAGTTGAAAAAATCCATAAAACTTATATCTACACATTAAAGTAGTTAATAAGATGAGGTTTAATAACGCAATCTGCTTAGTTTGGTTTTGGACCGTTCATAGACTTCCCCACTATCTTCACCGCCATGAGCACAGGAATTCATTCAGGTTAGCTTAGGTATTTAAGAACGTCTAGCTCACCCGTCATACTTTCTCCTGGTGATTCCACAGGAGAACCCTTGCAGCATTTGGCTACAGTGCCAACCTAAGGTAAAGTGATTCCGTCTCTGTTAGCTGAAATTTTATATAAGAAGTTGTATATTTCTCGTCATAGAGGTGCTAGAATCTTTCTATCCATCAGTGATTTCCTCACTGATGCCAATTGCAAAGCCATTTTACCTTCCAATAACATGCCCTGATTCCCACTTTCCATTCTCCAAAAGTTTATGGAGTATTGACCCTATGTCCAATAACCTTGAGGATAACCACAATAAATAAGCTAAGCATCTGTCCTCAGGCCAGTCACAGTTTAAATGCCAAAGAGACTGTGGCTTCCTAGTTCATAAATGTACAGCAATAGCTTGGATGCATACCACTGGTTCATTTTCCTCAGAAGGAGCATCATCTTTCCTTCTTCTTGATCCCAGTGTTCAGATGGCTTAGACAATGAGTGTTTCCAGAATGGGCCTGTCACTCACCCTCATAAAGCCACGGATAAATCCTGGAAGTCCAAAGGATGTATAAAGATAAACAAAAGGAAGCCTGACATTTCTCAACTGACTTCAGAACATTTAGCTGACAATGCATCCAAAAACAGTCAGTAAGGTTTATCTTCCTCAAGCATAGCTGGTCATCCTCACTTCATCCCAGGATGACCATTCCAGGTCATGAAATTTTTAAAACCGCATGCTACTCAGAACCAAATGTTGAATTCTCTGGAGAATAATGAGGGCTGGATCACTCTGACCCTTGGCTTTTTTCAAAAATCTGTTCCGATGATAACATATCGATATTCTTCCCATTTCTTTGATAAACATTAGCTATATCAGTACTCATTTCCAATACCCATTTTCAGATGGGAAAACTAAAATACAGGATACTTAAACAGAATGAATGAAGACTTACCCTGCCACCACTACCAGCTGCTATTTAGAGAAAAGAATGACAAATAATTTTTTATACTTTGGTATTGTCTTAGAAGACGTTTAGTACTTGTTATTAATTGTTGCCAGAAAGGGTGGCTACAAAATATCTATTTGAAACCTAACATTATTATTTTTAGTAGCAGTGGCCCAGCTCTTAACTGGATCATAAATAATAATATCATACAACAAGTAGCCTTACTCACACGTTGGGGTACATTTCATCCTAGTTTATTTTGGAGGTTATGACATAACAGGACACATAATTGCTAAAGCTGGACATTCTACAGCTGTTTTAATTTTTTTTTTTTTTTTTTTGGTAAAGGTAAGGTCAGGCATCTAGTTAAATCCATTTTAACAGCTTCCCAGGCTGTTGTTCTTGTTAGATGTCATCAAGTTGGCTCTGACTCATAGCGACCATATGTACAATAGATGAGATGGATACTTCCACTTAACTATGGCACAGTTGGCAAACTGCAGGGTTCCACTTGCAACATCACTTTTTTGCCCCACAATAAAGTCTTACAACATCCTCACAATCACTGCTGTGTTTGAGCCCATTGTGGCAGCCACTGTGTGAATCCATCTCATTGAGGCTCTTCCTCTTTTTCGCTGACCCTCTTCTTTACCAGGCATGATGTCCTTCTCCAGGGACTGGTCCCTCCTGATAACACGTCCAAAGTACGTGAGATGAAGTCTCACAATCCTTGCTTCTGAGGAGCATCCTGGCTGCGCTTCTTCCAAGACAGATTTGCTTGTTCTTCTGGCAGTCCGTGGTATAGTCTCATTACATGGGGTAAAAATCTGGGCCCTCAATCACACGTTTGTTCTGACATTAGAGTAGATTCAGAACGATTCTGAGTTTCATTCTGGCCCTAGTTATCGATACCCTCTTGGCTCATCTTAGAGCAGAGACAGAGCCCGTCTCTCCAGGCGGCCTTCCTTGCTCAACTTCCACAGGGAATGCCAGCCCTATCCCCTGCTCAGTTGTCTGTTAAGGTAGACACAACTCTTTTCCTGGCACTGTGTGCCAGCTGTGCTGCAGATGCTTCTCAGGGAGTACAGTCTTCTCAAAATCTCAGCGGAGAAATGCCATTTGGGAGAATTTCTTGGAAGAAAAAGCTGATACTTTCCTCCAGGATCTCTAAGTTCTTCTTCTGGGTTAAGCCAGGTCACAGAGAGCTGGATACATGGATACCATTAGTTCAGGTGCTGTGGCAAGATGTTTTCACTGAAACTGCATTTTGGCAGGATATAGTTGGCCTATTTTCAGGGGTTGAATTTAGGTAATACAGATGGCTTTGAAAGAAAAGATTTGAGAAATATTTAGGTGATAAAATCTCTTGGTCTTGGTAATTGATTGGATGTGGTCAACGAAGGAGAGAGAAGGAGTAGGAAAACCAGATTTCCGCCTTGGATGATCAGATGGATGACGGTGCCATTAAGGTACTAAGGGACAGTTAAAGCTGATGGACTCAGATCTGAATATGCAGAGTTTGAGGTGCTTGTAAGACACCCAGCACATATTTGGATGAATGGGTTGGAAGCTCAGAAAAGTGGTCAGTAACCAGAACAACAGGACAACAAGAGAAAACTTTGGAAACAAAGGTTAAGAGACCAAGATAGAAAGAGGATCCTAGGAGACCATTAAAAAGAAAAGAAAATTTAATAACACATCAACCACAACCTTAATATTTCTAAATCAGAAATTATCTTACACCAAATGGCATGAAATTGAGAATCATAAAACTGAAAATATGAGAGCTCAGCAATTTCATTGATTATGGGGACATGTAAATATACCTCACAGAATTTAGGAGTAAACAGAAGCTTCATGCATGACAAATTAGTTCTCACCAAATATAGATATTTTTATTGGCTGCTACATCTTTGGGATATGTCAATGAAGAAGAAGATACTGCATTGTTTGATTGAAAGAAAATTTGGATTTCAAAGTGGACACCTTCTATTCAAGGAAAAATATCTGTGAGAATATACAACAAATTATTAACAACAATTATCTTTAGGCACATGGATTAGGAGAGACTTTCATTTTTTGTACTTTTTTTGTAAATTTCTGTTCAAAAACTTCTGCATTATTGGAAGTTTCCATAAGGATCAAACATTTTCAAGCAGAAAAGAAATTAAATCTTTAAAAAAAAACAAAGGGGACACCTATACATATTTCTAATACATTTTTGTCCTTTCTCTGCTGCCTTCTTCAGTCCTCCCCATCAGTTTAAGGAAGGCTGTTTTCATGTTACCTGTCTGTGTCTGTTGGACCAGTAAATGCCAAAGAACTCAGGATTAGGGGAAAAGCTGTGGTCTCCAGTGTAAGAAACTAGAACATGGCCTGTTCCTGGGCAGACCTGCTGGTTCTCTACGGGGGATTACTCAACAGAAAGGGAAAGCAGGCTGCTGGTGAATCCATTATCTGTCACCCACAAGCAGCACTGGCCCCCAAAGCCCTCTTGCCAAGCAGAAACGCAGCTTTTTGTCTATTTTGACACAGCTCCTTCCTCTCCACCTCCATCTCTCCCGAGGTAATTACTTCAAGTGGTACTCTAAACTTGAAGCTCTGCAGAGACCATGTCTGGGACTGAAAGGGCGGCCCACCTGGACCAAAAGGGCGTCTGCCCCTTGCCCTGAAAGGGCTGTTAGTTTCACATTTGCAGATAGAATCTTACCCCCTGTTGCTCCCACTGATGAACCTAATGGTTTCCTGGCATGCCAAGGTTCCCAGCCATCTGCCCAGCTGGCAGCACGCCCACATCAAAGGTGGTATGCCAGGTTCAGACAAGGGGTGGGACGTGGAGAGCAACCAAAGAGAGATTTGAAAAGTAGACCCAGTGGATGCAGCCAATGATGCCTTATTTATAAGAAGACCTCCCGGTAGCTAGCAAAGCCAAATGAGGAACACATGCTGCATTACAAGGCAGCGTATCCACTGACAGTTGGTGTATCGTCAAGGCTGGTTTTTACTCTGTATCCCTTTTTCTAAATGGTCATTGGCTATGGAATTGTGAACTCAGAGAAGGGAAAGCCTGGTTGGTGGGCCTTTCTCCGGGTGACAAAGCACAAGACGGAGAATATAGCACCACTGTGGAAATGGAACCTTCCCTGAGATCATAGATGTAGTTTATTAAGCTGTCATCGTGGCTGGATCCCAGCCTCTAGTGGGGCTCCATGGCTGGGGGATGAGCCTTTCCCAGACCTCTTAGACATGGTTGCCAGATAAATGTTGCACAGCACATACTTACACTAAAAGTATTATTTGTTCTTTCTCTGAAATTCCAATTTAACTGGGTGTCCTTTTTTTTATTTGCTACATCTGGCAACCCTACTCTGAGAGCAAGCTGAAAAAAGGGGGCAAGGAAGCAGATCAAGGAGATTTGTAGCAAGTCTAAGAAAGCTGTCGGAAGTAATGTCTTAGGATTCAGGGTGGCTTGGAGAAATCACCTCTTATCTAAAAACACTCCTTATCTATTCCTGAAGGGTCTTTGACTGTTGGAGGATTTCAATATTTGAGTCTTGTTTTAAATGCCAGTAGCACTGAGGTGGAAATAAGAGCTAACATGTGCTGGTAATTCTATAATTATAATGTCTAACTTTTAAATAATAGTTTACCCTGTGTCAGGAATTGTGCTTTATACATGTCTCTAGTTTATTTCCCACAAAAAACTCATTAAGGTGGGAACTCTTATTTAGCACCATATAAAATGAGGAAACAGAGGCTCAAATGGTTCAATGACTTGTCCAACATCCCAACATTAGTAAATAAAACTTTAAGCTGACCTCAGGAATTTTGATGGCAGAGTATGCGCTTAACCACTACACTATACCGCCTCAGAGCAAGATGGTGGAAATGAGTTCATTAGAACCATCCAGCAATAATAAGAATAATAGCTACCATTTACTGAATGCCTAATATGTGCCAAGCAGAGTATTAGATATTTTATGAACATCATTGCTATTAAATTTTAATCCTAACTCAGTATTATTGTCCCCACTTTAGCGATGAGGAAAATTGAGATTCAGAGAAGTCAAATAACATGCCCAAGATTATACATCTAGTAAGTGGCAGAGCTAAGATATGTATTTATGTCTGGGTGATTCTAAAGTCTGGCTTAATCCTTTTCTACTATCAAACATTGTTCCCCAAGCAAATCTATAAGTGGGCCGGGAGTCCAGCACAGCACCAATGCCTGGTGCATGGCAGATGCTCAATATATACTTACTGAATGAATGGATTAATTCTATAATAATGGGAAGGAGACAAGAATAGGGAATGCACTTACCCTAAAGGTATAAACTGTCACAAAGAAACATAAACTGTCCTCCAGCTTTTGGTAGCTGTGACTTCTGAAAGTCTTCGAGACACAAGGCCAATGACTGAGTCCACACTTGGTTCTTGGACACTTGATTCTGAAAACCAAGCTCCCTATGCACAGTCAGAGAGGGGATCTGTAGGATGTGTATTACCTACACCATACCCCACTTATGTAATTGCCTGTACAAAGTCCAGTCCTCAGCCTCATCTTGCACTGCACAAACAACACAGATGTGGCTCAGTCACCACCTGTCCACCTCAACCTCTAAGTCTTTCTTGACTTTAAGGGGAAAACCTACTGTCATGAATTGAATTGTGTCCCCCAAAAATATCTGTCAACTTGGCTAGGCCATGATTCCTAGTACTGTGTGATTGTCCACCATTTTGTCATCCACTGTGATTTTCCTATGTGTTGTAAATCCTACCTCTATGATGTTAATGAGGCAAGACTAAAAGTGGTTATGTTAATGAGGTAGGACTCAATCTACAAGATTAGGTTGTGTCTTAAATCAATCTCTTTTGAGATATAAAAGAGAGAAGCAAGCAAAGCAACAGGGGAATGGGACCTCATACCACCAAGAAAGCAGAGCCAGGAGCAGAGTGCATCCTTTGGAACTGGGTCCCTGTGCTGAGAAGCTCCTAGACTGGGGGAAGATTGATGGCGAGGACCTTCCTCCAGAGCTGACAGAGAAGAAAGCCTTACCCTGAAGCTGGTGCCCTGAATTCAGACTTCTAGCCTCCTAGATATGAGAGAACAAACTTCTGTTTGTTAAAGCCATCCACTTGTGGTATTTCTGTTATAGCAGTACCAGAAACCAAGACACCTACTTTCTTGCTTCTTGCCCCCCATCCCCTCCTGCCTCCTCTAGGCCATTGTGCCAACAATTATTCCCTCACCCCCTTGCATTGCCAGTCACTCCCTTCCTGCCAGTTCCTCCTCCTTACACACACGTGATCAGAATTACTTATAATTCAAAATACATAATTAATTTCTTTTTTAATCTTTCTAACCATGTCAGTAATAGCTTCAAACTTCTCCGTCTTATCAAGGTGTATATATCTTCTTGCAATACAGTACTATCCACACCTACTGCTCCACTTCATTGTCACGCGATCTTTAATTCCTCATCATCTTTTCCCTGAAAATTAACTCTCTTTTAATACCACCTGTCTAGATTACTGTCATTATCCCTGTTACCCAGAAGTGAAATTTTGGAGTCAGTTTAGAGTGCACTCTCCTTCCTGACAGCTACTGAGGCTCAGCCGTTGCATCTATGTTTGTAACCTCCTCTCTCTTATCTATCTTATCTGTACGTTCCTTCCACTTCACGCTCCCACTATCTAGGTTCAGACCTTCCTCCTCTCCTTACCTTATATTTCCAATTTATCCTTGCACATGAGAATAATCTACCTAAAAATACTATTATTACCATGTCCCTTCCCTTCACTAATCTCTTCAATATGTCCCCATTGACTAACATGGGGATAAAGTCTAGATCCCACACCTTTGTAGCCCAATGCCCTCCACAGTCTATATCAATCCATCTCTCAAGATCTATCTTCCATCATCCCCTCTACACACACACACACACACACACACACACACCCTTCCAGCCAAACTCTTGTTCCTGCTTATCCATGCTGCCTTATACACAGCCCAGTCGCCACATCTGCCTGGTATGGTCTTTTTCCTCATTTGTGCTTCTCTGTGTCAGACAAGGATAGCAAGTGGAAAGAGCATTGACTTTAGGGCCAGTTCACCTGGGTTTGAATCCCAGATTTTCTACTTACTAATGGAAAGTCCTTGGGCAAGTTTCTTCATCATTTATTAAATGACCAATTCTAAGTCTTTGTCTCCTCATCATAAAGGCATGAGTCATAATCCTGTTCCATAAGATAACTGTGAGAATTAAATATGATAATGTATGAAAATGAAGTGCCTTGCACATAGTAGTTACTCAAAAATAATAGTGGGTTTTTTTTTTTTTTTTTGGTTATTTTTCAAGGCTCAGCTCATAAGCACAGAGACCCTGGAATTGATTTCCAGAGTTTTAATCCTGGCTCTATCTCTTGTAAAGTGTGCAGCAAGTTATTCCACATATCTGTGACTCAGTTTACTGCTATATAAAATATGCATACATTAGCAGGCCTGGAAAATGGGAAATGCCATGTAAGCATTAACATTGCCTTCCACGAAGCATGCTCACCCCACTGCAGACCAGGAAGGCACAACCCCCCTCTGAATTCTCTAGCACATTTCAGCAGTTCCACATGGACTTGGCTCTTAGCATGAGCTTTTTCTTCCCAAATGTGCCCAGCACTAGTAGGAGCTCATTAAGTGTTTGACGATGACAATGAAGATGAAGTAAGCATGTAAGGCATGGATGGGAGCAAGCACAGAAATGAGTGCTCCAAACTATAAACATGTATAGACAGACAAATATAAGATTACTTCTATTAACTATGCCTACTGTGTGCCAGGCACTGTGTTAGGTGCCATACATATTTTCTTTCACTTGGTGCCATCTCAAATCCTATGAAATGGGTTATCGTTTTCTGTTCTTTCGGATGAGGTTTAGAGAGGTACAGTAACTCACCGTAGGTCACATAGCCTGCACAATATTTCAGGACTCCACCTGCCAACAGCATAGGCCAGACTCACTCTGTTTGGACCATTGGAACATTTACCTGCCCCTTTCCTAGGGACAGCGTGGGCTCTGGTTCACAGTTCGCATCCCTTGTGCACCTCAGTCATTTGTCAACTCTTTTTTAACCTCAGTTTTTTTAATCTGTGAAAATAGCATTCATAATAGTTATTCACAGAGCTAAAGATCAGAATAAAGTGCATGTGAAAATGCCAGGTTCACAGTAGGCATACAATATTTTATTGGTAAACATGTTTATTAATAATTCAATTAGTAAGGCACAGTTCAAAGAACTTTACAAGCATAAACTTATTTCATTTTTATAACAATCTTTTTGAGGCAGGGATTATTTTTATTCCCATTTTACAGATAGGGATCTTGGGGTAAGGAGAGTCTAAATAACTTTCCCAAGATCACACAGCCAGTAAGTGACAGCTGAGATTAGAACCCAGGCAGACTTCCTACTTTTAACCACTGCACTAAGTATCAGTTCTCTCCTCCCCTCCACTTCTGACTTTCCTCTTAGATCCCTTAGACTGAATATGTTGTCTCAACAGTCTTTCCCAACAGGGATATGTTGGGAACCCAAATCAATACCCATATGGTGATAACAAGGGCAGCTGTAGAGATAGAAAATCATGTTCAAAATCTTTAACAAAGCCCTTCATGATGCAGCTCCTCCCATTTTTTCAGCCTCCATAAATTCAGAAAACCCCTCTGCTCCAAACAAATGTGACTATTTATAATTCCCAAACCTGTAATCCTGTCTCCTGCTTCCGGTACATCATGCGTGCTATTCCCTCAGCTGGGAACACCCTTCTCTACCACTCCCATTCCTTCCCTCATTCTTCTAGATAAGTCATCCCAGCTCCTTCATGCATCACTTTACCAGACAAGTCTTCCCTGATTCTTGAGAGTTTAGATGTCCATTCATCATGATTTCATAACATCCAGGAAATATCTTCCATCAAAGCATTTGTCACACTGGACCACAGTAATTGATTGACTTCTTTCTTTCCTGCTCTTGACTATGAGCTTTTTGAAGGCAAGGATTTGTCTTACTTATCTCTGTATCTCCAGTGCCTAGCACTGTACCTGTCACAGAGTATGACATGAGTGACTATTCAATGTATGTTTATTCCATGAACGATAAAGGTTTGGGTGACTGGGAATTCTCTCACTTTGTCCACAGACGTACACTACCTGGACAGAGAGCTAGAGAAAGCAGTGGGAAATGTCCAGGGTAGACTTCAAACTCCTGGAGAGGCAACAGTGAGGAGGCCAATCTATGGACAGCTTTCTTTTCCAGTTCATCACATTTTCTGAGATTACTGAAAACATTCATTAAAATCACAAAGATCTAAACAGGAAGTTAGTATTTGGTCAGCTGCTTACATCTAAGAATTATTGTTCACCAAATCTAATTGGTTAGATTGTTTCTGTTTGATCGTTCTTAAAAGACAGTTCTCTCTACCAGTTAGAAAATTTCACTCTAGTTCTGGAACTCTGTAAATATTAATGTCCAATCTGTTGTGAGTACTAAATAAAACAAAGACGAGAATGCCTCGGCCCAGTAGCAACTAACTGGTAGCACTGTTTAAGCTACCCCCTTTTAGCAAAAGAATGTCAGTTAGTAAGGCCCCTAGAACACATAAGATGAACTGGAAGTGCTCAAGACCTCCCTAGCATGAAGAAGTAATCGAGTGGGTTCTAGTAGTTGTTATCTGAATACGAGCAAAATGTCGAAAGAACCCAGAATGAAAACATTCTGCCTATGTGTTATGTAGTAGCATTTCTGCTTTCTGATTTTTCTCTGGCCTTTCTGAGAAAAGTATTTGTTCCTAAATTACCTTGTCCTACAATTACAATGTTCAAGAAATTTAGTTCTGCTTACATAGTCTTTAGAAGCTCAGTAAAACAACTCAGAGGAGAGTTGTTAAAGCTACTTTTTGAGGACTCAGCCAAATATAAATTGGAATAACAAGAGCAAGTGTCTCTTTCAATGTTATAAGGACTCAAATATGATTATCACTTTCACCTACAAGACACATCACCACCAGAATAAATTCATATCAAAATTTTAAAATGCAAATTTGATGGCACTATTTAAGATAATTCCATTTTCTCTAACAGTAGCTTCCATAGCGATATTCCTATTAACACATGGTGGGACATGACTTGGTAATCGGCTGTCATATCTAATCTCCATAAAGAACTGTATATCCCTAATATCTCCACTACGCGTTTAACTTTATATTGGAAAATAAAAGAGGTTTTTCCCCAATGCTGACATAATAATGATGAGAACCAAGCAACTTCTTATACTCTCTTGCCCCAGGAAATCGAGGATGAGGCTACCCTTTTGGGTCTTAAACCTCACTCAGTGGCCAGCCTCTGGGCATCCTCTCTGGGATATGGGAAGTTCCCCAAGCATCAGTTATCCTCCAGGCCTAGATCAAAGAAAGGCATCTTCCATAACAGAAACTACCTCCACTAGCAGCTTCTGCAGTCACTCAACAACACTTCTGCAGGGCTCACACTTAAAAACAAAAAATTCTAGTTGAAATATAGGTAAGACCAACTGGGAAACAGATGTGATTGGAGAGGTTAAAAAAAATGGAGGATCTGGTAAACCCGTGACCCTATTGGAGTATTATTCTGTAACAATAATAAATAATTTGATATAAGAATTTATGTGCATTTAAAAGGCAAAGGAATAGAAGCTCTAGGGTAATTCATGACTTCCACAAGCCTGATATACTACTGATCTAAAAACAATTCATATTTATTAGTGGATAAATTCCTAAAATTCCTTTCTAAAGGCTTATCAAACCAAATTTGGTCCCAACCCAACAAATCGAATTAGAAGTCCATGTAAGGCTGCTAACTGCATGGATATTCCCAGTTCACTGGAAAACCTTCGCTTTGGACATTTAGTCAAATGCTGCCCTCTAGTGAGAAAACTCTTTGAAAGATTACAACAGGCTGCAGGATTACAAAGCGTTGGTGTGTATCAAAGAAAAGAGACCTGAATAAGATAAGTCACGTAGAATCATTAACTAGAAACCACAGTTGTTCTAGATAAATATATTTCTTAACACTCCACTTCATTTTTACTTTGTCAATAATGCCTATATTTTCTTTCTCAAATTCTGTTAGAACAGGTAAATTATTAAAATTACCATAGTAGGATGCCGTTGCTTGTGTGGCATTTAGATATCTTTTAGGTTGTTACAGTTTATAATCCAATAAGAGTAATTAATATTAAATGTTTGAGATACTTATTTTATACAGTGATTCAGCTAAAGCATTTATACAAAATTAAATTGGTGATAATACAGTTTCCCATTGTCAGTTAAAAACAAAACAAAACACAGAAGAAGTGATGGATATCCCACAGAATGTTTGATTTAATAAGCAACACTTTACTTCTAAGTGGAAACCCTGGTGGTATAGTGATTAAGAGCTACAGCTGCTAACCAAAATGTCGGCAGTTTGAATCCACTAGGCGCTCCTTGGAAACTGTGTGGGGCAGTTTTACTCTGTCCTAAAGGGTCTCTATGAGTTGGAATTAACTCGATGGCAATGGGTTTGTTTTGTTTTAACCTCTAAATATTCATTTTGCTGTGAAGTCAAGAATTATAATGTTCTTAAACTGTACAGATGTATTGCTACATCCTTCTGATAGAAAACTCAACTAGTCACTTCTAATTTAGCAAATGAGGGGAAAAAAAGAAAACAAAACTTGTATTTTCAGACTTCACAGAATTTTAATACATTTGACTCGCTTAGCAGTAACAGGCATTTAGCATTTTTTAAATTGTATGCTAAACTTTGCAAATCCTAACAGTGCAAATTTCTTTCTAAGACACTATCTTCTTATTAGAACATTCACTCATTAATTCATTCATTCATCTTTTTTTTTTTTTTTTTTTAACAATTCTTTATGACTGCCTCTCTGTACCGGCACTCTGCTAGTCACACAGGATAAAACGGTGTAAAAGAAGGGCTAGGCTCCAAAGCACATGGATCCTACAGTTGAGTGAGAGAGACACATATGTAATCAGGCAATTATGGAATGTTGTCATAAGTGCTTAAGATGGGGATGGGCATGAGGCTCTCTGGGAGCACGTAGGAGGGACACCGGGTCCAATATTGGGAAGGTAACAACACTCCCTCAGGAAGTAAGATTTGAGCTTCCACGGAGTTCTAGAACACTTCGAGCTCTCTGAAGGAAATGTCTGGCCAGACCAATTTCTTTCCGAAGAAGCAATTCCACCAAGACTGCGACACTGTGACAGTTTTGTGCTTTCTTCAATATATCATCCTCAGTTAGATACGCAGTGATGGTAGTTCCATAGTCAGCAACAGCCACAGTGCTCTTTGAATTAAATCTCCCCCTAAATTTAAAGTGAAATCTTTTTATCTTAGTACGTTTACTTAGCAGAAAATTTTGTTCTCCATTCTTAATTTTAAACACATCTATGGAACAGGGCGCCTCTTTTTTCCTAGAACAATAAGAAAATGAAAATTAAATTGTTTTGTAAATGCATACTTCTTGTGTGCTCTGGTAAAGCTGTTAGCTCCCCGTGGGATCTTGGGCAAAACATACATCTATGATGTATGATTCCTTCAGTTCAAATATTCTGTAAATCTATTAGCAACACTACATATAAAAATCGCTCCTCATTGTAAAGAGTGTCATATTCATTGTTGAGTGCTATTAACTTTTGGCTTCTCATCCTCCAATCACCATGGACATCCTTATGTGTAGCAGAAAAATTCGTGCTTGGGAAAGATTTAATCTTGCCCTTTCTAATCAAATGCATTAGTCACTGAAAAACAAAAACGAGATTGAAGTTTTGGGAAAAAAATATTTACCAAAGTTCTAGACCTGGATAAAAACGTCAGCAATATATCAAGAACACATTTCTATATTTCTATAAGCAGAATTTAGCTTGGGAAACTTGCTATGTCAAAGACCTTTTAGTTCCCTCTAATGTTTTCTTTGAACTTAAACATGTATGGAATTTTTTGGTATTTGTCTATTAAAATACGTTTTATAGACAGTTATTTCTTGATAAATGTCCTGAAGCTAATTCGAATGCAGAAAAATAACGTTAAAATTGAGCTAAAATGTGTATCAGGGAGGGGAATCTAGGGTATTTTTGACCCAAACTATATGCAAGTAGGCTCGGCTATAATTTCTAAATGTTATTTCAAGCTTTGGAGAATGGAAAGCTGTATAAAATAAGGGCAGAATCCTTACATTAAGAAGCAAGGAACTTGGGTTCTGTCTGAGACTGTAACAAGCTCCGGCCAAGTCCCGTCACCTCTGTGTTTGCATCTCCTCACTTGTCCTGTCTCATACTCATCACTGGGTTTATGAAAGGATCCAATGAGCTAATATTTGTGAATGTACCTGGAGAATTATAGCAAACTGGCAGCGGTCTAAATATCCACCAACACAGAAAAGGAAAAACAAAACGTGGGATACTCAAACAATGAAAGATCATACAAAATATAAAGGAATAAGCTGTATATAGATATATTAACATGGACAGGTCTCAAAAAACTATAAATAAAAAATGCAAGGTACAGAATGACATACCATTGTACTATTTATGTAAAAAAAAAAAAGCACTAAAATAAAGCTGTATGTTGTTTATGGATATATGCACGTGTATATACATAAGCATATGTATGGATAAAACTTTTTTTAATGAACACGTTAGTCTTTCAATAGCTCGATAGAAAAGAAAAATAAATTCAAGGTTAAAGGAGACTTTAATCAATTATTTCAAGAGACTGGAAGCAAATATGACAAAGAGCTAACCATTAGTTCTGAGTGCTGAAAATAAGGGTATATTTCCTTATTCTTTGGTATTTCCCTGTATCTTTTAATTATAAAACATTATTTTAAACTAACAAAATTTTTTTAAACATGGGAAGAGTAAGGCACCTTGGTAAAAAGGTTAAAATAGGGCTGGTGCAATGACAATCCTTTCAATCTTTGTTTTATGACCTCCTTTGGCTGAGCAACATACGAGTCACCTGACTATAGGGTCAATCTACATTTAATAAGCGATGCAGACAAATACCCATGTGAATAGATCCTCCTGGGGTTCAAGTGCAGAGATGCAGCCTACCAAGAGAAAATTGTCACTTCATTTTGAGACAACTTGAAGCTTTTCTCTTGGTCTTCATTCTGTCTTCAAACTTTCAAATAAAATTGGGACTTCCATAACTAAAAAAAAAGGAATAGGTCAACCGAATCTCATCACGTTCTTCATGTTTATATCAGGCAGAGACAGTTTTTTCCAAAGTACTCTTGTTCAAACGTATAAAAGTTGACTGGATTCCCTACTTACAAATTCCAGTTCCATCATCCTGCAGGATCAAATTGGAAAGTATGAAATAACAGTTGTTCAATAGAAGTAACTTAAGATATAGACAGACTGTTCAAAGAAGATAAAATGCAAATAGCTTTTAAATACATTTTTAAATGCTTACCTCGACCCATAATAGTAGAAATTTTATTTAAAATTATACTATCAGATTAACAAAGATCATTGAGTTTGATAAGATCATTTGAATGATAAGCTTAATGCATGGTCAGGGTACAGGCACTCTAATACTGAAGGTAAATCAATACAACCTCTATAGGAGATTACTTGGCAATAGCCATCAGAATTACAAATGTGCATTTCCTTTGACCAGCAATTATATACCTAGGAATTTATCCTACAGATACATTTTTGCACGTGTGATATGGCATATGTACAAGACTATGCTTGCTGCCATGTTTTTAACCGCAAGAAATCGGAAATATCCTGAATTTCCATCAACTGAAGACTAGTTAAATTAGTTGTGATATAATCACAAAATGGAATATAACACTGTCATAAAAAACGAGTGAAGAAGCTCTTATGATTTGATATGGACAATCTCCAAGATAAATAACTAAGAGAAAGAAACCAAAGTGCAGAATAGTGTGTGAAGGAATAGTGTGTGAGGTACGCTATTGAAGTACATTTGTATGAAAGGGGAAAGGTAATATGGGCAGAGAATATTCTGAACAGATAGACAAGAAAATGATACCACTGGTCACCTCCGGGGAGAAGAACAGAACTGGATGTCTGGAGGATAGAGCTGAAAAGTAGACTTTTTACTGTATACTCTATTTTGAATTTTCAACCATGTGGGAAAAAAAAACAGTTAAAAATTTTAATGATGGCATAGTTTTAGCTATGGCGGTGGGACACCTTTGCAAGAGGTGATGGGAGACTTTTGCAAAATGTCCTAAATTTTAACAGATGGTTCTAGTAAACACAAAGAGGAACCCCTCAAAAAACAACAACAAAAAAAAAAAAAACCAGGAAATTACATTACAAGGAAGAGCTACAAATGAAACTCTCAGAGCACAGGATCATTTCATTAATGCTAGCTACCATAAAAAAATCATCCTAGATTTTCTTAAAACCAAGTCCAATCGAAGAAGCTCAGCCACCCCCTGTTAAATGAAGCTGAAATTCAAATTTGCAGCAAAGCTTAAAAGCCCGATAGTATCTTTTTCCTATCTGGTTTTCAATTTCATTGTGAAACTCAGCTAGTGCAACATAAAATACAGAAGTTATTTTCTCTCTTGGCGAAGCAGAAATTCATCTTCTTAGCTCAAATATATCAACATCTGTTATATAGAAACAACAGCTAAATATAAACACTGTGAGCTGCACATTTCAAGCAGATGAAATCCAGAATATACAAAGCATAAGCCATATAATGGTCCCCATGTAGCTACAAGGATTGAAATTTTTATCATAAGTAGCCCTGAGGGAAGTTGTTCACCTTAGTAGATAGTTACTGCTAATTTGCATCATATTATTAGTTAATGCTTTATTTTAGCCCATTAAGGGGAAGGCTATTATGAGGTTACAAATTTTACAAAGGGACAGTATTGTCTCCTTAAACTGGAAACTTCAAAGTGGATATTTCTCCTTGCTAGTGTTATATTTGACTACATGTTTACATGGAGGAATAAATTGTTTTTGAAATGTCTGTATTATTCTGCCTTTTTTTATTATTATTTTCAATGTCTTCCGATGTTTTGCCTCCCATCAATATGTCATCATCCAGTACTGAAGATCCAAAAATTATAGGCACTGCCTCCTGGTTCTACTTGCAAATGGTCTCCTAGCATTTCAGCACTGGGGTCGTTCGGCTACTTCTGTGCTCTGGGAAGACGTTTGACAATCGCTTGCTGAATCAGAGCAGTTGAGTTTTTCTCCTGCTTTGAAGAGCAGTCAGATCCCATTTCCCTTATGAGGAAATGTCTGTTCCTTTGTGAAAGTCCGGGCAGAAAGCCCTTCCAAATGTGTCCCTGGGAAGCTGGGTACAGAAAGGGAATGTTTCCTCTATGAATTAATCAGCGGTGACCTGACAGAACGTTCAGAGGAAAAGCGAATTTTACCGACTGATCTCAGCGCCAAGTGTCATAGAGTTAAGTATATATCAAAGGGAAAGAGGGAGAAAAAGGAAATTTTTCGATTTCCAGTAAATGAATATTTTTCTAGAAATAGCCAAAAATAATAATAATCTGGAAATACAGTGACAATTTCCCCACACAGGCTTTCCTTTTAAAGAAATAAAATCCTCAGAACAAAAGAAAAAAAAGCAAACATCTGCCAAATGGACACCTACAAATCTTGAGAGTCATCCTTGGAGCTGGCTTTGCAGTAAGCTCTTAGAACTTTTAGTTAGGATGAAAACACCGCTTTATTTTGACCAGTTCCTCTATCCCGTAGGATTTTAAAAATGAGTTTCACAACTTGTCTTTGCCACGAGCTCCCACCCGACTGCTTCCTCACTTACATGTACCCCACAATTTCCCTGACTGATGCACTTGGCAGCCAGGACCTGCCCATGAAAATAACTGTGACACTCGCTTTTCTTCTTCTGAAGTTGTGGATTCATTAAAACACAAGCATTGCTTCTTTCTAGAGAGCAGGATTGATCCCACATGTTTCTATTACTTGGTAACAAATGGCACATAAGTTATATGTTTGCATACACACACACACACCCTCTGCAAATTCTACAAATCTGCAGTCTGCCCACGGGGTGGCAACCCAAACCGATATCCATACATCAGCTGCTACTCAGGTGCACACCTTAAAAGGTGTGTTCTGCATTTAAGGGGAAAAAAAATCCCTTCATCATGTTTGCTGACTGCATTTGTACCTTTTCTTTTCTTTTTTTACACCCGGCCCCCCCCCCCCCCCCCCCACTATCGGTCATTTATAATTTTTTTTTCTTGCTGTTCACTTTTTGAAACAAACTAGAGTTCTGTGTACGAAAGTCATATTCCAAGCATGTGTTCCTCCTTTGCCTGGGTTAAAAATAGCCAAACTGACTTATAATTTGGTTAAATAAAAATAAATAAGTAAGATGTCCCAAGGTTAAGACCCTGCACTCCAAGTTTCAGCCCAGAGTGAATTTGTACGGCCAAGTCATAAACCCCTGAAAATAGGAAACTAATGCCATGAGGATTTAAAATAATAGAAAATGTTTCACATAACAAAACTCCATAAGCAGTGTATTATATTTAAGTCTTAATATCTACATACGTGGATTATATCTTGACAATCACACAAAGTAATCTCGCTCCTTCGCCCCCTTCCTTTGATTCTGGGTTTCATTCCCATGTATCATCAGTGCTCTGGGCCATAAAATACTGTATTAATATTAGTTTGTCACAGCAGACTAAATTTAGAACAACTCATTAATATGGGAGAGTTAAAGGCAGTCAGCCAAGAGTGCCGGGGACTATAAGCTCTTAAGGCTGTAAGTTATGCAGATATGCCACTTGAACTGGAGAGCCAGCCATTCTTTTTGTTACTAATAAGAGATTCTATTAGTTCTAAGCTGATTCTAATTCTAATTAAGAAATGTGGGAAAAGGCAATTTTGCCATTGTAAGTATAGTTGATGTGCAACTGGAATAAGCCTTATATCATCTCGCTTGGTTTCCTGGTCCTGTAAGATTAGTGGCACATGCATGGAATGAATATTCCACCCACCACCCCCATAAAAAACAACGCTGCTGCCGTATTTTTCGTGGTGTAATCATAATGGATGTTCCTGGAAGGAAGTCTGGTAATCAGTGCTTTTTCAAAACGAACCTTTTGTGTCTCGGAATCACCCCAGTGGTACAAAAAGTTTTGACTTTTTACCAACAAAAAGCCCTCCAAATGGATACTTCTGGACCTGTTATGCCTTTCTTTGGGCTTGTCAAATATTAATTTTTTTTTTAAATTTAGTCCCTTGCTAAGCTACAAATATTCATGTTTAACACCAAGTAGCAGTTCAGGGGCTGACAACTTGGTATGTACCTTTTGAATGATGCATAGAAAGCAGCAGTTAGCACAAAGAAAAAGCCACCAGATTGGTCTCAGGGAAACCCAGTGTCTGAATTTTTCATGACTCCTCTAGCACTTAAAGAATAAAAAACTGGCTACTAGTGTTGGGAGACCAACGTCAGGAAGGCCAGAGCCTGGAAACATGCAAGAGAAACCAGTCTTGCCTGGGGAAAGTGAAAGGGAATTTAAGCTGCTTAGGAGAATTAGAAAAAAAAAATTTCTTTTGCTTTGTTTTGGTATTTTGTAAACACACAGAACAGCAAAACAAAGGCTATGAAAAGACGCACTGCTGTACCTAGCCAGGGTTCATTATTTTTATGTCTTTTAAAAGACACCAAAAACTTACCCTCTCTTTTGGGTTATGGAGGCTTATTGTTAAACTTTCCCAAATCACACCCTTCCTGGCAGACTTGCTCACTCTTACGGGTTCTTCCTCCCAAAGAAACCAAAGAAGAAGGGAAGGCAGAAGCAATTCAATTATTTGTTTCCCTGGATATATTTGCAAACATCTCCCATGGAGTTGAGGGGCAAGTGGGGAAGATGATATCTTAATTACACCGGTGCCCAGTGACTCAGGGCTAAATCTCCCCACCCCTTGATGAACTTTAATGCATCTTGTAATTACTTATAGAAAATCCAAATGGAATCCAGGGAAAAAAAATGAGTAACTCCTTTGGAAGGAAAAAAATATATATAGTGTTTAAGCAACTGATGACTTCAACTGTCACCGTCTCATTAAGCTCTTAATGACTTCTTTTCTACTCTTGGTCACATCTGATTTTTTTTTAATATAAGTCCCTTTGAACAGCTGGGAGTTAGAATTGCCTTTGATCACTGAATTCTTCTGAATTTTCAGTCAAAATGAGGCCATTTTCATCCTGACTTGGGGTATTTCTGTGAGTTTATTTCCCCCAAGTACATTCCTGGGCATAGCTTTCCAGGCTGAGAAGAGCCTGAACAATTAAAGTATACATTTTTACATAAATGTTTATAAATTTAACAAAGGGAGAGAGCTTTGCCACAAGAAGCCTCAACTCTTTTGAAGGCAGTTTTCTAATGATGACCCTTGGCGTGTTGGACCACATGGGATTCCTCTGAGAAGAGTCGGATGAAAATTAGTCTATTCTCATTTCAAACAGAATTTTGCTGAAGTCCTGATCAGAGCATCAGCATGGAGTCCGGGGAGACAACACTCGCTACTTGATTCACTCGGCAGCCTCCCTCTCCTGGTAATTGTTGCAGGAACACATAGTGACAAGGCTCTGGGATGTGAGCGGTCTGGATGTACTCCGGCTGTTACGCTCTGTTTAAAGATTTAAATCATCAGGGTATGATAAGGCTTTTTGATGTTCACTGAACACGGAGCTTGGGTACAGAAGAAGGGAAAAGGGCTTCACCAGAAGGCAATCATCTTTCAGAGCCACAGTAAGACAGAGAGAGGTGGGGAAATCTCAGCCTCAGCATAGACATGGAACAAAGGGGGATGAAAGGGGCAGGGTGAGGGAAGGGGCCAGCTCTCGCTGTGAGGCAGAACTCGCTCTAGGAGAGTTCGATGCCTTAAAATGCAGGGAAAGCATTTAGTGTTCCTATTTCATTAAAGCACACTCATGTTTTAGGGGCTTGGAGAGGGATAGTGCCAGCTGCAAATCTGAGTGGCTTCAGTTGACCCTGGGTTTAAAAGAACCTCCCCGTGGCTTACTTTGAAATGATCTAATGAGTATTTATTTTGAGCCAGATGAATGTCGTTTCCAGGGCCTACCCCACAAACCTGGAAGAGGACCTTCCTTAAAGTAGATTTTTAAGATCCACACAGTGTTTTCTTCCCCCAGAAGTAAAACTTGGATATTTGTCTTGAAGAACATAATGATCAGGAATGAAAGGGAAAAAGTGCCCCCTACAGAACCCAACCCAATCTCTTCAAGTCCTCTTCTTTGGCAAAATACCAAAGTTTTACCTTGTTCCCAGCTGTACCATGCCACCCTAACCAAAGCAGCCTGCCCTTTGATTGTATTAGACAGAAACCCAGACTTCAGCATCTTTGTCTCCTCAGTCCCTAGCACAGGATTATCTACATGTACCAAAGTCTCCGCAGATGTTTGTTGAATGAATGCATGAACAAATGAATGAATGCAAGCAAGACCCTAGGAAATGGCAAGACAGATATCAATTTATTTCCTGCTCCTCCATCCAAAGTGCAGAGAAACACTGCATAAAGAAAGCAAATGTTTTTTTCCTCTTGCATTCCGCACCAATAGACAGCATGGCAAGGCATAGTTGTTGACAGCCTGTGCTTCGGAGTCAGACACCTCTGGGTTTGAAGACTGCTTGGCCACTGATCATAAGACTTTGGGTAAGTTGTTTCACTTTCCTAAGCTTTATTTTCCCCATCTGCAATATAGGAATATTAAAAATAACTCCCTTTTAAGGGTGAGAAAATGCATGTAAAGTGCCTAGCACAATGTCTAGAATACGGTAAGGCTTTCAAAAATATATAACTATTGTTATTGTAAGTAACTATTGTTATTCCTCTCTAAAACATTTTCAGACATGATGACGTCAGAAGGGGATTTTAGAAATATGTAGTTATTAACAAAGTTTAGAAGTGAGGCAGTTATAATCAGATACTCTATTGAGGGGTTGTTTCCACAATTATCTTTATAGTGACATGCAACAGTGTGCTGTATCCTGCTAGCCTCCTCCAACCTGACAATGTGCTCTTGTTCCCACCTCTTGTACTGTTCTCTAAGAAAGAAAACTCAAATTAGAGGCAAGACACCTCATCTTAGATATATGCAGTGGAATTAAAAGCAGGTTTGATCGAACAAACATTTCCCACCTGTTATAAGCTGGAAAGAGATAAACCAGTCAAATCAACATGGCACTGCTGTGCCCAATTTCCTCACAAATTCCAGTTCAGTACAATATAGAGGCTTCTGAGCAGGCAGAAAGGAGGTGAGACCCAGAAACCAATTCTATCTCATGATGGTCACAGCCCACCTGTGCCAAGGGCCCCTCCACAGCAAGCCCCTGTCCCAGGAAAAGCTACTGTACACCAACCACCAACATTTACTTCACATCTGTTATATACTGGGCCTTCTCTTGTAATCCTTATAACAACCCTATAAAGAAGGTGTTACAGATTGAATTGTGTCCCCCCAAAATACGTATTGAAATCCTGACCCCTATACCTGTAAATATGATCCTGTTTAGAAATAGGGTTTTCTTTGTTATGTTAATTGGGTTATACTCCAGTAGGATGGGTGCTAAATTTAATCATTTCTCAGTTACAAAAAGAGCTGAATAGACACATAGACACAAACCGAGAGAAGAGGAAGACAGACAACGAAGACACGCATCTACAAGGATCTCTGGTAGCTACTAGAAGTTGAAATAGATAAGGAAGAACCTCCCCCTAGAGCCACACCCTGAATTCAGACCTCTGGGCTCTTGAAGTGTGAGAAAATAAATTCTGTTATTTAAAGCCACCCACTTGTGGTATTTGTGTTACAGCAGCACTAAGTAACTAAGACAGAGGCATAGTTTACAGATGAGAAAACTGAGGCATAGAATGATAGAATCAAGAAAATGAAACTTATTGATATTTTTATTTAATTTCTTTTTTGGCATTTTGCTTAGCAACCCACTGGACTGGATTAGGGCACTTAATCTCAGACTCTGTACAAATGCCTCTACTTCTCTGGGTCTCAGCATCCTCATCCACATCAGGAAAGGAGTGAATGGGTGTGGTGGTCTAGTCTGCCCCACAGCCTATGACTCATGCTAGAAGTGCTGAGCTCTCCGCTTCCAGCTGCTGCCCCTGTGTTGATACTCCAAGAAAACCAGGAACCTTGTATCATGCTCTTCTCCTCCAGTTTCCCCCAGCCTTCCTGCCTCCAATACTGGAAACAGGAGTATGTCAGCCATTACCATTACGGAAAGAGTCCATTTTAGCACAGCTCAAATCTAGGGAACGTTAGGGCCGAGTAACCTGCCCCATGATTGAGACATAAAGGAGCTACTGTTGCCTTTTTCATAGCCCGCTAACACAGAGAAAGCCAATCCTCTAAAACCTAATTGATTGATGATCTAATTTAATATCTTCATATGATTTCTGGTGGCAGAATCAATCTGCTCTTAGCACAGACATCCAAGGCGGAGAAAAAGAAAAATGGCACCAGTTGCGTTTCTTTTATTACACTTCTGGGTACTCTAAGAAAAAACTCTCTCCAGAAAATCAATAAGGCAGATTGTGCCCAGCAGTCACCCATTACAGAATTAAATCCATATGCCAACACGAAACAATGAAGAGACCCAACTAGCAAGGGAGCCATTTGCTTTGTTTGTCTTTGGCTGCCAGGGAATGAGACCATGAGGCTGGCTGTAATGTAATGCAAACCTAGGCCTATCCCGGTCATGCTTATGACTGACCCTCAGGGCACGACCATCAATTTTCTATTAAAGATCAGAGATTTGACATATCAAAGTCAACATCTAGCTGAATAACTGCAGTAACTTGATAATAATTCTTTTGTGGATTTCACAATGGCTTTTCAGTAAAGTATCAGAAAGGTAGCCGATTTCAATCCTGACCCGGCAAGATCTGAATATGAAATAAAGGATTTCAGCTTTATCTCCCCATGACGTGAGGATGAATGTTCTGGTAAATGTTAACTTAGTGCTCTGAATAGCTCAGTAATAGATGGGTTTAGGCAGTAATAGGTTTAAAATGTCAACTTATTGAATAATAATTTCATGTTGTACAAATACTATGTGTAAGAAGGGATTTGTTTTGCAAATTTTGAAATAAATGAATGGATTTATAATGTCCTTGACTGTTACATTGTTCTGGTCAGAATCTTGAAGAAGAATTGTAATGAGTTCTTGCTTTTTCTGGTTTTGTTGTTTTCCTGCATTTATCTCTGTGCAGTTTGGATAATTACTGGGCCTCCCTGAATTCCGGCCCTTAATTGAGCTCTTCTCTGTTTTGGTACCCAAAGCCAGGCTGATAGCATTCTTTTCTAGTAAAAATAAAAACTCAGTTATCCCTCCCTATAAAATGTTTCATGACACCAACAGTATAAACACCTTTCACCAACCCAGCTGTAAAAAGCTCAACTGTTCAAAACACAAGAACCGAAGAAAATTCCGTTTCCATAACTGAACTCAGAACTTCAGTCCAATTGTAAGCTGACAGCTCTATAAATCCTGGTGGAAGACAAGTGTGGGTAATGCTGAATTTTGATTTGGGCGCTCAGGATCTGGGACAAACACCACTACCCAAGCCTGTGGAAAAGTTCCCCAGATTCTGCAGCTAAACCCCCCCTTCCCCCCCTGCCACGACCCCAACCATCCTGTATGGAATAAATATGTTTACTCAGGGAAATGGAAGATACTAAGAAACCATCCGGGTGAGCTTTTTGAATACTTCAGGACTGAATTCCTCAGCCTCTCAGCTTATGTCAGCTTCGCAGAAGAATCCAGAGAAGAAACTAAAGGAGCCTACTCTGGCAGGCCACAAGCTTGCCACTCCAAATTATCCTCGGTCTAACAGATGAAGGACATCTTGGTTTCCCACAAACCAAAGCACTCTTCATTGTCTTGCAGTTGCTCACACATGAGTAATATCTGCCTTAGATGGTCCTGGACAGAGCTGCTCAACCAGATCTGTTCATCTGTTGAGCAGATCTCTTTCTGCACTGCAACCGTAGAGAGGCCCTGTTCTAGGCCAAGTTCCTCCGGAAGTTGACCATGAGACAAGGATGTGGGTGCTAATCACTTATTTGGAAAGTGAAGACAACATCCATCCAGGGGTGAGTCATGGAAGGGAAAGCTGGCAATAAAGAGTGCATTATCAAGTCACCACCTTGGGTAATTGAAACAGTCTCACTGGGGACACTCCAAGCCACAAGAGAACACAAACCTTAAGATTACCCCACCCATGGAGTGAGAGAGCTGAAGTATTTATACACCAACTCCCCCATCAGTCCTGGTTGAGGCCGCTCCTAAAAAACCAAACACATTGCTGTCAAGTCGATTCTGACTCATAGCGACCCTATAAGACAGAGTAGAACTGCCCCATAGAGTTTCCAAGGAGCGCCTGGTGGATTTGAACTGCCAACCTTTTGGGTTAGCAGCCGTAGTCTTAACCACTACACCACCAGGGTTTCTGAGGCTGCTCCTGAGAGGCATCAATTCCTTGGTATTTCCAGCCTTCTGCAAGTATAGGCAGAGGGTTTCAGGGGCCAGAGAAAGCTCTCAGGAAAAAATGCAAGGGCTTGTAGGCGGACATCAGGTACCCTGCACTGAAGTGGAAAAGGGAGAGGATATAGGCAAGGCATCAGTAGCCTCTACTGTAAGTCCTAACCTTTTTATTAGTATTACTATTTTTTAAACTTTTCTAACTAATTTTTAAATTATGAAAGTGATATGGCTAGTGTAAAACAAGAAGAACAAAGTTAAACAGTATAGGAAAGCACAAATATTTTTTAAAGGTTTTCTCCCTCACAGCCACTCAGTCCTATTCTCAGATGTAGCCATTTTTATAGTTTCTTGTGAATCCTTCAGAAGACCTTCTGTACATAAAAACACATAGACGTGCAGACATCAGTGGATTTTGTTTTGTTTTGTTTTGTTTTTTGCCCCACAATAAGATCATACTTGACATAATCTCCTGCTGCTTGCTTCTTTCATGGAACGTATCTTAGACATCCTTGTCTCTCAATACCTCCATCTTGGTCTCAAACTTTTTAATGGGTGCTAGTGTGAACATATCATAATTCACTTAATCTATTGCCACTTGATAGGCCTTTAGTTTTTTTCCACTTTTTTGCAATCACAGAAAATGATGCAGTGAGACGTCCTACATATATGTAAGATAAATTTTTACAAGAGGAATTGCTCAAAGAACATTTTAAATTTTCTACGTCTTAAATTTTGAGACTTCATACCAAATTACTCTCTAAATATTCCACCAATTTACGTTTTTATCAATAGTGCATGAGTGCATCTGTTTTCCTATATCTATGCCAACACTGGAAATGATGACACTTTTTAATCTTTGGCACTCTAATAAGTAAAAATAATTTCTCATTGGCTTGCTTTACGTTTCTTTTATTATGAATGATGTAAAAAAAAAAAAAGAAAGAAAGAAAAACTTTGTCCCTGGATTGGAGCTGAGCCTGAGAAATTTTTGAGAGGATACAGACAATGCCTCCAGTGTCTGGAGGTTATGTTTGAAGAAAAGACTTGTGTAGTTCATAGTGACAGAAGAAGAAAAGACAACAGTATATGTGGCTTATCGTTCCAGGGTTTGGTCGGGCAAGATGTAGTTTTCCTCTAAACTAAGGGGTCATCTCACAAGATAGCCTCACTGTCATCTTGAAAGTTCTCCACCCAAGAAGGCTACCTGCCAGGGTAAGACAACATCAGCAGAAAGAAGCTGGCAGTCTACCATTCTTATAAGAACTCAACTAGAGAAAGGCTCTCCAAAACTAAGGACCACTTCAGTGTCAAAGGTCCCCCACATGGATCTCCAAAAAATGAAAAAACCACACAATTTTCCCAGACTGAGAGAGCCAACTTTCAGCCATCTGCTACATGGTAGGCATCAATGGCCAGATTTCATCTCCACCTGGCAAGCATAGCAGCATTGTCCCTCTCCCTCTCATTTCTTCTCCTCGTACTAGCACAGGAGGACCAGAAGCACAAAGAAAGGGACAAGAAGAGTAGAAGAGCAAGGCAGAGTAATGGGGAAAGAATAAAAACTCCACATCTTCCCTACTGGTCTACAGATTTTTGAGTGGGCCTAAGCTTAGTGGGAAGTGGACTAAGGGAGAAATTTGCAACTGGATGAGTGAATAAAACTGTGATTTGAGCTGAACTTGGCATTTTAATACCTGAAAATGAGACTACTCTAAAACCAAAGGTGACTAGAAAAGCTATGGCATATGCCCAAGATATTGCCAAGGGGTGAGGGAGACCCAACAGAGTGTATTTGAAGGCAGAGATGAGGAACACAAAATTGTTTTCTTATACTCCACCTAGTTTGGCATGGTCAGAATTACCCTTGAAGTCTCTCAGGAAGAAGCCACATTAGAGACCATCATACCATCTCTCTGTAATTCCAACATAACAAGTTTTTCTTCTAGCACTGGAGCATATTGCAGCTACTTCAGCTGAGCATAGATGAAGTAGTTGGCTGAGTTTAGAAGCCATGTTATAGGAGAATCTTTAAACACAAGAATGACACCCAGCATAGCAATATGCTCACACAAGAGGCACAGGGAAATTGAGTCCATGTGAGAGAACAGAAGATACAAGATGATAGTCTCCCAAATACTGCTTATTCAGGGCCATAGGTTCATTAAGTGCAATGGTGAGTGGCATCACTTACTTGCACTGGTTAATTCTCATTCTCTCTCTCCCCTCCCTCCCTCCCTCTCTCACTCTGTCTCTCCTCCCTCACCCAAACACTATACGTAGTTAAATGTATCTGAGTGGATATTACTCACATACAAAGCAATTCCACTTTACCTCACTCTGTGATGACCCAAAAATTAGTAATACATGCTTCTCAATGAGTCTCCAAATAAGAGGAGAAGGAAAAGAGGAAAACAAATGCATAATAGGCCCTCTTGTAAAATCCCATGTAAGATATTGTAGAAGTACAGAGGATGCAGTGGTCCTCAACCTGGGGAAGAGAGAGGAAACTGCCAAGAAAAGAAAAGTGGCCTGGTCCAGCCCCACCATCCTGAACAGGCAGTGCTGATGTACATATAAAATTCCAGAGAAGTGATCCTTTGCCTCTTATTTGAAATCTAAAAGAAATCTAAAACCACTTCTGACAGCTGGTAGGAACAAAGATGATAACTTTTATTTATAAATATTTGACAGTATTTTATTAAGCTTTTCAGTAGATTGGATGAGAAAATTCCAAAGATAGTGAGTCTTGCACAAAGGTGTTAAAGTGGGTAAGTTTTGGAACCCAGGTTAGATGCAAGTAGTCTGACTCCTGCTTCAGTGCTCTACTCCTCACTCCCTCAGAGTAGACAGCTGTCATGGATTGAATTGTGTCCCCACAAAAATGTGTGTCAACTTGATGAGAAACTATTTTGTTCTGTAAGCCTTCATCTTAAGTGAGAAGAGCAGCACAATTGGAAGAGCGTGGTCGATGCCACGGAACTGTGCATGTAGAAATTTTTGAAATGGTATATCTTTGGCTATGTGTATTTTCACCAAAAAAAAAAAAAAGGTTGAGAAGGGAGAGGGTTGACATGTTGTGGGGTTGTTAACCAATGTCATAAAACAATATGTGTGCTACTGTTTCATGAGAAACTATTTGTTCTGTAAGCCTTCATCTGAAGTACAATAAAAAAATAAATAAAATTTTAAAAAATGTGTGTCAACTTGAGTAGGCCGTGATTCCCAGTACTGTGTGATTGTCCACCATTTTGTCATCTGATGTGATGTTCCTGTGTGTTGTAAATCCTACTTCTGTGATGCTAATGAGGCAGGATTAGAGGCAGTTATGTTAACGAGGCAGGACTCAATCTATAAGATTCGGTTGTGTCTTAAGTCAATCTCTTTTGAGATATAAAAGAAAGAAGGGAGAAGAGGGATGAGGGGGACCTCTACTACCAAGAACAAGAGCTAGGAGAACAGTGAGTCCTTTGGACTCGAAGTCCCTGTGCTGAGAAACTCCTAGTCCAGGGGAAGATTAATGACAAGGGTCTTCCTCCAGAGCCAACAGAAAGAGAAAGCCTTCTACTGGAGCTGACGCCTTGAATTTGGACTTCTAGCCTACTAGATTGTGAGAGAATAAACTTCTGGTTGTTGAAGCCATCCACTTGTGGTATTTATATTATAGCAGCACTAGATGACTAAGACAACAGCAATAAATAAAAAATTTTAAACTTACTGTCCTGTGGAGCAGCTGGTGGGTTCAGACTGCTGACCTTTTTGCTAGCAGGCAAGCGCTTAACCACTGTACCACCAGGGCTCCTCTAAACTTATTACTCCTGGGATAATATTGTATTTACAGTAATTATAAGCAGATATTGACATACTATAAATAGAAGTGTAAGGCTGATGTCAAGGACAACCACACCTATGGGAGCTTCAGGGTTTTATTACCTGATTCCGGGCCCCATGGACCAAAGGTGAGATGCACTGTCCGGATTCCTTCACTCTCATGGAGTTGTTCTTCTACCCACCCCAGATCCAGGTTCTGCCCTCTGACTTCCTATAGCCGTTTGGGTGCACTTAATGAACTTGACCCTGGATTAAGATTCTCTGGCAATGTGGTATGATAGGGAGAGCCCTGGCTTGGGAGTCAGGAAGCTTCTATTCAAATGCAGACTCAGTCATGAACTATGCTAATGATTCGTGTACCCTATCTGGGCCTCAGTTAAAACTGAATGAATAAGCCCAGACTAAGCCCTGCTATGGAGCCTCTGGGTGATACAATCGGTTAACACACTCAGCTGCTAACCAAAAGGTTGGAGATTCGAGTCCACCCAGAGGTGCCTTGGGAGAAAGGCCTGAAGGTCTACTTCTGAAAAATCAGCCATTGAAAACCCTATGGAAAACAGTTCTACTCTGACACATAGGGTCGGAATTGACTCAATGGCAACTGGAAAAAAAAAAAAAAAGTCTTACTACAAGGTGTCCTGCATTACAGCTGTTGGCTCTGTCCCACTGAAATCTTCAGTCTTGACCTACCGTCTTAGAGGAGTAGCACCAGACTCAGGAATCTAAACAGGACTGTGCCAGCCCAAGAGCGGCATTTCAGCACAGGCCCAATCACTAGTCCTGGTCTGTAGGGCAGAGACAATGGAGAGAGACCCCTTTAGTCCCCAGTAGTAATGTGTATAAAGAGCACTAGAAACCAGATCTTCTGGCTCTTGATCAATTGCTCTGCCCACTATCACTCAAAGTTCAAACCCCTTAGCATGGCATTTAAGGTTCGCCACTAACAGCCCTTGACTTTTTTGTCTTGCTGTCAGCCAATCTGCATAATTTTAAGTTATACTGTTTGGCCTTCATACCATGTCTCATTCTCTTTCTTATCATCCATTTGCCTTTTTCTCCTGATTGTATATGACTGCCTGGTGAAACTCTAATTGTTCTGCATAGCTCAAGAAAAATGATAGCTCTTTAGTGAAACCCTTCCTGATAGTCCCAAAGATGGGCTCTCTTCCTTCTGTGTCCCCCTACCACTTTTTACTTCTCTCAAAGCACCTACCACATCTTTCTTTGCATCATAATTGAATATCAGTAGATTGTAAACTCCTTGAAGTCCTTGTATCAACACCAGTAGCCAGGACAAACCATTCTACGAACAGTTTCAGTCCCAGAAATATACTGTAACAGACAGGATAGACTAGGATATGCTGGAATAAAAAAACAAAGCTCAGCACTTCAGTGGTTTTACTAGACAACAGTTTATCAAAATCTCACACTTATGTGTCCAGTGCAAGTTGTAAGGGGGTCTCTGTCATCATAACCACTGAGGAAACAAGGCAGAATGAGGCTTTACCCAATAAGTGCTTCTCATGTCCCTGCAGCGAGGGACATGAACATAGAGAACAGAGCACTGGCTCTTAAACCTTACACCCAGAAATAACCCATGTCATTTGTCATTTCTTTTCACATTTCATTGGCCAGAGCAAGTAGGATGGTCATGCTTACCTTTGCAGGAAAATCGGAATATTGACAAATAGTCCTAATGACACCACCACACACACCACGCTGTATCTTACCCTAGGCTTTTACCCGTTTTGTCGTCCCTGCCTTAGACACTTTTCCCACTTTGTCCATTCATTTGAATAGCTTCTTCTCATCCAGATGTTTTTACTTACAGTTCTTCTAAAGAATTTACTGACCCTAACTTACTTAAAGCACTTACTGATGAAGATCAAACACTACAGCCTTCAGTATATAAAGACATTAAGTAAAAAAAAAAATCCTCATAACTGGACCAATAAGCAATACCATGTAAATGGAGAAAGGATTGAAGTTGTCAAGAATTTCATTTTACTTGGATCCACAGTCAATGCCTATGGAAGCAGCAGTCAAGAAATCAAATGATATACTGCATTGGGTAAATCTGCTGCAAAGGACCTCTCTAAAGTGTTCAAAAGCAAAGAAGTCATTTTGAGGACTAAGGTGCACCTGACCCAAGTTATGGTATTTTCAATCACCTCATATGCATGTGAAAGCTGGCAATGAATAAGAAAGACCAAAGAAGAATTGATGCCTTTGAATTACGGTGTTGGTGAAGAATATTGACTATACCACGGACTGCCAAAAGAATGAGCAAATCTGTCTTGGAAGAAATACAGCCAGAATGCTGTAAATGCAAGGATGGCGAGGCTTCATCTCACATATTTTGGACATGCTATCAGGAGGGACCAGCGCCTGGAGGACATCACGCTTGGTAAAGTAGAGGATCAGTGAAAGAGAGGAAGACCCTCAATGAGATGGATTGACATAGTGGCTGCAACGATGGGTTCAAGCATAGCAACCATTGTGAGGATGGCACAGGACCAGGAAGTGTTTCATTCTGTTGTACATAGGGCTGCTATGAGTCAGAACCAACTTGCTAGCACCTAAAAACAACAACCTTAATTTACAACTACCACCACAACCACTGTTTTAAATTCCTAGGGCTGCTGTAACAAAGTACCACAAAGAGGTGGCTAAAACTACAAAAATGTATTCTCTCACAGTTCTAGAGCCTAGGAGTCTGAATTCATTGTGTCAGCAGAGCCATGTTCTCTGTGAACGCTCTAGGGGAAGAGCCTTCCTTGTCTCTTCCAGCTTCTTGTGGTGCCATACATTCCTTGGCTTGTGGCAGCATAACTTCAGTCTCTGCCTTTGTCTTCACATGGCCATCTTCCCTCTGTGTCTCTTCATGTCTGTGTCCCTTCTCTTCTTATAAGGACACCAGTTACATTGGATTGGGGCCCATCCTACTCCAGGATGGCCTCATGTTAACTTAACTAATTACATCTTCAAAGACTATTACCAAATAAGTTCACATGCTAAGGTACCAGGGATTAGGACTTTAACATACCTTTTTGAGGGATACAAGTCAACCCATAACAACCACTAAACCTGGATAAAGTGCCCTCAGATGTGCTCCAATAGCACCCTAGAACCTTAAGGGATTACAGTCACACCATGTTGTGCCAGTGTTTTTACTTGACTCTTTCCCACTAGATCAGGGATTGGCAAACTACAGCCTAAGGGCTAAATCTGATCTGCCACTGGTTTTTGTAAATAAAGTTTTTTTGGAACACAGCCATGCCCTTTAATTTACATGTTGTCTATGGCTGCTCTCACCATACAGCAGAGTCAAGTAGTTGTAACAGAGACTGTCTGGCCCCCAGAGACTAAAATATTTACTAACTGGTCCTTTTTAAGAAAATGTTTCCCAATCCCTGCTCTAGACCATAAACCAAGTAAGAACAAGGGTTATATTCTCAGTACCTTCCATACTCCAGTGCCTACCAGAGTAATTGGCTCATAGTAGGCACTCAATAAATATTTGTCGACTAATGAAGAGTAGGCACTTGAGCACTCACTAAATTGAAATCAACTTCAAGAACAAACGACAGAAGGAAACACAGGGAACAGGGAGCACAAGGACTTTAAATTTTGGCAAAACAAATTCTAACAGATTCTCTGTTATAGCTACATATCCTATCACTTTAAAAAAAAAAGAAAGAAAATGGATAAACACTGGGAACCAACATTAATCTTAGTGACTAGGCAACTAGAATTTACCACAGCCTAGCTAGAACAAATTAAGCAACTGTGACACTTACGAAATGTTCTAAAATTATAAAATCACTAAATCCACATCCATTTGCTCTGTAGAATATTTCATTCTCTTTGATTAACAAATCTGACTTACATGAGGTGCAGACCTTTTCACACAGTATTGTACAGTCTTCGAAAGTACCACGACTGGTATAAATTGCCTCCAAGCTGGGTACCTTCAAGGTAATGTCAGTGCACTCGCTCAGAGCTTCCAGAAGTAAACACACAGTGTATGGGCCCTGGTGATTTTACAACATATTAAAAAAAAAAAAAAAAAAACAACTTAAAATACAGGCAAATCTGGAAAGTACAGCATTCCAGCTTGTTTATAACAGCAATTTCATCTAGTACAGATCCACGATTTATTTGCAAACAGATTAATGAATGTTTCAGCAGCTGTTTACAGCCAGTCTGTGATCTCGCTGAGCACAGATGACACTTTTCCCCTCTTCTATTCCACAGGGGCAATTTCAGCAACGCTTAGATTAGGGCTTTACTGTATCAGCCCATATGATAAAATAAGTGGAGTCCTGAAGCCACCAAGCTGGCTTTACCAGATCCCCAGGCCACCAAGTCTCTGGTGATTCCCCCACGCCACCTTTCCTGGTCTTCCCTTTAATTATGGCCCCAAAATGCCAGTTTGCAAACAGATCTGCAAGATCCAAACCTGATATTTTAAAAAATTGTTTTTTTCTTCTACTTTTAGGTCCCTCAGGGTTGGTATTCAGCAGTGCGTACCACTGGGTGTAATAAAAGCAAAAGCTTGAATATTTTTCAGTAACCTGACAGAGAATAAACAAATGGAAGAACAAACGCTGAAGAGCCTACAAGTAACACACTGTATACAGTAGGTGGATCACTACCGATAAAGTAACGCAGCTCTTCTGATTATATTTCTCATCTTGAAGGAAAACGAAACAGGAAAGACAAGACAAAATCCCCAAAGCCTCACTAGGCTAAATTTCCTTACTCTCCTTTGAACAGACTACACAGATTTTGTTGACTAATTGAGATCAATCCCAGTTGTAAATCGCCTAGCTATCCTACAGCTTTAATTAAGCTACCAGAGGGAGCTGTTTATCAATTAACACTTGTTACAAATTATTAGTAATTATATGGACTTTGTGTGTATACCATAGCCTGCAAGACCAAAACTGCGTTTCCCAGTTGTTAGGGAAGCAAATTGAATATTTAATGGGCTATTTGGATGAAGGTACCAGTCATCACCATAATTACAGAACTTATTCTTTGGCTGAAAGATTTAAGGTGAGTGCCAGCACCAGCAGCTCTAGTTGAATAAGCATCATTTTAAGCGTTTCTTTTGCCAGGGCCTTGCCAGACTATATTAACTGGCCGAATTTCAGGTTTATATTTCCTTTCTGAGTAAGAAACATCGTGAAGCCGGGAACCTTAGGTAGAAGTTGATAATGTATTCCAGCATTAAAGCTACCTATTGCGGTATGCACTGCATTCTGTGATAATTTTAATTGGCTTAATTGAGATGCGCAAGCCTGATTAATGTTTAATTCCTTTATATTAAAAAAAAGAGTCAAGCAGTTCGACATTTCTTCAATTATGTTAGATCTTTCTAGACTTCAAAGGAATGTTACGTTAGACAGCTAGATACGGGGCAAACTGATTAAAGAATAAAGACTGCTCACTATAATCTAAGAGTACAAAACTGGTTTGTGTAGCCTTTGAAAGTCAAAATTATGAGCTAAAACTTGAGCTACAGTAATTAACCCAATTTATAGTCCTTCTTGCTTATGTATTTGCTTATGATTAGTAATTGTAAATGATCCATGGGATTGATTTACAGATCTAAAACCCACTTAGGGACTCAAAAATGTTTTGTCCATAATTCTTAAAAATGTTGGAGAAACTTACTAGTAGCATTAGTAAACATCTGTCAATCAATGAAAAACACTAGTATAAAAAGATTTGATAGTCAATTTTCATTATTTTAGATGCATAAAATATTAAAATATTTGTATAATATAAGCCATTTGCAAAGAATTTTGAAGCCTAACTTGTATTTCCTGTGGCTGTCTAAAAAAATGAATTCAGTGTGAAAATTGTATATTTCTGTCTTAAATTGCTCAACTCTTAATTTCTCTGATAACTAAGTAAAAAAAAAAGGAATACAGATGAAAATGTAATATGCAATGACATTGTTTAACAATGTGTACTGCTTATGCTTCTGTTGAAATCACCCCTCTCTCACACACATGCATTTTCCAAAGTGTTCTAAACCTTCTTCAGGAATCCGAGGTCATGACAGGCTTTGGTAGAACCTGGAGTGGGAACCATTAGGGAACCAGGAGATATTAGAGATGTATGTTTCAGAAATAAATACTGTTAGAGTGCTAAGTATATTTGGTAACTTTTGGAAGTCTCCGGGACTTCACTGATATAGGAATATGAAGGCCCAAAGCCTGCCATTTGATGAGGAAAAAAAAAAAAAAGTCTAACCAGTTGTGACTGAGTCAAGTCAACTCCAACTCATGGTAACCTCACATGTGTCGGAGTAGAACTCTGCTGCAAGGATTTTCAATAGCCTATCTTCTGAGGCACCTCTGGGTGGACTCAAACTGCCAGCCATTTGGTTAGCAGCCTAGCACTTAACTATTTTGTGCCACCCAGAGACTCATAGAAAATTGGAGCAGAGAAAAAATGGAACTCACACATTTTCATCTTCTTTTATCTACAAAAAATACAAACTATTTCATTAAAACTTCTTTCAGGAGAGACTAGGTGCTCTGATCAAATCACATTTTCTGGGACCTTTCTACTATTGTGACTCTATGTTCTTCATTGTGAGTGTGTGTGTGTGTGTGTGGGTGTGTGACAGCATTTCCCAAAGTAGGTTCCATGGAACATAAGTTCATCTAGATGCACCATAAAGGGGGGATTTCATAGACAAGTCAGTTTGGGAAACTTTGTGCTATATTCCCCTCTTGAAGAGTCACAATACCCATTAGCATGTTAAATTACACATTTGACCACAAAATAATTTTTCTTTGGATACCAATTAATATTAGCCAGCCTTCTCAGGCCATACTAGTGTAAGAAATGTATCTAAATAGAATATTGACACTTATTTTTCCTAGAGCAATATTGGTCATGTATGTTCAAATAAATGGATTTTTCCAATCTCACCTCAGTAATTGAGGGAACAAGTCTACATGCCACTGCATAACTTGACCCTCATAATTTTCAGAAAACAAGCAGTGTGTGTGTGTTGTGTGTGTGTGTGTGTGTGTGTGTGCATGCTCATGTTCTTCAACTTTAACTGCTGAGACGGATTAGAAGCAATGATACCTCAGTATCAATGAACACACCTAGCACTCAGATCTTGGTTTCTAAATGCCATTCTCTACTAAAAGGAGTTTAGGGCTCCTTGAAAAAAATGGCCTATTCCAGCACTGAGGTAGGGTCTGCACAAGCTAGACCTAGAACACTGTGTTATACCAACCTGTTATTTATACCAAGATGTTACATCATGGAAGTATTCAAAGATTGATAAGGACATGCCATAAGGGCACCAAAGCTAGCTTAAAATGGCTCCCCACTAGCTAAATTTGGGAGAATTTGAGCATCAAAATAAATAATTATAGCTCATAGAATATAATAAGAATCAGTGAGCCCATACAGATATAAATAAATAATAAATAAGAAAAGCTGTTCCTTAAAGTAACATGCCAACTAATAAATGTAGAAGGAATGATGGAATTCAAAACCACCACTTGACGACCAACATAGCAATAACTGTTTCAGGCAAGAATCATTAACTGATGCAAAAATTAGAGGGTAAAACCTTGATGAGAAACAAGCTGTGTGCATAGTCTCAAAATATCTCCCCACAAGATACGTATTAGTTACGAAGGCAAAATTAGAGCTGTATACTGGTGAAATCTGGTAGTCACCACTTTGACCAACTGATCAAAGTTAACAATACCATTAATAGATGTATTGACATCATGTGCCTCCTGGCATGATGCACTGAGAAGGACACAACATCACGTCTGTGGTTTTCCTGACAAAAATGAATAATTGAATCTAATCATGAGGAAATACCAAACAAACCCATACCGAGGGACATTCTACAAAATAACTAGCCTGTACTCTTCAGAAACGTCAAGGTCATGAAAGACAAAGAAAAATTGAGGAGCTGTTTAAGATTAAAGAAGACTAAAGAAGAGACATGATAACTAAATGCAAAGAGAAATTTCTGGATTGGATCTTGATCCAGATTTTTCTTTCTTTTACTGTAAAGGACGGTAATAGGATAATCGGCAAATTTTGAATAAGATTTGTAGATTACATAATCATTAATACTATATCCACGTTAATATCCTTATTTTGATAATTATACGGTAGTTATGTAAGATAATGTCATTGTTTTAGAAAATATGGACTGAAATACATAAGAGTAAAAAGAATTCATGTTTGCAACTTACTCTCAAGTGGTTCAGAAAATAACTATATATATATAAAGAATATATATAAACAAATATATATATATATATTCACGTATGTATGTATCAAACCAAACTCACTGCTGTCAAGTCAATTCTGACTCATAGTGACCCTGTAGAGCAGAGTAGAACTGCCCCATAGGGTTTCCAAGGAGCAGCTGGTGGATTTGAACTGCTGACCTTTTGATTAGCAGCCAAGCTCTTAACCACACTGCACCACTAGGACTCATATATATATTATAATGATAAAGCAAATATGGTAAAAATGTTAACATTTGATGACTCTCTGGGTTAAGGATATATAAGGATGTACTGTTTTTATAACTTTTCTATAAATTAGAAATTATTTCAAAAGTAAAATTAAAAAAAAAAAGAAAAGAAAAACCTATGGTCCTAGGGAGGAAGTGTACTGTGGAAGAAGCCCTGAGATGTGTGTGCCTAGCTAGTTATATACAAGGTCTTTCACTTGGATCCTCCAAGGCTATGTCTCCCACCTGAAGGTAGCCCCAGCTGCTTGGCCTCTCAAGCCATTCTTCTCTCTGCCCTCCCACCCTCAGCCCTGCCAAAGCCCAAGGTTTTTTCTCCACCCCCAGCCTTGCCTACCTTTCTTGACCTGGATAATTCCTTTTCACTCTAGATCTCAGCTTGAAAGCCATCTCTTTCAGCAAGTCTTCTCTGATTGTCCCAGGACTGGGTTACTTGGCCCTCCTTTGTGCTCCTTCAGCTCCAGCGGCCCCTCCACTATAATTCTTACTCCAGCATTGTAATTGTTGATTTGCTTGTCTCTGCAAGCTCCTGGGTGCTAGGACCTGTGCAGTGGTAAATAAGATAGATATTGTCTATCAAATCAGCAATTACAGTACAATGCAAGTAAAGAAATGTGGGAAAGGGTGGGGGTGGGAGGAAATATTTCTGGGCAGCAAGAATAATAGGTGTGAAGGCTCAGAGATGAGAGAGAGAGATGGTAAAGTGCAGGTGCTAAAGATAGTTGAATATGGAGCCATGAGTGTAAGAGAGGGGTAAGTAGGCAGGGACCCTACTTACAGTTAGGTTTGGTCTGTATTCTGAAGGCAATGGGGGAAATTTGGAAAAATTTTAGTGGGAGAGTAACAGTCATTCTTTGATTTAACAAATAATTACTGGGCATCTACCACATGCCACGATTAGTGTAACACTGGGGAAATAGCCACCAACCACGATCAGATTCAAATTTTAGAACAATTACCCTGGCTACTAAATGGAGAACTGTGTCGAGAAGGGCAAGAAGAGAGAGAGGGAGACCAGTTAGGAATCTATTGGTATGAGGCAGCCAAGGAATAATGCTAGCTTGGTCCCAGGTGGTGACGGTGTAGGTGGATAAAACTCAAAGATTTAAAGATATTGGCTCCCCTAGCAAAGAGTTTGTACTGCTGTGCCTAACAACAGAAAAAGAAAGTTTTGATAAAGAATAGCGTTAAACATGCTACACACTTCATCTCTGAGGAGAGCAGGCTCTTCAAGTCTCCTAGTGAAGCACTAAATTATTGCTTGGACATTGGGCATTTCATCAACTGCTTTACTAGATTTGTCAATACTTACCCAGACAAACCATTATTAAAAGTACACGAAATCAGAAAGAAAATCAGTCTGCCAGCAGACTCGGCCTCCCTCCATGTACAAAAGTAAATATGACTCAGAAAGTGTCTGCTAAACATAACCTTTTTCTAAGTCACCAGAAATATTGTTGGCAGCTGCTGGTGACAACTTATTTCATTACATTCTAATGATGTAAACCGCTCCCTCAGGATGATTTAGCTTGCTGCGGACAAAATGCTTATTGCTTCTTTACTCATGTAGAACACAAATGATTGCTGAGAAACTCAAACCCAGTATTCAGGATATTAAGCTAACCTAACAGACCAGCGGCATTTTTTGAAGAATAAAGGCAGTTTAACAGGAATACGTTTCACAGCCCAAATCACTGCCATGTTGCATTCTACATGTGCAGCCTATTAATCCAGGTTTCATTTATGAAGCCTGAGGTTTGGGAGGCCAAGGGAATTTCTTGGCATGGTTCTACCCCTTCCTCAGCCAGGGTTGGGTAATCGATAAATTCTTTAGCTAGGACCACCATGGGTAACTTGCCTTAAGTGTCTGCATAAAGCCCCATTCTGCCTCCAGCTGGCAGATGGCTTTAAGCAGTGGTGTGTAAATATCTGTCAGGAGACCAAGTGCTTTAGAATTCTCTGGGATGATTGTTAAAAATATGAATATATATATATGGGGGGGGAGGGGGGACGGGAATCTACCTGAGACCTACTGAGTCAAAATCTCTGGGAATAGGACCCATGCATCTCTGTACCTTTAACAAGCTCCCAGGGGAATATGATAGGCAGCCAGTTTTGTCAGCTCCTTTAAGGGACTACCTGAGGGGGAAACCCAGGGCCACTGAGTCAGTTCTGACTCATAGTGACCCTGTAGGACAGAGTAGAACTGCCCCCCAGGGTTTCCAAGGCTGTAATCTTTGTGGAAGCTGACTGCCACATGTTTCTCCTATGGAGCGGCTACCCTTCAGTTAGCAGCTGAGCACTTAACCACTGTGCCACCAAGGTTCCTTCACCTAAGTGGGAGCAGTCACATAAAGCTAGGCATGTAACCCACAGAAACAAACACATCTTGCTTGGGGGTATTCACTGGAGCACCGTGTTGAAACACTTCTTATAACCTCTTATTGTTTATTATTGGCATCTGGTCCCCACTGTGGCCCTGCACTCCAGATATGCTCCCTTTTCTGTTCCATCTGCAAGACCTAGGGCAAGTTACTTAACCTTTCTGAGCCTCAGTTTCCTCAACTATAAAACAGGGATAATATCACAATCCACTGGGTTGTTGTTATAAGAATTAAATAAGTTAATACGTACACATACATACCTAGCACATACTAAACAATCAATTGTTTGTTGCCATCGAGTTGATTCTAACTCATGGTGACTCCGTATGTGTCAGAGGAGAACTGCTTCATAGGGTTTTCAAGGCTGTGACCTTTCAGAAGCAGATGGTCAGAAATGTCTTCTGAGGCACCCCTGGGTAGGTTCAAACTGTCAACCTTTTGGCTAGTAGCTGAGCGCTTAACCGTTTGCACCGCCAGGGACCCTGACCAATCATAAGTAAATAAATATTAGCTATTTAACTCTTTTGCAGTTTTACTCAGGTCTCACTTTGGTTTCCCACCTAAGCACAGCACATCTTCATCCACCCTGCCTCCATATTTGCAAATCTCCAGACTCCCACAGGCTCCAATCCTACCCCATCTAGCCTCCACTGAGCCACACTGACACCATCTGATGCCTGTAAGGCTGAGTCATTCTTCCGAGTGGTGTCATTCACAAGGGGGCCTGAGTCGGTCCGGAACTCAAGACCAGTCTGCACAATTTAACCAACAAAAGGAACTGCAGAGGCATCATTCTTTACGGGTCCCAGGAAACAGAACCCCCAGTTTGTCATGTTGCCTGCACAGCAGTGTACTGACAGACAACACAATGGTGAGGGTGGTTTTGATAACAGCTACCACTTGTCACCAAATCTGTGTCAGGTTTATGCTAAGGGCTTCATTCCAAAGCACCTACAAGATAGGTGCTACTGTTCCCATTTTACTTTTCAGAAAACTGAGGCCTGGAGAGGTTATGAAACTTGTCCAAGCTCACAAGAGGTAGCAGCCAGGGTTCTAATGCACAGAGTCTGATTCTGGCATTCCCTGTCTTGACCATTACACTGAGAATCTCCCAGAGAGCTTGGAATCATGCCGAACCAATATGATGAAAATCAGAACATATCTAGCATTCCACATGGTGACCTGCAGTCTTGTCACTGAGTCAATTCCTACTCGTAGCTATCCTATAGGACAGAGTAGAGCTGCCCTATAGGGTTTCCAAGGCTGTAATCTATACGGAAGCAGACTGCCACATCTTTCTCCCACGTAGCGGCTGGTGGGTTCGAACCGCTAACCTTTTGGTTAGAAGCTGAGTGCTTTAACCATTGTGCCACCGAGGCTCCTTACACCAGTCTTAGCCCAAGTCAAATCTCCTTACCCTGTAGAGGCAAATGTGCTGTCAGATAAATAACAGGAAAGTATGAGTCCCACTCTGACACTTGTATCTGGATAAGCTTTGCTGAAGGAATTTAAACTCTCAGCCCCATTTTTCTTCATCAGTAAAATAGGAGAAATAATACTCTCATGGTTGTATGTAAAGATTAAATTAGATAATAAATGTAGAAATGCCTTAAAGTTATATACAAATATTAGCAATTGTAATTATTCATTCATTCCACTATTATTTATTCAACACTATATTCTAGGCAAGAGAGAGATAACTGTGAAGTAGACAAAGTCCCTGCTTGTCAGCAAAGAGCTTAGGGACTAGTAAAAAGGCAATTAGAAATAAAGTGGTAAGTGCTAAAATAGAGGATGTACATGGTGTTACTGGGACATATAGGAGGAACAACTAACCCTAACTAGCAGGGGCCAAGGAGGGATTCCTGGAGATGGGAAAATCTAAGTGAAGACCTGGAGTTAACCAGGGAAAGACAGTGGGAGTAGATGAAAGGAAGGTGAAGGAGAGTCACAGGTGTCTACTACGCTTCTGGTTGCACAGTGGTGCCTTTTCCTGATGTCAGAAACACTGCAAAGAAAGCATGTTTGGAGGAAATGATAATGAACTAAGTTTTGGATGTGATGAGCGTAAGATGCCTGTGGATAACCAAGCAGAGCTGTCTAATAGTCAGCTGGATAAAAGGATCTGGAGCTCAAGAGATTGGTTTTGAAGTCATTGTCATGTAGCTATGCATTTGGAAGTCATTGTCATGAAGCTAACACCGGAAGGCATGAAAACATAAAAAGAAAATAGATGGTCTAGAACAGGTAGAAAAAGAGGAGGCTACAAAAGGCTTTGGATTCCATTCTTTCCTGCCTTCATGTGGACCTTATTCCATCAAATTTCCATCCCCCTTTTACTTGTGTCTTTAATCTCTCCCTTTCAACCTATTTTTTCCATGGGCATTTAAATACGCTAAGTCTCTATTGTTGAAAAGACAAATAGCTATTTTCTTATTTTCTACCCCATAATTCTCTCCAGTTACAGTCCTATTTATATCCTCCTCTTTCAAAGCTGAACTTTTTAAAATAGAAGTCTCAACTGGAATCTCCATCTCCTCCCCTGCTATTCACTTCTCAACCCATTCCAGTCTGGCTGCTGTCCTCATCTCTCCATTAAAGCACTCTCATCAAGGTCCCTAGTAACCTACCTGTTGCTAAATCCAAAGGACACCTCCCATTTTTATCTTACCTGACTTCCTAGAAGAGTTTGGAAATGTCAATTCTCCCTCTTGCTTGAAATGGACTCTTCCCTTGTCTCCCTTAACGCCACACTTTCCTGCCCCCTCCCCTCCACTCCCCGGCTGCTCCTTCTCAGTCACTTTGGTGATCTCTCCTTCTTCATCTCTCTCTTTAACGTTGTGATTCCTCCAGATTCTTTCCTAGGCCCATTTCTCTCCCTACAAACATATTTCCACTTCTCCTCGCAACCTGGTGTTTCAATCCATATCCAACTTATTACAACTAATCAGTTGCCATTGAGTCAATTTCAACTCATGGCAACCCTGTGTGAGAGTAGAACTGTGCTCCACAGGTTTTCAATGTCTGGTTTTTTGGAGATAGATTGCCAGGCCTTTCTTCCAGTCTACCTCTGGGTAGACTCAAACGTCTAACCTTCAGTTAGCAGTCGAGCACATTAGCCTAGAACAAATGGGATCCCAACTCTTTAATTTTAACAGGATAGAAGGAGAAAAGGATGGCTGTAGCTATCAGTAAATTTTTAGGTTTGGTTGCAGGAAGTTAAAGAAGTACCCATCTGACAGTTTTTATATTTTCTAAAAAATAATAGGTGAGCTCATCTGCTGAACATGTGGTAGAAAGTGGTAGGGCCTGAGAATATTAGGAGCAAGAAAAGGTTTTGAAATAGTCATCGTGGAGAATTTGAAAGAATAGGGTGTAGGAAAACATAAAAACGTTACTGAGAAATGTTGAGATCCCAGTGAAAGTTGGAAATGATAGTTTTAAAATGTCTCCTATTAGCCTGTGCTTTTCTCCAACAGTCTAAATACACACATGAAGAAGGAACAAATTGTTTGATCCAAATGGGACTTTCCGCGTGGGCTCCATAGAGCCCAAAGAAGACAGTATAGAAAAGGAGTTAAGGATAACAGCAAAAGAGTGGCCAAAATGTTGGTCCATGGAGGTCTAACCTGGGAAAAGAGAGAAGTTAAAATAGAAGTGAAAGTCCTGATAAGTTTGAAAGAACAACTGCGGCTGTCTGTAAATGAATAAGCAAGCTGTGAAGATTGGAGGGTTTGGTCAGAAAGTGGGATCATGGACTTCATTATATCAGAGGTGGTGCAGATCTGTAAAATGAAAAAGCCCAGAATACGGCCATCGAGTTGCTGAAGATGAGCCCAGGGGGTGGTCATTGGAAATGAAAGATGAGTTTATACCAGTAAAGGGCCCCAATGAAAATGTCACTTCTGTGAAGTCATCATCACCCAACTCAAATTCTTCTATGCTCTTTCCCAAGGAGCCCTGGTGATGCAGTGGTTAAGTGCTCAGCTGCTTACTGACAGATTGGCAGTTTGAAAGCACCGGCTGCTCTGTGGGGGAAAGATGTGGCAGTCTACTTCCATAAAGATTACAGCCCTGGAAATTCCACAAGGCAGTTCACCTCTGTCCTATAGGGTCACTATAAGATGGAATCGACTCAGTGAAATGAGTTTTCGGGTTATGCTCTTTCCCGAGAGCACTCTATTATTGCTGTTATTTCACTGTATTCTAATTGGCTTGGTTTCTGTTTATCCTCTACTTGACTGTGAGCTTGTCAAAGAGAGGAGTCAGATATTCTTCCCACCCACCGCAGGATGCATCCAGCACAGTTGGCATGTAATGTTGGATGAGTTAAGGATAGATGGATGAATAAATGACTGAGTGGCTAGTAATAATTGTTTTATTGTGACCTAATATCATAGGCTTCCTTCTCTAATTTCTGGAATATTTCACTGTTATTTATTCATAAATACAGAGAAGTATGAGTTTTATTTCTTGTCTGTACATAGTTCTCTTTCAATGATAAAACATCTTTTTTCTACAGAAATTATTTTATAAAGCTTTTAGAGGTGGAATCATGATCATTATTTTTTCCTTCAAATAATATTCCCTTATCACTTTTCTTCACATCATAACTACACTGAGGATTTGGCTGTCGTGGAAATTAAGTCTTTAGATATATCCTTCCTTGATATAGAATCATTATTTCAGTTCACGAATTATTTATTAGTTGCCTACCATATGTCAGGCAGTCCTGTAACAAGGCTCTAGGGATAGAATGACAAGCAAGACAATTGTTTCCCTTAGTAAGACCTATAGATAGGTAACGAAGCACAAAAATGGCCGAGCAATGATTGTATCAGTCAAGATACGTTGCAGTAACCAACGATCCCAAATATCTCAGTGGCTTAAAAGCAACAAATACATCTTACACATGCAAGTGTCGCGTGTCTGGGAAAATCTCCATGGGAGCTTCGTTCCATATGATGACTCGCCATTCACCTCCATATCGACACATGCTTTCAAAATTGCCGTGTCAGGGGAAGAGAGAGAGGGACTCAAGCACCCAGAAGTAACATACATCAATTTTATTCAAATACAAACAGCCAAATCAAACCACATGGCCACCTAACTTCAAGAAGGTAAGAAGGTGCAGTCTTCCCATATACCCAGAAGTAGAGAACCAGAGCTTAGTATAAACCGTGTAAATGCATACCACAATGGTAATGCAGATTGGTAGATGCTATGGTAAGTTCAGCATATTATAGGAACACGTAGGAAGGGACCTTTTAAGTCTTGTGAAGTCAGAGAAGTCTTACTAGAGGAAGAAGATTAAAGCTGAGACCGAAAAGGAGAATAGAATTTAATAAGATAGCTGACGAAGGATGAGAGTCCCAGGCAGAAGGAACAGTTTGTATAAAGAAAGCATGGCGGTTTATCCCCTTGCATAGTCCTGCTAGTGCTACAGAAGTTGCAGGCAACAATAGGGATTTAAATGGTGAGGTGAGAAGAGTCAGAACTGTAGAAATCTGTATACACACACACAAAACCATATTTTAAAAAAACCTAGTGTCTGCGCCCATCACCACTCCAAGAATGAGAGAACATCTTGAAGTGCTGAGGAATTCCAAAGTTTCAGGACCAAGCACCCTAGGAACTGGTTCTAAGGGAGAGAAGTAACATGTTGATTACTGTTTCAAAAATATATATATTCCACCTTATTTCTCCTAGTATCCCCCACCCTCAGACAATTCTTTCTACTCTGAACTCATATGATGGTCGTGAGGGTCAAGTAAACTGAAGCTCTTGGCACAGTTGCTTAGCACACAGTAAAACTTCAATTAAGTCAACTGTTCCTTTGTGGCCCACGCTGAATTAGGCACTCTGCTTAAGTGACATCATTTCAAACCACCCTATTTAGTAAGAACTATCATCTGCATTTTACAGATGAGAAAACTGAATGATGGTGTAATATTCTTCCTTGGGGATAAACAACTGGTAGTGGTGGGAGCAGAGATTTAAAGCAAGGCGCATCTTAATTTAAGCCTGCTTAAAATTGTGTTTAACCAAACTACTACCAACAGAAGTACAACTGCCAAGTTCATTTAGAATGAGGGTGATACCATATTTCATTGAAATTTTTTTCATACAGATACGTACATATTAAGCAAGTAGTAATCACAAGCCAATCAGAAAGACAATCAACACTTGTCTGTAGTACTGGCGACCTTCTGGCATAGACATCAAAGAGACATGGCTAAAGTCTTCCAGTTTAATTTTAACATTCCCTTCTCCATACTTTTATGACCCCTCCAAATTTTCTTAGTTGACGGGAAGCAGCTCAGTTCTCAGAATCACATATCTCTTTCACTCATCCTGAACACACTTGTTAGTGCAGATTAGAACTTGTTAAAGATTAATTCTTAAAGCATCGTCAAGCTTTCTTTTCCAACAAAGGAAACATCAATTATAGGCTCACACATAAACTTTGCCCCTTTCTTGAATACTTGCTGCCCTTTATAAATCTTAGATTTCTTCCCCTTGAGTATTTGTTCAAAGGAGAGATTTTATTGCCTCCAGGGGTTGTTAAACTGATTGCAACCCTGCCTATTTAGAGCAGTTCAGTGGGAATAAAGCTGGTTCAATGCTGTCAGACCTAGAATACAGCTGTCAAATAGTATTACAAGTAAAACACCCTTGATAAGAAATAATGACCAAATGTCAATCTGTTTTTCACTACCCTTACTACAGGCTTGTCCTGCCACCAAAAAAAAAAAAAAAAAAAGCCATGTTTTACACTTTATAGTAATAGCACATTTCTGATATTTCAGTTAAAATTCCAGCAGTGTTTTTCAATGACCAAAAAATATAGTTCTAAATGCAATCTGGTCTCAAAAATTGATGGAAGCATTTTTTTTTTCCTTTTAATAAAGTATTTGGCAATCTGTTTCAAAATGAACAAAGTTTATTAATACAAGTAAATGCAGGGTTGTCTAAAATCCATTTTGAAGTTTTATCATTCACTCATTCAACTAACATTTGTTGAACCTCTATGAGTTTGGTGTTGTGCTAGACATTAGGGTACAAACATAAAGTTCCTTGTGAGACATTTTAAGAAGTCTGGATTTAATTCTGTGGGCGATTGGGAGCAAATGACAGATTTTAAGGATGTTGGGATTTGGTCTTTAGAAAGATTAATTTGGCTACATTGTGGTCTTCCTCATCCCTGCTATCCTCTCTCATTGCCCTCTGCTCTTTCTCTTCATAGCATTGATTAGAATTCATTTGGGTTCATACCCATCTTACCACTAAATTATAAATTTCATGAAAGCAGGCATTATATCTACCTTGTTCATTACTACATACCCAGAACTCAAAACAATACCTGGTATAGAAGCTATTTGGTAGTTATTTGCATGATTAAATTAATGAATAAAGAAATTTATTGGAGGGTGTAAAAATGGTATGGGAGCAGTGTCTGACCTCCTCTAACTTTGCAAAGAGGAAGGAGAATCAACATCAACAGCCCAAGGCTGATTCCTACAAGGCAGAGGCCAGACATGCTTCCTCTCTCTGCCATCTTTACCAATTCTGACACCAACCGTCCCTCCCACGGCACTCTCTACTTCTCTTCTGAGTTCAATAATTCATTGCAATGGCAACACAGAACTCACAGACCATAATCACAGTGAGGGGATTTACTAGGGAAGTAACAGGTTACAATTCAGGTTCAGGAACACTCAGGATACAGTTCTTCCATCAGGACAGCCTCTTCTCAGCCATGCTCACAGGCACGCCTCTCTCTGGCCCTTGGCCTCTGCCCTGTTCAGGCAAGTGTTAAAAACAAAGCTCTTTTAGCTCTGCCAGTAAGTGCACAGAGGCACCCCTCTTCTACTAGTAAGCCTCGGCCCAAAAGCACTGAGCTTTCTCACTCCGTGGGCCGGGAAGCCCACTGTGCCGTCTCCTGGCAGTCTCTCCTACCGCCATTTCTCTGCTACCACTTCTTGCTGTCTTCAGTGTTAACAGCTTTCAGTCTCCTGGGCCCAGGAGTTTCTCAGCTCAGGGATCCTGGGTCCAAAGCACACGCTCTCCGCTCCTGGCTGTTCTTTCTTGGTAGTGGTGGGATCCTCTCTCTGCTCTGGAATTGGCTCTCTTTTAAGGCAAAACTGACCAATCCCCTTGGTGGGCCACAATTGCCTTATTTGCACAGTCCCACTCAGTCACTTGGGGGGAGCCAGAAGACCATGTTGAGAAAAGCCATGCAAAAGCAATCTATCACACCAAAGAAGGGGTTGAGGCTGTATTAAGGAAGATCAGTTAGAAGACTGTTGTCATTTATAGACAGTTCATGGCAGCAGTTGGCAGTCTGAACCCACCCAGAGGCGCCTCAGAAGACAGGCCTGGCTATCTCCTTCTGAAAGTTCACAGCCTTGAAAACCCTGTGGAGCATTTCTACTCTGCACACACGGGGTCACCATAAGTCAGAATCAACTCAAGGGCAACTAACAACAACAACATTGTGGCAAAATAGGATTTGGTTATATATTTGATATGGAGGGTGCATGAAAGTAAGGTGTGTAGAATAATGCGGAAGTTTCTAATTTGACCAAGTGAATGTTGATATCCTCAAATAGAAATAGAAATATTTAAGGATAAATGAACACTCAGCTATTCCCTGATGAAATATTGTTTCTAAATTTTTAAGCATTATAGAAGATGCAAATAAGATATAGCATGTAATCCCTTAAATGGGTGTTTATTACATCATTTAAAAATAATTTTAAACTATAAATAGCTTAATGATTCAATATCATACTGTTTATCGACAATTAATACTTCTTTTGCTCTCTCCCCTCCCTTACTTCCATTTCTCCATCAAGGGGAATTATTTTTAACCTGAAAGGATAGAATATCAGTTTATTATATCAGTACATTAGAAGAAAATCATAATGTCCTAGATCTCAGAAAGATACTTGATTTGGTTTCCCATACATTAGTCACTTCCCCTACATCCAATCTTTACCTGTCACTCCACTGCCCAAAAACCTTTCATGATTTCCCCATTACAGTCAGAAAGCATTCAAATTCTTTAGCTGCACACTCAAAGCCTCCATAATTTGAATCCTACCTACCTGCCTAAGTTATCTCGCATACGTAACCAATGTCACTCCAAGAGCCAGTTTTAGGTTTGTTTGATTTTTTCTTTTTCCCCAGCATGAGAAAATTAATCTTATTAATTGACTTTGACCGAGAACAGCTTGGTTGTTTTTCACCAGATCTGTTTCTGAATGATTATTGCTGTTTCTAAAAAGCCAAACTTATCCCCCAACCCCTTCCCAGCCCCAAAGGAGATATTTCCATTACTGAAAACAATAGCAACAACAAAATTGTTATAGGGTATAGCAGAAACAACAAAAGAGATGGCCTATAGATAATGTGAGTAAGGATAACATCAGTCGGTGCCTACTTTTCCAAGGGAAGTGGCCATTTTAAAGGGACCCACACTCATATGAAAGTCAAGGTTTGTTTTTGTTTTTTTTTAATTTTCTTGTGTTTTAGGTGAAAGTTTACAGCACAAATTAGTTTCTCATTCAAAAATTTATACACAAATTGTTTGGTGACATCAGTTGCAATCCCTGCAATGTGTCACCAATCTCCCCCTTTTCACCTCGTGTTCTCCATGCGCATTAGTCTAGTTTTCCTGTCCCTTCCTGCCTTCTCGTCTTTGCTTCTGGGCAGGTGTTGCCCATTTGGTCTCATATACTTGATTGAACTAAGAAACATTCCTCACATGTGTTATTGTTTGTTTTATAGGCCTGTCTAATCTTTGGCTGAAAGGTGGACCTCAGGAGTTCCTTCAGTTCTGAGTTAGTAGGGTGTCCAGGGACCATAGTCTCGGGGGTTCCTCCAGTCTCTGTCAGACCAGTAAGTCTAGTCTTTTATTTATCTATCTATTTATTTATTTATTTATTTGTAAATTTGAATTTTGTTCTACATTTTTCTCCCACTCTCTCTGGGGCCCTCTACTGTGATTCCTGTCAGAGCTGTCAGTGGTGGTAGCCGGGCCCCATCTAGTTCTTCTGGGCTCATGCTGGTGGAGGCTGTGGTTCATGTGGTCCATTAGTCCTTTGAACTAATTTTTTCCTCGCATCTTTGGTTTTCTTCATTCTCCTTTGCTCCCAACATGATGGGACCAATAGATGTATTTTAGATGGCTACTGACAAGCTTTTAAGACCCCAGACACTACTCACCACAGTCGGATGTAGAACATTTTCTTTATAAACTATATTATGTCAGTTGCTTTGATGTCCCCCGAGACCATGGTCCCCAGCCATCAGCCCCAGTAACTCTTTCCCTCCAGGTGTATGGATATATCTAGGAAGCTTGTATGGCTTTGCTGTGGTCAAGTTGTGCTGACTTCCCCTATGTTGTGTCTTGTCTTTGCCTTCACCAAAATTAACACTTGTCTACTATCTAGTTAGTGATATATACCCCTCCTCTCCCTTGTAACCATCAAAGATTGTTTTTTTCTGTGTTTTTATAATAGTGGACTCATACGATATTTGTCCTTTTGTGATTGACTGATTTCACTCAGCATACTGCCCTCCAGATTCATCCACGTCGTGAGATGTTTTGAGGATCTATCATCGTTCTTTATCATTTCATAGTATTCCATGTGTGTATGTACAATAATTTGTTTATCCATTCATATGTTGATGGGCTCTTACATTGTTTCCATCTTTTTGCTACTGTGAATAATGCTGCAGTGAACATGTGTGTGCATATGTCTATTTGTGTGACGGCTCTTATTTCTCTAGGATGTATTCTTGGGAGTGGGTGAAGGTTCTCTTACCATTGCTAAAATATTGGTTTCATTTCTTTAGAGTATCCAATTGGATTTTTAAGGTCTTCATTTTCCTTTTTGCAAAATCTTATGTTAAAATCGACAGCTGACTTGAGTTTGAAACATTCTTCTTTTCTCTATTAGGATTAATTTTTACATTACTTAAGATGCTTTTCAGGTAGTTTAAACACAAATAACAAAATCAATATATTAAGCAGAAGATTTTAATGTGGTCAGTCTTCTTTATAATATGAATAAATAAATTAGAATGAAACAAAAAATTTCATTAGGATTTTTACAATATTTTTTTGATCAGGACATTAACAAGTAAGTTGTTCGACTCTTTGACGTCATTGTTGAATTTATTTCCCAAAATTAACAACTCTAAAATAGTTAAGTATTCCTCAGTTTTTTATGCCTTAATACTTTAATTCAAAGACAAATAAGAGCATTTCAAAATAGTAAAAAATGTTTTTAGCTGCTAAATAGGCATAAAATGTTTTTGCTATATGTTAATGATAATGCTATTCCCTTAGGAAGAATAATTTATATCAGGCTTCAGTCAACTTTCTTAGGCTTTCTTTAGAAAAGAGCAAATACAGAACTGGAATAAGAAGGACATCAGACATAAAATTTCTAAAGGCTTTTAAAAATAAGAGCTTTTAACCATGAATGTAGAAAAAGAATGTCACCATTGAATAAAGCAAATTACTTTCACCTTCACAGGAAATTAACTGCATAGCTTAAAAAAAAAAAAAGTTTCCTGTCATTCTCTTTTTAGTCTCTCTCCTGAGTTCAACTCACAGTTGCTCTGAGCTGCTTGCCTCTCCTCTCACCTTGGGTTTGTGGGCTCCATTACAACTGAATGGTTTCTGACTCCTCTAGCCCCTAGATCGGCTCTGCAATGTTTTCCTCACGTCTACTTGATAGCCTTCCCGCTCTCCACACCGGCCCTTACATAGGTTTATACTCTTAAACTAGGAGTTCTGGTGGCGCAAGGGTTAAGCGCTCAGCGATCTGCTTCCATAAAGATTACAGCCAAGAAAACTCTATGGAGCAGTTCTACTCTGTCACATGGGGTCGCCATGAGTCCAAATCAACTCCACAGCACTCAACAAAACAACATAAAGCCTGTGACATAAAGCCTTAAACATAAAGGCTGTAAACGATCCCTGCCCTAGTATTCTTGCGAGTCAGGGGAAAAGGCCATCCTGTATTGAAAGTCTTGATGTCCTTACAGGTCTGACAGAGACTGGAGAAACCCCAAGAATATGGCCTCCAGACACCCTTTTAACTCAGTACGGAAGTCATTCCTGAGGTTCACCCTTCAGCCAAAGATTAGGCAGGCACATACAACAAACAACAATACATGTAGCTCAACCATGTATACCAGGCTAAATGGGCACACCAGCCCAGGGGCAAGGATGAGAAGGCAGGAGGGGACATGAAAGCTGGACGAATGGAAATGGGGAACCCAAGGCCAAGAAAGGGAGACTGTTGACACGTCGTGGCGTTGGCAACCAATGTCACAAGACAATATGTGTATCAATTGTTTAATGAGAAACTAATTGGCTCTGTAAACCTTCATCTAAAGCACAATAAAAAAGAAAAAAGAAAAAAGTTTACATACATTAAAAAAAAAGAAAGTCTTGATGTCCTTTTCCTCTGTCCTCAAATTTATCTAAATTTTAGCCGTCATCCCCCACCAACCTGTGTCTGAGGCTAACCCCTCCATGTTCTATTTCATTCTGCCATACATTGTCTGGGACCTCATAACCTCAAGCTTCCTCTCTTTTCTCTCTTCTCATCCTTGCTCTTCCCAACAGATCCTTCGCCTCAGCTTATATATGCTCTCCTGTTTTTCTTCTTGATACTGTAGGGTCGCTATGAGTCATAATTCAACTCGATGGCAGTGGGTTTGTTTTTTTTTTTTTTTTTTTTTTGTTTTTTTTTTTTTTTGGGAGGGGGGGAAGGTTACCTATCAGTTCTTTCCCTTTAGTACCAAAGAAATAATCTACGTCCCTATTTTCATGTTCTCACTTGGATTCACTTCTAAGTTCACTACAATCCAGCTTCAGCCTCTAACTTTGCCCCTAAAGTAGGGACTCTCTAAGATCACTAAAGGAGTTCTCTGGGTGGTGCAAGCAGTTAACGTGCTCAACTACTAACTGAAAGGTTGGTGGTTCAAACCTACCCTGCGGCACCTTGGAAGAGACGTGGCAACCTACTTCTGGAAAGGCCAAGAAACTCTATGGTGTGCAGTTCAACTCTGACACACAGGGGGTCACCATGAGACAGGATTGACTCGACAGCACCTGTTTTTGTTTTGTTTCTTAAGATCACTGCAGTGATAGCCAAATATGATCTCTCCTTCACAGTCTTCATCTCATTTGACCTTTCTTCATCTGGAATAATATAAAAAGTCAAACTTGTTTCCAAAAGAAATAGAAAACTTGAGTAAACCAAAGGAAGTAAAATGGATCTATAATTTTTTTCTTTCCTGTATATGGAGCCCTGGTGGTGTAGTGGTTCAGAGCTCAGCTGCTAACCAAAAGGTCAGCAGTTCAAATCTACCAGCTGCTCCTTGGAAACTCTATGGGGCAGTTCTACTCCATCCATAGAGTCTCTGTGAGTCGGAATTGACTCTATGGCAACAGGTTTTTGGGTTTTTTGGTACTATCATTATCCAGTTTGGAAATTAGTGCTAATTTAACCTCATAAAAAGAATTGGACACTTTAAAATGGTTAGCTTTGTTATATGAATTTCACCTTAATTTAAAAAATGCTTTAGAAAATGTCCTTCATTTTCTGTTTTCTTGAACAGCTTGTACAAGATAGAGATGTTCTCTTCCTTGAAAAACTAATAGAAGTCATCTGGAAAACCACCTGGGCCTGGGGCTTTTTTCTACCACCTGGGCCTGGGGCTTTTTTCTGGGGGATATATTTTTGATTATCATTTCAGATTCTTTATTGGTCTTTGGCTTATTCAGATTTTCTATTTCTTCTTGAAACAAGTTTGGCATTTTATTCTGGAAATTTATTGATTTTTTTCCTGGTTTTCAACATTTTGGTGAATATTCATATTATTCTTTAATAATTTTATACTATCTATTGTTGTGCAATTGTTTCCCCTTTTACACTGTATTCTGCAAAATTTAATTAACCCCTTCTGTTTTGTCTCCTCTTCATAGATAGTCTTATCTATAAAATGGAGATAAGAATATTATATACTACCTCACAGGGTTGTTCTGAGGATAAAATATATTAACAGATGTAAAGAATGTAGAACAGACCATGCTTTCAGGGGACATCTAGGTCAATTGGCATGACAAACTTATTAAGAAAATGTTCTGCATCCCACTTTGGTGAGTGGCATCTGGGGTCTTAAAAGCATGCAAGAAGCCATCTAAGATGCATCAGTTGGTCCCAACCACCTGCAGTAAAGGAAAATGAAGAACACCAAAGACACAAGGAAAGTATTAGCCCAAGAGACAGAAAGGGCGACATAAACCAGAGACTTCATCAGCCTGAGACTGGAAGAACTAGATGGTGCCTGGATACCACCAATGACCACCCTGACAGAGAACATAAAAGAGAGTCCCTGATGGAGCAGGAGAAAGGTGGGGTGCAGAACTCAAATTCTAGTAAGAAGACCAGACTTAATGGTCTGAATGAGACTGGAAGAACCCCGGAAAGCATGGCTCCAGAATTCTCTATCAGCCCAGAACTAAAACAATTTCTGAGGCCAACTCTTCAGACAGAGATTGGACTGGACTGTGGGACGTAAAGTGATACTCATGAGGAGTGTGCCTCCTAGCTCAAGTACATACAAGAGACTAAACGGGCAGCTTTTGTCTGGAGGTGAGATGGGACGGCAGAGAGAGGAGGTGGTTGAATGGACATGGGGAATCAGGAGTGGAAAGGAGGAGTGTGCTGTCACAGTAAGGGGAGAGCAATTAGGGTCACATAACAATGTATGTATAAATTTTTGTATGGGAGACTAACTTGAAATGTAAACAATTTAAACTACAACAATAAACAAAATAAATAAATAAGAAATAGTGTAGAACAATGCTTGGCACATAGTAAATACTACCTAAGTATTAGCTGTTATTGTCTCATTAATATTTTAGATAACAAGCTTTTGCATTTCCTAATCATCTCTAATTTGGAGGGATTCTATAGTTTGTTAATTTTTTCGCCTTTCTATTTCCTTCCTTCTGTTTTTTTTGTGTTTGTTTGTTTGTTCTTAATGTATTCTATTTATATTTTTCTAACATCCTGAAATGATATATTAGTTTATTTGATTTTATTCTTACGTGCTATTAGAGCTATAACTTTCTAAGTATTATGTTGGCTATGTTAGGTGAACTAAACTATGTAGTCTTTTTATTGTCTTTCCTTCTATGTATTTCCCAATTTCCCTTAGGATTACTTCTTTCTCAGCTATCTTTTTTTATTTTTTTCTTGTAGCTGTCCTCTTATTAAAAAATTGTTTCTTATTTTATTGCACTATGGTCAGAGAACATGATCTAAATGGTGTTGGCTATTTGAACTTTATTAAAGACTTGTGGTTTAGTATATAGTAAAGTTTTGCATCCTTGCTACAAAATAATTTGTACTCTCTGTTGGGAGTAAGGTTATACTGTTTACATGTGTATGTGTATATGTTAGTTCTAGTCTAAGTTTAATTATATTGTTTATACCAGATATTTATTTTTTTCTGTTCAATCTATCAGTTCTTGAAAGATATATATCAATATCTCCAATTATAATATTCAATTTATCATTTTTTTCTCCATAGTTTGTCAATGTGACTTTCTATAATTACATCTTCTTGATGGGTTGTTCCTTTTACCAGTATGCCATATCCTTCTTTGACTATGATGACATTTTTTACCTTAAATTCTATTCTTTAAATACTGCTTTCACACAAATCTCTTTAAAATTCCAGCTTAGTGTGTATTCTGTTTCCTGCTTAAACCCTGACAATCTACTTCTGATATTGCAATGCCTACATCAATCCTCCATATCTCTTAACATTTATTTTATACTTTAAGGAAATAGATCACCAGGCCCTTCTTCCGTGGCATCACTGGATGGATTCAACTGCCAACCCTTAGTAGCTGAGTGAAAACCATTTGTGCCACCCAGGAACCCAGCTATAGACCAGGCCCTAACTTCCTGTGAGTTTAGGGAATGTGTGGGGGTAGAGGGGAGGGAAATCGCCTTCCAGTGGAAAATGTCTGGCATTAAAATTTAGGTCTGACAACTTCCCACTGATGTTTTGTGTACCAGATGATCATGCTCATCAGCGGACTCCCACCCTGGTCTTTCTTGTTATCTAACCCATGTGGATGGGTGTAGGGCAGTGTAAAGACTTCTGACTTTTGTTACTGGCTCCCATTCCAAGCCTGGCTGAAGAACAATCCTGATTTTACTCCTCTACTCCTGCCAGTGCTGGGGTGGTGCTGTAAATTCTCTGACTCGCTGTGATGACAGGGCAGGTTGTGACCCACTCAGGGCAATGAGGGGAGGAGGAAAAAATGGCACAACTGTAAAGTTTTCCTCTGTCTATTCCTGTCCTTGACACACAGCCCTCTTCTGTTCTGGGTCATCATTGTCTCCCACAACCACTTTCTCCTCAGGAATTTTTCACAATTTTATGTTCTTGTCTCATGCAACAACCTTATTCATGCTTCTGTCACAGCTTCAGTGTTTAGTTCAGAAGAGGGAGCCATAGCTCATTTTACCTCACGACTACTTTTCCTCAATTATATATTATAGTTCTTTGTCAAAAAAAAAAAAACTGAGGACATCTACAGAAAAGCAAGGCTTGCTTGGATAATCTTAACACATGCATGCGTACCTGAGGCCCAGAGTTAGCTGAGCAACAGCCAAGGTAACTTTTACTCCAGAAAATTCATGTTAAGGTACAGTGGCCAAGACTATCACTCTCTGATGTTCAAGGAAACGGTTGAGTCAATTCCCAGATATCCAAAAGATGTAGACTGGAAAAATTAAGAAGAATCAAAGACAACTCAATTTATGCCACTTCAAAAACTCCTCTGCCAAAGCTGACAAAGCTCCTCGTTTCAAGTCCTGACTTTACCATTTGACCTTGCACAAGTTACTTAACCTCTCCATACCTTGGTTTCTTTATTTATAAAATGGGGTAATAGTACTCACTTCGTAGGGTTTTCTCAGCTGTAATCTTTACAGACGGAGATTGCCAGGTCTTTCTCCCATGGAGTCACTGGGTGAGTTTGAACCACCAACATTTTGATTAGCAGCCAAGCTCTTAACCATTGTGCGACCTGTTTAAAAAAAAAGAAAAAGAAAAAAAAGCTGCCATCCAGCTGAGTGATTCCCACTCATAGTGATCCTATAGGACAGAGTTGAACTGCTGCATAGAGTTTCCAAGGAGCTGCTGGTGGATTTAAACTTTGGACCTTTTGCTTAACAGCCAAGCTCTTACCCACTGCACCACCAGGGCTCCAAGACTGTGCCACCAGGACTCCTTTATCTCTAAGTAGCCCCTTTGAAAACCCTCTCTTTTGACTTGAGTTGAAGATGGAAGCACCATCCATCCTCCTCATGATGGGGGTGAGGTACTCAAAGCACAGCTCTCTTGAAAGAAATCCTCTTCATCAAGACCCTCCTCAGCTCCACTCTCTTAAGCCTTCAATAGCTACACCGTAGGTGGGTGTTTTCTAAGAGTCAAGAAACTCCTGAAAATTTTCATCTTTGCCTGTCACCTCATTTTGGAATTTCATACATATTGCATCTTGGTGCCTCAGTCAAAACTTCCAATTTAATATTCTGTTACATTATCTTTTATTATCTTTTTTATTGAAATATGAAGCAACCATCATACAGTGGACTAAGTGCTATAACGCAAATAGAAATAAAGTGCTGTGGTGGTAGATATAGGGGAAGGATAAATAAATTTTACCCAGGACTGGGAGTAGAAGTTGAACATGGAAGGCTTCACTGCAGAGATGACATCTGAGTTGAGGCTTCAAGGATTCGTCTGTTTATTAAAAAAAATATTTATTGAGTAATTAGGATATCCTAAGCAGGGTTTTAGGTGCGTGGGATGTTATCAGTGAACAGAACAAACACCCCTGCTTTCATGGAGCTTACATTCTAGTAGGAGAATGGGAGGACAGACAATAAACAATAAGCATAATAAATAGATTATATAATCTGTTAGAAAGTGATAAATGCTATGGGAAAAACGAAAAAGTAGGGCAAGAATGAGAAGTTCATGAAACAGAAAAGAAGGACATTCCAAGGGGGAAAACAGTCTGAACAAAAGCCTGGAGGTTTAAGCGGAGTGGTATGATCAGAGAATTGAGGATAGTGTGGTGAGGCTGGAGTATAAAGCAATATTACAAATGAATATGCCAACCCCTGGAAACCCTGGTGGCGTAGCGGTTAAGTGCTACGGCTGCTAACCAAAAGGTCGGAAGTTTGGATCCACCAGGCGCTCCTTGGAAACTCTATGGGGCAGTTCTACTCTGTCCTATCGGATCACTAGGAGTCGGAATCGTTTCGATGGCAACGGGTATGCCAACCCTTGCCTCGGGCCTCATCCCAACTCAACAATTTGCCCTGAGCACTCAGTTATCAACAGGCTGCCCCACCTTCTTCCTGGAACCCTTGAGAGTTTGCCTTTTGCTCTTATCCCTGTGGATATATATGTTTGAGACATATGAAGAAAAGAAGTACAAGAACTGAATAAACCATTTTTTAAATTTTTTAATTTAAAATTCCGTAGGACATGGAGTGAAAATGCTTTGGTACCCATTCAATAACAATAAAAAAAAATTATCGTGCGCCTTTTACACAGTAGACATGGTGTTGGTGCTACAGATACGATAACGTACAAGGTCTTTGTCCGTGTAACAAAGCATAATGGAAAAGAGAGACGTGAGCCTCTTTTCCTGCATGGGGTTGTGCATGGCTTTGGCACACTGAAGGGCAACAGTAGGACTCACGGCTCAGAGACCAGAGGTGACATCGCCTGGTGGAAGACAGCAGAGCTCAACACCGGAAACAGAAATGAGAAGCTTTTGTGCTACTGCTTCATAGGTAGTCTAGAATGTAGGTAAATGCTGAGAGAGAAAATAACAAAGACTGGGAAGACCTGCTGTTGTTGTTGTCATCAGGTCGATTCCAACTCATGGCAACCTAGAGGTCCTGAAATAGTGAATTAGGTCAAAAACCAAAGAAATGTAACTTACTATTGTAAATGTGGCTTCATTTCCCACTCTCATACCAGGTCGACACAACTTTTGGAAACCTAGCCAATAGCAGCAATAAACACTGTGGACTGGATTTCCCATGGAATATAACCATAATAGCAAATGTATCTTAAAAGTGTTGCTATGATGAAGCTAATTTTTGTTTTCTTTTAATGCAAACCACAGTCTTCAGGATGGAGTCAGCCCTCAGACTAAAAACTGCCCACTGCAATTCTAACCCCAGGCCTTCCATTGGAATAGCATCAGACCAACACTAGTAAGTAAGTTTTAACGTCTTTGTTTAAAAGAAGTTGTGGAAAATTTGGCAAAGGAAATTGATGACGGTGGTACAACATGATTAATTAATGTCACTAAATTGTACATGTGAAAAAACCGGAATTAGTAAATGTGTTATATATATTTTTACAATTAAGAAATGTGCAGGGTCAAAAAAAAAGGCCTTATGCTTAAACGAGGAAAGAAGGAAGAGATATGATAAAATAATAACTTTTTTTTTTTTTAATTAAGCTGTATATATACATTTCCAAGGGGCCCTGGCGGTGCAGTGATTAAGAGCTCCGCTGCTAACCAAAAGGTCGGTTGTTCCAACACATCAGCCACTCTTTGGGAGAAAAGACCTGGCAATCAGCTTCCGTAAAGATTACGGCCTAGGGGTCAGGAACTGGTTGAATGGACACAGGAAGTCCAGGGTGGAAAGGAGGAGTGTGCTGTCACAGTACAGGGAGAGCTACTAGGGTCACATAACAAAGTGTGTATAAATTTTTGTATAAGAGACTAACTTGAATTGTAAACTTTCACTTAAACAACATTTTAAAAAAAGATTACAGCCTAGGAAAACCTATAGGGAAGTTCTGCTCTGTCCTATAAAGTCACTATGAGATAGAATCAACTTCACAGCACATAACAACATATATATTTCCAAAACTCCAGCTAGAAAGTTTTCCTACCTTTAATGTATCAAAGGTACTAATTTCTGTGCATCATTGGTAACACTGAGTATTATAAATTTTTTTTTGCTAATTTGATATGAAAAAACGTGTTCTGTCAAGTTATATATCTTTGATTATTAGAGAAATTGAAAATTATTTATTTTTAAATTTATTAGTTATTTGTATTTTTCTTCCATTAAGTTTTTGTTCATTTCTTCTGCCTATTCTTCTAACTTTTGAACTTTTCTTAATAAAACATAACGCTGTCAAAAAAAAAAAGTTGACATAATCAGTTCAGAGGCTCATTCCCCCAAAGTAACACTTCAGACCCGATGCTGTACCCAAAGACGGCAGCTTAGGTAAGAAATTATTTTCTCTAACTTTAAAACGGAATATGGTTTCATTAACAAAATTTAGAAAAAGATACAAGAATAAAAATCTTAATGAAGGGCTGACTCTTTTTTTTGAAAAGTGGGACTCTGCTGCCCCCTGCCTTCCACTATAAAAACTGTTTGCAGGTGGAAATGACTGAATTATGAGGAACAATATCACACACACACAAACATGAACATCCCAAACCAAAAAATACTGATGTTACTCCAACTTAGGGGCTCTGAAAACACCCTCTATCCTCTAAACATGGTGATAAGTGCCCTGGCTTCAGCACACTGAAGGGCACCCTGGATCTGTTTTCCAGAAATGACCCGTTTACGCTCTTTCTGGAACAATCCTCTGACTCAGCCATCACTTCCATGCTGACAGAGAATCTCCAACCCTCAACACCCAAGCTTTACTCATCCCTGGATATCCAAAGGCCTTCAAGCTCAGAATGACCAAAACCAAACTCAGCATTTTCCTTCACAAACCAGCCAGTATGAGGGTTTCCTTCAGTGAACTTTGTTTCTTTTAATGGTGCTACTGTTCTTGGAAGAAGTAGAGTCAGAATGCTCCTTGGAAGCGAGGATGGCAAGACTTTGTCTCATGTACTTTAGGCATGTCATCAGGAGGGACCAGTCCCTGGAAAAGTACATCATGCTTGCTAAGATTGAAGGTCAGTGAAAAAGAGGAAGACCTCAACAAAATGGATTGATACAGTGGCTGCCACAGTAGACTCAAACATAGCAACGATTGTGAGGATGGCTCTGGACCAGGCAGTGTTTCATTCTGCTGTAGGTTGGAACCAACTTGACAACACCTAACAACCACAACTATTCTCCAGTCGCTCAAGGTACGAAATTCTAACATCTTTTGATTTTTTTTTTCTTCCTCTCACAGGTCCCCTGCATCAGATGAATTGCCGGAACTGCCTTCTCTTCAATAACATCTTTAAAACCTATCATCTCCTTTTCATTGTTACACTGGTTTAGGCCTTCATTGGGACCACTATTTCTGTCTGGAACATTATACTAGCCTTCTAACTGCAGTCTCCGGCTTGTACCAACTTTTCTTCATTCCAATACATCTTTAAGTTGCTGACAGGCCCCACTGGGATGGACTGGCAGAAGGAAAAGTGTGGGGCAGATGGTGGTGGGGAACTGGGGAAGGTGGCTTACCAGAGCCTCCGGCTGGAGTACCAGTCAGCCACACCTATACCACTGCCTACATCCTCACCACCACCACTGTGCAGCTGGAATTGTTCACGTCTTTTCAGTTGTGCTTCAGTCCTGAATTAATCTTTAAACACTTTCACATATGGAGGTTCATCACTAGTTTCCAATTTGGATGGCCAATTGGATTCAATTTTTTACTTAACATGACTTTTCTCATTTTGGTTTGTTTGTGAACTTAGTTCTCTTAGATCAGGCCTGAATAATAATCCTTGTCTACATGTGCAGCGGAAGGAACCCATATGCCCACATGAATTTCTGCAACCTTTTCAAGTTCCAGGCCCCCTTTCTGCCTTGGGTACTCATGGGCTTTTCCTTGTTATTGGGGAACTCACTCATTGCGGGCCTCTTGGGTATTGCACTTGTATCTTATATTTTTTTCTTGGAAGATGTATTTCCCAATCATCCTGGTGGAATAAGAATTCTGAAAACACCATCTATTTTGAAGGCTATTTTGATGACCAAGCCTGCATTTGGAGGCACCTCTGGATGAGTTCAAACTGCCAGCCTTTTGATTAGTAGTTCAGCATTTAACTCTACCCACCCAGGGACTCCTAATCATTATGGGTATTGCAGTTGGTTGCATTTTTTTTCTTGAAAGATGTATTTTCCAATCAGCCTGGTGGAATAAGAGTTCTGAAACCACCGTCTATTTTGAAGACTATTTTTAATACACTGGATGCAAATCCAAATTACAATCTACTACATGATGAGTAAGGAGCCCTGGTGGCTTTATGGTTAAGCACTCAGATGCTAACCAAAATGTTGGCAGTTGGAACCCATGCAGCAGTCAGCGAGAGGAAGACCAGGCTGGATCTGCTTCTGTAAAGATTACAACCAAGAAAACCTTATGGGGCAGTTCTACTCTGTCACATGGGGTCGCTATGAGTCAGAATCCACTTGCTGGCACCTAACAACAACCTGAAGAGGGGCCAGGGTGAGAGCCAGCACCTTGAAGGTTAGAGCAGCCGTGCCGGCACTGAGACCTCGCTGGGAAAGACTGGAAAGAAATACCCACTGGGGTTCCCTTACCCTTTGTGTTGCAGAAGTGTGGACACTTTTGACAGCTTTACAGATTTTAATTCCAGAAGCGCCTTATGAAATGGTACACTGATTAATCCAGAACACACTTCCAGTGGTTTGCCAGTCATTCCTTACTACACTGGTACTAAAGGTATATCTTGGAGTCAAAAAACTAGAGATACAAACATCCTGCCACCTCTAACTAATAAGTACATGCACACTTGAGTCTTATGGTATAAGCCGGTGCTTTTTCTTCCTCTTCTTCTTTGATAGGTAGGTCATGGTATAAATGGAAGTTTCAGAGAGGACAAAAAATAACTGAATTCCATCTCTCAAAAAAAAAAAAATGCTGACAATTTGTCTTCCTGATGTACCGTTCTGCTCATATCACTCCATTGTTTCCCTCTTGCCTCAGAATAACTTCCAACTCCTTTAGTTTGGCATTCAAGGCCCTCCATGATCTATACCAACTGATTCTACTACTCCATTCAAATGCCCTACACTGCAGCCACTTTGAAGCAAATGCTGTTCCCTATGGACAGTCCATAATTTTCTTCTGTGTCTTGCTTCTGCTATCCTTGACTGCTTTCCCACCGCCACCCACCATCCCTGGGTCTTTTTATCCAAATCATATGCGTCTTTCAAGTTCTAGGTTAAATACCAATTCTTCCACAAATCCTTCCCTAATTTCTTCAACTGAAACTAATCTTTCTCTCAAATTCAATAGCATTCTATCTCTTTTTCTCTTCAGCTCAAATGAGCATGTATTTATTGAGTTCTTACTGTGTACAGGACTATGCTAATCAGGGCACACTGAGGCATTCAAAAACAGACATGATCCCCATTCTTGTGTATCTTACAGTCTAATATTTACCACTTTCCAACTTGTAGTCTTTCTGTCCATGTCTTACTTTCCTTCCTGACAAGTAGAATATCAATGTTTCAATCACTTTTTATGCCTTCCTCATACATAATACTTAGTAGAAGGCATTGCATGTGCTAGTTACTCAATAAGTATTTGAATAAATTAATAAAAGCATTAAATGTTACTAGATGGCTGAATTTCAGGGTCATTACTCACTTCTCAAGCTCAAATAATTGATTGTTAACTTTTAAGTTTGAGAGGCTAACAAATTCTATGGAATCCCTGATTTTAAAAATTCTTCGTCATTTAAACTGTACACATAACAGACTTAGTTGCATAAGCTTTGGATTCTGATAGAACTAGGTGTGAATTCCAGCTGTGCTATTTACGGCTGTGTGAACTAGGTTATGGGGGAGGGGGAGATTACTTAACCACTCTGAGGCTTTGTTTCCTTATCTGCATTTGGGTGAGGATTAAATAACATAAATGCAAATCAAGTAACACAATATAGATGTCTAATAACTTGAAGCTATTACTATTGTTATTTCTTTATCACTGTTGTTTTTCTCTGAATTGTAGCATATCAATACCGTTCCCTGGAGCGTATTGCTACTTCAGTAGCATGCTTTCTTCCTTAGCTTCTGTGACAGATACTGTTGAACAACTGACTCAATAAACATTCCCAGACCTGTTCTTCTTGCCATCTTCTACTATAAGCAGCTAGGGATGGCCATGTGACTCAGTTCTGGTCCAAGAGACTTTCTCTGTTGGAGAATTTCCAGGAAAATATTTACTTTCCCCATAACAGAAACAGATAGGTCTGGGGACTGCCTTCCCCATCCTCTCCTCTTCCTGCCTTAAATGTAGATGCCTTACTTGGAACTGCAACAGCCTTCTTGAGATGATGAGGAAAAGGCCAAAAGAATTCGAGATACTGGATCAGACAATACTGAGCAGTTGAACCAATGACGGTAGTCATCTAACTCCAAATTTCTTGTTAAGTGAGAAAATTAAACCCTGTTTGTTTAAGCCAACATAAATTGATTTTTGTTACTTGCAGTCAAGCACAATCAAAAGTGATTCAGCTTCCTAAAGTAGTTTGAGACATATGTAAAAGATCATAATAAAAAAGTAAACAGCTTTCTTCAAAGATTCTTCGAAACATAAAAGTTTGAATATATTATGAAAAATTGGTATAGGAGGGTGTCATGGATTGAATTGTGCCCCCCAAAAATATGTGTATCAATTTGGCTAGGCCATGAATCCCAGTACTGTGTGATTGTCCACCACTTTGTCATGGACATGATTTTCCTGTGTGTTATAAATCCTACCTCAATGGTGTTAATGAGGTGGGATTAGCAGCAGTTATGTTAAGGAGGCAGGACTCAATCTACAAGACTGAATTGTGTCTTGAGCCAATTTCTTTTGGAATATAAAAGAGAGAAGTGAGCAGAGAGACAGGGGGACCTCATACTACCAAGAAAGTAGCACTGGGAGCAGAGCACGGCCTTTGGACCCGGGATTCCTGCGCAGGAAGATTGATGAAAGAACCTTCCTCCAGAGCTGACAGAGAAAGCCTTCCCCTGGAGCTGAAGCCCTGAATTTGGACTTCTAGCTTGCTAGACTGTGAGAAAATAAATTTCTCTTTGTTAAAGCCATCCACTTGCGGTATTTCTGTTATGGCAGCACTAGATAACTAAGGCAGATGGGGTTCTACCTTAAACTCTAAGAGGGATTCAACTTAAACTAAGAATCATCCTTGAAACAAACTAATTCCAACGGAAGAAGCTTCAAGGATCCATTAAGAAAGCCTTAGCTGTCAAAGAAGACTTCAGTATGACTATTAATCAGATATGTCTCCTGCCCTATTGCTATTATGTCTGGATAGAGAAATGTGAGTGAAAACTAAAAGATCTGTGTACCGTATTTTTACGCAAATAATGAGCACCTTCTACGTTTGTTTGCCAATCGCTCTCCCCCTATCCCAAGGTATTTTCATAAGAGCACTATGCTAATTTTTTTTTTTTTTTTTTACAGCAACGTGTAACAGTGTGGATTATCATTCAGCAAATATTCACTTGCCTCCACTTCCCACTGTGGATGTTATACTTCCCTACCCTTGGCCTTTGGTCTTGGCCGTGAGTCTTGCTTTAGCCAATAATGTGTTTGAGAATTTAACAAAAACAGAACCTTGAAATATACTAGCATATAAAAAGCCCAGAATAAGCAAGTGTATAGAGACCTAAGTTTATTAGTGGTTACCTGAGGCAGGCAGGAGGGAGGAGGAAAAAAGGAACTTACTACTTAGGGGACACTGAGCTTCTGTTAAGGGTGATGGAAAAATTTGGAAATGGGTAATGGTGATGGTTGCACAATGTGATGGACATAATTAATATCACTGAATTATACACGTGAAGAATGTTGAAATGTCAAATGTTTTGTTACATATAGATTTACCAAAACACATGCAAAAAAAAAAAAAAATTTAAACATAGAGTCACCATATGACCTAGCAATTCTAAGGTATATATCCAACAGAATTTAAAACTAACGTCCATACAAAAATGTTCATAGCAGCATTATTCATAATAGCTAAAAAGTGGATACTACCTAAACGTCCATCTGAAGAGATGAACAAAATATGGTGAACACGTACAGTAGAACATTACTCAGTCATAAAAAGCAATAAATACTACAACATGCATGAATCTTGAAAACATTATAGTGAGTGAAAAAAGTCACAAAATACCACATATTATATATGATTCCATTCATATGAAATGTTCAGAATAGGCAAATATAGACAGATTAGTTGTTTTCTAGGACCTAGGGGATTGTGGGGAATGGGAGTGACTGCTAATAGGTATGGAGTTTCTTTACGGATTGACGAAAAACTACTCTAAAACTGATTGTGGTGGATCTTCATACAACTCTGAGCATACTAAAACCATTAGTGTTTTTACACTTTAAATGGGTGAATTTTAAGGTATGTCAACTATAGCTCAATAAAACTGTTATATAAACAAAGAAAAAGAAATATGTCGCCATAACTGGGCTTGCCTTTTTTTGCACTCCTGCTTTTCACCATGAGAACATGACTCAGGTAGTCATTGGTCCAAGGAAGATGAAAGATATTCAGAGCACATCTGGATGAAACCTGCAGCTTGAAGCCTGAGCCCAAAACAGAGTCAGCCTAATTCCAGCCAACGTACAGGCACATGAGTGGGAAAAATATATATACTTATTGTTATACACCACTGAGTGCAGGGTAGATTATGCAGCATTATTATGAAAATAACAAACTGTTGTTGTGTGCTGTCAAGTTGATTCCGACTCATAGTGACCCTATACGACAGAGTAGAACTGTCCCATAGGGTTTCCAAGGCCGTAATTTTTACAGAGGCAGACTCTATATTTTTCTCCCACGGAGCAGCTGGCGGGTTCCAACTGCCGACATTTTGGTTAACAAGAGACTGCTAACTACTGCACCACCAGGGCTCCTTTGAAACAAACTAGTTCCCAAAAACTCTGTAAGACAGGTTCACAAGTTTCTGTGCTTTTGGATCTCTCTATTCAAGTGGTTCTCAATCAGAGGTCCCAGGCAAACATTTGACAATATCTGAAGACCTTTTTGGGTGTCACAAGTTGGGAGAAGGGTTTACTACAAGTATCTAGTAGGTAGAAGCCAGAGATGCTGCTAAACTTCCTGCAGTGCACTGGACAAACCCCATAGCAAACAATTATCTGGCCCAAAATATCAATATTGCTGAGGTGGAGAAACCCTGTCCTAATACAGTATGACACAAATAAGGATGCCATATTCTTTCCTGCCTTGTCACACACCTCTATTTAGCTATAAGGACTCCTGTGCGTTTGTGGCAACACTGATTGATTAACCAATTAATTAATTAATGCTGTAAGTATTTATTGAGCACCAGCCACCACTCTAGATGCTGAGAATCCAGTGTTGCATTAAAAGACAAAATCCTTGTCCTCATGGGGCTTACATTCTAGTGCGGGAGACAGGTAACAAACAAATAAATCAAACAATTTTAGATAGTGGTGAGTGGTAACAAGCTAACAGGATGGAGACCGGCTACCCGGGAAGGCCTCTGTGAGGAAAGAACAGTTTAACCTAGCTGAGCGATGGCAGAGAAACAATCACGCAAAGGTCTGGGAGAAGAACATTCTGGGCAAACGGTAAGCCCAACAGCTGTGAGACAGAAATGGGCTTGATGTATCGGAGAAGGAGAAAGAAGGCCCATGTACCTGTGGCATAAAGAGTAACAGGAAAGAGAGGCAGGAGATGAGGTCAGAAAGACACGCACAGACTCGCCTATGGTATTGCTGGCATGGTACTGAACTTAGATGCAAAGGGAGTTTTTGGAGATGTCATGCAGAGGATGTTTGGCAGTGACGGCATGCAGTGTGGCAAATGTTCATGAGCATATGTGGGACAGGCTCTGGTGTGTGTGGAAAATTGGGGTTGGGTAGGGGGGACATCACATGTAGTCGGAACTAAAGATTTTAAGTTAGTGAGCCAGTAGAGATGAGAACAGGATAATTTGAACTATTTTTGTTGCTTTTTCCTATCAGTACCCACAAACAGCTTACTTCTAAAGAAATTTAGGATACATTTTTAACTAGCAGAGGAAGAAAGCTACTCAACTTTTTTTTTTTAAATCTCATTTCAAAATCTTCTGCTTTCCTGAAATGTGGCCTCTATAGATTCCTGGAAGGCACCTTGTGGGGAAGAGTCCAGTTGAAGAACAGATCACTGCCTCCTCATTACTTGCTAATGATAATCCCACCACTATTGACTCCAAATTTCCTCATCTGGGGTTTTGGAGGCTGGCGAATGCTTGAAGAAATCATTTGGGATCTCTGACGCAGTGGGAAACCCTTGAAGTCTGCAGGACACGTTTCTGATGTGTCATGTATCTACAGGTGGATCCTGGGCCTTACATAAGTTTGGTTTCCTTGGAGAAGAGTGTCCTCAGACAGACCTGGATAAGTAGTAGGTCATTCCTGAATTGTAATTGTGTCTTAATTGTCTGTATACTCCTGTGAGATTCCTGAGGGCAAGAATTATGTCTGTTTCATTCATAACTGTATCCTCAGTGCCTAACATTAGTGCCTGGCAAATTAAGCATTTAATATGAAAATAAATTCTTACAAGATTCTAAAAATTAAAGAGATTCCATAAAGCAAAATAAAATAACTACACACATCTATAAACGAAAAAAACAAGGCCTATATATATGACCTATATATACAGCTAATGGATAAATAACTATAGCATTCATTCATCCAACAGATTCATATTTGAGCATCTACTATGTGCTGAGCCCTGGTGGCTCAGTGGTTAAGAGCTTGCCTGCCAGCCAAAAAATCGGCAGTTCAAATCCACCAACCACTCCTTGGAAACCTATGGGGCAGTCCGACTCTGTCCTATAGGGGCTCTATGAGTCAGAATCAACTCAACAGCAATGGGTTTGGTCGTTTTTAATGTGCTAGAAGCTGGAAGCAAAGGCCTTGCTGGGAGGCGAGTAGTGCACAGTATAGAGTGGAGAGAGAAATATTTACAGTACATACTCTAGTAAAATAATCATTTTTGGGGGTGGGGAATTACTGGTGAAGGAGAGCTGTTTTAAGGGAAGATGTATATATACGGAAGCCTGGTGCAGTTGTAAGCACTTGGCTGCTAACCAAAAGGTCACGATTCAAACCCACCATCCACTCTATGAGAGAAAGATGTAGCTATTTGCTTCCATAAAGATTACAGCACTGGAAACCCTATGGGACAGTTCTACTCCATCCTATAGGGCTGGTATGAGTCAGAATTGACTCAACAGCAGTGGGTTTGTTGTTAGACATATATATATATATATATATATATATATATATATGGAGCTCTGGTTGCTCAGTGGTTAAGAACTCAGCTGCTAATCAAAAGGTTGGCAGTTCAAATCCACCAGCCACTCCCTGGAAACCCTATGGGCAATTCTACTCCATCCTATAGGGTCGTTATAGGGTCATTAAGTCAGAATCAACTTGACGGCAACGGGTTTATATATATATATATATATATATATACTTACATACATATACATACCTGTTGCCATCGAGTCAATTCCAATTCATGGCAACCACATATGTTTCATATGGTTTTCATATGGTTTTTTCCATAGGGTTTTCTTGGCTGTATTCTTTATGGAGCAGATTGTCAGGCCTTTCTTTCAAGGTACAATTTTATATGTATATTTTAAATAAATCATAATAACTTTAATCAGCACATTTAGAGTTCAAATTTCACACCTAACTTGTTTTAATATATCTAGAGTAGCGATTCTCAACTGAGGCCTCTCATGAGACATTTGGCAATGTGTGGAGACATTTTTGATTGTTACAACTGGGGGACGGGGGTGAGGGGTGCTATTAGAATCTATTAGGCAGAGGCTAGGGATGCTGCTAAACATCCTACGATGCACAAAACAGACATCCACAACAAAGAATCATTCATCCAAAATGTCAATATTTGAGAAATCCTGATCTAGAATGAGAAGTATGAAGTACCATGCAAATGAAAATACAAATAAATCATTTAGTCAAGTTTTCTCTAATGCAATTAGTGTGATCACAGAAATCAATTAAATTAGCTTCCTCAAGGGTCAATCACTAAAGTACAAATAAAACAATCACTAAATTTTTATGATGACTATGAATGAAATATTTAAGTCTCACGATATGTGCAATTCAAATATTTATATTAATCCATCATATTCCTAGCATTACATCAAACCCAGTGTCTCAAGAAAACATTGTTTGATTAGAATTCCAAATTGAAGAATGTCATACTTACATAGCAATTGCAGTTATTTATAGCTTTCAGTTTCTAGGATGAAAAAGGCTTAGCCCATTCCTTTTGAGTTTAAAATTACATTACATAGTCATATGTTCAGTATCCTTTAGCAGGATGCATTTTTTCCCTATAGGAAGTATAACTTGTAAAAAGAGTTTTATGTAGAATACAAATTGAGAGTATTACATGACTACCTCTTGAGAACATTGAGCTGTGCAAACAACATCACTTTATCTGACGTAGTGGCTCTGGATTGGACTATCTGTTCACCCTAGGGCAGTCTGGAATTATAGATCAGGGACATCACTGTCATACTGCAGCTGCTGCAGAAAGCTACTGGAAGAAAAGGAGATTTACGAGTATTTTGGTTGTACTGAACCAAGGATACAAGAGCTATACAACAGGGAGCCTGGTGCCTCTAAATTGCAGACATTATATGAAAAGAAAATGTAGAGTTGGGAATCAAGGGAGTCCTCCCAGAGCAATAGGACATCTTTGTAAAATCTCTAAAGAATAAATTTAACAGTTATTAAAGAACCACCCTGTTGTTGCAGGCACTGAACTTTATATTGCAAGAAGAGATACAAGGGATTTTCAAGAAAACATCTGTCATTTAACAGTGATAGTGACCTTAGCACTGACAAGCAATTCACATCCCAGTTGAGGAGAGTTTTTTTTAACCCTTTGGGGGTAGGAGATTCTGAAGCTCTAATATTAGCAGGTTATTATTATCCTTGTCAGTTAAGGACCTCTGATACTAAAGAAAAAAGTCACTGAGAAAAATTATGGTTAATTATGTTATATGAGACATTCATGACTTATTTCCCTTCAATTATATTAAATTATCAAGTCATGATTTTGTTAATTTTGACCAAAGGTCTGTGTAAGACCTAAAGAGAAATAAGTAGATGTAATGTGATCTTTAAAACAAGTTATGGAAGATCAACATTAGGTTAAAATGAATGAAAAAAGACTAAGTTTCTATATTAATTTTATGTCAGCATTTAACAAGCCAGTACTTCCTTTTCTCTTCTAGCTCTAATAAAAAACAAAAACAAAAAACAAAAAGTTAGCTCAGATTTTTAAGTAGCTGTAGGAAAACTCTAAAACTTAAATGTTTAGAGCCAATTAAGTGCCTCACAGACAGCTAGGTGTTCACTTCAGTCTTGCAACATTATCTTCACTTTGTAGATGAGAAAACAGAAGTTTTTTCTCAATTTAAATGTTTTGCCCAAGATGGATAGAACTGGAGACAGCCCAAGATGGCAGCTTAGTCATACACACTGTGCCATCCCCCTGCAGCAAAGAACCAAGAAACCAAGTGAAACAGATACAGATGACAAACCTGGGCACCCAGAACAGCAAATATAAAAATGAAGAATTAGATTGAACACCAAAGGGAAGGAAAAACTAAATGAAAACAGTGAATGAGGAGACTTACAGATTGTAGGCACCCTGCCAGCTGACCTGGGGCAATGTGGCCATCTTGAGACAAAGCGAGCTGCGTTTCTGGGTTAGGAGTAAAGAAAGGCAATTTCACAGAGTCCCCAGTAAGAGAAAGAGATATTGTATAGGCAAACCCTGAGCAAAGCAAGGTGAGCAGAACATAAACTGAATCTAAAGAGGGAAGGTGCAAAAAGGCAGGTGTAAGCTCTGGGGATCCAGGTGACCACAGAAAAGGGAGGGGAGCTGGAAAATAGGGACAGAACAACTCACCAGCATTGGTTGCTGATCATTTGGGTGGGTGGTGCTGGTGGAGAGGAGGATCCTTGGAGTGGCAGCTAGAGATACCCCACCCAACTGGACTCTGGACAGTTCCCCATTCCTTGCATTTGGTTGGGGCCAGGTCCTGATCACTAGCTATACCCTTAGGGGAGTGGCCTGGCACCCACACCAGACACTGAGAGAACATGGTCTCCCCTTTATTCCCCCACCCTCCTGGTGACCAGCTTTGAGCCCCCTTTGTACCCCACCAACTGATCCATGACACACGTACTCCCGAACTGTCAGACCTGAGAACAGAGGCTTATAGCCTGCCCCAGCCCATCCCCACAAGCCACGCTCATCGGCGATTGGTGGCACATACATGCTGTTGGACCTGCAATGGAAGTTTGTGCTCACTAGCTTCGACCACTCCCTGCACTGCCCTGCCCACCCGATGACCAATGGTGCACGTTCCTGTGCTACACACCCAGTGACTGGTGATCTGTGCACACCTGCCCTGATCACCTAGCAACCAGCAGCACACACACACACATCATCAACCCAGTAACCAACAAGAACGCTCTCTGCACCCACACCCAGGTGACTGGCCAAACACATCACCTAACTAGCAACCCTAGCCACATCCTGACAGGTGCCAGCTACACCTCTGCCAAATGAAAACCAGGAGATCCTAGTTCCCTCATCTAACATTCACTCAGCTGCAGCCACACACATCCCACAGCCAAAGAGTTCCTGCAGGCCATCTGCACTTGCACTGAAACCCCTTGATACCTCACCACCTACTAAGGTGCCAATTTGGGCACCCATAGCAAGCCTACCTCGTCCATTTGTGTAATACTCCCTCACAGCAAATACAGAGACATCCTAACCTGACCTCCAGAGGATGCACTAACTGCTAGCACCAAACGTAATGTCTCAGAGCCAGCAGACAAAAACAAATCATATAAAGAAACAGGGTAAGAGGGCTCAAACAAACGAGCAAAATAAAGGTGCAGAAAACCTTTCTGAGGAAGAAATGGTAATAGAACTACCTGACAAGGGGTTCAAAAGGCTTATATATAGGATCCTCAAAGAGATCAAGGAAAACACAGACAAAACTCTAGAAGAATTCAGGAAAACAATATAGAACAAAATGATAAAGTAATTTGTTCTGTAAGCCTTCACCTGAAGTACAATTAAATAAATAAATAAATAAATAAATAGACAAAAACAAAAAAAAAAGATAAAGTAAACAGATAACTAGAAACCATACAAAAACAACAACTAAAAATCCAGAAGTTTAACAGTAAAATGTCAGAAATAGATAACTCAATAGGGCATAGAAGTAGAATTGAATCAATGGAAGAAAGAATCAGCGAAATATAGGACAAATCCTTGATACTAATTTGAGGAACACTCCAAAAAGAAAAAAAAAAAAAAAAAGAACAAAGAAAGCCTAAGAGTTATGTGGGACACTAGCAAGAGCAACAATTCATGCAAAATTGGAATTCCAGAACAAAAGGGGACCAAAAAAAAAGCACAGAGAGAATTTCTGCAGATTTATTGGTAGAAAATTTCCCTAATATCATGAAAGATGAGAAGGTTTCCACCTAAGAAGCTCAGTGAACCCCATACAGGATAGACCCAAAAGAAAGTCACCAAGACTTATCATAATCAAACTTTCCAAAACCAAAGACAAAGAAAGAATTCTGAGAGCAGCTCAAGAAAAACAAACTATCACCTACAAAGGGGCACCAACAAGCCTAAGCTCAGATTTTTCAGCAGAAACCATGCAGGCAAGAAGGCAATGTGATAGCATATATAAAATCCTGAAAGAAAAGAATAGCCAACCAAGAATCATATATCCAGCAAAATTGTCTTTCAAATAAGATAACGAAACTACAACATTTCCAGACAAACAGAAATTAAGGGAATTAGTAAAAAAAACATACCAACACTACAAAAAAATTAGAAGGAGTCCTTTGGACAGAGAACCAATGACATGAGATGACAACCCGAGATGAAGACACATGACAACATCACCCAGATACCAATCCAGATAAAGAATTCTCAAAAGCAGAGAAAAGCTGAAAAACTGAAAACAGGGAACCAGAGATGTCAATCTCTAAATGATGACAACTTCAAAACAAAAAGGGGGAATAAATGGTGCAGTTATAGAACTTCTATATGGAGAGGAAATCAAGGTGATATCAAGACATAACAGACTGTTTTAAACTTAGGAAGAGAAGGGTAAATTTTTGAGTAACCACAAAGAAAATTAACAAACTTACTCACCAAGAGAAAGAAGAAGAAAATCAAAAAGACTCAGCAAACATAATAACAACAACAAAGAAGGAAATGATAAGAAAATCCATAAAAAAAAAAAAACTCAGCACAGAACATGAAGCAGAACAAAGAAAATGTTAACAACACAATGAAAAGCATAACAAAATGGTAGCAGTAAATTTATGCCTATTGATAATCATACTGAATGTAAGTGGTTTAAATGTGCCAGTCAACAGACAGAGACTGCCAGAATGGATTAAAAATAATAATAATAATAACCATCAATATGTTGCCTACAAGAGATACACCTTAGATACAAAGACATAAATAGATTAAAAATCAAAGGATGGAAAAATATATCACACAAACAGTAACTAAAAGAGAGCAGGAATGGCAATAATAATCTCTGATAAAATAGACTTTAAGTCAAAATCCATTATTAGAGACAAAGTAGGGCATTATAAAATGATTAAAGGATCAATCGAACAAGAGGACATAATCATAATAAATATTTATGTACACAATGACAGAGCTCCACAATACATAAAACAAACTCTAACATAATTTAAAAGAAAAACAGACAACTCTACAATAATAATAGGAGAATTTAACACACCACTTTCAACGATGAACAACTAGAAAGAAACTCAACAAAGATACAGAAGTTCTAAATAACACAATCAACCAACTCAACCTCATGGACATATACAGAACACACCACTCAACAGTAGCACAGTATACATTCTTCTCCAATGCACATGGATAATTCTCCAGAATAGAACATATATTAGGCCACAAAGCAAGCCTCAATAAATTCAAAAACACTGAAATAATACAAAGCATCTTCTCTGGTCATAACACTATAAAACTAGAAATCAATAACAGAAAGAACAAAGAAAAAATTAAATACATGGAAACTGAATAACACCTTACTTTAAAACTATTGGGTAATAGAAGAAAGTAAAAATGAAATTAAAAATTCTTAGAATCACATGAGAATGAAAACACAACATACCAAACCTTTGAGACACAGCAAAAGCAGTGCTGAGAGAAGAATTTATAACAAAAAATGCACATATCAAAAAAGAAGGCCAAAATCAATAGCTTATCTCTACAACTCAGATAGAAAAGGAACAGCAAAAGAAGTTCACAGTCACCAGAAAAAAGGAAATAATAAAGATTAGAGCAGAAATAAATGCAATAGAAAACAGAAAAACAATCAAATCAGCAAGACTGGAAGTTGGTTCTTTGAGAGGATCAATAAAATTGACAAACCACTGGCCAAATTGACAAAGGAAAAAAAATGAGAAGATGCAAATAACCAAAATAAGAAGTGAGGTGGGTGACAGAACAACAGAAACAACTGAGATTAAAAAGGATCATAACAGAATACTATGAAAAATTCTACTCCAACAAATGTGAAAACCTAGAAGAAATGGACAAATTTCTAGAAACACACTACCTACCTAAACTAACACAAATACAGGTTGAAAATGTGAACAAACGTATAACAAAAGAAGAAATTGAAGATATCATTTAAAAAAAAAAAAAAAAGAAAAGAAACTCCCAAAAAAAACTCCCAGCCCACATGGCTTCACTGGAGAATTTTACCAAACATTCAGAGAAGAGTTGACATCAGTTCTACTTAAACTATTCCAGAGCACAGAAAAGAAGGAATACTCCCTTATTCTGATACCAAAGAAAAGCAAAGACACCACTAAAAAAGAAAATTACAGACCAATATCCCTCATGACTATAGACGAAAAAATTCTCAACAAAATTGTAGCCAACAGAATTCAACAGCATATCCAAAAAATAATACATAATGATCAAGTGGGTATTTATACCAGGTATGCAAGGATGGTTCAACATTAGAAAATCAATCAACATAATTCACCACATAAATAAAACAAAGGAAAAATATCACATTATCCTCTCAATCAATGCAAAATAGGCATTTGATAAAATCCAACACCCTTTTCCATATAACAAGTCTCAGCAAAATAGGAATAGAAGGGAAATTCCTCAACATAATTAAAGGCATAGATATAAAACACACAGTCAACATTATTCTCAACAGAGAAAGATTGAGAGCATTCCCTTTGAGAATGTGAATGAGACAAGGATGTCCTTTATCACCACTCTTATTCAATATCGTACTGGAAGTTCTAGCTAGAGCAATAAGGCAAGAAAGAGAAATAAAGAATTTCCAACTTGGAAAGGAAGAAGTAAAACTATCCTTATTTGCAGATGACATGATCCTTTACACAGAAAATCCCAGAGACTTCACAAGAAAGTTACTGGAACTAATAGAAGGATTGAGCTAAGTGGCAAGGTACAAGATCAACACACAAAAATCAGTTGGGTTCCTCCATACTAATAAGGATTCTGAAAAGGAAATCAAGAAATCAGTACCATTTATAATAGCCCCCAAAAGAATAAAATGCCTAGGAATAAACCTAACCAGGGACGTAAAAGATTTATGCAAGGAAAACTATAAAGCACTATTGCAAGAAACTAAAAGAGATCGACACAAATGGAAAAACATTCCATGCTCATGGATTGGAAGACTTAACATTGTGAAAATGTCAATACTACCAAAAGTGATCTATAGGTATAATGCAATCCCGATCCAAATCCCAACAACAGTCTTTAATGAAATGGAAAAACTAATCTCCAACTTTATACAGAAAGGAAGGAGGCCCCGAATAGCTAAAGCAATATTGAAAAAGAAGAACAAAGTAGGAGGCCTCTCACTTCCTGATCTCGAAACTTACTATACAGCCACGGTAATCAAAACAGCCTGGTACTGGTTCAATGACATACACATAGACCAATGGAATAGAACTGAGAAGCAGAAGTAAACCCATCCATCCACAGGCAGCTGATCTTCAACAAAAGGTCAAAGTCCATTCAATGGGCAAGAAACAGTTTCTTTAACAAATTATGCTGGCAAAACTGGATATCCATATGCTAAAAAATGAATCAGGATCCATACCTCACACCGTGCACAAAAACCAACTCAAAATGGATCAAAGACCTAAATGTTAAAGCTAAAACTATAAAGCTCCTGAAAGATAACATAGAATCAAAACTAGAGGACCTAATTTTCAACATAAACAGTCTATCAAACAAGCTAAAAATGCACAAGCAGAAATAAATTAGATAACTAGGACCTCCTAAAAATTAAATACTTATGCTCATCAAAAGACTTTACCAAGAGAGTAAAAAGAGAATCTACAGACTGGGAAAAAATCGTTGGCAATGACATATCTGACAAGGGTCTAATCTCTAAAATATATATTTAAAATTTTTTTCAACAAAAAGACAAACAATCCAATCAAAAAATGGACAAAAGATATAAACAGACACTTCACCAAAGAGGATATTCAGGCAGCCAACAAATACGTGAAAAGACACTCATGCTTATTAGCCATTTGTTGTTGTTTTTAGGTGCTGTCGAGCCAGTTCCAACTGATAGCAACACTATATACAACAGAACAAAACACTGCCCGGTCCTGTGCCATCCTCACAATCATAGCTATGTTTTAGACCATTGTTGCAGCCACTGTGTCAATCCATCTCACTGGGGGTCTTCCTGTTTTTCGCTGACCCTCTACTTTACCAAGCATGATGCCTCCAGGGACTGGTCCCTCCTGATAACATGTCCAAAGTATGAAGGAGCATTCTGGCTGTACTTCTTCCAAGACAGATTTGTTCCTTCTTCTGGCAATCCATGGGATTAGTCATTAGTGAGAATTAACACTGCAACGAGTTACCACCTCACCCCTGCAAAAAATGGCAATGATTTAAAAAACAGAAAACAACAAATGCAGAAGAGGTTGTGGAGGACTGGAATTCTTATACATTGCTGGTGGGGTTGTAAAATGGTAAAACCACTATGGAAAACATACGGCACTTCCTCAAAAAGCTTGAAATAGAGGCTGGGGGCAAGATGGCGCTCTAGGCAGAAGCACCACGCCGTCCCTCCACAGCAAAGATCCGAAAAACTAAGCCTAACAGAGAATCAACAATCCTGAAACCCTAGAACATCAAATGAAGAGATAAAGAACTCAGCCAAACACCAAACGGAGTAAGAATACTAAAAGAGAACGGAGAGCGAGGAGAGACTCATGCAGAGATTCCTTACCAGCTAACACAGCGCGGATCCACCATCTTGGATTCCTATCGGAGACCAGTGAATGGGAGAGCAACCTCGCAGAGTGTCCAGTGGGAGACAGAACGACCGCTTAGCTTCACACATAACCATCTCCCCGCTGCACCCTACCTACCTACACCGTGCACTTGACATCACACCACCAAGCTGTGCAGGCACGCCCTATTGGAACCTGCCCAGCACTGACTACCGACCGTCCTGGTGGCTGCGGTGAGTGCCACAAACAACCCGTCCCAGTGGCTCCTCTTCAGCTAGATCTGCCCAGCTGTACCACAAGGACGAAACAAAAAAAAAATCTACAATCAATAAACGAGAGAAATATCTACTGAATGCCCCGAAAACAGCAAACAATATCAAAACATTTACAAAAACAAGACAAGATGGCTCCAATAGGCGTCCAAATTAAAACACCAGATAACTCTCCTGTGGAAGAAAATGCACTAGAAGTACCTGATAGGGAACTCAAATCACTAATACTCAGAATTTTCCAAGAACTGAGGCAAAAAGCTGACAAACATGGGGAAAAAATAGACAAATTTATGGAAAATACAGACAAAAAATGGGAAGAATTCAGGAAGATGATGCAGGAACAAAATGCCAAAATAAATTCACAACTCGAAATTATACAAAAACAACAGTTAGAAATCCAAAAGATAAACAACAAGATTTCAGAAATGGACGGTGTCATAGAAGGGCTGAGAACTAGATTTGAAACCATGGAAGACAGGATCAGTGGAACTGAAGACAAACACTTGGATACAACTCTGTTTCAGGAAAACTCAGAAAAAAAAACAAAGAAAAATGAAGAGACCCTGAGAGTTATGTGGGACACAATTAAAAGCAAAAACTTACGAGTGATTGGCATACCAGAACAGGGGGAGAAAACAGAAAACACAGAGAGGATCATTGACGAACTGCTGACAGAAAACTTTCCCAATATCATGAAAGATGAAAAGCTGGCCATCCAAGAAGCTCAACGAACCCCATATAGAAGAGACCCCAAAAGAAAATCACCAAGACATATCATATTCACACTCGCTAAAACTAAAGACAAACAAAGAATCCTGAGAGCAGCTCGTGAAAAACAAGAAGTCACATACAGAGGAGAAACAATAAGACTAAGCTCAGATTATTCGGCAGAAACCATGCAGGCAAGAAGGCAATGGGATGACATATATAAAATCTTGAAAGAAAAAAATTGTCATCCAAGAATAATATATCCTGCAAAGCTCTCATTCAAATTTGATGGTGAAATTAGGTCATTTCCAGATAAACAGAAACTAAAGGAATATGCAAAAGTCAAACCAAACTTACAAGAATTATTAAAGGGAGTTCTTCAAGCTGAGGACAAACAGCTTCAGCCCTCAGGCAGGACCTAGGACCTAGGACGCAGGTTCATATGAACCAAATACCATTCTAGGAACTGAACTACACAGGACTTTCCAAAAACAAAAGAAATACAACAGGGAATCAGAGAAATCAATCAAAGGATGACAACAACATCAAAACAATGAAAGAGGGAACAAACGGCATAGGTATAGAACCTTCTAAAGGAGAGGAAGGCAAGGCGATACCAAGTAAGGGTAGACTGCTTCAAAATTATAAAGATAAGGGTAAAATTCATGGTAACCACAAAGAAAGTTAACAAACCAACTCATAAAAATAAAGACGAAAAACATAAAGTCTCAACAAAAACAAAACCTACAAAAACAAAAGAAAAGAACACAAAATCCACAAACAAAAGTAACTCAGCACAAGAGAGTAAGAAGAACAAAGAAAACTTCAGCACCACAAAAAAAAAGCACTACAAAATGACAGCAACAAACTCACATCTATCAATAATTACACTGAACGTAAATGGACTCAATGCACCCATAAAGAGACGGAGAGTGGCAGAATGGATAAGAAAACAGGATCCATCTATTTGCTGTCTACAAGAGACACACCTTAGAAACAAAGATGTGAATTTATTAAAAATCAAAGGTTGGAAAAAAATATATCAAGCTAACAACTATCAAAAAAGAGCAGGAGTGGCAATTCTAATCTCAGATAAAATAGACTTTAAAACAAAATCTACCATAAAAGACAAAGAAGGACACTATATAATGATTAAGGGGATGATCCATCATGAAGACATAACCATAATAAATAACTATGCACCCAATGACAGGGCTCCAAAATACATAAAAAAAATTCTAACAGCACTGAAAAGAGAAATTGACAGTTCCACAGTAATAGTGGGAGACTTCAACACACCACTCTCAGTAAAGGACAGAACAACTAAAAAGAAACTCAGCAAAGATACAGAAGACCTAAAGGACACAATCAGCCAACTGGACCTCATAGACATATATAGAACAATCCATCCAACTGCTGCAAAGTACACATTCTTTTCCAATGCACATGGAACGTTCTCCAGAATAGACCACATCTTAGGCCACAGAGCAATCCTCAACAAGATCCAAAATGCTGAGATAATTCACAGTATCTTCTCTGACCACAATGCCATCAAGGTAGAAATTAACACTAGAAAGAGCAAGGAAAAAAAATCAAACTCATGGAAACTGAATAATAATCTGCTTACACATCAATGGGTAATAGAAGAAATCAGAGATGGAATTAAAAAATTCCTAGAATCAAATGAAAATGAAAACACATCATACCAAAACCTTTGGGACACAGCAAAGGCAGTCCTCAGAGGACAATTTATAGCAATAGATGCACATATCAAAAAAGAAGAAAGGGACAAAATCAAAACATTAACTACAGAACTCAAACAAATAGAAAGAGAACAACAAAAAAAGCCTGCAACCACCGGAAGAAAGGAAATAGTAAAGATCAGAGCAGAAATCAATGAAATAGAGAACAGAAAAACAATAGAAAGAATCAACAAAACCAAAAGTTGGTTCTTTGAAAGAATCAACAAAATCGACAAACCACTGGCCAGACTGACAAAAGAAAAACAGTAGAGGGCACAAATAACCCAAATAAGAAATGAAATGGGGACATTACAACAGACCCAACCAAAATAAAAAGGATTATAACAGAATATTATGAAAAACTATATTCCAACAAATTTGAAAACCTAGAGGAAATGGATAAATTTCTAGAAACATACAGCCTACCCAAACTACAACAAAGTGATATTAAAAATCTGAACAGACCCATAACAGGAGAAGAGATTGAAAAGGTAATAAAAAAACTCCCAACCACAAAAAGCCCTGGCCCAGATGGCTTCACTGGAGAATTCTACAAAACATTACAGAAGAGCTTGTACCAGTTCTACTCAAGCTATTTCAGAGCATAGAAGAGGAAGCAACACTTACAAATTCATTCTATGAAGCCAGCATAATGCTGATACCAAAACCAGGCAAAGACATCACAAAAAAAGAAAATTACAGACCAATATCTCTCATGAATATAGATGCAAAAATTCTGAACAAAATTCTAGCCAATAGAATTCAGTATCATATCAAAAAAATAATACACCACGACCAAGTAGGATTCATACCAGGTATGCAAGGATGGTTTAACATTAGAAAATCCATCAACGTAATCCACCACATAAATAAAAGGAAAGAAAAAAATCACATGATCATCTCAATTGACGCAGAAAAGGCATTTGACAAAGTCCAACACCCATTCCTGATAAGAGCTCTCAATAAAATAGGTATAGAAGGGAAATTTCTCAACATAATAAAGGGCATCTATGCAAAACCAACAGCCAACATCATTCTTAATGGAGAGAGTCTGAAAACATTCCCCTTGAAAACAGGAACAAGACAAGGATGGCCTTTATCACCACTCCTATTTAACATTGTGCTGGAAGTTCTAGCTAGAGCAATAAGGCAAGAGAAAGAAATAAAGGGCATCCAAATTGGTAATGAAGAAGTTAAACTCTCCCTGTTTGCAGATGATATGATACTTTACATAGAAAACCCTAAAGACTCCACGATAAATCTACTGGAACTAATAGAAAGATTCAGCAGAGTAGCAGGATACAAGATAAACATTCAAAAATTAGTTCGATTCCTATACACCAGTAAAGAGAACGATGAAAAGGAGATCAGGAAATCAATACCATTTTCAATAGCCCCTAAAAAGATAAAATACTTAGGAATAAATCTGACCAGGAATGTAAAAGACCTATACAAAGAAAACTACAAAACACTGCTGCATGAAACCCAAAGGGATCTACATAAATGGAAAAACATACCATGCTCATGGATAGGCAGACTCAACATTGTGAAAATGGCAATTCTACCTAAAGCAATTTACAAATACAATGCAATCCCGATCCAAATACCAACAACATTCTTCAAAGAGATGGAAAAACTAATTATTAACTTTATATGGAAAGGGAAGAAGACCCGAATAAGTAAAGCACTACTGAAGAAGAAGAATAAAGTTGGAGGACTCACACTACCTGACTTGAGAACCTACTATACAGCTACAGTACTCAAAACAGCCTGGTACTGGTACAACAACAGAGACATTGACCAATGGAACAGAATTGAGAACCCAGATGTAAACCCATCCACCTACAGTCACCTGATTCTCGACAAGGGCCCAAAGTCCATCAAATGGGGAAAAGACAGTCTTTTTAACAAATGGTGCTGGCAAAACAGGATATCCATTTGTAGCAAAATGAAACAGGACCCATACCTCACACCATATACAAAAACTACTTCAAAATGGATCAAAGACCTGAATATAAAGCCTCAAACTATAAAATTCATAGAAGAAAAAATAGGACCAACACTTCAGGCCTTAATACATGGCATTAACAGGATACAAACCATAAACAGCAACACAAAAAACCCAACAGATAAACTAGATAACTGGGATCTTCTAAAAATCAAACACCTATGCTCTTCAAGAGACTTCACCAAAAGAGTCAAAAGAGAACCTACAGACTGGGAAAAAATTTTTGGACAGTACAAGTCAGACAAAGGTCTAATCTCCATAATCTACAAGAAAATCCAACACCTCCACAACAAAAAGACAAACAATCCTATCAAAAAATGGGCAAAGGAAATGAACAGACACTTCACCAAGGAAGACATTCAAATGGCCAACAGACACATGAGGAAATGCTCGCGATCACTAGCCATTAGAGAAATGCAAATTAAAACCACAATGAGATACCATCTCACCCCGGCATTACTGGCATGAATCAAAAATACTGGAAATAACAAATGTTGGAGGGGCTGCGGGGAGATGGGAACTCTTATACACTGCTGATGGGAATGCAAAATGATACAACCATTTTGGAAAATGATATGGCATTTCCTCAGAAAACTAGAAATAGACATACCATTCGATCCAGCAATCCCACTCCTAGGAATATATCCTAGAGAAATAAGAGTCATCACTCGAATAGACATATGCACACCTATGTTCATGGCAGCATTGTTCACAATAGCAAAACAATGGAAACAACCTCGATGTCCATCAACAGATGAATGGATACACAAACTATGGTACATACACACAATGGAGTACTATGCAACGAGAAAGAACAACAATGAATCTGTGAACCATCTCATAATATAGATGAAACTGGAGGACATTATGCTGAGTGAAATAAGTCAATCACAAAAGGACAAATATTGTATGAGACCTCTATTGTAAAAACCCATGAAAAAATTCACATGCAAAATGTAACAATCCTTGTTGGTTACCAGGGAGGGGGGGGGGGGGAAATACTAAATAGGCAATAGATAAGTGGTACCTTGGGTGAGAGGTGAGATAGTACACAGTACAGGGGAAACTAACACAACCTGCACAAGGAAAGGTCATGGAGGCCCTATAGACACATCCAAACCCCCTGAGGGACTGAGTTGTTGGACAGAGGGCTCTGGGGACCATGGTCTCGGGGAACATCTAGCTCAATTGGCATGACACTACTTATAAAGATAATGCTCTACATTCTACCTTGGTGAGTAGTGTCTGGGGCTTAAAAGCCTATGAGCGGCCATCTAAGATACTCCACTAGTCTCATCCCTTCGGGAGCAAGGGAGAATGAAGAGAACAGGATACAACGAAAAGATTAGTCCAAAGGGCTAATTGTCCACAGCTACCAAGGCCTCCACCGGACTGAGTCCAGTACAGCTAGATGGTGCCCGGCTACCACCACTGACTGCTCTGACCAGGATCACAACAGAGGGTTCTGGACAGAGCTGGAGAAGGATGTAGAGCATAATTTTAACTCCCCCCCCCCAAAAAAAAGACCAGATTTACTGGCCTAAAGAATACTGGAGAAACCTCAAGAGTGTGGCCCCCAGACACCCTTTCAGCTCAGAGGTGAAGTTACCTTCGAGGTTCGATGTTAAACCTGGGACTGGACAGCCCAGTAAAACTAAATGGGACTAACGAGGTACAGGAGTCCGGTGACAAGGGCCAGAAGGCAGAGGGGGAGTAGGAAACTGATGATAAGGAACACAAGTTGAGTAAGGACACTGTCGATGTGTTGTGAGATTGTTGACCACTGTTATAGGGCAACATTTGTAGTAACTATTAAATGGGAGGCTGTTTTGTCCTGTAAGCCTTCATCTTGGGCGAGAATGGCAGCACAATTGGAAGAGCATAGTCAATATCACTTAAATGTGTAAGTAAAAAGTTTTGAAATGGTGTTAAAAAAAAAAAAAAATGAGACTAATGAGGTACAGTAGTCCAGTGACAAGGGCCAGAAGACAGAAGGGGACAAGGAAGTCCCCTGATGATAGGGAACACAAGGTGGAGTAAGGATATTCTTGATGTGTTGTGAGATTGTTAACCGTTGTCATAGGGCAACATGTGTAGTAACTGTTAAATGAGAAACTATTTTGTTCTGTAAGCCTTCATCTTAAGTGAGAATAACAGCACAGTTGGAAGAGAGTAGTCAATGCCACTGAACTGTGTATGCAGAAATTTTTGAAACGGTGTATCTTTGGCTATGTGTATTTTCATCAAAAAAAAAAAAGGTTGAGAATTTAGAGTCTTAATATGTTGTGGGGTTGTTAACCAATGTCATAAAACAACATGTGTACTACTGTTTCATGAGAAACTATTTGTTCTGTAAGCCTTCACCTGAAGTACAATAAAATATTAAAAAAAAAAAAGCTCGAAATAGAAATACCATATGATTCGGTAATCTCATGCTTAGGTACATATCCTGGAGATATAAGATCAGTGACATGAATAGACATGTGCACACCTATGTTCATTGCAGCATTATTCAAAATAGCAAAAAAGATGGAAACAACTTAAGTGCCCATCAACAGATGAATGAATAAACGAATTGTGGTAAAATACATACAATGGAATACTATGCAACTATAAAGAATACAGAGGAGTTCAGAAACCATAACATGCATGAATCTGGGGGACATTATGCTGAGTGAAATAAGTTAATCACCAAAAGGACAAATATTGTATGGTCTCACTTTTATAAAAAGTATAGCTATACACACAGAAAGCAACAATCTTTGATGGTTACCAGGTATGGGAGGAGGGAGGAGGAGGAGTCACTTTCTAGATGGTAGACACTTGTTATTTTTGGTGATGGGAAAGGCAATACCCAATGTGGGTGAAGTCTGCACAACTCGTCCAAGGTAAATGAAGACACTAAGAAGTAAGAAAGAATAAAGGACAATTTTGATAAATGCTGTAACATACAATTTTGCAACAACAATAATAACAACCAAAAAAATGTGTCTGGTTACATAGGTAGATATGTATGCATATATGTGTATGTCTTAGTTATCTAGTGCTGCTATAACAGAAATACTACAAGTGGATGCTTCAACAAACCGAAGTTTATCCTCTCACAGTCTAGTAGGCTAGAAGTCCAAATTCAGGGTGTCAGCTCCAGGGGAAGGCTTTCTCTCTCTGTCAGCTCTGGAGGAAGGTGTCTGTCATCAACCTTCCCCTGGTCCAGGAGATTCTCAGTGCAGGGACCCCAAGTCCAAAGGACACGCTATTCTCCTGGGTCTTGTTTCTTGGTGGTATGAGGTCCTCATGCCTCTCTGCTCACTTCTCTCCTTTACATCTCAGAAGAGATTGGCTCAAGACACAATCCAATCTTGTAGATTGAGTCCTGCCTCATTAACATAACTGCCGCTAATCCCATCTCAACAATAAGCATATAGGATTTACAACGCATAGGAAAATCACATCAGATGACAAAATGGTGAACAATCACACAATACTGGGATTCATGGCCTAGCCAAATTGACACACGTATCTTTGGGAGACACAATTTAATCCATGACAGTGTACAAGAAGGATATATGAGTATATGGGTGTGCATGTACAGGTGTATCTGTACACAGATATATAAAATGTTTATATGTGCTGTATATGTATTCATATATATGTTGTTGTTAGGTGCTGTCAAGTCAGTTCCAACTCACAGCAACACTGTACAACAGAACAAAACACTGCCCAGTCCTGCGCCACCCTCACATTGTTATGCTTGAGCCCACTTTTGCAGCCACCGTGTCAATCCATCTCCTTGAGGGTATTTCTCTTTTTTGCTGACTTTACCGAGCACGATGTCCTTATCCAGGGATTGGTCCCTCCTGATAACATGTCCAAAGTACTTGAGACATAGTCTCACCATCCTTGCTTCTAAGGAGCATTCCTGATGTACTTCTTCCAAGACAGATTTGTTCATTTTCCAGGAGTTTATGGTATATTCATTATTCTTTGCCAGCACCATAATTCAAAGGCATCAATTCTTCCTCGGTCTTCCATATTCATTGTCCAGCTTTCGCTTGCATATGTGGAGATTAAAAGCATCATGGCTGGGGTCAGGTGCACCTTAGTCCTCAAAGTGACACGTTTGCTTTTAAATACTTTAAAAAGGTCTTTTGCAACAGATTTGCCCAATGCAATGCGTCATTTGATTTCTTGGCTGCTGCTTCCATGGGCATTGATTATGGATCCAAGTAAAATGAAATCCTTGAAACCTTCAATCTTTTCTCCATTTATCATGATGTTGCTTATTGGTTGCTGGGAGGATTTTTGTCTTCTTTCTGTTGGGGGGTTGTCATCCAAACCAAAGACTGTAGACTTTGATCTTCCTCAGTAAGTGCTTCAAGTCCTCTTCACTCTCAGCAAACAAGGTTGTGTCATCTGCATGTTGCAGATTGTTAATGAGTCTTCCTCCAATCCTGATGTCACATTCTTCTTCATAAAGTCCAGCATCTTGGATTATTTACTCAACATACAAATTGAGTAAGTATGGTGAAAGGATAAAACCCTGACACATTCTTTTCTTGACTTTAAACCACGCAGTATCCCCTTGTTCTGTTCAAATGACTGCCTCTTCGTCTATGTACAGATTCCTCATGAGCATAGTTAAGTGTTCTGGAAGTCCCATTCTTTGCAAATGTTATCCGTAATTTGTTATGATCCACACAGTAGAATGCCTTTGCATAGTCAGTAAAACACAGGTAAACATCTTTCTGGTATTCTCTGCTTTCAGTTAGGATTCATCTAACATCAGCAATGATATTCCTTGTTCCACATCCTCTTCTGGATCCGGCTTGAATTTCTGTAAGTTCCCTGTCAATGTACTGCTGCAACTGCTTTTGAATGATCTTCAGCAAAATTTTACTTGAGTGTGATATTAATGATATTGTTCCGTAATTCCCACATTCTTTTGGATCCTCTTTTTTTGAAATGGGTACAAATATGGATCTCTTCCAGCTGGTTGGCCAGGTAGCTGTCTTCCAAATATCTTTGGTAGATGAGTGAGCACCTCCAGCACTGCAGCCATTTGTTGAAACATTTCAGTTGGTATTCTGTCAATTCCTGGAGCCTTGTTTTTCACCAATGCCTTCAGTGCAGCTTGGACTTCTTTCTTCAGCACCATTGGTTCTTGATCTTATACTACCTCCTGAAATGGTTGAACATCAACCAATTCTTTTTAGCGCAGTGACTCTGTGTATTCCTTCCATCTTCTTTTGATGTTTCCTATGTCATTTAATATTTTCCCTGTAGAATCCTTGAATATTGAAACTCGAGGCTTGAATTTTTTCTTCAGTTCTTTCAGCTTGAGAAATGCCGAGCACGTTCTTTCCTTTTGGTTTTCTAACTCCAGGTCTTTGCACATTTCACTATACTTTACTTTGTCTTCTCGAGCTGCCCTTTGAAATCTTTTGTTCAGCGATTTGATTTCATTATTTCTTCCTTTCGCTTTAACTACTCTACCTTCAAGAGTAACTTTCAGAATCCCTTCTGACATCCATGTTGGTCTTTTCTTTCTTTCCTGTCTTTTTAATGACCTCTTGCTTTCTTCGTGTATGATGTCCTTGATGTCATTCCACAAGTTGTCTGGTGTTTGGTCATTAGTGTTCAATGCATCAAATCTATTCCTGAGATGGTCTCTAAATTCAGGTGGGATATATTCAAGGTCGTATTTTGGCTCTCGTGGACTTGTTCTAATTTTCTTCAACTTCAACTTGAATTTGCATATAAGCATTTGATGGTCTGTTCTGCAGTCAGCCCCTGGTCTTTTTCTGGCTGATAATATCGAGCTTTTCCATTGTCTCTTTCCACAGATGCAGTCGATTTGATTCCTGTGTATTATTGGTGAGGTCCACATGTATAGTCACCGCTTATGTTGATGAAAAAAGGTATTTGCAATGAAGAAGTCATTGGTCTTGCAAAATTCTATCATGAGATCTCCAGTGTCATGTCTATCACCATGGCCATATTTTCCAACGGCGAATCCTTCTTCCTTGTTTCCAACTTTTGCATGCCAATTGCCAGTAATTATCAATACATCTTGATTGCATGTTTGATCAATTTCAGACTGCATAAACTAGTAAAAATCTTCCATTTCTTTATCTTTGGCCTTAGTGGTTGGTGTGTAAATTTGAATAATAGTCTTATTAACTGGTCTTCCTTGTAGGCATATGGATATTATCCCATCACTGACACTGTTGTACTTCAAAACAGATCTTGAAATATTCTTTTTGACAGTGAATGCAATGCCATTCCTCTTTGATTTGTTATTCCTGGCATAGTAGACCATATGGTCATATATATAATAAACCACATACGGGGCACAGTTACAGATATTTCCTAGACATGCCCAAACACCTCGAATAATTGGATTACTGAGTTTAATGGCTTGGGACCATAGTCTCACGGGACAACTCGGTCAATTGACATAACATAATTCATAAAGATAATGTTCTGCATTCTAGTTTGGTGAGTAGCATCTGGAGTCTTAAAGCTTGCTAGAGGCCATTAAAATACAGCTATTGGTCTCTACTAAAATAAAAGAGAATAAAGGAAACAAAGACTTAAAGAAAAAAACAGTCCCAGGACTAATAGCTCATATGAACCACAGCCTCATCTAGCCTGAGACCAGAAGAACTACGTGGTTCCTGGCTACCACTACGGAGCATTTTGACCAGGGACACAATAGAAGGTCCTGGACAGAAAAGGAGAAAAATGTAAAACAAAACTCCCGAAAAAGGCCAGACTTACTGGACTGATCGAGACTAGAAGAACCCCCAAGACTATTGCCCAAAGATACACTTTGAACTTGGAACTGAAGCCATTCCTGATGGTTAACGTTTCATCCACACAATAGATTGGCTTATAAAATAAACAATATCACCTGTGAATACTGTGCTCCCCTTTAATAATCAATTATATGAGACCAAAAGGTCAACATTTACCCTAAAACAAATATAAGAAGCTAAGGAGGGGCAGAGAGCCTAGGTTAATGGAAACATAACAAAAAGAATGGAAATAATGAGAATGTTGGCACATTGTAAAAAATATAGTCAATGTCATGGAACAAGCTGTATAAAAGTTGTTAAATGGGAACCTAATTTGCTTTGTAAACTTTCACCTACAATACAATAAAATATTAAAAAAAAAAAAAAAGATGGATAGGAGTAGAAAGTGGTACAGCTGGGGTAGGGGGTGGGAGACAGCAGGGAAGTAAGATCTTTTGAATCCCAAGGCTAATAAGTTTTGTGTTACACTATGTTGCCACAGGAAATTAATTTTTATTTGTCAGGCATGTGAATATTAAAATTCATTGTTTGAAAGAGAAAGCATGGATACTATAAGTTATTCATGACCTCTCCTAACCTCCATACTCCTATATCCAATTGCTTACTTGATATCACCATTTCAGTGTTCCATGGGCAGTACCAATTTAACATGCCCCAAAACAGATTTATCATCTTCCTCACCTAAACCTGCTCCTTTTCCTGTTTCTCCTATCTATCTCAATGAACAGTATCAACATCCACCTAGTTGCAAAGAAAAAAGGATTATAAGGTGTCTTAGGCTGGGTTCTCTAGAGGAGCAAAACCACTGAAGCAAATATAAAAAACCGGTTGCCATCGAGTCAATTCCAACTCATGGCGACCCTGTAGAACAGAGTAGAACTGCCCATAGGGTTTCCAAGAAGCCCCTGGTAGATTTGAACTGCTGATCTCTTGGTTAGCAGCTGTAGCTCTTAACCACTATGCCACCAGGGTTTCCATATATAGACATTTATTTCAAGAAAATGACTCACACAGTTGTGGAGGCTGGCAAGTCCCAAGTCCATGGGTGAGACCTCAGGCTGGAGGCTTCTCCTGACTTAAGTAGTTGCAGGGGCTGATGAACCCAAAATCAGCAGGTCATATGGCAGGCTGCTGGCTCACAACCCAAGAAATGGAGGCAAGAGGATGATGAGTCAGATGCAGGATCCAGAGAGGGCAAGCTTTGTCAGAACATCTATATATACTGGATGCAGGCCCCACCAGGGAAACTCCCTTTTCAACTGATTGGCTGCTCACATCAGATAACAAAATGGAGGATGATCACATAATATCTGCCAGACCACTGATAATCATGGCCTAGCCAAGGTGACACATAACCTTAAGCATTACATAAGGAAATACACAAAAACTGTTAATAGTGCTATTATCTGAGTGTGTAGAGTCTATGTCATTTTTATTTTATTCTGTATACTTCTCTGTATTTTACGGATTTTCTTTTTTTTAACCTTCTACATTATAAACATATGAATCCAAAACACTATTTATGTATCGTGTCAGACATTTTTTCTGTGTAAATATATAATTTTTGTTCTATACATTTCTGTATAGGCATACAATTTTCATACAAATTTATTATGTACATATAGTTTTTTTTTTTTTTTAGGAGGAAATGAGGTTTTGGTTTTTTTTTATTGTACTTTAGATGACTGTACACAGAGCAAACTAGTTTCTAATTAAACAATTAATACACGTTTTGTTTTGTGACATTGGTTGCCAACTCCACAACGTGTCATCACTCTCCCCTTCTCGACCTTGAGTTCCCTATTACCAGCTTGCTTGTCCCCTCCTGCCTTCTCGTCCTTGCTCCTGGGTTGGTGTGTCCATTTAGTCTTGTTTTGTTTTATGGGCCTGCCTAACTTTGGCTGAAGGGTGAACGTCAGTAGTGACTTCATTACTGAGCTATAAGGGTGTCCAGGGACCATACTCTTGGGGTTTCTCCAGTCTCTGATAGACCGCTAAGTCTGGTCTTTTGTGTGTGTGTGTGAGTTACAATTTTGTTCTATATTTTTCTCCAGCTCTGTCTGGGACCCTCCACTGTGATCCCTGTCAAGGCTGTCAGTGTGGTAGCCAGGCACCATCTAGTTGTGCTGAACTCAGTCTGGTGGAGGCTGTGGTAGTTGTGGTCCATTAGTCGTTTAGAGTAATCTTTCCCTTATGTCTTTGGTTTTCTTCATTCTCCATTGCTCCTGACAGGGTGAGACCAGTGGGGTATTTTAGATGGCCACTCACAAGCTTTTAAGACCCCAGACACTACTCACCAAAGCAGAATGTAGAACATTTTCTTTATAAACTATGTACATATAGTTTCTAATAAGTGAAACTCTAATATATACATTGCACTGTAACATTTTTTTCTCTTAACAACATGTATTGGAGATTTTTCCAAGTTGAACTGCATCATAATTTAATCATTTCCCTTACTGCTGAATATTTAGGTTGTTTCCAATTTCTCATTATTACAAATAATGCTGCCAAGACCATTCTTATAGATAATTCCCTGTTTCATCAATGTTTAGATAGACTTTTTTCTCACATTTTACCATCTCTGAGGGAAAAAAAATGCTAGAAGAAAAAATCTCTAGTGGAGTCCTTGAGTGGTGCAAACGGTTAAGCACTTGACTACTAGCCAGAAGGCTGGCGGTTCAAACCCACCCAGAGGCACCTCAGAAGACAGGTCTGGCAACTTGCTTCCAAAAGGTTCACAGCCTTGAAAACCCTATGGAGCAGTTCTACTCTGCACGCATTGGGTCGCCATGAGTGGGAATCACCTCCACAACTAACAACAACAAATAATGTCTGGAGCTGGGATGCATTTAACAACTGATGATATCTTAGCATTGCTGTCAGCCAGGTGGTAATTGTCGTGTAAAAACATTTCCTTGATACTTTCTGGTAAGAATAAAAAAGCATTTGCCTGAATACATTTAGAAGTAGATGAAATATGGTATCTTTGCATTCATGTGTATTTCTGTTACCTAGCTATTTTTAGGTGGAATTGCTCTATCAAAGGGTATGTGCATTTTAAATTTTGCTATTTCCAAATTGTCCTCCAAATAAGGTGAATCAATTTATACAGGCATCAACCATCTGGGAGAGGGGCTGTTACCCTCACCAACAGTGGTTATTATAAATCTTTGAGTATTTATCAGTGTAATGGTTGATAAATTGGAACTCTTTTTTGACTTAATTTAATCTTTTGTCTCTTACACATATTGCAAATATTTTCTCCCCATCTATCACTCTTCTTTCAACTTTATGGTGTCTTTAACTCTGCAGTAGTTCTTATTTTTTTACATACCAAATCTGTCCATCTTTTTCCTTATGGTTTCTGGAGTTTGTCTTGCTTACAAAAATTTTTCCACCCCAAGATCATGGAAGCTCCATAGACACATCCAGACTCCCTGAGGGACTGAATTGCTGGGCAGAGGGCTGTGGGGACCATGGTCTCGGAGAACATCTAGCTCAATTGGCATAACACAATTTATAAAGAAAATGTTCTACATTCTACCTTGGTGAGCAGTGTCTGGGGTCTTAAAAGCCTGTGAGCAGCCATCTAAGATACTCCACTGGTCTCATCCCTTCGGGAACAAGGAGGAATGAAGAGAACAGGATACAAGGAAAAGATTAGTCCAAAGGACTAATGGACCACAGCTACCAAGGCCTCCACCAGACTGAGTCCAGTACAGCTAGATGGTGCCCGGCTACCACTGACTGCTCTGACCAGGATCACAACAGAGGGTTCTGGACAGAGCTGGAGAAGGATGTAGAACTGCATTCTAACTCACCAAAAAAAGACCATATTTACTGGCCTAAAGGAGACTGGAGAAACCCCAAGAGTATGGCCCCCAGACACCCTTTCTGCTCAGTGGTGAAGTTATCTCCGAGGTTCACCGTTCAGCCTGGGAGTGGACAGCCCCGTAAAACCAAATGGGACTAATGAGGTACAGCAGTCCAGGGACAAGGGCCAGAAGGCAGAAAGGGACAGGGAAGCTGGTGATAGGGAGCCCAAAGTTGAGTAAGGATATTGTTGATATGTTGTGAAGTTCTTAACCATTGTCATAGGGCAACATGTGTACTAACTGTTAAATGAGAAACTATTTTGTTCTGTAAGCCTTCATCTTAAGTGAGAATAACAGCACAATTGGAAGAGTGTAGGCAATGTCACTGAATGGTGCATGTAGAAATTTTTGAAATGGTGTATCTTCGGCTGTGACATTTTCACCAAAAAAAAAAAAAAAGGTTGAGAAGGGAGAGGGTTGAGATGTTGTGGGGTTGTTAACCAATGTCATAAAACAGTATGTGTAAAAAAAAAATTTCCACCCCAAATTATAAATTATTTTCAAATATTTTATTTTACTTATTGTGTAGATTTTTTTAACCCTTGTCTCTTTAATCCACTTGAAATTTATTTTTGTGTATAGTGTGATGTAAAACCCCAAACCAAAACCCACTACCATTGAGTCAAGGGCTCCTTTAGTGTGATATAGGCAACTGCCTTACCCCAACACGGTTGTCTTACCATTTCCAAAACATTTAAAGGCTACTTTATCTTTTACTTATGATTTAAAATGGTGTCTTATCATATACTATATACTCACATATTACATGTCTGCTTCTTTAATCTCTGTTGTGTTTCATTGATCTATATTTCTGTTTATTATTTTTATAGGTTGAATTGTGTCCCACAAAAACAGGTGTTGTAAATTCTAACCTCTATACCTGTGGTTATAATGCCATTTGGGCAGGGGAATGGGGCTGTTGCCCAAAGCTGAGGGTGTGGGGCTGCCATGCCCAAAGGGCAGAAGAACAGGATCTGCCAGGGCCGAGGGTGTGTGGTTGCCACTCAGATGGACTAGTAGAATGGGGTCACCCAAAGCCATGGGAGCAGAATTGCTGCCCCAGTGGGTCTAGAAGGCTGTGCAGAAGCTCAGGGCCAAGGGGCCTCCACCCAGAATCCAGGGGGCATGGCCAACACCTAGAATCTGGAAGGCAGGGCCATTGCCCAGATGGTCTCAAAGAACAGGGGATTATTTTCAAGCCTTGAGAGCTAATGTAAATTGTTCTACTGGGTTTTGGACTTGCTTGGTGCCTGTTATCCCTTCTTTCCCTCCGATTTCACCCATTTGTAATGGAAATGTCTACTTTGTGCCTATTCTACCATTGTACTTTGGAAACAGATAACTTGTAATCTAGATTTCACAGGTTCACAGATGAAGAGGAATTTTGCCCCAGGAAGGAATATGCCTGAAATCTCAACCATATTTGATAGATGATTCAAAAGATGAGATTTTGGACTTGGAGTGGATTTAAGATTTTTGGCATGATGTGATGGGGTGAATGTGTTTTGCATGTGGCAAGGACATGAGTTTTGGGGGGGCCTAAGGGTGGAAGGAAACCCTGGTGGCAGAGTTTGGCTGCTAACCAAAACGTCGACAGTTTGAATCCACCAGCCGCTCCCTGGAAACACTGTGGGGCAGTTCTGCTCTGTCCTATAGGGTCGCTATGAGTCGGAATCGACTTGACAGCAATGGGTTTGTTTTTTTTTTTAAAGGGTGGAATGTTATGGATTGAATTGTGTCCGCCAGACATATGTGTTGTAAATCCTAACCTCTATACTGATTTAGGAGATGATATTGGAGCCATTATTCCCTGTCTTTGAGTGTAAAGAATGTGACCCAGCTGCAGCTGGACTCACAAGGACCCAAAAGGACTTACAAGGACACATAAACTGGGCCCTGAGGTATAAAGACAATAGCTAGGACAATCTTGGAAAACATATTTTAGGGAACCTTTTGCATAAACTAATTAAACAGAGCACAAAAGACCCACATACTTTCCACTCTTATTTTCTCTATTAGCATTTAGTGAATTGTAAGATTTGTTGAACTAATGAAGACCCTCCTGACTGTAGTTACTGAAACCTGTACCAATGATTATTAAGAAAGACAATTCAAAATGTAGAATCATGGTGATTTGGCAGTTTTTAGCCAATCTGTGAAGAGGCGAAGCTTTCAATGATTTTACCCATTTGTAATGTTAATATATACTGATGATTCTGTAATATTCCTTGGCTCTGGAAGCATGCTTGTCTGTTTCCCACTTTTGCCTCTTTATAAACAGATGCCAAATAAGACCTTCTTTTTGCATTACTATAACTCTGTGATGATTTTACCCTAGAATAATACGTGTGGTTTGGAGCTTTGGTGGTGCAGTGGTTAAGAGCTACAGCTGTTAACCAAAATGTCGGCAGTTTGAATCCACCAGCCACTCCTTGGAAACTATAGGGCAGTTCTAATCTGTCCTATAGGGTGGCTGAGTCAGAATCAACTTGACAGCAATGGGTTTGGTTTTTTGGGTTCTCCCTGTGTTTATAATCCCATTTGGGGATGGGTTTTCTTTGTTATGTTAATTAGACAGGATTAGTGTAAAGTGTGTCTTGAGTCAATCTCTTCCAAAATATAAAAGGAGATTAAGGAAGCAGAGACAGGAGGAGACATATCAAACCACATGAAGATCGCCCAGGAGCAGAAGCTCAGAAGAGACAAGGACCTTCCTCCAGAGCTGACAGAGAAAGCCTTCCCCTAGAGCCAGCACCCTGAATTTGGACTTCTAGCCTCCTAAAATATGAGAAAATAAATTTGTTTATTATTGTATTTTTGTGGTATGTTTCTAGTAAGAAAACATAAGCCAAGTTCCCCTCACTGGTTTTTTTTAATAGTTTTTTTCTTGGTTATTTACTTTATGTATGAATTTCTGAATCACCTTAAGTGGCAGATACTGATAAACCCATTAAAACCAAACCCATTGTCATGGCATTGATTCCTACTTGTAGTACCCTAATACCCATTTTCCTATTTTCCTGTACAGTTAAACCTGTGAGAGCCGGAACTTGACAGGACTGCCTTGTTTTTTCAGGTTTTGCAAGTCTTCCACCTTTGACAGGGTGCAGTCTTACCATTTTTCTATTGTGTCACTGGAAAATATTTTAGTTTTTCTTCTCTGACAGGTTTCTGCCTTATATAGGTTCCAGCTTTCACAGGTTTTACTGTAATACTACTACTTCTTGTTGTCAATTCTGAACATGGCAACCCCGTGTGTTAGAGTAGAACTGAGATCCATAGGGTTTTCTTGGTTGTAATCTTTGCAGGACCTCTGGTGGTGTAATTGTTAAGCGCTCGGCTGCTAGCTGAAAAGGTTGGCCATTCAAACCCACCAGCCACTGGACAGGAGAAAAGACCTGGCTTACAGATCTGCTTCCGTGAAGATTACAGCCTTGGAAACCCTATGGGGCACTTCTTCTCTGTCTTATAGAGTCGCTATGACTTGGTATTGACTCGATGGCAAACTACAACAATCTTTACAGAAGCAGATTGCAAGGCCTTTCTTCTGCACTGCCACCAGGTGGACTTGAACCAGCAACCTTTCAGTTAGTAATCAAGGGCAAACTGCGCCATCCAGGGACTCCTATGATACTAGAACCCTTGTTTTTAGCTGGGAATATACCATATAAACACAATTCCCAGTCTTCCTTGGCAGCTAAGTATCTTCATGTGACTGTTCTAAGCAATGAGAAGAAACTGGAGAAGTACATGCAATTTCTGGGAACTGTTCTTAAAGAGAAGGCACGTGATTTTCTTCTTTCTTCCTCTCCACTAGCAGGATGACTGGAGATAAGAATCTTTGAAGATGGCAGACCAAGATAGAGGGAGCCTCAGTCTCTTAACACAGTGAAGTGCGACACAAGCCCTGCATTACCCACCTGATCTTTTATATGAGAGAAATACACTTCAATTTGCTTAAGCCACTGTTATCTTTAACTTTTACAGCTACCACTAATCCTCAGTAACAAAAATGCCATTGGAATGGTACTTATTTTATGAATTAATTTGAGGATAACTGACATCTAGACAACATTGAGTCTTTACAGATAAAAGCATAAAATGTTTATTTAGGTGTTTTATATCCTTCATTATAATGTGTACTTTTCCTCGTATGAATCTTGCACTTCTATTAAGTTTATTCCTAGGTAGTATACAGTCCACATTTTTTATCGCAAATGGGATTGTAAAAATTACTTTTCCAACTGGTCAGTGCTAGCCTATAGAAAGCTATAGATTTTTATATGTTGAACTATTAAACAAAACATTCTAATAGCTCTTCAGTTGATTCTCTCGGATGTATTGTCTCCACAATCACATTGCCTAAAATAATGACTGTGTTGTCTCTTCCCAGTACTTCTATTTCTTGAAGTTAAGTGATTGTTATGTAGCCGACAGACATTGTTGTCTTGAGCCTGACTTGAATGTGAACATTTCATTAGGTTCAATGTGTGATGAAGGTTTTTGATAGATATCCTCAGCAAGTTAAAAAGGTTTCCTTCTATTCCTACTCTGACAAGATTTAAACAGAATGAAGGTTAAACTCTAGGAAATGTCTTTTTCTGGTATCTATTGAAATTATCATGTAATTTTCCCCCATTTAATCTGTAGGGTTTTTTTTTTCAGTTACAGTAACAGATTTTCTAATGTATTTTTTAATGTATTGTGTTACATTAAGATTCTGCTACATTCTTTCTATAAACTCTATTTGCCATGGCACATTATTCTTTTGGATTTGATTTGCTGTTTTATTTCCAGTGATTACAAGTTTATTCCTAAGTGATATTGGTCTATAGTTTTCTTTGATGGACAGTTTTCTGGAATAAGGGTTATGCTATAGCCTCAGAGACCAAACTGGTAGATGTTTCAGCATTTTTTATCATCTGGAACAGCTTTCAAAAAATAATCTCTTTCTTAAAGATCTACTTTATCTCTATTAATTTCTTCGACTTTATTTTCATTATTGCTTTGCTAGATCCATGAATTTGTTTTTACTTACAAACTTGCTTGTGTTGAAATGTTTGTATTTAAGACGGTAAGTATTTGTCTACCATTTCAAGTACAGTCAATAGGTCTAATTAAGATTTTCTTTTTAAGCATTAGGAGTGTTTTTTCATCTGATTAGATTTTTTATTAATTTATTGTGATGGATTTGTTAATTTCCAGCTTTACTGCACTGTGATGACAGGATGGAGCCTGCATGATTTCTACTTAACAAAAAAAAATTTTTTGTTGTCTGCTTCACAATCACATTTTAGCAGTATCTGAAAAGAAATGCTTGTAACTATTGAAGTTTGTGATTTGTATAAATCAAACTTTCAATTTTCAATTCTTTGATAATCTCTGAGAGCTGTGTTTGAACTTAGCTATGACTGCATGTTTGTCCGTTCTCATTTATCCTGGTTTTTCTTTACATAATTTGATACTGTTTTTGAGTAGTTTCGTGACTGTTATTAATTTCTGAATCCTTGCATGTTCTAAAATTTCACTTGTAACTTTAAATATGTATTCTAGCATCCCAATTTACAGATGAGAAGTCTGAGACCAACGTGATTCTTTTCCCCTTATAGGTAAATTGTTTCTCTTGAATGTTCTGAGATCCCTTCTGCCACACACACACCTTAGGATTACAGAAATTTCATCAGAATTTATCCAAGTGTATGTCTCCTTTTTCATTGTTTTTGCTCAGCATGTCGGGCCCTTTAATAGGTCATTCACCAGAATAATTTTTTCTTTCTTCTCAATTTTTTTTTTCTGTTCTAGCCTTTTGAAACTCATTCACTCAAAAATATTCATTAAGCACTTACAACGTGCCTGGCACTATGATACGTGCAGGGTATTCAATGGTGAATTCTCTATATTTATGGCTCCGAACCTCACGAAGTTTACTTTTAAATGGATGGCATCCTCCTGGATCTTCTGGCTCATTAATTTTCTCACAACTTCCATCTCTTTGACCTTTTGCATAAGATTCTGGGAGTACTCCTTAGCTCAAAATTCTAGCTCAATAATTTGATTTTGTCATATTTATTCAACTAATTAGTCGACAGTAGAGATTTTTATTTTAGCAACTATTTCCAAGATGTTTTTCAGTTTGCATTTGTTTTAATTGGTGCGATATCCTCTCAAATCTCTTAAAATGATACATAATACATAATAATATTTATAAGGATTACATAAAATACTTTTTTTCCCTTCACTGTTTCCCCAAGAATTATTTCTGCTTGTTGAATTTGCTACCTTTCACGTTGCTCTTCTCCTCAAATGTTTGTTTCTTGGTTGTTTGCCCATATTTGCAAATGAGGGCCTGAGGGCTGACAACCTTTTTCTGTAAAGGGCCAGATAGTATTTTTGGTTCTGAAGTCTACATATGGTCACATATTCTCTGCTTGTTTTCCATAACCCTTTAAAAATTTAAAATCTATACAAAAACAGGCCTGGGAGGGCTACAGATGGTAGTTTGCCAACCTCTAGATTTTTCAGTATTGTTCCCCGAAGTTTATTTTCTCAGCTTGAGTAAAAAATTCCCTTTCCCTGGCAGATTCTGATTAGAGGAAATCTAGCATTTTAATTGCGTGAGGAAGAGAGAGGAGCAGTCAGTAGGAAAAATGGGAAACAGCCAGGGTTGCTTGTTTTCTGACTATTTCCTCAATATGGGGAATCATAGACCCTTGTGGTATCCACAAAACATCTGGGGCACTGCCACACTTCTATGGCCCCTACATGGTATGCTCTGGGAGTCTACCATATCGGAAGTCTCACACTATCTGGCAAACACAATCTGTACTATGGCTTTAGCCTGGGGGAATCTACGGACCACCAGATCTGAACCAGGCAGTGGAATAATTATTCAGCCCTTTAAAAATCTGGCCTACCACACTACCACTTATCCCTGCTTATTTCAACTGCCTTCAAGTAGATTCTGACTCATGGCAACCCCATGTGTGTCACAGCAAAACTGCCCCATAGGGTTTTCAGTGGCTGTGACCTTTCTTCCAAGGCACCTCTGGGTGGACTTAAACTGCCAACCTTTCGGTTAGTAGCTAAGCACTTAACAATTCACTACCTAGGTGGCCTCCCTGCTTATAGCTGCATCTAAAAATGGGGGCAAATCCTTAATCTTCGTCTGGATGTAGCTATGAACTAAGATAGAATTCCTCGTTGCACCAAGATCTGATTCCTCGTTTAATATTTTCTAGAAATGATTCGCAGCACACTTGTTGTCCTTCTAGTATAGTTATGTTTATCTTAATTATTGTTAATTTTTTATTGTTGTAGTTCTTCTATAATTTTAAGTTTTAGAAGAGAATGACTTGAAACCAGTATGTCACCTTGATCTGAAACTCCCCCAGATTCGTATCTTCTACTCATTTAAGAGCTAAGCTGCCTGTAGTTTCCCTCCATGTTCAATGCTGTTTCACACCTCTCTGTTCATGCATCTCTAGCTGAACAGAATGACTCCTACTATCATCAACACCACTTCATTCCTACCCTTAATGTACAATTTTTAATTATTTTAAAGAAGAAAAGTGAAAAAACAAAAACTCAGAAAATCAGGGGAAGGGACAAGTGGGACGAGACTAGTATGGCCGTTTCCCAGGAGGCCTCACAGTGTATGGGTGCCTACTGTATCTACAACTGCCAAGAATTTGCCCTCTAGCCTTGCAGTCTCCCTAATTTTGCTTGCGTGCCAAATAGGGGTCCAGCTATTATCAGGGCAGGTGCAGCTTATCTTGGATCAAAGGACTGTAGCTATCAAATAAGAAAGTCAAACTGTTAATTTATAATATGAATTGTAACTGTCACATGGACTGGAACACTCTGGCCGGCATGACTACTCTCTTTCTATCCATCAGCAGAACTACAATGGATGCCGAACTACAGTCACAAGTTTGAGTGTATCAAAATAAGGACAATTTGGTAGCTAAATCAAATGTTAAATAACATAAGCCTAAGATAACCTGACAGTATCTACCTGTACAATAAATATAATCTTGCCGACAAAAACAGAATTCTCACGTATGTTTCAACACGCATGACCACCATTTGCCTTCGTAGTTCTTTTTTCTATGTGGTCATGACTTTTGATACACAAATTTCTCTAGATATTTTCTTTTTTTTCACTTTAGTCCCAGAATAGGTATCATATTATAAAATATAAATATATAAAAATATAATATCTAAAATTCAGTCAAATCTTACAGCTCTAGAAACCTTTCCTGCAGCAGGGATCATAAAGTCAAATGTTTACAGGGCCAGGCAGTTAACATCAATATGTTAAGACTGATGAGTTAGACTGGATAAGTAGGCAAGAACAGAATGCATAAAACCACATATGCCACACTAAAAGGGTTTGGACAGTATAATTATGGGAGAGCCGATGAAGAAGTTCAAGTAGGGGAATGACACAGGGGATTGTTATATGAGTAAACTACTGTTACTGCTATTACGACTTCACAATGTTTGAAGAATTAAATGATCTAACGGGTTAAAAAAAAAAAATGGCTCAGTTTTCTGATTCCCAAAGAGGCCTGTTAAAGTTATTCTAATGCTTTAGTAAAATATTATGTAGAATCCCCCAAACCTATGCCTGATTTCAAAAGGGCAGAAGCTCTTACTTTGATATGGGAGAGCTGGAGGCACTAGAAATTTATCTGAGGGCCTTAGCAACGTTCTCAAAGTGCAATCACTGACCAACCAAAAAAACCAAACCCACTGGCCACTGAGTCAATTTCGACTCACAGCGACCTCAGAGGGCGGAGCAGAACTGCCTCAGAGAGTTTCCAAAGAGTGGCTGGTGGATTCAAACTGCCAACCTTTTGATTAATGCTGAGCCCTTAACCTCTGTGCCACCAGGGCTCCAATCACTGACCACTACTGTCAAAATCACCTGGGGTACTGGTTAAAAATACACTACCTCCCCAAAAATTAATTTAAAAAAAAAAGAAAAAACCACCTCCTCCTAAGAGTCTGATCTAGTAAATTTGGGGTGGTGTCTCCAAATCCTTACTTTTACCAAAATTTAAGAGCTACTTCTTAAAGCTTCCACAGAAAAGCTTTTTCTAACATTTAAGGTGATCTGAAGGATAAAGAGTCAGCCAAGAAAAGTTGCTAGGTATAAGCTACAGAAAATGCAAAGGTCTGGAGACAGGAGAACTTTGTCAAAAAACTGACAGAAGGCTAGTATGGCTGGTAGAAAGAACAACACAACATAAAGTAGGGAAACTAGGCCAGGCTCATCACCGTAAGTTTACAGGTAAAAAGGGAAGCCAACGAGGGATTCTATGCAGAAGAGCAGCATTATTTGAAGTACGTTTTTAAAATGTTTTGCCTGGAAAACTGAGTTTAACAGGGTGAGAGTGAGCACAAGATTAGTTAATAAGCTATTTCAATAGTCCAGGAAAGAGACGACGGTGACCTGGACTGGGCTGGTAGCAGTGGAAGTGGAAGAATGGGTGGATAAATGTTTGAAGCAGAATAGACAGACTTTCTGATGAATGAGAGGAAGGAGGTAATAAAAAGAGAAAACTATAGGACAGCCCCTAGTCATCCACGCTCAACTGCTAACCGAAAGACTGGGGACTGGAGGTTCGAGTTCACTCAGACGTACCTTGGAACAAAGCCCTGGCAATGTACTTTCAAATAATCAGCCATTGAAAACTGCTGGAGCACAGTTCTACTCTGACACACTGGGGTTGTCATGAGTCAGAACAGACTTAAAGGCAACTTATAAATTCATTTCTTTGGCTTATTAGAACTGTATGTTTAGCTTTTTGATAAATAAATAATATTTAGATAAAAGAAGTTGAAGGTAATTAAAGATCTTACATTAAGTCCTTATTACAAAACATTGAGAACATAAACACTAAGGATCCCAAAAATTAATCTGCCTGCAAACTAAACGGCCCATCTGCAAATTATCGAGCAAGATAAACAACAAAATACACTTTACTAATAAAAGGTATAAAAGGTTTTACTTTTTTTTCATAGAGACTCTGAAAAAAGAATCCACTAAAGTTACTATTTAAATGTTCTTTCCTACTTCTCTCATTCTAAAACATTTACTCAGAAGTTGTTACAGATTGTTATACAGGATTCTTTTCAAAAGTTTAGCATCTTAAACAGATTATTAGACGCTTAAAAACAGTAACAAAAAATATATATACACCCTTAGTGTCAAAAGAATCAAATTCTAATCTAACCCAATCAAAACCAAAGCAAACTCAAACTTCTGTCAAGTCGATTCCGACTCACAGCGACCCTATAAGACAGAGTAGAACTGCCCCACAGGGTTTCCAAGGCTGTGAATCTTTACGAAAGCCAGAGCAGGCTGGTGGGCTCAAACTGCTAACCTTTTGTTTAGCAGCTGACTGCTTTAACCACTGTGTCAACAGGGCTCCCTTCTAACCCAAAGGGATCTATTATTCTGTTACCTTAGCCCTTCCACAAATATTTTAAAATAAAGGCAGAAACAAGAGGGCTGAGCAAGTCCTACTATCCCTAAAATTTGAACTTCCTGGGCAAAGAAACTTTCTGAAGCCGGTTTAAGTAAACAGAGACTCCTAGATAGGCTCCAATATCTCTAGTTTTCAACTAACCTTGTGCTTTTTGGCTCCAAATCCCTTTAACTGAATTTAAGTGCCTACTGGATTTTCTCAGCTTAAAACAAACCTAGCCAACCACAATAAACCCTTATTAGACTTGAAAAACTAGTTTTAAAAGCCTTGTATGCAAAAAGAGAAACTATCTTTGAAATTCGATAAATGCCCATATATTCATCCATTTAATATCTTAAAATTACTTACTATATCCATATACCGATCCAAATTTTTAAGAAACTAATTTTCATTGAAATAGTCTCCCTCTCAAAAGAAGGTCAACCACACCTTGGCCAGAGTAAAGGTTTAAAGAAATAAACAGTACTGCTTTTCAGTGACATAGTTGGATGGTCATCTGAAAATAAATGACTTAAGAATAGACCATCTAATTCATCCATTTAATATCTTAAACTTACTTACTATATCCATATACCGATCCAAATTTTTAAGAAGCTAATTTTCATTGAAATAGTCTCCCTCTCAAAAGAAGGTCAACCACACCTTGGCCAGAGTAAAGGTTTAAAGAAATAAAGAGCACTGCTTTTCAGTGACCTAGCTGGATGGTCATCTGAAAATAAATGACTTAAGAATAGACCATCTATCAATCTCATCTTCTCTTTTCTGAGTATGTAAGCATATGAGCCATAAAACGTAAGAGAGAAGAGAGAAATAATTCTTTTTAATACTCATTCAACTGTTGAACTTGTTTCATTTAAAATTGCTAATCCAGGAAGAAAGTTTTTGTAAAAAACATTTTATTGCTACAAAGGGAAACATGGTCACAAAAAGCCTTTAAGCGTATCTTAACGCAAATTACTATTCAATGTCCAACGCAGTAAAAAAATACACACTCAGAGCACAAAATACCTGCCCAATTTATCTCTTCTAGGCTAAGTATTCAAAACATTAATGCACACTTGAATATTTACTCCCAAGAGCAGCATTTAAGTTCAAATGATTAGAATAGATACACTAACAATACACATCCGTTATCCTTAACACCAACAATCAAAATTAAGCTTAAAAATTATATAAACGATTATTCAGATCTAAGTTTTATAGCTATAAAAAATCAAACTAAAATTGTCCTACCTTTATTTTATTAAACAAATGCCAAATATTTAGAAATTATATAAAACAAATTTTAACGTGTGGAATGCATGCAATATGGGTGTCGACTCATTTTAAGCTATTAAAATTCTTAACTCTTTTCCACATTAGAACACAAAAGAAACTTAAAGCTCCATTTAAATCTAATATATTTAATTTTCTTCAGGCTGATCAACAGAGAAGTTGACAGGCTCTTCCTTTGCTTCTTCTTCTGCTACTTCCCTTACTGCCTCTACTTCCCCTACTTCTCCTGCTCCCCCTACCTCCCCAGCAGCTTCCTCTACTTCTTCACCTTCCCCTGCTTCTCCAGTTCCCCCTAGTTCCTCAGCTCCCCCATCTTCCCCAGCTCCCCCTACCTCTCCAGTTCCCCCTACCTCCCCCACTCCCTCTATATCCCTCCCTCCTTCTACTCCTCCAACTTCCTCTACTTCTTCCACTTCCTCTACTTCCTCCACTTCTTCTTCTTCTTCCTCATCTTCATCATCCTCTTCTTCAATAGCTTCATCGATCTTTTCTTCTTCTTCCTCATCTCCTTCTATTAGCTGATCCTGAGAATGATCTTGAATTTCAAAAGGATTCTCACCCTAAAAGCATGAGAAGTAACTTTTAAAATCGGCACATCCATTTTTGTATCAGTGAACTTTTTATTTGCTAAATCCTTAAAAATAACCTCTATTTGAAGCCTTTTACTCTAACTATGACATACTCATTAAATATTTTTTTAGTGCCTATTTCATACCAATGCAGATATATAAATTACTAAGTCATTACCTTATACTCCATAAATTGGATTACTAAAGACCTCATTTTCTTAACTAAACTTCTAAAATCATAATATAATAAGAAAGTAAATACATGATTTTTGGTAAAAACAAAGCAGATGATGCAAAGATTTATGTTCTACTTGATTATAAAAGTATTCAACGTACAACTGTTGTAAGATCTATTTAAAACACAAATGAAAATCAGGTACTTGTTATACCTATACTTGTACTGGTAAAAAGCAGACGAATCTTTTACTCACTAAGCATTCATAGATAACATTTTACTTTAATATTTAAATTATACACGTAGATTAAATCTCATATAAATTGAACCATAACAAAAGGCTATAATACAGTAAAAAAACGAGGAAGTAGAAGTTATTAAGCAGGAAAGTGTTAAGACTGGTGCTACACCCTAACGTGAACCTGGAAGGAACGTGCAGGATGAACTGGAGTAGCAAGAGAAGGAACACTAGTGAGGGCGCTACACTCATAGCCCAGGAAAGAGAAGTTTAAAAGACGTAGTGACATCATGAACAGAAATAGGTAAATTAGGATGGGGAAAGGAAAGAAGGTATATGCTATAGATAATCAGAATTTAAGATGCTGTCTAAATGTCTAACAGGCAGCTATAAATGTAAGCTTGTAACTCAAAAGAAAGGGAAGTTCAAAGCAAGACATTACAATTTGTGAGTTGTTTGCACAGTGTAAATAGTGAAGCCAGGGTCTTAAGTGGGACAGCACTGCAGTGGGAGAAGGAAAATAAGTAGGAAAAAGAGCCAAGAATAAAATTCTATGAAAATGCCTACACATGGGGGCAGAAGTTAGAGGGAACACTCAATGTAGGAGAAAATCTAGGATGATAAAATATTACCTGGCAGAACAAAGTTTTGAGAATAAGTGATTAATCAATGGTGTCAAATGACACAAAGAGGTAACAGTAAAAAGTGGAAAAGGCCACTGGATGTGGTAACTGTTGAAGCTGAGTGATGGGTTGTTGATGATTTATTATACTAACCCCTTTCCTTTTTGTATGTTTAAAATAATAAAGTAATAAACAATAAAAAGTTTAGATTTGGCAATTAGGTCACTAGTCATCTTACAGCAGTTTCCAAAGTACGATACACATGGGGGTTAGACAGCAATGGTTGCCCAAGAATCAATCTTTTTTTCCCCTGTGCTTTCAAAAACCAGGTTTTTAATTTAGTACTAGAGTCCTTGTTGAAAACAAAAATTTCTGAATCAATCTCAGACCTCCTGATCCAGAACTTCCAGGGGAGAAGCCTGGTTACTTGCCTATTTAAGTATTTCAAGAGGTATTTATCAGAGAAGTTTGGGACACCCTAACTCAGAAGGCTTGAGAAAGGACCTAGGCAGCTTTTTATTTGATTTTAGCCTCACAGGAGATTCTAACACATACCTCCAGTTAAAAACTACTAGGTTAAAGAGTAAATAATATAGAGGGAATAAAGAGCACAATGCAGAGTGACCTACTGTTTCAAGTATGGTGGCCAGAGAAGAGAAAATGAAATGGGGAAGGCTAGAGTCTAGGAGAAGTTAAGTCACCGTTAGGTTAGGGAACTCACAAGCACGTCTGTTTGGGGAAGAACAGAAAAATACTAAACAGGAAAAAATGCAGATACAAGTAAGGATAACTGATGAAACAAGAACACAGATAAAAGGCAAAGAAGAATACCTTCCCACACAGACAACAGTGATGGTGGGACTGAGGGAAAGATACAGAAATCTAAAGTAGAAAGGGGAAAACTTATTGAACTCACATCAAATGGTCTCAATCTCACTAAAGCAAGAAGATAAGAATCTCACTAAAGAAGAGATAAGAATATGGGAAGTGAGGGGAGTAAGGATAAAATCTGGGATGGAAAAGATTTGGAACAGTAATTATAGGAAACACATTACATGATAGCTAATAATTATTGAGAACTGCAGCTGATAAACAGGACAGACACAGTCCCATGATACTTTTTAGCAAGATTCACAGTTGATAAAGCTAAACACAGATGGCACAGTGCCGGGGACTGGGAAGCAGTGGAAGAACAAATGAGTAAGGGATTTTACAACAGCAGCATTGTGTTGCTGAAAGGGCTGGCTATGACTGTACAGGCCTAGGAGGGAAGAAAGTGTAGGTGTAACAGATGATACAGCTGGAAAACTGGCAGAAATCGACAACTCATTATCTTGATGAGGACAAAGATTAAAAAGTGTATTTTGTCAAATTGAGAGTTCCTGAAAGTAGAAGAGTTTTAAGTCATGACCAGAGTTGACCAGGAGCAGAGCATGTGATGAAGAATGATTGCACAGGACAGAACAGACAGGAATGCTGAACGAAGAAAAATAATTGGATAATGTGACAGAATGTTCTATACCAGAGATTCCTGAATTTTAATATGCAAATGAAACAACTGGCATCTTGTTAAAATTAAGATTTTTATTCAGTAAGCCTGGGTATGACCTGAAATTCTGCATTTCTAATGAGCTCCCAGGTGATGCCAATGCTGTGGTCCACGTATCACATTCAGAGTAACAAGGTTCTAGAGAAGTGCTCGTCAGTCCAGGTCTTCTCCACAATATGCACATGAGCAAGACACTCACACCAGTGATGTCACTCCTTCCACAAAGTGACTCTCATGTGTAGCTTAAAAACCTTACACAGAAATTCTAATTTGTATTCTTCCCTGACTAAAAACTACTTTCGTATGTCAACAGAAACCGTAACTTCTAAAAAGGTTGTGATGAAGCAAGATGTAAATCTAATTTTTAGATTTTAGCTATGATGCTCTTGTCTTTTTGAAGCCATGTTGTCATTAGTTGCCATCGAGTTGGCCCCCGACCCAAGGTGACACCCCAGAACAGGACAGTGCCTGTTCCCGTGCCATCCCCATGATCGGTTGCGGACTGGATGATTGTGATCCACAGGGCTTTCTTGTGGCTAAATTTTTAGTAGATCGCCAGGCCTTTCTTCCTAATACATTTTAGTCTAAAAGCTCCACTGAAACCTACCAGCATCATAGCAGCAGGCAAGCCACCACTGACAGACAGGGAGTGGCTACGCACAGAGTGCACTGGCCAGGAATCTAACCTGGGTCTCCCACATGGAAGCCAAGAATTCTACTGCTAAACTGCCAACGCCTCATTCTGATTCCATACCTCCAATCAAAATCAGATTTAATTCAAGGCTGCATTCATTTTTCTAAAGTCGTGTCAAAAATGGAGTAAATGGTGAAAAATATGATTAACAAATTAGAAAACAGGCCCCTAAGGAACAAGCTGAAAGAAATGAGATTATTCAACACGGAGATCACTTGGTTGAGGGCTAACTGAATGGTCATTAAATATATGACAGGCTTCTTCACAGAGTACAACAGCCAAAATAAACAAAACTTCTTCAATCACATTTTGAAGATTCAGTTACTAATATATGTAATATTTTGTAAATCTTCAACATAAGAGCTCTCTTCAGTGTAGAAATGATTTTAAATAAGGTATTATTTTATGAAGACTCAAAACCTCTAAAATTTATTTCTGTGAATTTCCTTGTTTGTTCAATAATAAATATTATGTAAAGAAGGATTAAAGCAGTAACACGTTGCAAAAATCCTGAAGAGTGGCGAGCCAGGGTTCAAATCTGGGTTTCCTAACATTAGGGGCAAACTTCCTTTCTTCTGGCCTCCTGATTCCATGAGGGAGCTTTTTCTGGAGCAACATATCTGACTTTGTGCCTCCTGCCTCCCCTCCAACTTTTATCCAAGAAAGATGAATGATTTATCCAATTAGTTCACTTGAAAGGAGAAACTAGGCATGTACACCTCAGTTCCTTGGCTTCTCCTTTATGTACTGCTAACCACAGAAAGAGTACATTACAGTCTGTTCTATGCCATGTGGTAAACTAGGGGGAGCCTGTTCTGTCCAGCTGGACTAGTGACAGGGGTAGGTGGAAGTTAGTCTATCTAATTCAGGAGTAAAATATTAGAAAGCACACAGTAACTGCACATTTAAGACATATACTCTAAGCCATTCATTTTTTTTTTTTTTTTTTTTTTTTAAATCAAGAACAAAGCTGACATTTTCATCTTGTATCAGACTCCAGTGTATCTCTCAACTGAGCCAGAGCTAGAAAGGAGAGGAGAGAGGACTCATTTATTGCTCCCCACCCACTCCCCCTCCCCATTCAACCAAATCCCAGCAATAAGGAAAAGAGATGTTTTACCTATATGCAAGGTCTCAAGTAAAAACTTTCCTAGTATGGTGTACTATATTTAAATACAACAAAGATCTACTATTTCACCATTTAATTATTGTGATACCACAATATTAACTAAAAGGCTTTGCCCTAAAATCTTACCTTAACAAAACGTTCGTATCGCGCCTTCACTATCGGATTATTTAAAATGCTTGTAGCAGTCAAGACGCTCTCTCTTTTTATTTGTTCCTTATAAGCCTGTGAAAAACAGAACACACTGATAGTACCTGCCATAAAAAATATTCATATAATTAAAACAGCATTTTATGTTCAAATCCCTTAGATTTAAATAATTTATTTTCTGGCAAATTAAGCTATAGAGCAACAACAGCTACAGTGACCACAATCTAAATCATCTATGGATTAAAGCAATGACAATTCTATAAGCCAATCAGCTTCAACAAAAAACACCCAGTTCCCAAATAACAGAAGTGTAGGTCTACTAGAGAGTTGCTTTCTCTCCTTTCCAGTCTATATCCATCTCCCCAGACCCCAACTATTCCAATTACTAATTTTCCTGCTATCAAAAAAGAAAGAATGATTTTTATACTGTAAGAGTAATTAGTCTTCCTCTGGGCTGTTGTTATCACAAGACTTTATTATGCAAAGGAGAAAAGGTAATAATATGGAATGTCTAGTTGCCAAAAAGGTGGCAAGTGAGTATCAAAAAGGGAAGAGAAAAAACAAAAGACTAAGAAAAGACTGTGCTGGAAGTGCCTAGAAGAAATCTGAGCTAAATGAGCTTCACTTCAGTACAAAATACAAATTCAAGACTCAGGTATGCTCTGTTTAAAAATATAAGTCTTTAATTTTGAAGTTTAAAAATTTTCATTTCAAACAAACTCCCAATAACATAAACAAGTGTTTTGTTTAAAATAAATTTGACTAAATAAAACCAGCCAATATAGAAGCAGAAATATGCTAATCAAAAAGAAAATGGTAAAGTCTCCAGTGATATTTTGCTTAAAAAAATATGACAATAGATGGTTAACTGGTAATCTTAGTTTTCAAATTTATTTTTCCAAACCATCAGAAAAATGTACCAGTTATCATCAAATCTTTATTTTATGCTCTTAAACATACACACTCACAAAACCATTTAATACCAACTTTAAAAAAATGTTAATGATAACAGTTACGATTTCCTAAATGCTCACTATGTGCCAGTACTATTTTAAGTGTCTTATATGTTTCTTAATTAATCTAATCCTTTAAACAATCACATAAGAGAATATAATAATTATCCATCCCCATTTTATAGATAATGGAAACTGACACTTAGAAAGGTTAATTTACTTGCTTAAACACTTGTTATGTACTAAGCCAGGCTTCAACCCAGGAAGTCTTGTTCCAGAGCTCATGATCTTAATCACTAACACTACACTCCCTCTGAGTATCCTTATAGTTATCTGAGGTAAAGAGAAATTATATGCAAGTAGGTAGGTGTGAAACAATGGCCAAAGAATAATAAAGGACTGATGGGTAAGTCAATGAATTTATTAAGATAGATCAAAACTTACCTGCTTTGCTTTGATATGATCAGGAGATTTTAAGTGCTGTTGAATTAAACTATGTAAAGCAGGGATATACACGCTGCAGGCATTGCAGTGAATAGTCTCTACTTTCATCATGTGATCATCTGCAGTAACACCTAAATAAGAAATCCTATTATTAAAGAAAAGTAATGATTCACGTTCTTGTGTCTGACAGACTGTGTTTTTACTACTAAAGCTTCCACGATTATTTACAACTCTTCTTCAAAAAAGAGGACCAGAGTATTTACCATACTTTTACTTTCACTGTTAAAAAAAAAAAAAATTAGTATAGCGCACTTACAAAAATACCTCATGGAGGGGGAGGGTACGGTTGGCAAACAAACGTTAGGTGTGCATTATTTGTGTAAAAATACGGTAGGTTTAAGTTTTTCTACCACATCTCATAAATCTGCATATATAGATTAAAAATATATGGATAGCAGATTAGAAGTTACAAAGTGCAATTACTATATTTCCTAGTCATGTTATACAATCATGCTGTAAGGCTTATTAAGTCCATCTCCCCAAAAATATAACATAAAGAAAAACAAACATTGGATTATTTTATAGAAAAATAAGAACTTCCATAATTATGAATAAAAGTAGGTAGGGAATGGGGGAAAAGATGTCAAAATTGGATTCATAAAGAACAAAACGTGTTAGATCTTAAGAGAGAGGGATTTATTACAGGTAAAGATAGTAATATATGCAAGGAGAAAGGTATCAAAGAAAATGACACTTTCTGGTCTCTGTTAAGTTATTCAGTATAGCTGGAGTATAAAGAAAGGACAAAAGATGATAATGGAGCAATCTGTGTGTCACGTCTAGGAATTTTTACTTTATCCTGTAGGTAATGTGGAAGCCATCCAAAGTTCTTTCACTAATAAGATCATACAGAACTGGGGATAAGAAAGACTGGAAATAAGGAAACTAGTTAGGAAAATACTACAATTGTTAAAAGATATGGATTTGAACAAATGCAATATTAAAATGAAGGTAAACAAATTTGGTAAATATTTTTAAAAGAGAATTGACAGGATATAGTGCTACGGATATGTTGTTGTTAGCTGTCTTCGCCAACTCAGTGACCCCATGAGTGCAGAGAATTGCTCCATAGGGTTTTCCAGGCTGCGACCTTTCAAAAGCAGATCGCCAGGCCTATCTTCCTAAGTGTCTCTGTACCTAGAATAATTCCATACTTCTGGCTTTGGTAGATGGTGGGGCCACCTTCTAAGATAAATGCAGGAAATATTTGCTGAGTTTTTGTTTTCTCTTTAAGAAGGTGGGGAGTGTACAAGACAATAAATTTTTTAGATACGAGTTGTCAGTTAGATGTATAGGAGTAGAGTTGAAAAGAGATCCATGCTAACCTAAATGCCCATCAATAGATGAATGGATAAACAAATTATGCTACATACACACAATGGAATACTACACAATAATAAAGAACAATGATGAATCCGTGAAACATCTCACAACACGGATCTGGAGGGCATTATACTGAGTGAAATAAGTCAGTCACAAAAGGACAAATACTGTATGAGACCACTATTGTAATAACTCAAGAAAAGGTTTACACACAGAAAAAAACATTCTTTGATGTTTTGGGGATGGGGGGAATAACTAACTAGATAGTAGACAAGTATCAAGTTCGGAGAAGGGAAGGACAACACACATTACATAGAAAGTCAGCACAACTGGACCAACGCAAAAGCACAGAAGTTTCCTGGACACGTCCAAACACTCTGAGGGACTGAGTAGCTGGGGCTAGGGAACAGTCTCCAGGGTAATCCAGGTCAACTGGCATAACAGTTCATGTTCTATATCCCACTTTGGTGAGTAGCACCCGGGGTCTTAAAAGCTTGAGGGCAGCCATCCAAGATACATCTATTGGTCCCATCCCCATCCAGAGTAAAGGAGAATGAAGAAAACCAAACGCACAAGGAAAATACTAGCCCGAAGGACTAAAGGACCACATGACCAGAGACTCCACCAGCCTGTGACCAGAAAAACTAGATGGTGCCTGGCTACCACCAGCAGCCGCTCTAACAGGGATCACAAGAGAGAATCGTGGGCAGAATGGGATAAAAATGTAGAACATAATTCAAATTCACGAAAAAAGACCAGACTTACTGGTCTGACAGAGACTGGAAGGACCCCCAAGACTATGGCGCCCGGACACTCAGCTAACCCAGAAATGAAACCATTCTTGAAGCCCACTTTTCAGACACAGATTAGACAAGCCTATAAAGCAAAAAACAACACATGGGAGGAATGTGTTCAATAAAATATATGAGACCAAATGGGCAACTCCTGTCCAAAAGCAAGATGAGAAGGCAGGAAAGGACACGAACTAGACAAATGGACACAAGGAACCTGGGATGGAAAGGGGGAGTGTGTTGTCACATTGTGGAGACTGCAACCAATGTCACAAAACAGTATAAGTTGTTGAATGAGAAATTAACTTGAGCTGTAAACTTTCACCTAAAGCACAGTAAAATTTAAAAAAAAAGGAAAAGACCTGTGCTAACATATAGATTTATAAGTAATCAACATATACATATTACTATAAGTAAATGAATTAATCACGAAGGATGAATTAATCAGGAAAGGGATGATGACTGGGGTAATGACAGAGTACTGGTGAATACCAACTTTTAAAAGACTGGCATAGAAAAAAAGCCCAAAGACTAAAAATGACAAGAGGATAAAGAGAATATTAGGACAGAAAGGTGTCACAGAAACCAAGAAAGTAAAGAGATTCACGAAGAATGCCATTTGTCAACGAAAATTGCTGCAGAAGAAAGATAATGATTCGAAACAAACTATTGAAGTTGGTGCTGGTAACCTCTGTCAGAGGAGACTACTGTGGGGAAAGCAGTAAACGGTAAGTGAGGAAGCAGAAACTAATGTGGACTACATCTGAAGAAGACTCGTTGTTTAAAGAGAAAAAGAAAAGGTAGGTTTTAGAAGAACTAGTACCTGCTTTCCTTTTCCTCTCCTTCCTTTTTTTCTTTTCCTTTTTTTAAATAATAAGAGCATGTTTATAGGCTTCAGGGAGTCCCTGGGTGGTGCAAACAGTTAACACATTCAGCTGCTAACCAAAAGGTTGGAGGTTCAAGTCTACCCAGAGGCACCTGGAAAGACCTACTTCCAAAAAGTCCGCCACTGAAAACCCTATGCAGCACAGTTCTATTTTGATACAAGAGGTTGCCATGAGTTGGAAATGACTCGACCACAACCAGTTTCTCATATGTTTCAGAGAAGGAAAGATGGAAAAACAGAAGAGGTAAGTTTACCATCTGAGCAAAAATCCCTAAGGAGATGAGAAGGGATGAGAGGCAGAGGAAAGCAGAGGGGTATGACTTTTCCTCTAAAACTGAAGTGAAGGAGATAAGGACATGTAGAGACAAATTTTAAGCACAAAAACAGGAAGTCAAAGGAGTTAATTTCTGATACCCACTCAGGGCTACCGCATACGACTACACTGTACCACTCTAAGGAGCATCATTTACATTGCAATAGGTTATATTATGTAAAATACACATGTGATTTCTAAAGCAGTGTGTCTAAACATTTACCTTCCATAGCATCTTTATCAATTATTTTGCCTGCTTCTGTTAGACTATTTGTCTGTTGTTTACGGATAGATGTTCTCTTGAATTTATTCACCATACATTCCTACAAAACAAAATAGTAGGATTTCATAGATCAGAATCCAAACGTTTTCAATGAGCACTTAGGATATGCTTAGCACCTGCTGGTTCTATGGAAAACACAGTATAAAAACTACTATCTACTCTCAAGGAGCCTACAATTTAATTCAAAAGACTATAATAAAAAACTAGGAAAGTATAAAAAATATTCACTTTTCCAAATGTACTTTAGGCATACAGAGAAAGATAGATCAAAAAGAGCTGGAATAGTCAAGAGGTTTCTCAGGATAGGTGGGTGTTTAAATTCGAAGTGACAGATAGGAACCAGTTAAGGAAATTACAGAAAGAAATGCGAATTAAGGAACACAATTCTGCAAGGATATAGACGTGTGAATGACCATAGTATGGTTCTAACCTTCTAATAATTCCATCTCTTCTGCCCAGATTAATTACACACACACAATTAGCAATCCAGCTCAAGCCCCTTCCTTCAAGTATTTCTGGTCCCAATGATCTTCCCCTTCTCCAAACTCTTAGTATGTCTGTATGTACCATGAACCCTTGGCATTTTCACTTAATTGTGTCACCTGTGTATGTGTGAATGTAGTCTATTTCCAATTACTGTTCATTCATTGAGGATAGTGTCTGTGTCTTTGGTGTCTGACATAGTACCTTTTGTAGGTACTCAAAAACGACTGAGCTGATGACCACACATTCATAACAGAAAGGACACTAAACAGACACCAGGCTCTCTGGCTCTAAATTCAGACTCTGCCACTTAGTGACAGAGTCCTTTAACTTCTCTGAGCATGTTCGTTCATCATAAAAACAAGTTGTTATGAGGTTCAAATGAAATAATGAAAGTACCTAGCACAACACCTGATACACAGTACACTCTCAAAAGATAGCTGAATCTGCATCACTGAACAGTTATTAAAGGAATTGCCTCTTTGACATGTCTGCCAGAAATCACTTAAAAATGTAAAATGTATTCTCAAATAACAAATCCAAATTCTATTATAGAGGAAGTCACATCTAATACTGGGCTTATTTTAAAACGGTTCTTCCTTTAAATAAATAGTAAATTTTAGAAACATAAAATGGGAGAGGGATGGGAAATTATGAAAAACCAAAATTATAAGGCGTTTCCCCCCTCAAAAATATCTACTTACATGCAAAAAATCCATAACTACTTTGTCAAATTTGGTTTGTTTCTGAATATGATCTAATGTTGCCTGGTGTGAAGAACTTTCCAGATGCAGTTCAATATCTTTTTCTTCAAACGTTCGAAATTTACAAAATGAACATGTGAATGCCGTTCTATAAGGGGAAATAAAAGTTTATTATCTTATTCATTTAGAATAATATAAAGTATTATCTTACTCATTTAGAAAGAATTCATAAGAATATATCAATGAAACTAATTTTACCAGCATAAATAATTTTCTTTCTTCAGTCTTATGGTTGATCTCAATTTCACTTAAGTCAGAAAAACTATTACTTTAAATACCTATTTAAACAGCACTTTCATTATATTGGAGTCCCTGAGTGGTGCTCTGAGTCAGAATCGACTCAGTGGCAATGGGTTTTTCTGGTTTTTGAGTAGTGCATAAGGTTAAGCACTCGACTACTAACCGAAAGGTTGGTGGTTCAATCCCACCCAGAAGCACCTTCAAAGGTCTGGCTATCTGCTTCTAAAAAGTCACAGCCTTGAAAACACAGTTCTAGTCTGGAACACATGGGGTCACCATGAGTTGAAATCGACTGACTGCACAAAGCTGGGTGTTTTGGGGTCACTATATCACCTTGCATTTCTAGCCCATCCCAGAGCTTCGGGGTATTAAAGATGGAATAGGTGGATCTACTTAATCTAGCCCTGAGTTCTCCACTTCTAGACTAGACTACAAAGCCAAAGCAAACTTTGAAATATATCAAATTCCCAAATTCCACTACTTATTCTACACTGTTCCATTCTCAAGTTATCAAACCACTAACGTACATCAACAAAGCCACATGCAACCCCACATACATACCCACTGCCATCGAGTTGACTCTGACTCACAGCAACCCTATAGGATAAAGCAGAACTGCCCCATAAGGTTTCCAAGGAGTGGCTGGCAGATTCGAACTGTCGACCTTTTGGTTAGCAGCCAAATGTTCAACCACTCTGCCACACTACACAATCATTAACTCACTCTCTTAGAGCTTTTAGGTGATCAATGTCCTGCCCCCTAATAGGCCACTTCAGGATAACTAACAGGCCTGCCCTAGACTAGATGAATACACACATTTAGATGCTCAGGAGTCACCCTAAAACAAATTCCTTCCTTTTCCTCCATTTAACTGTTTCTACTTTTTCATCTCCTTGCTATTTCCTTTTCCTTAAATTCTGGAATTTAACAGAATCCTAACTGGGTTCTCTGCTTATAGTGTCCATTTTCTAATTAACTCCTTACACTGCTATCAGATTTATTTTCCTGGTTAAGAGTATGGGCTCTGGAGACAGACTGCTGGGTTTCCATTGGAGCCCCTTTGTGTGAACCTGGGCAAATATTTAATCCTTAAGTGTTTTTTTTCTTCACAGAGGTGTTATGAGGATTTAAAAAATGAATCCATATAAAGCCCTTACAACAGTTCCTGGCACACAGTAACTATTATTACTATTAAAATATATCATTATTAATATAATACATAACATAATATGATAATTAATACAATTAATTAGTGCTACTTCCTAAAGGAGACAATAGCACATTCTGGCTCAAAAGGCTTCATTGGCTCCTTAAAGAACAACAAGAACAAAAAAAAGTCAAGACGCTTTTGGTGTCTTTGTAGCTTTACCAGACAATACCTAGAACAGTATCAGGCACACAGTATGTCTTCATTGAATGTTTAAATGAGATTACACCTTTTACTCCCACTGGAGTCATTTCAATTTGCATAACTTCCCACTTCCTGAATACCAATGAAACATTCCTAATTCTCTGCTTTTACCTCAAGCCATGCCCTCTACCTGGGCTGCCTTAGAACTCCTACTGCAATCCCACCATCTCCCTAGATCAGTTCAAATACCACCACCACCTCCATCATGTAGCCTTCCCTAATTGCACTACACCCTTATTCAGAAGTGCTGTCTGGAAAGAGCACTTTGCACTTCTCTTCTGGCACTCTTCACCACATACTGCTGTTTGTGTACACTTCTCACACACGTCCCTCTTCCCCCAGGCTCCCTGTAGGGCAGGTATACATAGTCACCTTTCCACCCTCTTTTTAGGTTAAATGTTTTCAAATATCCAAAAGGAACATACTCCAATAATCATTAACTATCAACCTCTTATCCTATGAATGCAAAGCAAAATTGCTCTGCAAATTAATTTTAGCCTATTTTAAAGAATTCCTATCCTAAAACAAAAATTTGGCTGAACCAACATTCATCTGGTTACTGTCATCAAGTGCCTATTTTCAGTTACGGAGAAAATCATTAAATGAAAATTCTGTTCTTTCATTTACTACAAATAACATCTACCAACACGGATATAGCATATCCAAATCTACAGTTTTTAATGGCAATAGTAGTCATAGGTTAATTAAATGGAAAAATTAGTCCTACAGTGTAATATCACCTTAGACTCCTAGCACATTTGATACAAAGTGTTAATTAAATAAACTTCACAAATGAAATAAACTTCATTTATTTCCACACCAAAGTAGCTAAGCCTCTTACCCCTACCCAAATAAACTAATTATATCAGCGCAAGAGTGGGACATATACTCTCAAGGCCAAAAACAGCTACTCTCTTAAAACTGAACTCCTGTGTATGGGAAGATTCATAAACTTAATCCTATTGTTTTTAAGATCCCAGTAAATTAGGAGCAACAAACCAGAAACAGTATTGAAGTTATTAAAGACACAAATAAGTAATACTTAACAGACTAAAACAAGACAGACCAAACAAACAAGACATCTGGGAATTTAGATGCAACTAAATTTTACTACATTTCACACAAAACAGTATCAACCAACATATCTATTGAGACGAAGTAATAACAAACAATATCTGCTTAATATGTAAGGAAACTCATACATTTTAAAAAGATCTCCAACAAAAGGTTTAAAAATTCTTCTCTTGAATTTTCTTTTGAAGTAATATAAAGTTATGGTTACCTAGAAAATTCACTTTTGTGAAACATTTCCTTCCCTTACTGCTACACAAACAAACTGAAACATTTCATTCTTTTACTGCTACACAAACAAGTTAACTTTCAAAGAGCAAAAAACATACAGTGAACAGAAAATACACTGAATTATATTTTATTTGCTTTGCAAAGGTAGTACCTGGGCAGATTTCAGAGAAAAAGACCAAAAAAATTTATCAATTTATAGCCCTATTATTTTGTTGTTGTTGTTATATTTCCAGGTAGTCTTTTTTTCTTTTCTTACATGTATTTTTATATTTTGCACATATGCTTTTCTATTTTACCTGCATTTTCCTCATGTTACATCAGGTTTTATAACCTTCATTTTCAACAGTGGCCTAATAGGCCATAAGGGCCCTGGTGGTGCAATGCTTAAGCATATGGCTGCTAACCAAAAGGTAGGCAGTTCAAATCCACCAGCTGCTCCTTGGAAACCCTATGGGGCAGTTCTACTTTATTCTATAGGGTCCCTATGAATCGCAATTGACCTGACAGCAATGGGTTAAGAGTCCATAAACGGATGTGTCAAGCCTTACGTTCACTTGATCACTCTCTACAGCTGCCATTTGTTTCTCTTTGGGAGCTGTTATAAATAATATTGTAATGGGCATCTTTTCGGATGAAACTCTTCTTTATATTATTTTACTATTTTCTTGGAGATCATGAGTATAAAAATATTTAAGGCACATTAAAAAAAAGCTGCTTAATTGCTCTCCAAAGGATACTCTAAGTGTCCTTTGATCGAACCTCAGTTAGCAAAATAATTCTTTTTCTCCTTGCTAATAAAATGGTATACCATTATTTAATTACTTAACTTTTCATCTTAACTTAGTGAGTTGGAACGTTTTCTCCTACACCTGTTAAGCAGCTGTGTTCCTTCACCAAATTATGTACTGGGAATCTTCATTTTCTTACTTTTTAAAAAAATTTGATTAGGTGCCATTTATCTAATTGAGACATTAATCATTTCTCATAATATTTTCCAAGCATGTTAGCTCTCCATTTAAGTTTTAATTTATATAGCCAAATCTGCCCATCGTTTCCTTCATAATTTATTGTATAACTTCTACACCTGGAAAAAAAAAATCTCTTTGCAGAGGTCAACATATTCCATTTTATTTTTCTGTCATTTTCTCCCTTTTCTTGGTTTTTTAACCCATGTGAATTCATTTTTGCTGGCGTAAAAAGAGTATCTAAACTGATTTTTTTCATGTTATTGGTCAGCTGTTCAAGCAGTTCCCTTTTTGTGTGTAATATCTTTATTATATATTATTTTTTAATATAATGCAGTCTATTTACAAGCTAATAATTTTATCACATACATTTGCTTTGTCTATTAACACATTTTTAACTATCATAGCTTTCTAGTAGTTCAATATCTAGAAAAGCTAGTACCTAGTCACTTACTCTTCTTCTTCTGAATTTTCTTTGGGATTTGCATTGGGAAAAAGTGAAGTATGCATAGTATTTAGTTTTCCTACCCAAGACTATCACTACATCTCCATGTAGTCAAATTGGTTTTAAGCAGACTTTATGGTTTTCTTCACTTTTTTTTAAGAGTACTGTATTTCTGGGTATTTTATATTTTTTGGATTATCATTATGAATAGGACTTCAGGTGATTACACATAAACATTAAACATCAAAAGTACTCCTATATATCTTTAGAGTACCTGCATGATGCAAATGGTTAATGCGCTTGGTTGCCAACCAAAGGGCTGTAGGTTGGCACGCACCCAGAGGCACCTAGAAGGTCTAGCAATCTACTTTCAAAAAACCAGCCACTGAAAACCCTATGGGGATATCTCAGTCAACTGGCATAAAATAGTTATGAAGTTATGTTCTACATTTTAGTCTGATGATTAGCAACTGGGGTCTTACAAGCTTGTGAACAGCCAGCTAAGATACAACTATTGGTCTCTACTCATCCAGAGCAAAAGAGAAAGAAAGAAACTAAAGACTCAAGGAAGAAACAGTCTATAGGACTGACAGTCTACATGAACCACGGTCTCATCTATCCTGAGACCAGAAGAACTAGATGATGCCCAGTTACCACTACCATTCTAATCAGGGCCACAATGGATAGACCCTGATAGAATGGGAGAAAAATGTGGAACAGAATCCCAAATTCCTTAAAAAAAAAACAGACTCACTGGACTGGTTGAGACTGAGGGACTCTTTGAGACTACTGCCCTGAGATACTTTTCAAACCTTGAACTGAAATTAACCCCTGAGGTCACCTTGTAGCTAAACAACAAACTGGCTCAGAAAATATAGTATCACCTGTAAGTAATGTGCTCCTTCAAAAAAATCATCTATAAGAGACCAAATGATCAACAATTACTTTAAAACAAAGATGAAAACGTAAGGGGGCAGAGCAACTAGATTAACGGAAACGGAACAATGAGAATGGAAATAATGAGAATGTTCACATATTGTGAAGAACATAACCCATGTCACTGAACAACTTGTGCAGAAATAATTGAGTGGGAGCCTAAACTGCTGTATAAACTTTCACTGAAAACACAATAAAATATTATTTAAAAAAAAAGAATGAGCTGGTGGGAATGCAAAATGATACAACCATTTTGGAAGATGATATGGCGCTTCCTTACAAAGCTAGAAATAGAAACACCATATGATCCAGCAATCCCACTCCTAGGAATATATCCTAGAGAAATAAGAGTCATCACTCAAATAGACATATGCACACCTATGTTCATGGCAGCACTGTTCACAACAGCAAAAAGATGGGAACAACCTAGATGCCCATCAACAGATCAATGGATAAACAAACTATGGCACATACACACAATGGAGTACTGTGCAACGAGAAAGAACAATGATGAATCTGTGAAGCATCTTCTAACATGGATGAAACTGGAGGACACTATGCTGAGTGAAATAAGTCAATCACAAAAGGACAAATATTGTATGGGACCTCTCTTGTAAAAACCCATGAAAAAGTTCACACACAAAAAGTAACAATCTTTGTTGGTTACCAGGGATGGGAGGGGTGGGGGGGAAATACCAAATAGGCAATGGATAAGTGGTATCTTGGGTGAAGCGTGAGACAGTACACAATACTGGGGAAACCAGCACAACTTGTACAAGGAAAGGTCATGGAAGCTCCATAGACACATCCAAACTCCCTGAGGGACTGAATTGCTGGGTGGAGGGCTGTGGGGACCATGGTCTCAGGGAACATCTAGCTCAACTGGCATAACACAATTTATAAAGACAATGTTCTACATTCTACCTTGGTGAGTAGCGTCTGGGGTCTTAAAAGCTTGTGAGCAGCCATCTAAGATACTCCACTGGTCTCACCCTTTCGGGAGCAAGGGAGAATGAAGAAAGCTAAAGACACGAGGGAAGGATTAGTCCAAGGGACTAATGGACCACAACTACCAGGGCCTCTACCAGACTGAGTCCAGCACAGCTAGATGGTGCCCGGCTACCACCACTGACTGCTCTAACTGGGATCACAACAGAGGGTTCTGGACAGAGCTGGAGAAGGATGTAGCACAAAATTCTAACTCACAAAAAAAAGACCAGATTTACTGGCCTAAAGGAGACTGGAGAAACCCCGAGAGTATGGCCTCCAAACACCCTTTTAGCTCAGTGGTGAAGTCACTTCGGAGGTTCACTGTTCAGCCAGCGAGTGAACAGCCCCATAAAACCAAATGGGACTAATGAGGCACAGCAGTCTGGGGACAAGGGCTAGAAAGCAGAAGGGAACAGGAAAGCTGGTGATAGGGAACCCAAGGTTGAGTAAGGATAGTGTTAATGTGTTGTGAGGTTGTTAACCACTGTCATAGGGCAACATGTGTACCAACTGTTTAATGAGAAACTATTTTGATCTGTAAACCTTCACCTGAAGTACATTTAAAAAAAAAAAGAATGAAAGAAAACCCTATGGAGCACAGTTCTACTCTGACATACACGGGGTCACCATGAGCTGGAAATGACTCAAAGGCAACTGGTTTACATATCTTTGATCAAACCTTTCCACCTGACTCTTAAGAATTTTTTCACATTCCCATTGATGTATTTGCCTTTTCTAGGAAAAAAACTTTTTTTTTTTAAATCATTGTACTTTAGGTGAAGGTTTACAGAACTAGCTTCTCATTGAACAGTACACATATTGTTTTATGACACTGGTTAACATCCCTACGACAGGTCAACACTCTCCCTTCTTGACCTTGGGTTCCCTATTACCAGCTTTCCTACCCCCTCCTGCCTTCTAGTCCTTGCCCCCAGGCTGATGTGCCCCTTTAGTCTCATTTTGTTTTATGGGACTGTCTAATCTTTGGCTAAAGGGTGAACCTCAGGAGTGACTTCATTACTGAGCTAAAAGGGTGTCTGGCAGCCATACCCTTGGGGTTTTCCCAGTCTGTCATGCCAGTAAGTCTGGTCTTTTTTTGTAAGTTAGAATTTTGTTCTACGTTTTCCTCCAGCTCTGTCCAGGACCCTCTATTGTGATCTGTCAGAGCAGTTAGTGGTGGTGGCCGAGCACCATCTAGTTGTACTGGACTCAGTCTGGTGGAGGCCCTGGTAGTTGTGGTCCATTAGTCCTTTGGACTAATCTTTCCCTCGTGTCTTTAGCTTTCTTCATTCTCCCTTGCTCCCGAAAGGGTGAGACCAGTGGAGTATCTCAGATGGCTGCTCACAAGCTTTTAAGACCCCAGAAGCTACTCACCAAACTAGAATGTAGAACATTTTCTTTACAAACTATGTTATGTCAATTGAGCTAGATGTGTCTAGGAAACTATTTTTTAATGAGCCCAACTTTCTGACTCTAATGAGCACAAACCTGTATCCATCTCCATATTTCTCATTATTTTTTTCTCTTCTCCGCCTTTGTTTCTCTCGTCGAGCCTCAATTCGTCGTTTTTCTTTTTCTTCCATTTTAGAATCAGTTTTTGCTGATAAAAGACAAATCAAACATCAGAAGTAAAAATCAATTTTCCATTCTCCTTTTCAAATCATCAGTTCATAAAGTACAGACATACAGGATTTACTCAGTAATCATGATTCAAATTGAGTTCACCAAAAAATCTGAATTTGACATTACCCAGTATTCTGAAACTTCATTGATGGGAATACCACCATCATGAATTTAGCCATATTTGCTTCTCATCTGTGATTATTTATTATATATTTTTCTTTAAATTTACGTTTTTCTTATCCCCATTTTAAGCAATAATATACATATCACCTAAAATCACCTTGCGTATCATGCCTTAGGGAATGCTGAAGTACCTGACTGCATGAAAATGGAAGTTCAATGCATACTGGAGTCGTGGGTGCAAGGAATTTATGTAAATGTATAGTAAAAGCTCTACCAAAATTTCTTAAAATGTATAGACCCCTCCCCCCAAACAGTAGGTTCTTTCTTTCAATGTTTTTTTTTTTACTGTGGTAAAATACATGTAACATAAAATTTACCACTTTAACCATTTTGAAGTATACAATTCAGTTGCATTAAGCGCACTCACAATGTTGTGCAACCACTACCACTATCTAGTTTAACATTTTCGTCACCCAAAGGGAAACTCCATGCCCATTTAGCAACACTCCTCATTCCCCTTTCCCCAGGCCCTAGCAACCACTAATCTGTTTTCTGTTTCTATGATTTGCCTATCCTGAATAGTTCGTGTAACTAATAATTATCCAATATATGGCCTTTAGTGCCTGGATTCTTTCACTTAGCATAATGTTTTCAGAGTTCATCCATGTTTTAGCATGTATCAGTACTTCATTTATTTTTATGGCTGAATAATATTCCATGGTATGGATATACCACATTTTGTTTATCCATTTATCTGTTGACCGACATATGGATTGTTGATACCTTTTGACTACTGTGAATAGTACTACTATGAACACTGCGTACAAACGTTAGTTTGAATACTTGTTTTCAAGTTTTGGAGGTATATACCTAGAAGCAGAATTGCTGAGTCAGATGATAATTCTATGTTTAAGTTATTGAGGAACCGCCACTGTTTTCCACAGCAGCTGCACCATTTTACATTCCTATTGGCAACATATGAGGATTCCAATTTCTCTACATCCTCACTAACACTTGCTATTTCCCTTTTTTTCTTTTTAATTATGGCCATCCTACTGGCTGTGAAGTGGTATCTCATTGTGAGTTTGTTCTTTCTTGTAATAAAGTATCTCTTGGATTATCATTGTAAAATTTTATCTAGTATAAAATCATTCCTGGGAACTAAAAAAAACTTGATGGTAAACATAGGGTTGCTATGAGTTGGAAGTGACTCAACGACAACAGGTTTTTTTGGTCATATATACATATAGGAGCCCTGGTGGCACAATGGTTAAGCACTCAGCTGCAAACCAAAAGGTCAGTGGTTCGAACCCACCAGCCGCCCTACGGAGAAAAACTTAGCAGTCTGCTTCCGTAAAAATTACAGTCTTGAAAACCCTATGGGGCAGTTCTACTCTGCCCTACAGGGCAGCTATGAGTCGAAATTGACTTGATGGCAATGGATTTGGTTCTGGGTATGTATACATTGAAATTAACTTGACGGCAACAGATTTGGTTTTGGGTACGTATACATATGAGGTCACTATGAGTCACAACTGACTTGACAGCAGTGGGTTTTTTTTTTAAATGTATACAAGGGAATGAGTTTCAAAATTACAGAAAATCAATACATTAAAATGCAATATCTACACTATTTTTCATTATTTTATGAGGGCTTAAATGTACATTCTTATTTTATTAACCATTTTCAATACCCTCATTCAAAGGTTTCCCTCAAACTGTGACTCCGGAGAATATCCATTTATATATACTGCCTCAAACAGGAAGTGGTTTCATTTCCCTTTCATATGCTAAAACTAGCATATATGTTGTATCTCCAGTCAAATGACAGAATATGGTTCTTTTCCTACTACTAATTTTCTACAAATCAAACAGTCTAAAATACTACAGTACAGCAAGACCTCTTATTCCTGAAAAACTGGCAGTTATCTTCCAAAATGCCCATTTCACATTTGACAATGAAAGCCTGACTGACCGAAAGAATTCTGGTTTCATCCTTAGCTACCTATTCTCAAGTTTTGCTAAAAAGAAAAAAAGGTGGTCATACACATGTGCTTTAACAGCATATGCCTCTGTTAAGGGCTGGTTCAGCTCTGCTGCCGGAGCTACTGTGAACAGCGCTGCAATAAACAGTAGTACACTTGATTATTGTTTTGTAGTAAATTTTGAAATCAGAAAGTGCGCATCCTTCTACGTTGTTCTTCTTTTTCACAACTAGCTATTCTGGATCTCTGCTAATTCCACATGCATTTCAAAATTAGTTTGTCAGCTTGGAATCAAGCTTGACTAAAAAAAAATCATCTGGGATTCTGAAAGGGATTTCACTGAACCTGTAGATCAGTTTGGTTAAGTACTGCCATCTTAACAATGCTAAGTCTTCCTAACTATGAACGTGGATGTTTTTCCATTTGTTTAGATCTTTTTAATTTCTTTTGCCAATGTTTTGTAGTTTTTAGGGTATAAATTTTACACTTCTCTTGTTAAATTTATTCCTAAGTATTTTACTCTTTTTGATGCTACTGTCAATGAAACAGTTTTCTTTCTTTTTTTAAAATGGAATCTATCTGCATGTATTATCCTCTTTTATAATTTGGGATTTGTAGCCCTGCTTTGTCAATTTCACAAGTCTGTTACGAAGGTTAATGTAATAACGTATGTGGAGTTTATTTGTAAACCATAATATGGCAATCAAATATAATAGTGCTTGCCATACTGTTTTCTGAGGCTTTTGATTCAGTGGTAGAAGTCCCCCAATCCATGCAGGAGATACAGGCTAAATTCCAGCCAAAGCACCTCATGCACAACCACCACACATCTGTTAGCAGAGGCTTGCGAGCTGCTGTAATTCTAAAGAGACTTCAGGGGTGCTTCCAGACTAAGCAGACTAGGAAGAAAGGCCTGGTGATCTACTTCTGAAAATCAGTCAGCAAAAACTCTTTAAGAATCACAACATCCAAACCCCAACCAATCACAAAGGTGGCTCAGGACTGGGCTGCATTATGTCCCACTGTGAATGGGGTCACCATGAGTTGAGGGCCGACTCAACAACAGCTAAAACCTACTATGATCATGAAAAATTTCTTCCCTGGGTCTTCATAAAGTGGATTTTATGTGATGTAACATACTCCTTCATAAACAATACCTCCAATGGTAAATTTAACACCCCAAGAAAGGGGTTTGAATTAAAATCATATACAAAGACTTTTTAAAAATACGGATGTTTTGTCCCTACCCTGTATCGATTTATGGAAGAGGGATAGACCAGAGCATGTTATTTTATAAAGTTTCTTTGGGTAATTTTGATGCTCACGACTGATTCAATCATTGCACTAGGGGAGGCATGATTCCCAGATTAATAACCCTTGAACTAAACAAAGGGGAAAGGAAAAAAGTAAAGACAAACACATAGAAGTAAAGTTTGTGGAGCTTTCAGGTTGTCTTAAAAAACCGATGTCACAATTCCTGTGTGCCAGAAAGCACAATTCTTAGCAACAATTCAATATAATTAGAGCACTGAAATGAAAGATTTTTCAATTATATAAAAGCTCACATATGTGCTTAGACTGTTAAAAGATTTACCATTTTAAAAGGTATCTGCAAATTAAAACACAACATTACAAATGCTTGAACATTAAGAAATATATTTATAGAAGTTATCTGCTAAATATGAAGTTACACCTCAAAAATGTTTGTTCAATAAATAAGTACATTAAAGAAACTATTTCAAACCATTCTTTAGGCTTACAAAGAAACACCAGACCTTTAATAACATCAAAATTTTAATCATTCAGAATGCTAAACAACCATGAAACTACTCTAGACCAAGAGTAGGCAAATTTTTCCTATGAAGAAACAGATAATAAATATTTTCGGCTTTAGAGGCCACATATGGTCTTTGTCACATACTCATTTTGTTGTGTTACAATCCTGTAAAAACACTGAAGTCATTATTAGCTCTAAGGCCAGTACAAATACAGGCCAGGGCTGATTTGGAGCACAGACCCTTGCTTTAGACCACAATACAAAAAATTAACAATAACACAGCAGTAAATAAATAAATAGCTATTCTAAATGTAGCTGAAAAAATTCAGTGTTTGATACTATCTACAAATTAAAATACCATTAGAAACAAGATGGTTATTACATCCTCCTGCAAAATTGATGCAAACTGAAAGCCTTGAATTTTTCATGTGAAGTTTTAGAGGCTAAACCAGAAATTTCACAGCTCTGTAATGTTCTCACTAAATTTCAATCAAATCTCATTTTTAGAATTACAATTATTTTACAGTTTTTCAATACAAACTTAGAAAAATATTACCTAAAAGCACTGAATAATTTAAAAAAAAAAATCCTGAACAAGTGTAATTATGTTTTCTTACTTACTGGGTGATTTGCTGAGGTTCGTCTTCTCCACAGGTTTTGTTAGCTTGGGCTTCTTGATAAAGGCTCCACCGGGCTTACTAAATGGCTGTATCATTTTTCTCTTTATTCCTCTTGCAGCAGCAACTGCCACATTGGTGGGTTTGTTTTGATAGTCAATAACAATTCCAGGTCTATGAACGTTTCCAAAATCTCCCATATGCTGTAAATTCACCAAATCAAGAAATATTAGTATATTTTCCAAAGTTAAAATATGAATTTTATATAAAATTTACATATTATCTATCTGCTAATTTTCACCTGAGAAATCCCAGATATAACTTTAGTTTTACATGTCCACTCTGAACAAACACATTGAAAAACTTTTTATATTATTACATAACTCAAGTCCAGTGAATTCGTATTTTCATTTCCAGTAGAACAAATATGGATATTTTCTACATTTTATTTTTACACTCAAAATCACTTGAGATCATAAACAACGTATGTGCCTGTCAGAATATTACCACTTGTACAACTCTCTGACAACTCCTCTTCAGAGTTCCTAATTGATGTTTTCTCATGAAAAAGACCTTAAAAGAAATCTTTATTTTACCAAAACCTGGCTTAAAACTAAGATACACAAAGACCGTATCTGTAAAGCAAAAAAGATTTCTCCCTGTTGAAAATGGGAATAAGAAGGCTAGATGGAACATTAGCATGAAATAGGAGAGTTAAAGCATAACCATGCATCAACTTCCAGACACACTTCAGATTACAGAATTGCATCTGACGTTCCATTCATATTCTTACCTACAGAAACATACTCTGACCCATAAGCCCAAGAAACAAGAGTTTACAGATGAAGAGTCATGCAACCAAACAACTCTTTATGTCCCTTCATCTTCTCTTGTCATTAACAAAATCCACTACACCAAGAGGCCATGTGCCCATAGAAATTTATTCTGCTAACCTTACTTTTAGAAGATAAAGACTCAGGAGTAATCTGAAGAGAAGGATCCAGTGGGAATTGTACAAGTGAAGGCTAAAAAAGAAAGTCCTAACAGTTCATCTACTTCATTAACAAGAAGTAAGAAAGAAAAATCCATTCAGACTAGAATGGTGAATACAAAGTACAGGAAAACCTGTTTTACTATTATAAAACAAAACTGATAAAGTCTCATTAAGAAAAAAGCCTCTGCCTAAAAAAATACACAGTACGTTAAATGTTTTCCAAATTCTTAAACTGGGATGGGTTTTCAATTTCTAAATCCAAAGTCTACTGCCCCACGGTTTTTGATAAACCTGCAATTATAAAGTATGGTGGAAAGCAACATGTCAGTTGCTTACATTTGTGTATCATGCCTAGGAATACCTATCAAACCTAGTAGACCTTAATAAATTAGTGTTTCCTGGTTAAATATATAGTCACATCAGAGAAATCTTCATTAACTATCCATTAAAGGTGCAATGCATTTTACATAAGAGTAACTGCTATAAGTGCAAAATTTCTACACAAGGATAACAAACTACACTGATGTAACACAGGCTAATAAACAGATAAAAACATGCGCTCAACTATATTTTTATCGGAAGTACTTTCCTCTACAAAGAGATTAAGAGCCACTGACTTAAAAAAAAAACAAAAACTTCTTACATCGTAGCAAGGATACAATATTCTTTATATAATCAAACTATATAATATCCCCACAATCTACACACACCTACTAGGTAAAATTTCCTATCAATCAAGTTACCTAAGAACATACAGCATAATCTTCACACTACATAACTTGAAATTAAACACTTACGAACTAGTATGTTTACTCATTTAAGCAATAATTTACAAAGCATTACTTCCTAGGAAGAGGCCGTAAATGTGTTTGTATAGGTAGAAAATTATTCCTCAATAGTAAAGCTAGTGACACAAGGAAAATAAAACCAACCGCAATAGGACATATTGTAAGAGGGTGAGTTAGCAAAATCAAACTGAAACAAATCATTCTACAACCCACTGTACACATCAACTTCTTTACCATGTAAACATGGTTAAACTACCCTGAACTAACACTAACTTTTAGTCTCTTGAGTTTAATATGAAATACGAAGCTCTGAAGAAATTCTACTTGCCAGAGTTCAGAGGCAAAGTATAAACATTTTATCATACATTGCACCTTTAACCTACTCAAAAGCTCAAAGGGTTCAGTTACCTTTTACAATAATCCAAGAACTATCCCACCAGCAAAACTGCTAGTGTTCACAAGAAAAAATGCAACTCCTTTTAACCCCTTTTAGACCAAACCTAATATCCACACCTTTTAATAAAGGGAGATTTGGCAAAACTTCATGAACAATGATCTCAAACTGCCACTTATTTTCTGAGGTGCTGGAAAAACTTTTAGCCAACCTAAAAATTATGTTTATGACTCAAGATTTTGCTTTAAAATACACTGGGATGAACAGTGCTTATGTTGAAAACCATGGTCTTGAAAGGGTTTAAAAGAGTGACTAGTGAAAAGAATCTGAAAAGATTCTGTTGTACTTACTCCTCGGCCTCGGCCTCTGCCTGTTGATGGTCCTCCAAAAGCATCATAGTTTCTGCTTCCAAACGTATTTTCAGGATAAGCAGGCGTTCCTCTCCCCCGAGAGCCTACAGGCGCAGGCTTCATATGGGGTGAAGAAAAACTGCTGTAGGAAGAGTAATTCTCTCTTCCTCTGTCCTCCATAAACCCAGGCCTCAATTTTGAACGGGAGTAAGGTGCTTCCCAGCTAGACCCGCCCTGGTTTCTACCTCCGAAAGAGTCAAGGCTATTCCGGTAGGAGCTCTCATATCGACCACCATAACTACCTCCGAAGCGGCTTTGTTCGGGTTCATTATAACCATAGCCAGATCTGTACAGATCTCGCCCACCCAGAGAAGACCTGGAGTCGTAAGACTCATAAGGTCCAAACCTGGAAAAGTTGCACAGTGAGGGAAAAAACAAAAGTAAGCTTACTAGTGTTAGACAATTCAAAAGACAAATTATCAGTTGACATTTATCAACTAAAATTCATTTATACCATACTGGTTTGCACAGTTCTAATTCTATTGCACAGTTCTAATTCTATTCACGCTTGATTAGGGCTGGGCAGTTCAACATTTGACCAGATAGAAAGCTATCTGAGTCAGTGTCTATATATGAATTGAGTTTAATAAACCTTAGCTTAAAAATCTGCTTTCTAGCAGCTTTTCTATTTAACTGAAAAGAAAAAATTTGTCATTATTTAAGCCCAGCCCTAGTCTTGGAAAAAGTCATTTGCTAAAGTTCATGAGCTACTGAAACTTTCTTTGAATCCATCTGTAATATTAAAACAAAATATTTACAATAGTTTGGCTTTCAGTAGGGACACAATTGAAGAGTACACAGATGTAGGCTATTTGCGACACAGAACAGAACAGATCCTTTTGCATCCCAAATAATCTATATCATAAAACTGCTTCATTGCGCGTGTAGTAGTCAAAATTTGGGGAATTATCTCTGATTAAAAAATGGGACAAACTGCCAAACTTTGGTCAAGTTCAATCCTTAGTTACTTCTCACTTATAAACTAGTAAATCTAACAAATCTAGATGGATGAACACATAAAATAGGACATAAAAGTAAAAGACCACCAACATAACCTCTGCATATGAATTTTCAAGGCAGATGACAAAGAATACATTTTATAATGTCCTTAATTATCTGAAACATTACTTCCTGGCAGGAAATTAACACATAAAACTATTCTAAAAAAAAGGAGCACACTGTCTCCTTATGGTTTTTATAGTCAACAACAAAAAAAATCATCTTATTTCTCACAAATCCAAACTACGAATTACAAAACTTGCTTGATATCTTACAACAGAGTTTTATAAAGGCTCACAATTACACATGAAATATAAGCAATGACATCTACAGAAACAGTTTATGTATGTTACATTTACATCGCAACAAGGTAATAACTGATATAATAAAGCACTTAAATGTATTATATTACTTCAATTATTTACAGATTGCTAAATAGAAGGTACTATTTACTTCTGAATCCTAGTAACCATATAAAAATTATTCCTCTTTTCAGCTACAGTTTTCAAAATATCTATCACAATAGTAAAACTGCTATAACTGTTCATTTTAATTTTTCTCTACCATAAACCATAGTGGCACACTTGAAGCAGAAGGAAGGAAAGTAAGCATCATCCAGTCCATTATTAAGGAAACCAGATCCTTCAATTTACTGAACAAGGACGACAGCTTCAAATGCCTAACTAGTGTTATTTATATTCAGTAGGATGCTCTGTGCCTCAAAAAGTAGACCTCCTTTGCCTGTAATGTGGTCAACTCTAAAGCCTATAGCTGCTCAACTACAGTGTAAGCTTTACAAAGTATCAACACTGAAATATAAATGCAATCTAAACTATAGTGCATTAAAATAAGCAAAGGTATATTATTATTCATAGTTTTGACACAATGCTCCTAGCCTAGAACACAGATTTTTGGTGTAAGCAGTACCTGCCAATAAATAACCTGGACATGATTTAAAGAAAAGAACATTTTTCTTATTACAATATGCTCTTCCAGCTCACTTTAAAATTAAAAGAATACCTATCTTAAATGTCTCTTAGAAACTGAATATTGCTAGGCTGGTTCAGTTAAACCCATTCTAGTCAAAAACTGCTTTGCTGCTTTATATACTACCCCACATTCAGAATTTTTTTTTTTTAATCATTTTAAAAAAGCTTCACAAATAATATTTCCAATAACATATCTGCATATCATTTGGTCAGGACATTCTGATTGATATGAAGCTAAGAGAAAAAGAAATTAAAAGAAAAAAAAAGTTCACTTCTAGACTGAATATTTTCTTTTATCTGACATTTTACTAAAATAATATCTGCCAGTAATTTTTAGATAATTTTTATACCCCTTAATTAATAACTTCAAATATTTAAGGTGATTATTCAATGTCAAATAGCGAAGTTCAAGTATCATTAACATACCTAAGAAACACTTAAAATAATATACTCAGAATCTTATAGTTGTCTAATTACTCGGCCTAGTGATGAAGCAATTTACCTGTTACCCCCACCACCACCACCGTGATTGTCCATGCCATATGACTGGTTTAGGTAGGAGTCCATGGATCTTTGACCCCCATAGGATCCATGGCCATAGTCACGATCCATCCCTATAAGATTTAAAAAGAAAAAAATTAAGTAATGCTCACCTCTACTGGCATTCAAAAGAAGAATTTTTAGATAAATATCCTTGAATGCCAGACCTCCATAAGATCCAGGGCCATAATCACGATCCATTCCTAAAAAAGAGTCAATAAAAAAGGTGTGTAAAATATACCATTCTCTTCAAGAATCTTTGCATAAAACAGCTGGATATTCAAATCAATCACCTGAGATACTTTATCATTAATATTTATGTTAAACTCACTCTAGACAATAAAGGAAAAATGCACAGATGACAATCTACTGAAAAATTAGATTTGCTAACAAAATCTAATTTCCAAAGAAAACAATATTACCAACTAAAAAGCTCAATATAAGAATTACTTCCAATTTAACCAATATTTATTAGACAAAGGGACGACTATAAGTGTTATAAATAAGGATGCTATGATTCAGAGCTGACTCAAAGGCAACTAACAATAAGTATTAGGAACTATATGGTATATAAAGATAATTAACATAATCTCTATTCTCAAGAACAGTCAGCATTTCATAATTTCAAAAGGAAAAATTTTTGTCATTAAGTATTGTTTTTCTGCACCTAATTCCTGTCAAAATGTTAAAAAAAAAAAATTCATAAACAGCCATCTTCAATTAGCCATGTTCACAGTAACTGAAACAGGTATTTCTAAAAAGGAAAATCAGGGATATACTTTGATTTCATTCATTCAAGTATCTACTGAGTGTCTGCTGTGTATCAGATATTCTAGGAGTCGGGAATACAGCAGTGAACAGAATGGAAAATTATCTTGTAAATTCTATAGGGCAGGATAATTGTCCATTCTGTAAACTGCTGTATTCTCAGCTACTAGAATGTCTGATACACAGCAGACACTCAGTAGATATTTGAATGAATGAAATCAAATCATATTCCTGAAACTACCATAATTTCCTCATTTGTAAAATGCAGACAACAACCCAAACCTCTGCGTAATCAAGCAGCGTTCTTTAACCATAGGTGCAACCCAAAAGAGTATTTTTCATAACATACACAGACAGGGATCATTTGTCCTGAGATTAAGATTCAAGAAGTCTAGGGTATGAACTGAACAGACATACTTTGAAAAAGCTCTCAAGGGGACTCTAACTATCATCCCCAGATGAGAATCACTAAACTTAAGATAAAACATTAATAAAAACCTTAACATTAATGATAGGAATTCCTGGAGATGTTTTTGCAACACTGCACATTACTAAGAAAATAAACTTCTAATATTAAATCCAACTCTCTAGTAAAGCGTAGTAGAGATCATGCCTTTTACCATGCCAAATTGCTCTCTCTCTGGCAACAGCACTAGTCCCACCCACTCCAGCTTAAAATCCTGGATTTATTTTTACTCATCCCTCTTATTTTTCTGTTACTAGTCCGCCTGCAAGTTCTGCTTATTCTCTCAAGGAAACGTCTTTATTTTTTATTACTTTGTCATCTCCCAAATTCAGAGTCCTAAACCCTTATATCTAAATTTATGAAAGAGCTTTTTAAGATAATTTTCTAGTTTTCAATCTAACCTACCTATGGATGCAAATTAAACTTGCTTTGGTAATTTTATCATGCCACTCTCCTGCTCAAAAATATAAATGGCTCCCTTTCTTCAGCATTCATTTAATATATATTGACTACTTCCTACATATTGAGTAATTTTTATCTCACATCAAATGCAAAGTTTCTCTAAATCCTTAGAGACAATAAATGGAAATTAACTGTATAATAATTACACCTGTAAAACAGCAGTCTATTTCTTAATACATTTGATTAGTTTTATTTTGTGACTATATTGCAACTAACTTTCTTCTGTGTAACAGTTTGCATTTCTTTGCAGTCAAGATTTTTAATGTCACTCCCTCAGATTCTTCATATAATGCTTTTTTAACCTCACTGTTCTGTGTCACTTCTGTATTTATTATCCTGTCTGGCAGGGCCTTAACTCTTGTAACTATCAAAATGACATCCAATTATATTCTGCATCTCTCTCACGATTTTGTCTAACTCTGTAGTCACAACTCTTATATAATGTTTATGTCAATAAATAATCAGGCTCCCTTATGCACTCCTCTAGATAGTTCTTTATATACTAACATACTTGGATGCACTGAAGCAAATGCCTTCCAAAAAAAAAGATCTAAACGTATTACCATAGATCCAATGGACCACAACTACCACAACCTCGGCCAGACTGAGCCCAGAACAACTAGATGGTGCCCAGTTACCACCACTGACTGCTTTGGCAGAGATCACAATAGAGGGTCTCGGACAGAGCAGAAGAAATATAGAACAAAATTCAAATTTTCTTCAGGAATCAATTCAAATTTAAAAAAAAAGACCAGGCTTGCTGGTCCAACAGAGACTAGAGAAATCCCAAGAATATGGCCCTCGGACACCCTTTTAACTCAGTAATGAAGTCACTCCTGAGGCTCACCCTTCAGCCAAAGATTGGACAGGTCTATAGGGCCAACTCATAGGGTTGCTATGAGTTGGAATCAACTCAACAGCAACAGATTTGGGTTGTTTTTGGTTTTTTTTGGTATAGGGCCAACAATAACACATGTGAGGAATGTGCTTTGTAGTTCAATCATGTATAGGAGACTAATGGGCACACCAGCCCAAAAACAAAGACAAGAAGGCAGGACTAATGGAAACAGGGAACCCGGGGTGGGGAAGGGGAGAGTGTTGACACATCCAAGGGGTTGGCAACCAACGTCACAAAACAATTTGTGTATTAACTGTTTAATGAGAAACTAATGGGCTCTGTAAACTTTCACCTAAGACACAATAATAATAATAATAATAATAAAACAAATTAAAAAATAATGTATTACAGTAGAAACAATATAGAGCCAAGCCAATAATCCACTAAACCTACATTACGCAGTATCAAAATTTCTAATTAACAAAAAGAACTCAGCCAGTTTCTTGTAATCCATCACTCAGAATGCAGTCAGGGACTTTTGGGATAAATCAATCCAAACAAAACAGACAAGAGTCAAATGAATTGAAATTACTCCTAACTTTTTTGGATCCCAAATTCCCAATACAAATACTATATATAGCCTAACAATATTAACAGAAGTGATAACATCAAGAGCCAAAACAGTGACGGAAACAAGAACGAACTAGTTTTTTACACTGGTACCTTACTGTTATAGATATGAAGAGAAGAGATGAAATATACTCCCTCAACAAACTTAAAAGAGCAAATGAAAGAGAATACTTACCATTAAAGCCCTGATAAGTATTCCTGCAAGCAGAGTGTGTGTAATCTATGAAAAACATTTGATAAAAAAGAATCAGTACAATATTACCAAACACCCAAAAGTATATATCCATTTATTTCTTAAAAAACACACACAATTTTTAAAATGTCATTAACTCAATTATCTGCAAAAATGTGGTATTAAAAAATTACCAATTAATACTCCATTTCAGGAGACATGTATCTGTTTTCTTCACTACTTCTCCAAATGGCAGGTTTATCATTCAAACTATGGCGATGTAAAAATTAGCTGGTAACACCTGATATATAACAACCAATAAAAGAGGGGACCCAGTACAGATTTATACAGAGTAACAAAAGCAAAGATAGATTAAATTATGTATCAAATAATGCAAAAAGCAGAGACATCTGAGAATCAATTCTATGTAATCTATAACTTTTTCAAAGTTAATCTTTCTTTTACCACTTAATTTGTCCTCTAGAAATGTCCAGATTTTATCTGAGAAATGCATATGCATATATGTACATGTGCAGTATCTGTTCAAGATGTAGACCTCATATTGCCAATTTCCTTGTCAAAACTAATTCAATAAATGTTAATATAAACGAGTTAATTTTACAAATAAATCCTGGGGGGAAAAAAAAGGAATTTAATATAGTGGTCATTTGGATACAACAGAACCCTAGTACACCACACAGGATTACATTTAGATACATTGTTAGTCAAATTCTGTCTCCCAAAAACAGCAGTCACAGGATTACATTTAGATACACTATTAGTCAAATTCCACCTACCAAATACAACAGTGTTGGGATGGGCAGTGAGAGGGAGTATTTTCTCACTCACATTGCTTAGAATTTTATCACTGACACTGCTGACAATTGTGGATGCACAGTGATAATAAAAGCAGACATACTAAGTTTTGTTATTGTTTTTCAATTATCTACAGACAATGGAGTCCCTTATTGCCTGGGTGGGAGGAGACTGGCTCCCACTGACCCCAGCCCCCCTTGATAGAGTCTGCTGTACCTTAAGTACTGGTCCTGTCATCAAACTGTAACATGAAAACACAATAATATTATTTCTTAAGTTCACTCTCAACTCTGGTCACTTCAAAAATTTGTAGTTTAAAGGTTACCTACATCAAAATGATCAAAGTCCAACTAAAACAAACAAAAACACCAGAGCGTACTACTGCTACTAGCTGAACTTCCTACTTCAAAATCAAAACCAAACCCGTCGCTGTCGAATCAATTCCGACTCATAGCGACCCTACAGGACTGAGCACAACTGCCCCACTGGGTTTCCAAGGAGCTGATGGATTCAAACTGCCAACCTTTTGGTTAGCAGCCAAACTCTTAACCACTGTGCCAGGGCTCCTCCTACTTCAAAGTAACTTAAAAATATCCACAAAAGGATTATTCCAATCCTATGTATTTGGCAGCTTTAACGCTTTGTGGCATGAAATCAAATCAAAGATCATTCAGTAAGACTCACATGCTGAGATCACACCTCATTCAATGTTAAAGAAATGTTTTGGTGGGGGTTACAGGCTTACAGCTAATTAGTGAATTGGTTTTATTTAGAAATGTCTGGTTACTCAGGATTAAATCCAGTTTAATCATTCAAGCCCTTTTCCAAGTCTCTCTAATGCTGTCACTACATACCATTTTATCTTGACACCAATTCCTATAAAAGTTGAGCAAGCCTAGAAAGCAGGTGAAGACCAAGTTAATTTTACTTTGTGAGCCTGTGGAAATGGCTTAAAGAGCCGGTGTGAGAGATGACTGAAAGATATACTAAAATACAGTGTGTTTAATCAGTTAGTCCAGCCCAGTCGGCTGTGTACAGGTCTGAATTTGAAGGACATTTCGTGCTTGCTGTGCAAGAATTGAGACTAACTTAAATCCCATCCAGTGAAAATCCACAGAAAAGGGTTTTGGTTCACAAAAGTATTTCAAATTAGAGATTAACGGCAAGGTAAATTTGGTAGATAAATATCCCAGCTGGCTAAGCAGAAATAGCTTGCTTTCCATTTTGTACAGATACCTATCGATACATATTATTTACAGACGTCCTTTAAACTCATTTTAAACTAAGAAATACAGAAACATTGTGGCCAAGCCTTTAAAATCTAGCAAGGAGTAATCTGTGGTTGAGGATTAACTAACTAATCAAACGGATGACCTGGGTCGCTCCTGTGGACGAATGCGAGACAAGGTGGAGGGAGGTCCCTGCTCGCCTCTTTACCCGAGACCGGGAAGTTGGTGGCGAGGGGAGGAGGGTAATTTCCACCAACTGGCGCCAGGGGCGAGTCCGGCACCAAGGCCGGAGGCCCTTGAGCTTCTGGGTGCGTCCTTCCCCGCACCGAGGTCGGCACCGAACTCCGCGGCCCCGCCGGCAGCTGACGCCGGGAAGGCCACAAATCGCAGCACAGAGGTCCCCGAAGAGGCGGGTTCCGGGCGCTGGGCCCGCGACGGGCAGGCGGCCTCGGACCCGCAGAACAAAGCCCACGCGGCCATTTTGAGACGGTAAACAGACCGCCGGCGCAGGCCAGCCCGCCTCCCGCCCGACACGGCGACCAGCCAGAGGCAGCGCCTACCGTCCTCGAAGTCCATGGCGAAGGCTCGGAGCCGACGGCCTTGGCGGCGCTGGTCTGACTTCTGGCCGGTGGTGAGAGCCTGCGAACAGCGCTTCCGCACGATCAGCCGGGATGACCGAGAGCGGCGCTACAGACTCGGAAGCCACCGGCCACAGCGAAGCTGGAGGGGCGGGGCCGACAGGCGCTGCCAGCTGCCGTAGCGCAGCCTGCGATTGGCTGGAGCGACTGGTGGGCGGGCGTTCGCGTGGAGGCGGGAAGCTGGGCGCCTGTCACTCCCCTGGGCGCTGACCCTCAGGATCTCTGACGAGGAAGGAAGGTACAGAAAGGAGAGCCAAAGATTAGTAAAGGTAGCATAGCGCCAAAGACTGGCAGGGCTAACGGGAAAGCGAGCTGAGTGCTCTGGAAGGGTTGGCTGCGGCCCGCCATGTTTGATCCTGGCAAGAACGAAAGGCTCTACCTGGACTATCTTCGTCCTGCCCAAACTAGTAAACCACGTGCCAACCTTTCGCTTTTTATTGGATAGTAATGACTGCTCAGAAAATAAAAAAAAAAGTACTTATACGAAGTTTCTGCCTTGGAGACACGGAAGTCCGGACGTTTTTAGAACTCTGAGTAGAGAACAGATTGCAAAATAAGAAACATTGATGGGCATGATGCAAAAAAAAACAGGCTATTACCACGTTCTGAAAGTGCAAAATAAAGTACCTTAAAAATTCAAGATGGGGAGATATGTGGGAGCAAGAGTCGTTAAGCACTTAAACGATGATCACACGAACACACACACACATACAGCCGCTGTATTATCATCACTTTGGAAATAGTATTGAGAACAGTGGGCAAAATTACTAACCCACAGGGCAATATGACCCTGGAGCAGCTAAAACCGCCGGTAAAAAAAAAAAAAAATTAATAGCCCAAATGGTGTCAACAATGAGTAGATCACCAGATGATTTTTTAAAAAAGTTGCCATCCCCTCGATTCTGTCTCCTGGCAACCCTACGTGTTGCAGAGCAGAACTGAACTGCTCTCTGTATGCCAGGCCTTTCTTCCGAGCTGCCTCTGGGTGGGTTTGAACCACCAAACTTTAGTTGAGTAGCTTAACCTAACCGTTAGCGCCACCCAGCGCTCTAATGATGTCAACAGTAATTTGATCTCTAGAAAGGAATCTATGAATCCACTATTTGCTCTTCTTCTGAGTCTCATCATTTGCTGGAACCAAGTTTCAAGAAAGCATCCATCCACTGGAGATACAACTGGAGGAAAAACTCACCGGATATAGTACACGTATTACTGCCACAGTGGTTAAGCGCTGGGCTGCTAACCCAACGGTCAGTGGTTGGAACCCACCAGCTGCTCCGCCAGAGAAAAGACCTGGCGGTCTGCTCCTGGTGATGGATTTGGTTTGATTTTGACTTACCTTCTCCACTCTGCCTAATTCACCCCGTTCTCCACCCTTTTCTTGTTTCCTTCTTTTTTCTCTCCCCTGCATGTTCTACTATTCATCTGAACTGAACATGTTGAATGCTGAACTCACAATTTCCCTCCTCAAACCTGCTCATCCTCTCTTATTCTTTCATCTCCACCGGTGGCATCATGAGCAATCACCCAGTAATTCGAGTCAGAAACGATGGACTCATCCAGGCAAGACTCCCTCATCTCCCATGCTCAAATCCATGCTGAAGTCTTTTCTTTCATCTGCTTATTACCTCCTAAAACTTCTTAAACCTGCCCCCTCTCCTCCCTCCGCATTGCCACTACCTGAGTTTAGACTTCCATTATCTCTTTCCCAAACTACTGCAGTGGCTTCCTGATTAATTCCTCTGCTCTTAGGCCTTCAGGTTCTCAGCCTCCTCAGGGCTGCCCTGATCTAAATGCAAATCTGAACAGATCTTTCTTGTGTCTCTATCATGGATTGGGTAAATTGAAGCTTCTTAACCTAGAGCACCGACTTGATGGCAGTGGGTTTTGGTTTTGGTAACCTAGAGCACACCTAGCTGGATTTGGCTACTACTGCCTCACCTCCTGCTATCCCCTGACGTCCCCCTCCTCCCTCCCCTCACACACTACCTTTTGATCAGCATTCTAGGCTACTTGCAGTTCCCAAAATACCCCTATGCTTTTTATGCTGCTGAGCTTTTTGCTTTTGTTGTTCCCTCTGCTAGAACACCAGGACCCTGGGTGGCACAAATGGTTTACACTCAAATACTAACCTGAAGGTTGGTGGTTCAAACCTCACACAGCAGCACCACAGAAGAAAGGCCTGGCAATCTGCTTCTGCAAAGATTACAGCCAAGAAAATCTTATGGAGCAGTTCTATTCTGTAACACATGGTGTCACCATGAGTCAGAATTGACTGGATGGCAACAGCTTTGTCTGGGTTTTTTTCTGCTTGGAATACCACCTGGTTAACCCAAAACCAAACCAAACCCTTTGCCATCAAGTTAATTCTAACTCATAGCAACCCTATAGGACAGAGCAGAACTGCCTCATAGGATTTCCAGGAAGCGGCTGGTGGATTTAAACTGCCACCCTTTTGGTTTGCAGCAATAGCTCTTAACCACTGCGCCACCAAGGCTCCCAGTTAACCTCGTGCATCCTCAAACAACAGCTCAGGATTTACTTCTGCTAAGAAGCCCTTCCAGATCCCATCCCCACCCCTAGGCCAGTACTTCTCATTAATGTGCATATGAATCACTAGGGACCCTGCTAAAAGTTAAAACATAGATTCTCAGTCAGTCAGTCGGGGGTGGAGCCCAAGAGTCTGCTTTTGGAACAAGCTCCCAGGAGATGCTGCAACTGCTGGTGGAACCACATGTGCGGTGGTAAAGCCCTGGGCTCCATTAAAAGCTCCTCCTCTGAGTTCCCTGGGCTAACCTCTGTTAAAATGTCTCCTCCCATGCATTAAGTACTCTGTTCTGGCTTTATGTCTCCCCACTTTAAACTGTGAGCTCTTTGATATTAGAACCAAGTTTCTTTTGTATCCTAAGTGCCAAGTACCCTTAGGCACTCAGTACATGTTTACCAAGTAAAACTGAACTGAGCTCTCACTGACGCTTTTTACTTACCCCCCTCCCCCATCATTTTTTCCTCAATTTACCTCTGGCAAAGGAATGATTTTGTAACCTAAGGTCTTAAGGTCTTGGCATGACTAGGAGGAGGTAAATGTAGAGTCACTGTTCATGTGGTTGTGGATGCACACACATAATTCCTTCCTCATCAAGAAAATTACCAAACAAGACACTCCTAACTCCAGAAGAAACCGGGCCTTTGCACAAATGTATAACCAGAATACACATGTCTCTTCTTTCTTTCCTCTTAAAAAGGCATGCACCATACCCCCAGAAAACCAAAACGAAACCAGTTGCCACGGAGTTGATCCCAACTCATAATGACCCCATGTGTTTCAGAGTAGAACTGTGCTCCATAGGGTTTTCAGTGGCTATGGTAATTCAGAAGTAGATCACCAGGCTTTTCTTTTGTGGCACTGCTAGGTGAATTTAAAATGCCAACCTTTCCATTAGTTCCCAAGTACAAACTGTTTGCTTCATTCAGGAACCTTTTATACCCTCAGAAAAACCCTTTGCTGTTGAGTCGATTCTGACTCATAGCAACTCTATAGGACAGAGTAGTACTGCCCCATAGGGTTTCCAAGGAGCACCTGGTGGATTCGAACTGCTGACCTTTTGGTTAGCAGCCAAGCTCTTAACCATTGTGCCACCAGGGCTTCTTATACCAACAACCCCCAGAGATAGCCTAAAATACCTGAGAATCTCTCAAGCTGTCTCCTAATTCATCTATTCAACAAATATTTATTGAGCAGCAACTATGTGCCAGGCACTGTTTTCTGACTTCGTTGTTGTCTCTCTCTCACCACCTAGCAGTCTAGCCAGGCTACCTAACTTGTTTCTACTTCGTTATGCTTAGATTTTTACCCAAGGAGGACAATGCTTTATACAAGTTCTGATACCATTTCATCTATATTTTGTGACAGGGCAGATTAGTAAATGCCAGACCATCAGCATCTATTGGAAAAGAAAAGAGAATGGGGCTTTTTATGTGCAAAGATAAAAAGGTTGTGAGGTCTGAGACCCAGAGAGGAGTCCAGAGAAAAGAAGGAACTGAGAGATTACATTTAGGACCTGATCCTGAGGGAGCTGTCAGAGAAGCTGCCGGCATCCCACTCCCTGGGACCTGAGAAGAGCTAAGTGAGTGGACTCCCTGAGGACCCAGGAACCTTTGTTCCTCATCTCCTAACTCTCTGCCTACAGCCCTTCTGTTCCAACAACACAGGAACCATCTGCTGTTTGCGAACAAGCCATGTATTTCCACATTTCTGTGCCTTGGCACGGGTTGTTCTCTCTGCTTCTGTTGTGTCGCCTCACTGCCTCCACCATTCTTCAAGGCTCAATGTAAATGTCACCTCTTTTTGAACCTCTCCATAAACTCTTATTCACACTCCTCTTCCCTCTGTATAGTTTGATTAGCAGTTATCATAGTTGGATGCTTATTTTAGTCAGCTAGTTAGCTAGTAAGGTAAGTAGGTAGGTCTTACTCCTTGTTCACTCTCTTTGGGCATGGGAACCCTTCCTTGTATACCTTTATATGGCCTGTGGATAACGCATTGTCACTGTATGTCAAGGGAGAAGAGCATTAGCCAAAATCACCACTGAAAAGAAGACTTAGACTGAAATTGGGTGCCCAAACTTCATCTGCACAAACCTACAACATCCTTTGATTATATAGAAGAGTAAGTGGATAGGGGGGTTGAAAATGGGAGTCCTCATTTCACAATGCTTTCTTAATTTGCCTCCAAATAATCTTCCTCCCATATTTTTTAGGGTATTCATAAACAGAGAGGGAAATCAAGAATGAAGAAATTACTATCTTGTAGCAAAGCGGCCACATTTAACATAAAGTAACTCCTACAAGGGAGAGTTGATTACAAGGTCACAATGATGGACAACTGCTAAAACAGCTGGCGAGACAGCACTGAACAAGTGTATTTTATACCCGTGGGCGGTGCGATGAGGCCACTGACCAAAGAGAGGGGTCAGTTTTGTCAGCCTGCTGTGCTTGAAATGAGCGACCCCCAAAGATCCAACCACCACCAAGGAAGAACAGCCGGGAGCCAGCACATCCTTTGGACCTGGGATCCCTGCACTGAGAAGCTCCTAGAACCAGGAGACAGAGAAAGAGAGAAAGAGATGTGGCAGCAGGAGAAGGCGTGGTGGTTTCCCAGCCCACGGAGGGAGAAAGCTGAGTGCCTTTGGGCAGAGGCCCAGGGCCAGGGAGAGGTGTGCCTGCAAGGACAGCCGAAAAGAGGCTGTCCTGATGGGAGAACCGTTATCTGAGTGTTCCTGAGCCTGAACTGTAACTTATTACTTCCCTAAAAAACTCCATAATCATGAGAATGGTCTGTGCGTCCTGTGTGGCCATTGCAATGAATTATCCAACCCAGCAGAGAAGCAGAGAGTACCGTGGGAGGGACAGTTGGTGCCAGAATTGGTAAAGATGGCAAAGACAGAAGGCATGTCTGACTTCCACCTCACAGGAACCAGCCTTGGGCTGTTTTGATTCTCCTTCCCCCTTGTGAAGTTAGAGGAGATAGGACACCGCCCCCATGCCGTAAATACAACATGGGAAGAAGTCTCTCCCTGATATTTTAATACAGAACTTCAAAAAGATACAGATATCTCCAAAATCAGGAAGGAAGAACAATTAAAATAATAATATTTATTAAGCCTTCTGTGTTAATAAATGTTCTAAAGCGCTTTGGAAACCCTGTTGGTGTAGTGGTTAAGTGTAAAGCACTTTACATGTATTCATTCATTTTAATCTGCCCTACAATTCTATGATGTAGGTACTATCATCATCCCCATTTTACTGATGAGGAAGCTGAAACCCAGACAGGTAAAGTTACTTGCCCAAGGTCACACAGCTGACAAAGGATAGAGCCAAGATTTCCAAAGTCCCAGCTTTCATCTCTGCCGTTTTAAAGAACCTACAATGTCCTACTGAGCAGCTACTGTGTGCCAGGAATTTTGATAAACACTTTACATGCCTTATTTCTAATCTTTACAACAAGGTAGGTTATACCCTTTTCCAAATGGGAAAAACTGAAGAGAAATTAAGTTACTTCCCAAGGCCACACAGCCAGTAATTGCTGGCTCCACCTTCATGATAAATATTACACAGTCATGCTCAGGTCTGTTGGTGTATGAAGCCAACTGTGTAGACCCGACTTCAGCATTCTCAGGTTATTAAAAAAAAAAAAACTTTGAAAACTTATAGATTATCTTGCATAACTGTGCATAATATGGTAAAAAAAGAACTGCATACTAAAAGAAGTGATCATGAATGCTTTAGAGATCCCCACTTCATCCTGTGCTCCAGTCTTTGCTCAAATTAGAAAAATTCCACTCGTTTCATATGCATTTCCCTTCCAAGAAAGTGAGGTAAAATTCCAAACACAAGAATGCTTCCAAAATGTAATACACCCAGGATACATCCTGTGCAATAGGATGTTACATGATTTGGACATTGTGCAAACAGCATATTACATACTGTATAGCGTTTACCTCGAGGTGTGGCTGGTGGAAGCAATCTTCCGCCCCGGCAGGCAAGGAGCACATCCTGCACGTGGAGTGTGTGTCTCAGACAATTCTCCATGTGAGTTGGTTGAGCCCCAAAGGCAAGGATGAGATCTTGATATTTGGGTGTCCTTAATATGAAGTCTGGTGGTGCAGTGGTTAAGAGACCGGCTGCTAACCAAAAAGTTCAGCAGTTTGAATCCACCCGCCGCTCCTTGGAAACCCTAGGGGGCAGTCCTACTCTGTCCTACAGGGTTGCTACGAGTCAGAATCGACTCGACGGCAGTGGATTTGGTATTACCAGAAGGACATACCCAAGATTATCATGAACTTGACTGAATATCACCACCAAAGCCAGGCGCAAAGTTCAGAGAAGGGCCCTGCCCCAGAGGCCGGCATCCTGCAGGCTCCAGATGCTGCACTGGTTTGGGTTACCAAGCTTTAAAGTTAGTTCGTGCCTCCAGGCAGGATCCATGCAGAGGTTAAAGTGGAATCCCTGTCTGGAACCCTGTTCTTATAGGTCCTGCTTCTACTCCAGGGGTTGAAAATGATGGGGTGTTTTTTTCTTTTCTTTTCCTGTGTTAAATGTTTACAAACACAAATTCAGAGTTCTAATAAATAATCGAATTTTAAAAAAAAAAAGTCATGGACATATATGGGGTTGGAAGTTGCCGAAGGGAGGTTATGTGGCACTTGACTATAGTTATTGTTCTTCCTTGGGTACATATTATATAAAGCATACATTTCTGGAAAATAAGCTTTATTCCCTTATAGGGGCTCAGTAAAACTCTGAATTATTGCCATTCACTTTATCTTATTAATATGGTATTGTTGTTGTTGTTGTTAGGTGCCCTCTAGTCCATTCAGACTCACAGCTACTGTATGTACAACAGGACCAAACACCGCCTGATCCTGCGCCACCCTCACAGTCCTTGTTATGCTTGAGTCCATTGTTGCAGCCAATCCATCTGTGTCAATCCATCTCATTGAGAGTCTTCCTCTTTTTTGTTGACCCTCTTCTTTACCAAGCACGATGTCCTTCTCCAGGGACTGATCCCTCCTGATATGTCCAAAGTGTGTGAGAGGAAGTCTGGCCATCCCTGCTTCTAAGGGAGCATTCTGGCTGCACTTCTTCCAAGACAGATTTGTTCGTTCTTTTGGCAGTCCATGGTTTATTCAATATTCTTCACTGACACCATAATTCAAAAGTGTCAATTCTTCTTCGGTCTTCCTCATTCACTGCCCAGCTTTCACATGCATGTGAGGCAATTGAAAACACCATGGCTTGGGTCAAGTGCACCTTAGTATTCAAGGTGGCATCTTTGTTTTTTAACACTTTAAAGAGGTCTTTTGCAGCCGATTTGCCCAGTGCAGTGCATCTTTTGATTTCTTGACTGCTGCTTCCTTGGGTGTTAATTGTGTATCCACATAAAGTGAAATTCTTGACAAGTACAATCTTTTCTCCATTTACCATGATGTTGTCTATTGGTCCAGTGGTGAGGATTTTTGTTGTCTTTATGTTGAGGTGTAATCCATACTGAAGGCTGTAGTCTTTGATCTGCATCAGAGTCCTCTTCATTCTCAGCAAGAAAGGTTGTGTGATCTGCATAACACAGGTTGTTAATGAGTCTTCCTTTGATCCTGATGCCTGATGCCCCGTTCTTCTTCATATAGCCCAGCTTCTGGGGTTATTTGCTTTGTATACAGATTGAATAAGTATGGTGAAAGGGAACAACCCTAACGCATACCTTTCCTGACTTTAAACCACGCAGTACCCCCTTGTTCTGTTTGAATAACTGCCTCTTGATCTATATACAGGTTCTTTATGAGCACAATTAAGTGTTCAGGAACTCCCATTCTTCGAAATGTTATACATAATTTGTTATGATTCACACAGTCGAATGCCTTTGCATAGTCAATAAAACACAAGTAAACATCTTTCTGGTATTTTCTGCTTTCAGCTAGGATCCATCGGACATCAGCAATGATATCCTTTGTTCCTCATCCTTTTCTGCATCCAGCTTGAATTTCTGACAGTTCCCTGTTGGTATACTGCTGCAGCTGCTTTTGAATGATCTTCATCAAAATTTTACTTGCATGTGATATTAATGATATTACTTGATAATTTCCTCATTTGTTGGGATCACCTTTCTTTGGAATAGGCATAAATATGAATCTCTTCCAGTTGGTTGGCCAGGAAGCTATCTTCCAAATTTATTGGCATAGACGAGTGAGCACTTCCAGTGCTGCATCCGTCTGTTGAAACATCTCAATTGGTATTCCACCAATTCCTGGAGACTTGTTTTTCGCCAAAGCCTTCAAGTGCAGCTTGAACCTCTTCCTATATGCTATAGTCTATCATAAATTTTAATTTACCAAGTATCTGTTGAGAGCAAGCTGGCTATAGCATCTGTGAACCCCACTGAGTGCCAACACTGATTTGGCAGAACTCCTCGCTGGGAGGGTGTCCCCTTTCTTCCTACCTCTGCCACATGTATCTCTCCCAGAGCTGCAGGCTTCATTGGAGGAAATGATGATTATCTTAGACAGAGGAGGGCAAGGGCCTACAAGGAGTCAAATTCTCCTGCTGGAACATCTGATGCTTGTTAAGTAGGTTACCCCACCAGGCTGCGTCTTTCCACTAGATAATGAGTCACTTGAGGGTAGAGATTTCATCTTTGTGTCTCCAGCTATTAGCACCATAACTGGAAGATGGTTGTTGTTGTTAGTTGCCATAAAGTTGGCTTGGACTCATGGTGACCACATGTATAACAGAACAAAACGTTGCCTGGTCCTGCACCATCTTCACGATCTTTGGTATGCTTTAGTTCATTGTTGCGGCTATTGTGTCAATCGACCTCATTGAGGGTTTCCCTCATTTTTGTTGGCCCTCTACTTTGCCAACTACAATGTCCCTTCTAGTGTTTGGTAGACTCTTTAAAATGTTTGTTAAATGAATATAAAGGAAATAGACCCACATCTAGCTTCTGTATTCAGATAGCTTCAATACTATGATAAGGTAACACCTAGAAATAAACATAAAGACATGTAAACTTCAAACATACATGTATACAATCTAAGTCCCCTTCTTTACTGTTCTCACCCACCGTAGTTTACAAACAGAAAAAAAAAAAAAAAAAAAAGGTCCTAGAATAGCCAGTAGAGGGCACCACACACCAAATACAGTCAAGATTCAGCTTCTAGTTCCTGCTGGTCTGAAGAGTTCTAAATGGACACAGGAAAGAGACTACTGTTGTGGGCCTGTGCTTTGCAGGCCCCTGTATTTCTATTTTGGTTCAGCTGTAGATATAAATTTTTCTGTTTGCCTCATGTCCTAGACAATATATAATCACTAGATTTCATGTTTAAGAGATGACTTTTAAAACATAAACAATGGGAAATACTTATTATAATGGTAAATTTGAAAAGCAAGATACACATTTTTATATGCAGTTTGATAACAAGTATGTCAATAAATTTAAAAGTGCATAGAAATCATATGGACAGAAAAATTTCAAAATATGAACAGTGATTCTTTTTGTGATGAATTTTTATATACACATAGAAACCAAACCAAACCTGCTGCCATCAAATCAATTCCAATTCATAGTGACCCTACAGGACAGAGTAGAACTGCCCCATAGGGTTTCCAAGGAGCGCCTGGTGGATTTGAACTGCCAACCTTTTGGTTAGCAGCTGTAGCTCTTAACCACTATGCCACCAGGGTTTCCTATACACATATACACACATATATACATATATTTAGTCTTCTATAGTCACCAAATTTCTTGAACACTTTTCATAAAGTAAAATATATTTTGACACAAAATGAGATGTAAATATTTATTATTAGTGCTTATAAAAAGTTCTCCTGAGCCAAGTATTATATTTCATTCTCTTTGGAGACATAATTACTTGTGCGTGGAAAAAAAGAGCCTCTATTGGAGTCCCTGGGTGGGGCAAACAGTTCACTGCTCCATTTCTAACAGAAAGGTTGGTGGTTCAAACCCACTTAGGGGCACCTCAGAAGAAAGGCCTGGCAATCTGCTTGTGAAAGGTCACAGCCTTGAAAACCCTATGGAGCAGTTCTACTCTAACATATATGGGGTCACCATGAGTTAGTATTGATTCAACGGCAACTAGTTTGGCTTTGTTTGTTTTACTGACTGTTTAAGTCAGTGATTCTCAATTCTTGCTCTACTCAAGAGTCATCCAGGGCACTTTTAATAATGATGAACCTATAATTGTCACCAATGTTTAATTATTTTCAAGACCCTTAAAAGAGATGATATTGGAAAAAGCTCTCTTCTGCTTCAGTAACTTGAACTCCTTGAGAAGATGTCAGGTCTAGAAAAGGGACTTTAGAAATTGAATAAGCACACATTAACCGATCAAGCTGTGTATGGAAAATGGTGAAGCAACTGAACTCTGAATCAGGGCTGGTACAGATACACATCTTACAGCTCTAAAAAGCTGGCTCAGTTCCAGTATTCCCTTTAACTACCCTGCAGCCCATGAGAGGTAATTAGCTAATGACAGTAAAGAGCTTTTAAATTTGAAACATGTTGTATAAATGGTAAACACTGGAAACACACAGAGGATTTCCACTGAGTGCCAATGTACTTTTCAACGAGACACTTGATGCATCATCTTTCAGCCAATTTCTCTTTTGCAGCTGAAATCTGCCTAATCTTTAATCCAAGGGAAACAAAATGAATTGTTTATTTTTAAATGCCTTTCCTACAAGTCAAAGACCCAAGAAGACTGACTGTCCTCTTACTTTCTGTCTCAGCAGTGAAATTCCTGCCCCAGCAAAACACCACATTGTAATATGGTTTGTGTGACTGAATTTAGGCACTTGGCTGATTTGCTTGGATAATTGAAGGCGGATGCTGTACAGTGGTCCACTATGAGTCTTGTTACTGTCCTACCCATCATCTTTTGTTTTAAAGCAAATAATTCATGCAGATGGTAATCGAATAGCTCAAAGAACTTCCAGTGAAAAGCAGCAGCCTGTCCTCACTTCCCTGCTCCGCTCCCGTCCCTTCTGTAGAGGAAAACTCTTGTTTCGTCTGGTTTGAGATCATTTGGTGTTCACTTCCATTGCACTTTATATCTCCCTTCTTGGTTAAGAAACTTTAGTCAATATCAATTGCTTCCCCAGAATAAAAATGAACATGTATCTCATACGACTCTCTTCCTCTCAGTGTTTGGTAGCAATGATAGTATTTTATTTCCTCTACTGGGACTAAATAAGTACTCAACTTTCTATTTCTTTTTAATATAGTATCTCTAGACTTTATGTACTATAAAACGAAGGTATTAACTCCCCTCCTCATTCTTTCACTTTCTTCTCCCTTCCATTTTTGTCAGCTACACTTTATCAATAACAAAACTGTTAATATTTGCAATCAAAAAAAATTCTTCCCTACTTTGTCCATTGGTTAACTTTGAAAGTTAAAAACCAATATACTTCCTTCCAAAGAGTACAATATGGAAGGCGGGGCACTGCACAGTGGAGAAACCTGATAAACATGATTGCAGCCAGGTGTTCAAGGTCCCCTGATACGCACCCCAAGTAATACAAATGTAATACAAATGGCAGTTTACCTCTGTGGGCTTCCTCCCAAAAATCCATAACCCCAGTCTCATTATAAGGAAAAATCAGACAAATCCCACTTGAGGGACATTCCCCAAAACACCTGAGCAGAACTCCTCAAAACTGTCAAGGTCATCAAAAACAAGGAAAGTCTGAGAAAATGTCACAGCCAGGAGGAGCCTAAGGACACATGATGACTAAAAATAATGTGGTATCCTGGATGGGATCTTGGAACAGGAAAAGGACATTAGGTTATAACTAAAGAAATTGGAATAAAGTATGGACTTTAGTTAATTAGTATCAATATAGGTTCATTAATTGCAACAAATATACATGCTAATCTAAGACAGTAATAGTATGGGAAACTGGGAACTCTCTGTACTATTTTTGTAAATTTTCTATAAATCTAAAATTGTTCTAAAAAATAAAGTTTATTAAAAAATAAAAATGAAAGCAAACCAATACAGTGCATGCACTTTACTTTGATCAATATAAACATTGTTCAGTGCTAGTATGCTAGGATGACATTTTCTTTCCCATGGACCCAATGTTAAAACCCCTGGATCTCTCAAATGAGGCTATTTATAATATCAAGGTCAACAGAGTCCCTTAAACTCCATCAACTGCTTACATGCATGACTAGTTCGTTTCATGTATGGTCTGTGACTTTATTGTTCAGAATTTTTTTCTTGAGTTTCTAATTTTTCATCTTATATTTGCTAGGCTGTGGCATTTTCTACCCATTTCAAACATTAATCCTCCTTCTTTCCTTTCTATCTGTTAGAAATGGGTTGAAATCTCCAGCTCATTGGTTTCTCTGCCATATACTTTTTTGTTTTCACTTTTATTTCAGTGGAGTCACAGGAGGGAAGCAAGTGTACACAGGCTTAATCTCCTGTCTTGAAAGAGAAGCTTACTTCACCTTTCCTACAGAGTTTCATCATCAACTGAGAGTGTACTAACTCAAAGAATGAAAAGGATATGGAGTCCTACTCTTGGCTATATCTTGTCCTTCAGGAGAAATAAGCAGTGCATTTGATCAATCAGTGGCTGTCTTAGTTACCTCATGCTGCCATAACAAAAAATATCACAAGTGGGTGGCTTTAAAGAACATTTATTTCTTCACAATTCAGGAGGCTGGAAGTCTGAATTTAGGGCATGGCTCTAGGGGGACGTCCTTTTTTGTCTATTTCATTTTCTCGTAGCCAGTAATCTTTGGAGCTCCTGGGCTTGTAGATGCATCTGCTGTGTGTCTATCTTCAAATGGTATCTTGCCCTGTGTATGTCTCTGTGTTTATTCTGCTCTTTTAACTCAAAAGTGATTAGATTTAGGACTCACCCTACTCTAGTATGGCCTCACTGACATAACAAGAGAAAACCCTTGTTTCCAAACAGGATTATATCCTCTGGTACAGGGGCATACATATTCAATACATATTTTGGAGGGACACAATTCAATCCATAACAGTTGCTTTCCTGTCACCAGATATTTCTAGAAGTAGATTATTCTGATCAATCCAAGCCTCTTATTTGTTTTTAAAGAGAACATGATTGTAGGAAACTAAGTTTTTCTGAAAGAAACATTTAACAGCCCCTTACAAAAGGCACATGCTGTTCTGCATTGTCTTGAATGAGGCAAGCGGTATGAAAAGAATCACAGAAGAGGCAGTTAAGTCTGAAACAACATTTAGAGACCATGTAGCTCTAATCCAAACCCCTGACTTTTCAGATGAGGATGTAAGGGCCTGGTGAAGTGAAGGTACTTAAACCCAAAGTCACTCAAGTGATAAGTGGAAGCATTAAGACTAGAAAGCAAGTAAGGAGCTTTCTGACACACACCCCACCATTGAGTTTTAAATGGTAATTCTCTTTATAAAGAAAATGTTCTACATCCTACTTCGGTGAGTAGCATCTTGGGTCTTAAAAGCTTGTGAGTGGCCATCTAAGATACTCCACTGGTCCCACTCATTCTGGAGCAAGGGAGAATGAAGAAAACCAAAGACACAAGGGGAACATGAGTCCAAAGGACTAATGAAGCACAATACCACAGCCTCCACAAGACTGAGTCCAGTACAACTAGATGGTGCTCGGCTACCACCACTGACTGCTCTGACAGGGATCCCAAGAGAGGGTCCCAGACACAGCTGGAGAGAAATGTAGAACAAAATTCTAACTCACAAAAAAAGACCAGACTTACTGGTCTGACAGATACTGGAGAAACCCTGAGAACAATGCCACTGGACACCCTTTTAGCTCAGTAGTAAACTCACTCCTGAGGTTCACCCTTCAGCCAAAGATTAGACAGTCCCATAAAACAAAATGAGACTAATGGGGCACAACCGTCCAGGGACAAGAACTAGAAGTCAGGAGGGGGCAGGAAAGCTGGTAATGGGGAACCCAAGGTCGAAAAGGTGAGAGTGTTGACATGTCGTAGGGTTGGCAACCAATGTCATAAAAAACATAATTGTTTAATGAGAAACTAATTTGCTCTGTAAACCTTCATCTAAAGTACAATTTAAAAAAAAATTACTAACAATGCAGTACAAAGAAACAAGGAGATAGAAAATACAAGGAAAAAAAAAAAACAGTAATTCTCCTCTTGCTTCTCCACAACCTCCTTCCTTCCAGCCATATCCTTTCCAAGATCTCTAAAAGGAAGTATGGAGAAAACAGGGGGTTTGGAGGAGGACTGTACTTGGGAAGGAGTCTGCCCCTGCTTTTTCTAGGGACCTACTTGTTCTGGCTGGGGTCAGTGAACAAAACTTAAAACTCTGAGGACTTAACTTTCCCCATCACTTCCTTCCCTGCCCCAAACCTGCTGAGGAGAGGAAGAGCACAGATGGCTTTGCCTGGCTCTAGCTCTTCTGACAAAACATATGCCCTGGCCCTAGGAATTGATGATGTCTCTTATAGGAGGTAATGTTGCTGTTAGCTTCTATCACTTCAGCCCCTGTATCATGGTGACCACCATGCACAACAGGATTGGACCGTTGTGATCCATATGGTTTTCACTGACTGATTTTTCAGAAGTAGATTGCCAGGCCTTTCTTCCTAGTCTGTCTTAGTCTGGAAGCTCTGCTGAAACCTGTTCAGCATCATAGCAACATGCAAGCCTCAACTGACAAACGGGTGGCAGCTGCACTTGAGGAAAATTGGCTGGGAACCAAACCTGGCTCTCCTGCAAGGAAGGCAAGAATTCTACCACTGAATTATCACTCCCTCCTGATTTAGGAGGTAAAATTGGAGCCATTATTCCCTGTCTTTGTGCATAAAGAATGTTACCCAGCTGGAGTAGGACTCACAAGGACACATCAGTTGGGCCCCGAGGTATAAAAACAGTAGCTAGGAAAACCTTGGAAAACATCTTTTAGGGAAACTTTCACATAAACAAATCATAAATAGAGCACAAAAGACCCACGTATTTTCCACTCTTACCTCTTTTTATTAGGATTTAGTAAATAGTAAGGTTTGTTGGACCAATGAAGACCCTCCTGACTGTCGTTACTGAAACTTGTATCAATGATTAAGAAAAACAGTTCAAAATGTAGAATCATAGTGATTTAGCAGTTTTCAGTCAATCTGTGAGAATGTGAAGCTTTCAGCGATTTTACTCATTAGTAATGTTAATATATACTGATGATTCTGTAATATTCCTCGGACTCGGGCAGTTATGGCTCTGGCAGCATGGTTGTCCATTTTCCCAGTTTTGTCTATTCTGTAATATTCCTTGGACTTGGACAGACATGGCTGTGGCAACATGCTTGTCTGTTTTCCACTTTTGCCTCTTTCAACATATGCTGAATAAAACCTTTCTTTTTTCTTTGCTATAACTTTGTGGTGATTTTACTGTAGGACACCCCATAGAAGGTAATAGATGTTGCTATTTACATGGTACACCATTCTCCCCAAATTTTCTTATGTCTCAAATATTCACGCCAAAATGAATACTGTGGGAAGAAAGGCCATAATTCTATGATGTTTTGTTCAGTAATTAATATGAGGCAAAAGGGATTTTTTTTTTTTGTATCCTTTAATTTCTTTATTGTTTTTGCTTCAGGAAATGAGAAGAGAAAGAAAAACATTAACTGTACGCTTGATTGTTTAATTTTTAAATTCCAAAGTAATGAAGAAGAGGTCCTCCTCCCTGTCCTACAGTTGCCTTCTGTAACTCTATGCAGATGGGTTTCCCCTGGACAACTGTTAGAATAATCTCTGGAGGATGCAACTGGACAGCCCGAAACAAAGCATATTTTAACGTCAGAAATCATGACACTAATGTGCTAGAGCTGTCCCTCTGAATCCCGTGTTGAAAAATTCCTGGGAGCCAGCTCTGTGATGCACTGAAGAGTTCACCTCTGCATGCTTCCATTGATTCTCAGTAATGTATCTGAAAATGAGGGACAGCTATGACTCGGCAAAATTTCCTATCCTCCAGATTTCTCTCCATCTTGCCAGAGTCTTGTTTATTGAGCTGTACCTTGCCAGAGAGTTAAAAGGTTCAATACTAGAATCTTCTAATTTTTTACTTTATAATATTGGCAAATGTGAGCTTATGAATAATGTCCCTACAATGAGAAAATTCGTCTTAAGGCTGAAATGAAATGTTCAAAGATCTCAAAATGGTTTACCCTCAAAAACCAATGAAGACTTAAATAAGGATGAAAAGACATTCACATAACAAGCTCCTTAAAAAGAAAGGTAATATATGAAAGTAAGTCAAAAAGTATTGCTACAAAATCATAGAAACCTTTATTAAACAAAACTATCAAACTATGAAGCTATTATTTCTCAACACATTCTCCATCTAGGCCTATACACTTCTGAAGGTGATGTTTTTATCTCTCTGACTCTTCCCTGAAGAATTCTGTGCTCTTCGCTTTACACCATATCAAAATGGCAGTTTTGGCTTCCTCAAGGGACTCAAATTGTGTTCCTTTTAAATGTTCTTTGAGTTTTAGAAACAAAGAGAAGTCTGAAGGAGCAAGATCAGGGCTATAGGGTGCATGGCTTAAGGTTTCCCAACAAAATTCTCATAAGACAGCCCTTGCTACCCTCAAAGAATGAGCAGATGCATTGTTGTGATGGAAAAAAATTCCTTGGTGCCAGTTTCCTGGGGTTTTTCTCACCAATGCAGTTTTCAATGTTCTTAAAACTTCTTCATAATAAGCTTCCGTGATCATCCTGTGTCTTTTGAGAAAATCTATCAAGATTACCCCTTTGGAATCCCAAAAACTGTCTCAATAGCCTTCTGAACAGTCTTCCCTCTCTTGGCTCATCTTTGAGGTCTTCCTGACCTTCCTTAAAATACTTGAGCCCTCTAAAAAAAGACTGTTGCTTTATGTGGGGCAGCATTCCCAAAAACTTGTTGCAAAGTTTCAATGATTTGGGAAGATGTCCACTTGAGTTTTGTTAAAAATTTTATATTAGCCCTCACCTCAAAATTGTTTTTTCCGTGGCACAAAAAGTGTCCTTTTTTTTTAAGACAAGAGTACTACTGAGAGAACTTGTCTGCAGCCATCCACTGATTGCAGAGACATGAACTGGAACCCTAGTAGCAATACTTCGTGACTTACCCTTTGTGATGGTTAAGATTGTGTGTCAACTTGGCTGCGCCATGATTCTCAGTGTTTTAATGTGATCACTCTCATGATTGAATATCCTATGCGTAGCCAATCAGATGAAAGGGAGTCTACTTGGGGATGTGGCCTGCATCTGAATATAAGCAGACATTCCGGCTTTTTGCCAACTCTGGATCCTGCGGCTGCCTCCTGTCGTCTCATCTCCAGTTCTTGGGACTTGAGCTGTCAGCTTATTGCCGAACTTGGGCTTCATCAATCTTCACAGCCTATGAGTGGAGCCCTGCTTTCTGACCTGCTGATCTTGGGTTCACCAGCCCTTGCAGCTACATGAATCAGGAGAAATCGTGTGGTCTTGCCTGCCAATCTTGGAATTCGTCAACCTTCACAGCGTGTGAGCAGGAGCCCTGCTCTCCGACCTGCTGATCTTGGGCTCGCCAGCTTCTGCGGCTGTGTGACTTAGGAGAGGCCTCTACCCTGATCCACAGACTTGGGACTTTCTAGCCTCTGTAATCGCATGAGCTGTTTTCTTGATATAAATCTCTCTCTACATATATATTTATATGCTTTACTGGTTTTGCTTCTCTAGAGAACCCAGCCTAAGACATTTGGTACTGAGAGTGGTTCTAGAGAAACAAAATTGTAAGAATGGGTTTTCTAAATTGGTTCTAAGTCTGATAAGTCTTAAAGATGTTGATGAGTCTGTTTCTAGTGGTAAAAAGGCCACTGCTAGTCCATGGAGGGAGGTGGTGATAGAAATATGCAAAATATCACCACCAGTAGATCAAGTTTTGGTGAAAGGCTCGGCTCAGGGTGAACACATGTGTGATATCTTTCTACAGCTTTGTCAGAATGAGAAGTATAAGGAAGCTGGTTGGTTTGTCCTACTTTCGCTAGACAAACCGGTGAAAGAAACAGATGCACTCACAGCTTCAAAGTCAAAGCTCAAGTGCCGCATACATGACCTCAAGACTTCCACTTGTGCTTTGAAAGAAAGCCTTATTTCTTGTAGTAACAGAGCTGAAATTGCTGAAAACCAAACCCAGAGTCTTATTGTAAGAGTAGCTGAATTACAATGCCAGCCCAATTGCCAACCTCGAGAGGTGTCTGAAGTTAAAGTAAGGTAATTGATTGGGAAAAAATGGGATCCTGTAACTTGGGATGGGGACATATGGACAGATAATCAGGAAGCTGGGGACACTGAGCCCCGTAAATTCCACTGAATCACTCCTGCCTGCAGAACCAGTCCCATCTGAAGAGATTACTTCATGTTTGTCTGCTAAACCACCCTGCCCAGAAAAACCATTACCCCTTCCACTCCTGTCTAATGAGATTAGCCCTAATATGTGTGGGAATGGCTATTAAGCATGTGGGATAACGGTGCAAGGAACATAAAGATGGATCACTCTGAGTTTATTGACATGGGTCCACTAAGCACAGATTGTTCATTCCATGTTTCAGCTAGAGAGGTTAGGAAAGCATCTAATAGTTTATTTGGTTGGGTTGTTGAAGCATGGATTGCAAGGTGGCCTACACTAAATCAAGTTGAAGTACTAGACCTGTCTTGGTATGCTGTTGAAGAAGGTATCCAAAGACTTAGGGGAATTGGCATGCTACAGTGGATTTATCAAGTTAGACCCATAGACCAACACATGGAGTGCCCAGAGGACACACCTTGTACCACAACTGTGAGGAACAAATTTGTGAAGGGAGCTCCAGTATCCTTGAAGACTGCTGTGTTTGCTATTTTATGTAAGTCAGATTTGACAGTGGGAACTTCCCTAACTGAATTAAGACACCTAACTGCAATGGGGCTGATTGGACCCCATGGTAGTAGGGCCAAGTGGCTGCACTCAATCGACAAAGACAAGGTGGGCGTGGTTACAGTAATGGACAGAGGAGTCAAAGCAGTAATCAGAACAGTCCCACTCATATGGACTTATGACATTGGCTACTTAGTCATGGTGTCCCTAGGAGTGAAATAGATAGGAACTCTACTAAATATTTACTTGATCTATACAAATGGATGAATTCCAGGTCAAATGAACAGCAATCTAACTTGAATCGCCAGAATAGAGAGTCCGGTCCCTCAATCAATTCCCAGATTTGAGTGAGTTTAAAGACCCACAACCTCTTGAATGAAGGGGAGGCCAGGTCCCCTTGAGGAAGGACTCCAATACACTGCCAAAAATTTTTACTATTAATCTTTCTCCTAGCCTTCCCCAAAGGGATCTATGGCCTTTTACAAGAGTGATTGGTCACTGGGGAAAACAAAATAATCAGACTTTTTGGGGATTACTGGATACTGGCTCTGAACTGATACTAATTCCAGGAGACCCAAAACGTCACTGTGGCCCACCAGTCAGAATAGGGGCATATGGAGGTCAGGTTATTAATGGAGTCTTGGCTCATGTCCGTCTCACAGTAGGTCCAGTGGGTCCCCAAACCCATCCTGTAGTGATTTTCCCAGTTCCAGAATGCATAATTGGAATAGATATACTCAGCAGCTGGAAGAACCCTCACACTGGATCCCTGACAAATAGAGTAAGGGCTATTATGGTAGGAAAAGCCAAGTGGAAGCCATTAGAACTGCCCCTACCTAGGAAAATAGTAAACCAAAAGCAATACCACATTCCTGGAGGGATTGCAGAGATTACTGCCACCATTGAGGACTTGAAGGATGCAGGGGTGGTGATTCCCACCACATCCCCATTCAACTTGCCTATTTGGCCTGTGCAAAAAAACGATGGATCTTGGAGAATGACAGTAGATTATCGAAAACTTAACCAGGTGGTGACTGCAATTGCAGCTGCTGTTCCAGATGTAGTTTTACTGCTTGAGCAAATTAATACATTTCCTGCTACTGGTATGCAGCTATTGATATGACTAATGTCTTTTTCTCCATACGTGTTTCAAAGGACCACCAGAAGTAGTTTGCCTTCAGCTGGCAAGGTCAGCAATACACCTTCACTTGCCTACCTCAGGGCTACATCACTGCTCCAGCCCTATGTCATAATTTAGTCCGCAGGGAACTTGATCACCTTTCCCTTCCACAAGCTGTTACATTGGTCCATTACATTAATGACTTTATGCTGATTGGACCTAGTAAGGAAGAAGTGTCAATGACTCTGGACTTATTGGTAAAACATTTTTGTGCTAGAGGGTGGGAAATCAATCCCACAAAAATTGAAGCACCTTCCATTTCAGTGAAATTTCTAGGGGTCCAGTGGTGTGGGGCATGTCGAGACATTCCTTCTAAAGTGAAGGATAAGTTATTGCATCTGGCTGATCCCATAACTAAAAAGGAAGCACGATGCCTAGTAGGCCTCTTTGGATTTTGGAGGCAACAAATTCCTCATTTGGGTGTGCTACTCCAGCCTATTTATCAAGTGACTCGAAAAGCTGCTAGTTTTGAGTGGGGACCAGAACAAGAGAAGGCTCTACAACAGGTTCAGGCTGCTGTGCAAGCCACTCTGCTACTTGGACCATGTGATCCAGCTGATCCAATGGTGCTTGAAGTGTCTGGCAGATAGAGATGCTGTTTGGAGTCTTTGGCAGGCCCCTATTGGTGAATCACAGCACAGACCCTTAGGATTTTGGAGCAAAGCCTTGCCATCCTCTGCAGATAACTACTCTCCTTTTGAGAAACAGATTTAGGCTTGCTACTGGGCCTTAGTAGAGACTGAATGCTTAACCATGGGACACCAAGTCACCATGAGGCCCGAACTGCCCATCATGAACTGGGTGTTGTCTGACCCACAGAGTCGTGAAGTTGGATGTGCACAGCAACACTCCATCATTAAATGGAAGTTGTATATTCAAGATCAGGCCTGAGCAGGACCCGAAGGCACAAGTAAGTTGCATGCGGAAGTAGCCCAAATTCCCATGGTCTCCACTCCTGTCACATTACCTTCCATCTCCCAGTCTGCAACTATGGCATCATGGGGAGTTCCTTATGATCAGCTGACTGAAGAAGAGAAAACTCGTGCCTGGTTTGCAGATGGTTCTGCACGATATGCAGGCAACACTCAAAAGTGGACCGCAGCAGCACTACAGCCCCTTTCTGGGACCTCCCTGAAGGACAGTGGTGAAGGGAAATCCTCTCAATGGGCAGAACTTCAAGCAGTTCACCTGGTTGTTCACTTTGCTTGGAAGGAGAAATGGCCAGATATATGATTATATACTGATTCATGGGCTGTGGCCAATGGTTTGGCTGGATGGTCAGGGACTTGGAAGGAACATGATAGGAAAATTGGAGACAAAGATTTATGGGGAAGAGGTATGTGGATAGACCTCTCCGAATGGGCCAAAGAAGCAAAGATACTTGTGTCTCATGTGAATGCTCACCAAAGGGTGACCTCAGCAGAGGATGATTTTAACAATCAAGTGGATAGGATGATGCATTCTGTGGAAACCAGTCATCCTCTTTCCCCAGCTACTCCTGTCGTTGTTCAATGCGCTCATGAACAAAGTGGCCATGGTGGCAGGGATGGAGGTTATGCATGGGCCCAGCAGCATGGACTTCCACTCACCAAGGCTGACTTGGCTACAGCCACTGCTGAGTGCCCAATCTGCCAGCAGCAGAGACCAACACTGAGTCCCCGACATGGCACCATCCCTCGAGGTGATCAGCCAGCAATCTGGTGACAAGTTGATTACATTGGACCACTTCCATCACGGAAAGGGCAGCATTTTGTCCTTACTGGAATAGACACTCTGGATATGGATTTGCCTTCCCTACAGGCAATGCTTCTGCCAAAACTACCATCCGTGGACTTACAGAATGCCTTATCCACCGTCACGGTATCCCACACCGCATTGCCTCAAATCAAGGGACTCACTTCACAGCAAATGAAGTGTGGCAGTGGGCCCAAGCTCATGGAATTCACTGGTCTTACCATGTTCCCCATCATCCTAAAGCAGCTGGCTTGATAGAACAATGGAGTGGCCTTCTAAAGACACAATTACAGTGCCAACTAGGTAGCAATACCTTGCAGGGTTGGGGCAATGTTCTCCAGGACGCTGTATATGCTCTAAACCAGCGTCCAGTATATGCTGCTGTTTCTCCCATAGCCAGGATTCATGGGTCCAGGAATCAAGGGGTAGAAATGGGAGTGGCACCACTCACTATTACCGCTAGTGACCCACTGGCAAGATTTTTGCTCCCTGTCCCCTGGACCTTATGCTCTGCAGGCCTAGAGGTCTTAGTTCCAAAGGCAGGAAGGAATGCGCCCACCTGGAGACACATCACTGATTCCATTGAACTGGAAGTTAAGAATGCCACCTGGCCACTTTGGGCTCCTTATGCCTCTGGATCAACAGGCAAAGAAGAGAATTATCCTGGCTGGAGTGACTGATCCTGATTACCAAGAGGAAATCGGATTGATATTACATAATGGAGGTAAAGAAGATTATGTCTGGAATGCAGGAGATTCCTTAGGGCGTCTCTTAGTACTACCATGCCCTGTGATTAAAGTCAATGGAAAACTACAGCAACCTAATTCCAACATGGCTACTAATGACCCAGACCCTTCAGGAATGAAGATTTGGGTCACCCCACCAGGCAAAGAACCACGACCAGCTGAGGTGCTTGCTGAGGGCAAAGGAATACAGAATGGGTGGTGGAAGAAGGTAGTTCTAAGTACAAGTTATGACCACATGACCAGTGGCAGAAACGGGGACTGTAATTGTTATGAGTATTTCTGCTTTGTATGTGTGCATCAGATATTTTTGTTTCCTCCACGGCTACCCAGGTCTCCACCAGACTGAGTCAGTACGGCTAGATAGTGCCTGGCTACCACCACTGACTGCTCTGACCGGGATCAGAACAGAGGTTCTTGGACAGAGCTGGAGAAGGATGTAGAACAAAATTCTAACACACAAAGAAAGATCAGATTTATTGGCCTGACAGAGACTGGAGAAACCCTGAGAGTATGGCCCCTGGACACCCTTTTAGCTCAGTGGTGGAGTCACTCCAGAGGCTCACCGTTCAGCCCGGGATTGGACAGCCCCATAAAACAAAATGGGACTAACGAGGCACAACAGTCCAGGGACAAGGACTAGAAAGCAGGAGGGGACAGAAAAGCTGGTGATAGGGAACCTAAGGTTGAGAAAGGACAGTGTTGACATGTCTTGGGGTTGTTAACCAATGTCACAAAACAATATGTGTACTGACTGTTTAATGAGAAACTATTTGTTCTGTAAACCTTCATCTGAAGTACAAAAAAAAAAAAAATTTATCTATGTGAGATCAAATTGACAAAAGCAACTCAAAAGGTTTGATGGGAAGCCTAGGGGGAAGTGAGATGAAGATAATGGTGATGGAATAATTTGGAAAATGTTAGTGAGAATAGCAGCACAACTGGAAGAACGTAATCAATGTCACTGACTTGTACATGTAGAAATTTTTGAAATGGTGTATCTTTGGCTATGTGTATTTTCACCAAAAAAGAAGAATGTCCTCCAAGTTCAAGAAGGTGGAGTGTTGACATGTCATGGGCTTGTTAACCAATGTCATAAAACAATATGCGTACTGACTGTGTAATGGGAAACTATTTGTTCTGTAAACCTTCACCTAAAGTACAATAAAAAAAAAATTTTAAACAATTTTGTTTCCTTCACTTATAAAATATAAGATGTAAACGAGGCTAGTGTGTTTTCAATTGTACACATGTTAGTTGTATCACGTTAGGTGCAAGTATAACTTTCTAATTGTCTTTATTCAGAGATTATGTATGGTTTAAGGAGATGTGTATGTGTGCCAAGTTGACAAGGGGTGGACTGTGATGGTTAAGATCATGTGTTAACTTGGCTGGGCCAAGAACGCAGCCTAAGACACCCTTGTATGGTTGATCATTGCTTATTATAGACCTATTAATAGCATGAAGTGTTGGTGCTAAAAAATATTTGGGGACAACTTGGGAAATCTGAATATGCATTGGGTATAAGGTGATCTTAGTGTGCAACAATTTAGCTGTGTATATCGCTAGCTTCATTGTATCATTGATCTATAATACATATCTCTTACTGAACCAAAGGAGTCCCTGGGTGGTGCAAACAGTTAATGTACCTGGCTGGTAACTGAAAAGTTGAAGGTTCAAGTCCACCAAAGGTGCCTTGGAAGAAAGGCGTGGCAATCTATTTCTGAACAACTAGCCATTGAAAACCCTATGGAGCATAGTTCTACTCTGACACACATGGGGTCACCATGAGTTGAAATCAACTGGATGACGACTGGTTTAATGCATCAAAGGAAACTCACAAAACAGATGAAGTATGGAGGTTGGTTAAAGCTCATAGGTACATATACAACTGGAGTTTGGTCCCTAGCTCTGCCACAAGCTGAGTGAACTTGGACGAGTTTAACTCTAAGACAGTTTATTTTTCTGTAAAGTGAGGATAACAGTGGTTATCCACTTCTTATGGTCATTGTTGTGAGGATTAAATGAAATAATCCATTTAGTACAATGTCTGACACATAGTAAGCACTTGTGATGGTTAAGACTGTGTGTCAACTTGGCTGGGCGATGATTCTCAGTGTTTATATGTGATCCCTTCCATGACTGAATCTACCATGAGTAGCCAATCAGTTGAAAGGGAGTTTCCTTGGGGGTGTGGCCTGCATCCAAATATAAGCAGACGTTCTGGCTTTTTGCTGGCTCTCCATCCTGTGGCTGCCTCCTGTTCGTCTGATCTCCTGTTCTTGGGACTTGAGCTATCAGCTTATCAGCCGGTCTTGGGATTTGTTGATCTTCATAGCCTGTGAGCAAGATCCCTGCTTTCCAACCTGCCAGTCTTGGGTTCACCAGCCCCTGCAGCTACATGAAACGGGAGAAGCTTCTATCCTAATCCGTGGACTTGGGACATTCCAGCCTCTACAATCATGTGAGCTGTTTCTTTGACATAAATCTCTCTGTATATAAATTTATATGCTTTACTGGTTTTTCTTCTCTAGAGAACCTAGCTTAAGAAAGCACTCAATAAATATTGTCATCATCATTATTATAACCCTTGACAAACTTCTTACCTCCATCCCCAGGAGTCTCAACATCAGGGTTACACGTAGTATTGCACATGAGTGTATGTGCATGCATGCATGCACAAGTGCGTGCACATATAGGTATGTTCTTTCTCAAAGAACTGTTTTCACTCTTGGCAGACTTTTGTAGATTAGTCACTTAGAGGAAAAAAAATTCTGATATAAATGGTCAGTAGATTTCTGATATATTCTTTTTCCCTACATTTCCCAATTAAATCATATGTTTTTTAAAAAAGAAAGTTTAAGATGACATTTAAAGAGTCATTGCACGAGGACACATAAATACAGCAAATACTGTTACCTACGGCAGTAAAAGAGGTGTACTGATTAATTCAATACTCTAATACACAGTTAATAATTATCAAAGATTTGAAATGTTATCTGCACTCAACACTAAAACTAGACTAACCACTATTTAATTTTTTTAATATTTCAAAAATAATTTATAGACTTCATTAAAATGAAAAGCTTTTGCTCTTTGAAAAGCACTATTAAGAAAATAAAAAGTCAAGCCATCTATTGGGAGAAAATATTTGCAATATACATATCTGACAAAGAGCTTGTATATTACAACACAGTAATGAGAAAACAACAACCAGCTTTTTTAATGGGCATAGGATTTGAACAGAAGCATCATAAAATAAGATTTACAAATGGCCAAAAACTCATGAAAAGATGTTCAACATCACTAATCATCACAGAAAATACATATTAAAGCCACAATGATATGTTGCTACACACCCACCACAGTGGCTAAATATTTTAAAAGACTAACAATGTCAAGTATTGGCAAGAATGTAGAGTAACTGGAAGTCTAATACACTGTGGTAGACATGTAAAATGGTAGAACCACTTTGGAAAACAGTTTGGCAGTTTCCTATAAAGTTCATACCCAAGAGAAATGAAAACATATGTCCACACAAAGACTTCAGCACTTTATTCATAATAGCTAAAAACTGTAAACAACCCACGTGTCCATCAACAAGTGAATGGATAAACAAATTGTGGTGTGTCTATGCAATGCAATAAAAAGCAATGAACTACTGATATAGGCAAGTACATGGATGAAGCTCAAAAGTATTATGCTAAGTGAAAGAAGCCAGACTCAAAAAAGTATGTACTGTATGATTCCATTTATATGAGAGTCTAGAGAATGTAAACTATAGTAACAGAAAACAGAGCAATAGTTGCCTGGTGCCCGAGCTAGGGGTGAAAGTTGACTGCATGAGGATTGAGGTGATGAGAACATTCTATACTTTGATTTGTGGTAGCTGTTACATGGGTAGATACATTTGTCAAAACTCATTGAACTGTACACTTTTAATGGCTACAGTATATTGTGCATAAGTTATATTTCAATAACGTTAATTTAAAAAAGAAATAATATAAGTTCTTCAAAAAAATCAGAGAACTGCTAAAATGTCATTACAGAATTTATTTTAATAGCAAAGAATAAGAATCAACCTAAATATTCATTAATAGATGCTTAGATAAATCAATTATGATGAAACTATACTGTAGCATACAGTATAACAGTTTAAAAGGGTTAAGATAGCTCTGTATGTTTGATAGGAGTTCCTGTGTGGTGCAAACAGTTAAGCATTTGACTATTAGCCAAGAGACTGGTGGTTCGAACTCATCCTGAGGTGCCTCAGAAGACAGACCTTGAGATCTGCTTCCAAAAGGTCACAGCCTTGAAAATCCTATGAAGCAGAGTTCTATTCTGCAACACGTAAGGTCGCCATGAGTTGGAATCAACTCAACAGCAACTAACGACAACAACGTATGTTTTGATATGGATGTTTAGGATATAGAAAGGGAAAAAGCAGATTACTCAACAGTATGATCTCATTTGCATGAATATATTATATATAGATATGTATATTTGCATGCATGGAAAGATCGACACTAGACTATTGAGTGGTTGACCAGGAGTTGGGAGGATTACCTATAGAGTGAAACATTTACAAAGAAATAGTTCACTTTCCACATTTTCCAATCTCGGAATTTTTATAATAAGCTAGTTTTATTTGTACAATAAGCAATACTTCCATTTGGGGAAAGTAAAAGGCAATTGGGGATGGCCTGACATCTTCCACGCATCATTATGAACACCAATCAGTTTGTCCTCTCTAAGTGGGGAAATGCTGATAAATATGGATTTCTAGTTAACTGGATACCAATAAGCAAGGATTTACTGTATGTTGGAAAAGAAAAAGAATGTCATTGAATTATGGAGGGGAAAATAAGATGACACTTTCCCACCCCCAAACTTGGCAAGGTAGGAAATCTCCAGGTCTAATTGCCCTTATCCTCCTTCTCCAAAATAATTAGTAAATATCTTTTAACCTGGACAAGCAACTCTAAGAGCATCTGGCCCTGCCTTCCTTTATGATGCACATTCTGAGTGTAAAACTGATAAAGATCAGAGCATTGCAGCACAGCTTTATCTGCAGATCCTTGGAATCTTCTTGAGGACAAGAGACTTTTGACAACTCTAAATGCTCAGACAGAACACCCAAGATTCCCCTTACATAACAGCGAACGTCGGGGCAATCCCAAGGAACACAGCTCTGTATAAGCAATGTTCTCAAGAGAACATTTTAAAATCCTGTCATCTTTATATGTCTTCTCAATTCTGCAGTTAAATATTCTCTTACGCCTTCTGTAGTTCCCCTCATCTAGAACCAAAAAACCCGAACCCGTTGCTGTTGAGCCGATAGCAACTATGTAGGACAGAGTAGAACTGCCCCAACAGGGTTTCCAAGGCTGTACGGAAACAGACTGCCACTTCTTTCTCCTGCTGAGCAAATGGTAGATTTGATCCTACGACCTTCCTGTTAGCAGCTGAGCACTTAACCACTGTGCTACCAGGGCTCCTTTCTCCTCGTATACACACTATAATTATCATGTCAATTTCTCCAATGTCCTAATTAACAGAGAAAGAAAAGCCCTGGGAAAAGAAAGGCAAGATCCCAGGACTTAGACTCAACAGTCATATCTGGCAATGCCAGTGAGGAAATTAGCCAAATATAGAGGAGAATGATTCATCTACTAAGCATTTCCTTATCTCCCCTTACTTGCCCTTCCTCTATTCTCAAAGGAACATGTCAAACGTTTGCTTCTACTTTTCCTGCTACCCTAGTTAATCTTCCTACCCCATACTGCTGTGCATGGACCCATTTCAGTCACCAGAATTCAGTGGCTGTTGTGTAGAAATTCTGTGTTGAGTTAAAAAACAAACAAACCAAAAAAACCTTTGCAGTCAGTTAATTCTGACACAGTGACCCTATATGACAGAGTAGAACTGTCCCACAGGGTTTCCAAGGCTGCAATCTTTACAGAAGCAGACTGTCACATCTTTCTCCTGAGAAGCTGCTGCTGGATTTGAACCACCAACCTTTCAGTTAGCAGCTGAGTACTTTAACCACCGTGCCACCAGGGCTCCTTTGTGTTGGGTTAACACATTGCAATTTGTAGTGTACTTTGAAAACTCTTTTTTACCAATAAGTTATGAATTTCTGTAGTATATTTCAGTATAATTTTACAAGACACCCTAAAAGTGAGCAGCCTGAGTCTACTCAAATAGGGTCTAGGTTTCAGATTTGGGACAGAAGGCCTATTAAGGAAGTATCTGTCTAGCCACTTTTCCGCTCTTCCCCTTTGTACCATAATGAGGGACCTGGTAATAACCTTAAGAGCAAAGCCACTGTACTCAGTCGAGTGCCCCACCCCATTTAGCTATCTCAGCAGTGAGTCAGGGGGTTCCAAGGGTGCCCAGATGCAGTTCTGCCCAAGGTCTGGGCCAGCTTTCACACAATGGGCTTGATATTTACCAACAACTCTAAGATGGTTAGTTATGAGCCAAAATTCCCCAGCAGTTCAGTTATGTGGGCTGACCTGCCCAGTCCTTCTGGGAACTCACACCGGATATCTTATTACTTCTGCCTATTCACTGTTGTCTCTCTTTTCAACTCTCATGTTCTTACTTCCTGTTTTTATCTTTGTGTTTAAAGAAATTTGGAGGGGTGAGCAGGAAAAAGGGAGAGGGGGTCAGCAGAGGGAAGGAGAGGCTCTGAACAGAGACAGGAAGAGGGTCTCTCCACTCTTCTGTCCCTTTACTGCACGCGTGCACGTGCACACACACACACACACACACACACGCATACACGCACACACACACGCGTGCACACACGCCAAGGTACCTGGTGCCTTGCGAGACCCTGAGGACTAGGAGTCTTGGCTAGATACCCCTGGACACCTCTTAACTCAGGATAACAGAAGACTCCTGCTCCTCTTGCACTCCCCACGGCTTACTAATTTCCCTTCTTTTTTTTAGATTGTTCTTTAGGTGAAAGTTACAGCTCAAGTTGATCTTTCATACAAAAATTGATACACGTATTGTTATGTGACACTAGTTGCAATCCCTATAATGTGACAGCACACTCCCCCTTTCCACCACCCCCACTCCCCCCCCCCCAACTGTGTCCATCCAACCAGCTCCTGTCCCTTCTTGCCTTCTTATTCTGCCTCCGGACAGGAGCCGCCCTTTTGGTCTCCTGTATCTGCTTGAACTAAGAAGCATACTCTTCAGGAGTATTATTTTACGTTTTATAGTCCAGTCTAATCTTCGTCTGAAGAGTGGGCTTCAGGAATGGTTTTAGTTCTTGGTTAACAGAGCGTCTGGGGGCCATGGCTTCAAGGGTCCCTCCAGTCTCAGTCAGACCATTAAGTCTGGGCTTTTTACGAGAATTTGAGTTCTGCACCACACTTTTCTCCTGCTTTGTCAGGGACTCTGTTGTGTTCCTGTCAGGGTGGTCATTATTTTGTGTTTTTTGGATTAGTGCTAGCCTTGTTGGGGTGAGATGGTATCTCACTGTAGTTTTGATTTGCATTTCTGTAATGGCTAATGACTGTGAGCATTTCCTCATGTATCTGTTAGCTGCCTGAATGTCTTCTTTAATGAAGCGTCTGTTCAAATCCTTGGCCCATTTTTTAATTGGGTTATCTGTCTTTTTGTTGTTAAGGTGTTGCAGTATCTTGTAGATTTTAGAGATGAGGCCCTGATTGGATATGTCATAGCCAAAAATTTTTTCCCAGTCTGTAGGTTGTCCTTTTACTCTTTTTGTGAAGTCTTTGGATGAGCATAATTGTTTGATTTTCAGGAGCTCCCAGTTATCTAGTCTCTCTTCTGGGATGTTTCCTTTCTTGATGAATGGCTAGCCTTTCTCAGAAGCCAAATGAGTCAAAATGCCTTAAGAGGTCAGGAAGAGCTAGACGGTGCCTAGCTACCACTACCAACCGTTCTAATCAGGGCCACAATGGATGGACTCTGATAGAACGGGACAAAAACATGGAACTGAACTCAAATTCTTAAAAAATACAGACTTACTGGGCCAGTTGAGACTAGAGGACTCCCTGAGACTATCGCCCTGAGATACTCTTTAAACCTTGAACTGAAACTATCCCCTGAGGTCACCTTTTAACAAAACAATAGGTTGTCACACAAAAATAAAGGGTATTATCTGTGAGTATGGTGCTCACATAAATAAATCATCTATATGAGACCAAAAGGTCAACAATTACTCTAAAAGCAAAGATTAAGAAGATAAGCGGGCAGGGAAACTAGAGTACTGGAAATAGAACAACTTAAACACATTTAGAGAATGTTGACACATTGTGAAGAATGTGACTAATGTCACTGAACAATTTGTGTAGAAATTGTCAAATCGGAACCTAATTTGCTTTGTAAACTTTCACCGAAAACACAATAAAATATTATTTTTAAAAAGTGCCTTAAGAGGTTATCTTTTTCTCATAATATCGTAGTATAATATTTAACAGTTTAACCTTATAACATGGAGGCATCTGGAAGGTATCATGCTGAGTGAATTTAGTCAGTCACAAAACGACAAATATTGTATAAGACCACTATCATAAGAACTCAAGAAAAGGTTTAAACACAGAAGAAAACATTCTTTAATGGTTACAAAAGTAGGAGGGAGGGAGAGGTGTATCCACTAACTAGACAATAGACAAGAATTATCTCAGGTTAAGGGAAGGACAACACACATTACAGGGAAAGTCAGCACAATTGGACTAAACCGAAGCTAAGAAATTTCCTGAATACAACCGAACACTTCAAGGGACAGAGTAGCAGGGGCAGAGGTCTGGGGACCATGGTTTCAGGGACATCTAGGTCAATTGGCATAACAAAGTTTATTAAGAAAATGTTCTGCATCTCACTTTGGTGAGTGGCGTCTGGGGTCTTAAAAGCTAGTTAGCGGCCATCTAAGATGCATCAATTGATCCCAACCCACCTGGAGTACAGGAGAATGAAGAACACCATAGACACAAGGAAAGTATTAGCCCAAGAGACAGAAAGGGCCACATAAACCAGAGACTCCATCAGCCTGAGACCAGAAGAACTAGATGGTGCCCAGCTACCACCAACGACTGCCCGGACAGGAAACACAACAGAGAGTCCCTGAGGGAGCAGGAGAAAAGTGAGGCACAATGCTCAAATTCTAGTAAAAAGACCAGACTTAATGGTTTGATTGAGACTGGAGGGACTCTGAAAGACATGGCCTCCGGACTCGCTGTTAGCCCAAAATTAAAACCATTCCCGAGGCCAACTCTTCAGACAAAGACTAGACTGGACTATGAGACATAAAATGATACTTGTGAAGAGTGTGCTTCTTAACTCAAGTAGATACATGAGACTAAATGGGCAGTTCCTGTCCAGAGGCGAGATGAGAAGCCAGAGAGGGTCAGGAGCTGGCTGAATGGACATGGGAAATCTGGGGTGGAAAGGAAGAGTGTGCTGTCACAGTATAGGGAGAACAACCAGGGTCATATAACAACGTATATATAAATTTTTATATAAGAGACTAATTTGAATTGCAAACTTTCACTTAAAGCACAACAATAAAAAAAAAACTAACAGCTTAGAAAGCCCTTTCCCTACACATTTTCCTGTTTAAACGTCACACAACCCTATGAAATAGATTTATTATTATCCCCTATTTACAGATAGGAGCCCTGGTGGCGCAGTGGTTAAGAGCTACGGCTGCTAACCAAAAGGTCAGCAGTTTGAATCCACCAGCCACTCCTTGGAAACCACATGGACAGTTCTATTCTGTCCTATAGGATTGCTGTGAGTCAGAACTGACTTGACAGCACCTAACAACAACAACAACAGCATTTACAGATAAGTAAACCTGAGTGCTGACTGGTCCAGCACATTAGACATGTGATGGTATCAGAACCCAGCGGCATAAGTCCCAGGAATTGTGGAATCCAAAAGTAGCTTCTAGTAGAAACTGCCCCACCCATAGTGCCCTGGACCAGGGAAGTCTCATTAGGCTGGTGTCTGCATCAGCAACCAATGAGTGGACCAGAGGTGGGCACCTGGCCTGAGAGCAACCTGTCTATCACAAAGGTGCCTTGGACCAAGACCTTCACTCTAAGGGGCAATGCCAATGAGCAAAGTCATTGGGACTGGCTCTCTCTGGCATTTGGACTGAGGAATTGGCCCGTTGATAAAGAGAGAATAGAACAGACACATAGAAAAAAAAAAAAAAAAACAGAGAAATCACAATAGGGAGAAGGGCTGACCATCAGAGAGACAAAGTGGGGAGGTCTCTAGGAACCCCTGGAAGTCCCTGGGTGGTACAAACAGTTAAATGCTTGACTGCTAACCAAAAGGTCGGTGGTTCAAACCCACCCAGAGGTGCATCAAAAGATAGGCCTGGCAATCTGCTTCTGGAAGGTCACAGCCTTGAAAACCCTATGCAGCAGTTCTATTCTGCACTCATGGGGTCGCCATAAGTCAGAATCAAGTCAACAGCAACTGATTTGGTAGTTTTTGGTTTAGGAGTCCCTGGGTGGTGCAAATGGTTAATGCGCTCAGCTGCTAACCAAACGGTTAGAGGTTCGTGTCTACCTAGAGGCACCTCAGAAGAAAGGCCAGGTGATCTACTTGCAAAGAATCAGCCGACGAAAACCCTATGGAGCACAGTTCTACTTTGATACGCATAGGGTCACCATGAGCCAGAATTGATGTGATGACAACTAATAGAGCCGCCTCATCCCCCAACAGATTTCTGGTTGCAATTTGTGCGTTTATGATAAACTCTCTCTTTTCTAGATGACCTCGGTGTTTCTCTGCTCCTTGAAACCAAGAGAGCCTTTCTCTCCACTTTCTACCTGGCATTAATCTTTGCAGACTTATCCCAAACAGTGGCCCCTGTCAGGTACCCAGGAAGAAGACATATGTGGCAAGCAAAAAAAACAAAACAAAACAAACCCATTGCCATCAAATCAATTCCAACTCATAGCAACCTTATAGGACAGAGCAGAATTGCCCCATAGGGTTTCCAAGGAGTGGAGCTTTTAACCAATGTGCCACCACAGCTCCTGTGGGGAAAGAGGGTGTCTCAAATCTCACTATGGGCTGTGGTTGGTCCTATTCCTAGATTTTCTGCTGCTCTCCTTTCCCCATTGCCCACAAAGAGAGCATCTGGCGAAGCCAATACACTCAGTCCTCCCCATTTCAACAGGTGAGGCAGGCAACGCGCAGAACACAGTAGCTGAATACAGGTAGTTGCTCTGACTCTTTGAAGATCAGCTTTAAAAAGATCGTATTTCCGAATCAGAGAAAGTAACCTATGATAAGATAAACATTAAGTTTTGATTTACAGACTCTGAGATTGTGTGAGAAGAGGAAGCATTCTTAAAAATGAAAGGGCAGGTTTTTTTGTTCTGTTTTGTTTTTAAGTAGGAAAAAACAAAAAGAAAAAAACCCATTACTGCAAAGTTGATTCCAACTCATAGCGACCCTATGGACACTTCTGAAATTACACTGCAGAGCAACGTGCTTCCCTTACAAAATTTGTGTAGTAAACAATTGATCAGCAACACCTGTCTATGACTAAAAGATATAATTATTTGGAAGAAGAAAGACATCTGGAAGAATTTTCTATCTCAGGAAGGATATCTTCTCCCGCTCTTCTAGATCTTACAGAAGGAAGTATAATCTGACAGACCACCTAAAATTGCTTTTGTACTTTTGCCTTTTTTTCCTCTTCACTTTTTTCTTTTTCATTTTTCTTTCAGCTGTAATTTCTTTTAAGTTAATCTGCATCCTTTCTATTATGTTCAGACTTGGGGGAGGAGCCACTTCCCTGAACACTTTTTGCCTGTTTTAGCAAGAAACATTGGAACACAAGAGCCCCTGGTGTTTAAATCAGGACACTTAAAGAAGTAGCTGGCTTTGCAATGCCAGGTAGAATAGTCCAAACAAATATGATTCAGCTTGAGTTGGTGGTAATGTCTAGAGCCTTCCAACCAGGAACGTCCTGACATAGAATATAGAAAGTATCGGCAACCTTTCCAAACTAAGATATAATAATTCACGCCCCAGTTTTCTGTTGCCAGAGTGGTAGGGCAATGAATGAATCAGTTAGCTGGAAATCAAAGCAGCACAGAAACAAACAAAACAAAACATCAAAGCGTGGCTCACTCTTCAAAAGGAAATCAGTGACACAGGTGAAAGAGGAGTACAAGAAATGAGAAATAAGCAATTTTGACCCAAAAGGTGTTCCTGGAAAGGGCAAAGCTGGGTTGGCTTAGGAGTAATGATAACTAACATTTATTGGACATCTACTATGTGCTGGAGGAGCCCTGGTGACACCATGGTAAAGCACTTGGCTGCTAATCGAAAGGGTGGTGGTTTGAACCCACCAGTGACTCTGTGGGAGAAAAGACCAGGTGATCTGCTCTTGTAAAGATTACAGCCTAGGAAACCCTATGGGGCAGTTCAACTCAGTCCTATAGGGTCACTATGAGTTGGAATTGACTCCATGGCACACAACCAGACTATGTGCTGTGCTAAGAATAAGTGACATCTGCCCATTTACTTATTCCTCACGTTAACTCTATCAGGCAGATATATTATTAGCATCCTCATTTTGCGGGGGAGGAAGCTGAGGCACAGAACGGTTAGATCAGAGAAGGGATCTGAGGCCAAGTCTGTCTGAGGCCAGAACTCAGACTTCTACCTTCTAGACTGGGGGCAGTCTTCATGGTGAGGACCTGGGGAACATGAAAGAAGGAGCGTCAAAGGAGGTGGACGGGCATAAAAAACAAACTTCTGCTGCTCTGCAATTTTTCAAAAAACAATTTATGTGCCAATTTGGACACATATGCCAGAAGCTGCAAGTGCGAAGAACACAGACGCCATATTCTGTGATCCGCCTTCCCGGCTGGACTCAGGAGCCCAGTTTCAGAGGTGCAAACCTCATCTATGTGGGAAGAGCTCACCTCAGCCCTGGGCCTTCCCCATTTGGGGGCGTCTGTGGAAACGGGTCCTATTCTTTAGCCCCCGAATGAGCCACGCCTTCTCTAGGACAGTAATTCTCGACCCCATCAGACCCCATGTCCCTTTCTTACAACACATATTTTGTAACACTCCCCTCATTTGCCATTTTTAAATTAAACTCTTAGATACTATAACCTACTTACACATAATTTCAGGGGGGAGAAAAACCAAGGTGACCAACCATCCTGATTTGCCTGGGACGGAGAGATTTCCAGAGTCCCTGGGTGGTGCAGACGGTTAATGTGCTGGTTAACACACTCAGCTGCTAACCTTTGGAGGTCTGAGTCCACCCAGAAGTTCCTTGGAAGAAAGGCTTGGTGATCTACTAAAAAATCAGCCCTTGAAAACCCTTTGGAGCACAGTTCTACTCTGACACACATGGGGTCACCATGAGTCAGAAGTGACTTGATAGCAGCTGTTTTTGGAGGGGGTCATGGTCATGGGACTCGCAGTGCTAAACCTTAACTAAAATATAAAGAAGAACTAAAAGGAGAGTAATGCAAAATAATATGTGTGGGAAGCATTTGCTTGGGCCTGGTTACATTAGAAGACACACTGAAGTAGTCAGTTGCTTACACTTACCTACAGTGAATGAGTTAGGATATAAGAGAAGTAAATATCAGACACCAGTCTATACAAAAAATACAAAAAAATTGAAGCATGAGGGTGTAGGTTATACTAGAATAAAATCTAATGTTTAGAGAAGTAATAATAGACTAAATTTGTTTATGGACAATAAAGAAAGAAGTAAATAAACTCAGTTGGAATAAGGATAATATGCAAAATGAATTACATACTGTCAAAGTTGAAAACATGAGGAATCCGATATCCTTGAAGATGGGCTGTGCCTTGCCATAAGCACAGGGTCCCTATATGATTATGACTATATATATGCTATTACATGGGACAAGGCAGTGTCTCTTTTCTTGCAATCTCTCCGCACTTTGAAGAACATATTTAGGCTCCAGTACTTAAAGAGACTTCAGGGACCATGTACATCAATAGTCAATAGGCACGGGGATAGAAGACGGCCTGGGAAAAGAACCAGTAACACAGGGGTTACAGAAAGGTGGTGAGGTACAGCTCTGAAGACAGCTTCAGAATAGACCCCAAATAAATAAAAATCTTTTCATTTTGTAATTTTTATGTTATATATTTCTTATCAAAGTGATCATTTTAAACAAAGTAGGATAGTAATAAGTATTTTTAAAACAATTTTAACCTTTATTCATAAAATTCAATGTGATCTCTGAAGGGAAGGACAACACACAATACAGGGGAAGTCGGCACAACTGGACCAAAGCAAAAGCTAAGAAGTTTCCTGGACACATCCAAACACTTTGAGGGACAGAGTAGCTGGGACTGGGGCCTGGGGACCATAGTTTCAGGGGATATTTAGGTTAAACGGCATAACAAAGTTTATTAAGAAAATGTCCTGCATCCCACTTTGGTGAGTGGTGTCTGGGGTCTTATAAGCTTGTGAGCGGCAATCTAAGATACATCAGTTGATCCCAACCCACTTGGAGCTAAGTAGAATGAAGAAAACCAAAGACACAAGGAAAATATTACCCCAAAGGACTAAGGGACCACATGAACCAGAGGCTCCACCAGCCCGAGACCAGAAGAACTAGAGGGGGCCTGGCTACCACCAACGACTGCCCTGACAAGGAACACAACAGAGAGTCCCAGACAGAGCAGGAGAAAAATGTAGAACAGAACTCAAATTCACGTAAAAAGGCCAGCCTTTCACTTGAATTATAAACTTCGACTTAAAGTGCAATTAAAAAAAAAAAAAAAAGACCAGCCTTAATGGTGTGACAGAGACTGGAGGAATCCCTGAAACTATGGCCCCCAGATGCACTGTTAACCAAGAACTGGAATGATTCCAGTAGCCCACTCTTCAGACAAAGATTAGACAGGACTGTAAAACAAAGGTAATACACCTGAGGAATGTGCTTCTTAGTTCGATCAGATATAAGAGACCAAATGGGCAGCCCCTGTCCAAAAGCAGGATGAGAAGGCAGGAAGGGACAGGAACTGGTTGAATGGACACAGGGAACCTGGAGTGGAAAGGAGGAGTGTGTTGTGACACTGTGGGGATTGCAGCTAATGTCACAAAACAATATGTATATAAATTTTTGTATGAAAAATTAACTTGAGCTGTAAACTTTCACCTAAAGCACAGTAAAAAAAAAAATTCAGTGTGATCTCCGTATTTCCTACGTCTCTGCTAACTTAGTAATGCTGGATTCTAAGTCTATTGAAAGAAGTATTAAATTTCCTGTATTTCATATTTGCACAGGACAGCTACAAATGCAGACTGATACAGATGTGCCATTCTTGTGACTCAAATACCACGAGCAGCACTGCAGAAATGATGTGATTTTCTGAAATGGTGAACGTTTCTTGATAATGTTCCAAACAAAGCAGAGTGCAATCTTCCCTCAGTTTAGCTGGTGGTTACCTTCCTAAATACTTCATATTTGTATATAAAATGGAATTAGAACCCAGGTTTGGAAACTATAAACATGTTTTTCATCAACATGAACCTTGATCCGGTGGCATATTCGTGCATGATGGGGGAAAATTCTATACTGTGTGGGTCATCCCGTTTGTCACAGTGTGTCTCTCCTCCCTGTTCCCTGTCCGCTAAACACTAGTAGGGTCCCCTTACGAATTTCCAAATGGCCCCAGTTGAGACCCACTTCTCTAGAGTGCCATGACAGAGTTTAGGGAACCCTAAGTACTAACAGAACTGAAGGCCTATTTTGGGTTCAATTCCTAGCTAATGCACCTCAGGACAGAGACCACTTGTCTGTCAGTGAATGCTTGCGTGTTGCTATGCTGTTGTCTTAGTCATCTAGCGCTGCTATAACAGAAATACCACAAGTGGATGGTTTTCACTAAGAGTTTATTTCCTCACAGTCAAAGTAGGCTAAAAGTCCAAATTCAGGGCATCAGCTCCAGGGGAAGCCTGTTTCTCTCTGTTGGCCTTCTTCTCTCCGGTGTTCCCCCGGACTAGGAGCTTCTCTGCAGAGGGACCCCAGTCCACAGGACACGCTCTGCTCCCAGCACTGCTTTCTGGATGGTATGAGGTTCCCCTGTCTCACTGCTCACTTCTGTCTTTTATATGTCAAGAGACTGCCTCAGGACACAATCCAGTCTTGTAAACTGCGTCCTGACTCACTAACACAACTATTGCCCATCCTCCCTCATTAACATCATAGAGGCAGGATTTACCACACATGGGAAAATCACACAATACGGGGAATCATGGCCCAGCCAAACTGATACACACAATCTGACAGATGTTGAACAGGTTTCCGAGCTTCCAGACTAAGACAGACTAGGAAGAAAGGCTTGACCATCTATTTCTGAAAATCAACCAATGAAAACTCTGTGGTTATCACAATATCCAATCCCATTGTGCATGGGGTTGCCATGAGTCGGGGACCAACTCCATGGCAGCTGACAACGATAACAACCTTGTAGGGTATTGTGAGGACCAAAGTAAGATAAAATATGTAAGCACATAAAACAACGCGTGGCTCACAGTAACCACTTCATGAACTGTAATCATCCCAACTTTTTTCTGTTCCTTGAATATCCCAAGCTTACTCTAGTCTGAGAGTCTTAGGACTTTCTACTCCTTCTGCTTGAAATGCTCATTCCCCAGTCTGGCTTGTCATCATTCAAGTCTTAGCTCAGATGGTCCCTCCTCAGAAAAGCCTTCCAGGACCACCCACCTAAAGTAACAAACCCCACCCCTCCTGACCCTCTGTCATATGACATTGTTTATTTCCTTCAGAGCATTTTTCACAACCTGAAATTGCCAAGTTTACTTGTTTATTTATTTATTTCTCTTCCTACCCAATGGAATGCAAATTTGGTTAGAGCAGGGACCTTGTTTGCCTTGCTCACTGCTCTGTCACCAGCATCTCTGAGAGTGTCAGGCGCAGACCAGGCCCTCAGTAAATGTTGGTTGAGTGATTAGTGTCACTGTCAAACCAACACAGACCTGGCTTCAACTTGAAACAGATCTAGTTCAAAGGGTCTTGGAAGATGTCTCATGAGATCTTCTTGTCTAGCCCCTGGGATCTCCTCTTGGTACAGATAAGGGAAGAGAAGGAGAATCCTTCCTAACACCATAACATGGACAATCAAAGACCTGATCACATCAGTTCAACCACTGGGCATCTGGGCACACGCAGTGGGGTGAATAACTACTCACATAGCCCTAAATACCCAGGAACATTACACCATCTCATTTCCTACAGCAATCTGAGCAGTTAATTTACGTGGAAGTGAAACAAGGAGTTCAGCTGGAACCAAGAGCTAAGAAGTTGGTATCTAGACAATATGGTGTAAAATGGAGTTAACAGGCTACCAGGATATGCAGAGCCCAGAAATGCCCATGTGGGAGGGCCTGTCAAATACCTGAGGCTGCCTTGAAGCCAGGAGCTGTGTGGGCCTTGTTTGTCTACTGCTAACTCTGACAAGCCCCTGGAGAACTGTAATCTATGAACAAATGTGTATCGGGCACTTTCTATATGCAAAACAAAGAGTGGAAATTAAATAGCCATTTGCAGCTCTCACTCCTGGGTATGATTATTGGACCGCTGGGTCTCCAAAGAATCAGAGCTACAGAAAAGCCAGTTCTAGTAAAGAAAAGCCCAACAAGCAGGCTGCAGGTTTCCTGAAAAAACAAACAAACCAGTTGCTCTCAAATTGATTCCAACTCATGGTGATCCCATTTGTGTCAGAGTAGAATTGTGTTCCGTAGTTTTTCAGGGGCTGATATTTTGGGAAGTAGATCTCCAGGTCTTTCTTCCGAGGCACCTCTGGATGAACACGAACTTCCAACTTTTTGTTTAGCAGCTGAGTGCTTTAACCATTTGCACCACCCAGGGACTCCACAGCGTTACTTAATCCCCTTCAAATCTGTTCTGTTTTTTGTTTTTTATTTGTTTTTGATTTTTTCCCCTTGAATGATCGAGACACATCTAATATCACTGTGGGAAGAGGCACTGGAAAAAGCAAGGAGTTTGGAGTTTAGTGGACATAGGTCTGAACACCCACCAACAATTATTAAGACCTTAGATGAGTTATATTAACTGCCTGTGCTAAGTTCCTCACTTTTAAAATAGGACCAATAATGCTTTTGCTACAGGGTTCATGTAAGGACTAAATAAGATTGTAATGTATATAAAATACTCGGCACCCTTTTCCGGGGACTTCATGCCAAGTATTTATTTCCTCACCATTAAGTAGGAGGGTGACAATTACCTCTAAGTGGGGGGACATGGTGAGAAAAAGCTTCCCACACCTCAGCTTCTTAGAGAAAATAGAAAAGAAGAGACAAGCAGGAGGGCACAGAAGTGAATATTCTAAGAAGAGGTCACAGCTAAGTTATCAAGTAGGATGAAATTACCTTGGTTCGGTAATAGGAGGCCTTGGTGCAGCATAGTGATTCTGCTTGGGTTTCATTTTCAGAAACCTAGCATCCTGCCCCAGCTGGGCTGCTTGCAAGTGAGCTGAGGCCAGTCACTTCACTTCTTAGGTTTCTTATAAGTAAACTGGGGTGAATAATACCTGCCTTCCAGGGTTATTGTCTGAGAGTGAACTGAGATGTGGCATGGAAGACACCTGGCTCCCGGCAAGTCTCTTATCACAAACCAGTTGTTACTGAGTCAACTCATGATGAAACCACGCGTGTTAGAGTAGAACTGTGCTCCCTAAGGTTTTCAATGGCTGATTTTTCAGAAGTAGATTGCCAGGCCTTTCTTCTGAGGTGCCTTTGGGTGGACTTGAATCATTAACCTTTCAGTTAGTAGCCAAGTGTGTTAACCATTTGCACCACCCAGGAACTCTAAGTCTCTTATACATAGTAGCTTTTCCTAACCAGCTGAGAGCTACTGAGTCAGCTTCTGAAGGGGCAGGACTGATGAACATGAACTTCAGGTATTTCTTAGTATTTCATCCAGGAGAGGCTAGGTTATGCTGTGGTTAAAATTAACCTCAAAATTTCCATGGCTTGATTTTTTTTTTATGTGGTGAAAATATACGTAACAAAACATACACCATTTCAACAATATCTAAATGTACAATTTAGTAACATTGATTGTATTCTTCAAGTTGGGCAACCATTCTTACTATGTTTTTCAAGATCTTTCCACTACCATTAACATACACTCAATGCCCCCTAAGCAAAAAACTCCCACTTATCCTTCTCTCCCATTCCTGGTAACCACTGATAACCTTTGGTTTCTATATATTTGCTTATTGCGTGTGAGTGAGATCATACAGTATTTATCCTTTCATGACTGACTTATTTCACTCCGCGTGATGTTTTCAAGGTTCATTCATGTTGTGGCATGCATGAGGATTTCATTTCTCTTTATTGCTGAGTATTCCGTTATGTCTGTATACCACATTTTATTTACCCATATATCTGCTGATGGACATTTTGTCTTGTTTACACCCTTTGACCATTGTGAAAAGTGCTTCAGTGAATACTGTTGTACAGGTTTCTGTTTCTGTTCCGGCCTTCACTTCTTCTGGATATATACCTAGGATTGGTTATCATTGCCATTCTAATGGGGATGGGGTGGTATCTCATTGTAGTTGTGATCTGCATCCCTCTAATGGCTAATGACATTGAGCATATTTTCATGTGCTTGCTGGCCATTTGAGTATCCTCTTTAGTGAAAAGTCTCCTTTTCCCATTTTTTCATTGGGTTGTTCATCTTTTTGTTAAATAGTAGAAGTTTTATACATGTTCTGGATATTAGATCCTTATCACACATATGGTTTCTGAAAATTTTCTCCCAATCTTATAGGTTGCCTTTTCACTTTGTTGATAAAGTCCTTTGATGAACAAAAGTAGCTAATTTTTATGAGGTCCTATTTATTTATTTTGTCTTTTGCTCCTTGTGCTTTTATTGTCATATCCGACAATCCATCATTAAAACTAGGTCCGGCAGCCACATCCCTATATTTTCTTCTAAGAATTTTATGGTTTTAGTTTTCATATTTAGGTCCTTGATCAATCTTGAATTGGTTTTGTGTGTGGTGTGAGACATGGATCCTGATTCATTCTTCTGCATATGGAACTCCAATTATTCCAGCACCATTTATTGAAGAAACTCTTCCTTCCCCACTGAATGGACTTAGCACCCTTGTTGAAAATCAACTGACCATGGATGTATGCATGAATTTATTTCTGGACTTTCAGTTCTATTCCATTGGTTTTATGTCTGTTATTATAACAGGATCAAAAAAAAAAAACCCAAACTCATTGCCATCAAGTCGATCCTGACTCATAGTGACCCTATAGGACAGAGTAGAACTAACTGCCCCATAGGGTTTCCAAGGAGCAGCTGGTGGATCAAACTGACAACCTTTTGGTTAGCTCTTAACCACTGTGCGACCAGGGCATACCAGTGCCAGGCTGTTTTAATTACTATGGCTTTATACTATGTTTTGAAATCAGGAAGTGTGAGTCCTCCTACTTTATTCTTCTTCTTCAAGATTGCTTCAGCGATTTGGGATCCCTTAACCTTCCATATAAATCTGAGGATTGGCTTTCTATTTCTGCAAAGAAAGCTGTTGGGATTTTGATAAGGATTGCATTGAATCTATAGACTGCTTGGGTAGTATTTGACATCTTAACTATATTAAGCCTTCTAATCTACAGACACTGAATGTTCTTCCATTTATTTAGGTTTTCTTTAATTTCTTTTAGTAATGTTTTATATTTTTCTGTGTACTAGTCTTTCAGCTTCCTGGTTAAATTTATTCCTAGGTACTTTATTCTTTTAGATGCTATTGTAAATGATGTTTCCTTAATTTATTTTTCACTTCTTCTTTGCTGATGTATAGAAACCCAACTGATTTTGTGTGTTGACCTTGCACCCTGCCTCCATGCTGAATTCATTTATTAGTTCTAATAGCTTTCTTGTGGATTCTTTAGGGGTTTTCTATGTATAGTATCATGTCTTTGGTGAAAAGGGATAGTTTTGCTTCCTCCTTCTTAATTTGGATACTTTTTATTTATTTATTTTTGTTCTAGCCTAATTGCTCTGGCTCAGTGACTTAAATTTAAAGATGTATTTCTTATTCACACTACTGTCTATTCATGGCCAACTAGGGGCTCTATTCCAGACCACTGTCATCCTTCTAAGGCTCCAGACTGATAGAACAGCTGCCATCAGGAACAAAGCTGGTTGCCATGACAGGAAAAAGATAAGATGGTAAAGCATCCTGACCTTCACAGCTTTCACTCACATTGCATTGGCCAAAGCATGTCACATGGCTGTTCTTTTGAGTCTGTGAGGAAGTACACTCCACCATATGTCAGGAAGGAAAGAGAACAAGAATATTTGTGAACAGCCCTAATGACTACCATAGTTATGGAGCAAAGACTTCAAAAGTTTTAATTATCTCTTTTCCCAGAGAAAGATTTGCCACGAATTAGCTTGCTGAGAACTGGCATGTTACCAAGGATTTGTTTTTCTTGTCCTGATGAAAATAATTTACTAGCAAACAGTCTTGCTGAGTTATTGCACTTTTTGCAATCTTTTCTGTTGCCATGCCCACAGCTGAGTTTAACCACCCTAAGATAATTTGTGTAGCCTTCTTTATTATAGTCAAGAACATTGCCTTTTCTTCACCTGTGGACTCCTTCCTTTCTCCCATATAATAATGGTGCCCCTCCTCTATACTTTTCTTACATTTTGAACCCATTTCTGTTAGCATTACAAACATGGAACACTATAGCAGAAACTATGGCTTGAAATGGCAAATATTGTATGTACATTCCCCACTAAGAGTCGATTCTCTTTTCTTGTATCCCAGAAGTGCAGGAAAATGCTGCTTTCTGTCTTAGTTGTCTAGTGCTGCCATAACAGAAATAACGCAAGAGGTCTTTCAAGAACAGAAATTTATCTTCTCACAGCTCTGGAGGCTAAAAGTTAAATCAGGGCTTTGGCTGTGTTGATTCCTTCTATGGGCCTCTCTCCTAGTTACTAACAACTGCCAGCAATACTTGGCATTCCTTGTTGTCTGTCTTCCCCCTCTGTGTGTCTCTGTGTCTATTCTGCTCTTTTTATAACTCAGAAATGACTAGGTTTAGACCCATCCTAAAGTTTTAAAAAGCAAAAACATCACCTTGAGGACAAAGGAGTACCTGACCCAAGCCATGGTAATTTCAATTACCTCATATGCATGTGAAAGCTGAATAATGAAAAAGGAAGACTGAAGGATTGATACATTCTAATTTCAGTGCAGGCAAAGAATATTGAATATACCATGGACTGCCAGAAGAACAAACAACTCTGTTTTGGAGGAAGTATAACCAAAATGCTCCCTAGATGTGAGGATGGTGAGACTTCGTCTCATTTACTTTAAACATGTCATCAGGATGGACCAATCGCAGGAGAAAAACATCATGCTTGGTAAGGCAGAGGATCAGCAAAAGTGAAGAAAACCCTCAATGAGATGGAATGACACAGTGGCCGCAACAATGGGCTCAAACATAGCAATAATTGTGAGGATGGTGCAGGACAGAGCAACATTTCATTCTGTTATACATAAGGTCTCTATGAGTTGAAGCACCTAACAACACTCAGGTATGACCTAATTAACATAACAAAGAAAACCATATTTCCAAACAGGGTCACATCCACAGGTATAGGGGCCAGGACTTCAATATATATTTCTGGAGAACGCAATTCAATCTATAACATTTCCTTTCCAATTTTTTAATTTACACATACTTCTCAGATTTTTCTACTGAAAGGAGCACTTCTAAGACTCAGTTATCTACTGCCGCATAGCAAATTATCCTAAGACTTAGTGACATAAGAAGAATAATAAACGTGAATATTTCTTACAGTTTCTGTGGATCCGGAATTTTGGAGTAGCTTATCTGCTGGTTTTGACTAGGGCTGTAACGAGGTTGCAGTCGAGATGTCAGCCAGAGCTGCAGTCATCTGAAAGCTTGATAGAAGCTGGAGATTACTTCCAAGTTGACTCACTCACTTGGCTGGAAAGTTGGTGCTAGCTGCTGGCAGGAGGCCTCCGTTCCCTCCACCTAAGGCCTTTTCACAGGGTTGTCGGAGGGTCCCTTCCCCTGAGTGAGTGATCCTACAGAGGCCAAGGCAGAAGCTGCAATGTTTTTATGACCCAAACTCAAAGTCACAGTTGCTTCCATAGTATTCTATTGCTCATACGAGCCAGCCATGATTTCGCGTAGGAGGGCATTATACAGAGGTGGTAATACCAGGAGGCAAAGATCACTGGAGGCCATTGTGGAGGCTGGTTACCAGAAGAAGTAAGGCAAGAATTCTCCCTCTCAATTCAATTGAAGTTTACCCCAAATGTAAAAATAAGAACAAGAAGGTAAGTTCTATAAAGGCAAGGATTTTTTTTTCCCCTGTTTGTTCACTGCTCAGTACTTAGGACACGAGGTAGCACAGAATAACTTCTTAATAAATGTTTGTGTAATAAATAGATATGAATAAATACCAGGAAAATGTAAAAAATAAACTAGTCACTCAATAAAATAGTTTAGACACTATGCTTTATTCAGTTTCAAATAAGGCAGACAAATGCTTTGGGTATATAATACACAGTACATCACCACATTGCAGATATCCAACAAACATTGAGAAAACAAGACCCACAGAGTCTCCTCCAAGCTAGCTCAAGCTCATCAGTTTTTAGAAGCACAGTTTTATCAGGAAGGCAGTGTAGCACAGTGAATAGACTCTGGGTTAAAATCAGGAGAATGGAGATCTTGTCTCCATTAGACCACCAATTAGCTTGGTGAACTTAACCTCTCTGGACCTAACTCTCCCCACTTATAAAGCTAGAAGTTTGGGTTAAAGACTAACAAAAGCACTTCTAGTGTTAATATCAAACATTTTGATATTAAATATATTTGACCTCAACTTGAATTTCACCATATACTTAACCCTAGGCCTATGAGAAACTATTTCTGATCAACTTTATTTATTAGATTGTTCTTCAGTATGCATCAGATTTGAGGCTAAAATGTGTGCACGGGTCTAGTTTGTGGAAGGTCTGTGGGATAAGTCTCTAAAGTCTATTTGTATGAAGATTCCAGAAGCCTCTTGGGAAAGACTTTACTGTAGTGGGAGCGAGAATGTGGTCCAAAAACAATGTCTCAAGTATTGGGACGGAATGGCAGTTTCAACATAGTCCTATGTCTACTCATCAAATTATCCAATTTCCTATCCCCATTTGCTCATGTCTGAGTACCCAAGAGATGCAGCCATAAATAAAATGGATGCATTAAAATCTGTGGCAGTTTGACACAGAGAGTTTTTTATGTGTTACCTAGAGCTGAATACAGGCTTCCAAGATTCGTCTGATCAGAGAGAAGAAGAATGCAAACAGTCCTTTATTTGGGACACTGAGAAGTTAGAATTGTTCTGTGAGGTGGGGATGGAGGAAGGTTGCATCATGTCTACTCTTGCTTCACAATGAGTTGACAGTAATTGAAACTTCACATAGTGTTGTAGTGACCACATCTTCACCTGGACTTGTAATTAAACATCATTTTGTTAGGTTCATCCTATTGTTCTTCTCAATCCAGGCCCCTTCAGATTCTGCTTTATGTCACTTATGCATTGTTGTTGCTGTTGCTAGGTGCCATAGAATTGGTTCCAATTCATAGCGACCCTATGTACAACAGAACAAAACACTGCTCGGTCCTGTGCCATCCTCACAATCATTGCTATGTTTGAGCTCATTGTTGCAGCCACCGTGTCAATCCATCTCGTTGAGGGTTTTCCTCTTTATCACTGATCCTCTACTTTACCAAGTATGATGTCCTTCTCCAGGGACTGGTCCCTTCTGATAACATGCCCAAAGTAAGGGAGACGAAGTCTCGCCATGCTGGCTTCTAAGGAGCATTCTGGTTGTACTTCTTCCAAGTCAGATTTGTTCATTCTTCTGGCAGTCCATGATATAGTCAATATTGTTTGTCAACACCATAATTCAAAGGTATCAGTTCTTCTTCAGTCTTCCTTATTCATTGTCTAGCTTTCCCATACACATGTGGTATTTAAATCAGTGTCCCAACAGGAAATTTACAAGGGTGCAGGGAACACAAAGGGATGGTGCAGAAGTAGTAATTTCAGAGGAGCCTGAAGGAAGGAGCAGTGACGAAGGCAAAGCAGCCTCTGGTCTCCCTTGATGAGGGAGTCATCTGCTGTCCTGTAGGGAGAGGGCCAATAGTGCTCCCCTTTGGCCAAACCCAACTATAAATAAGCCACAGGAGCCCATTGTTGTAGTTCACGCAAGTCAGTCTCCCTACAGAAACCAGGTAGAGGATGGAGAGTGAATCTGGAGGAATAAGTGGAAGATATTCAGAGTCTTTAGGTAAAATGTAGAACATCCAGAACCATGAAAGGAAACCTTCGGCACAGCCATTAGAAATTCTTTGTTTGACATTGATCCATTAATCAGAAATATGGGTTCCATATGAGATATCCTAACCCAGGAAATTTTCTCTATATTCTCTTCTTCAATTGCTGTTTTTTTTAAAAACAGCTTTATTGAGATATAATTCACATACCATACAATTCATCCATGTAAAGTGTACAAATCAACGGCCTTTATTATATTCACAGACTTGTGCAACCATCACCACAATCAATTTTAAAACATTTTTATTACTCCAAAAGGAGCTTCTCATTACCCCCAAAACTCCCAGCCCCTGGCAACCATTAATCTACTTTCTGTCTCTATAGACTTACACATTCTGGATATTTCATATAATTTTGTACTTTTGACAATATTGCTGTTTAGGCTTCCACTTTATTATTTTTCTTTTAAAGTAAGTGAGGTCAGAATTATCCAACAGGAACCCACAAGTTGCTTCCCCTCACACTCTATCCCTTCTCCCATTGCATCCAATTGCCTATCAAATGTAGTGCATAAAAGCCTCTCAGGCATTTCACCGAGCATAATATTTTCAAGGTTCATCCATGTATCAGTACTTCATTTCTTTTTATAGTTGAATAACATTCCATTGTATGAATATACCACATTTTCTTTATACATTCATCTGTTGAAGGACATTTGGGTTGTTTCTACTTTAGGCTATTAATATAAGACTGCTACAATCATCTGTATATAAGTTTTTGTGTGAACATATGTTTTTATTTCTCTTAGGTATATACACTTAGGAGTGAAATTGCTAGGTCATACGGTAACTCTATGTTTGACATTCCGAGGAATCACCAAACTGTTTTCCCAAGTGGCTGCACCATTTTCATTCTCGTTAGAAATATAGGAGGGTTTCAATTTCTCAACATCCTGTCAAGACTTGTTATTATCTGTCTTTCTTATTTTAGCTATCCTGGTGGGTGTGAAGTAGTATCTCACTGTGATTTTTATTTGATTTCTCTAATGACTAATGAAGTTGAGCATCTTTTCATGTGTTTATTGGCCATTTATATATCTTCTTTGGAGAAATGTCTATTCAGATCTTTGCCCATATTTAAATTAGGTTATTAGTCTTATTATCATTGAATCGTAAAACTTCTTTATGTGTTTTAGATCCAAGTCCCTTACAAGATACATGATTTGCAAAAATTTTCTCCCATTTCGTAGTTGTCTTCTCACTTTCTTGATTGTGTCCTTTGAAGCACAAAATTTTTAATTTTGATGGTATCCAATTTCTCTTTTTTTTCTTTTGTACTTGTGTTTTGTTTTGTTGTTGTGGAAATTAATGAACAATATCATTAATACCACATGCAAGTAAAATTTTGCTAAAGATAATTCAAAAATGGTTGCAGCAGTACATCGACAGGGAACTGCCAGAAATTCAAGCCTGATTCAGAAGAGGACGTGGAATGAGGGATATCATTGCTGATGTCAGACGGATCATGGCTGAAAGCAGAGAATACCAGAGAGATGTTTACCTGTGTTTTATTGACGACTATGCAAAGGCATTCGACTGTGTGGATCATAACAAATCATGGATAGCATTGTGAAGAATGGGAATTCCAGAACACTTAATTATGCTCATGTAGAACCTGTACACAGACCAAGAAGCAGTCATTTGAACAGAACAAGGGGATACTGCATGGTTTAAAGTCAGGAAAGGTGTGCATGAGGGTTATATCTTTTCACCATACTTATTCAATCTGTATGCAGAGCAAATCCGAGAAGCTGGACTACATGAAGAATGCAGCATCAGGACTGGAGAAAGACTCATTAACAACCTGTAGATATGCAGACAAACACAACCTTGCTTGCTGAAAGTGAAGAGGACTTGAAGCACTTACTGATGAAGATCGAAGACCACAGCCTTCATTATGGATTACACCTCAACATAAAGGATACAAAAATCCTCACAACCGGACCAAAAACAACATAATGATAAATGGAGAATACATTGAAGTTGTGAAGGATTTCATTTTACTTGGATCCACAATCAACGCCCATGGAAACAGCAATCAAGAAATCAAACAGCATATTGCATTGGACAAACCTGTTTCATAAGACCTCTTTAAAGTATTAAAAAAGCGAAGATGTCACTTTAAGGACGTGCGCCTGACCCAAGTGATGGTATTTTCGATCGCCTCATACGCATGAGAAAGCTGGACAATGAATAAGGAAGATGGAAGAAGAACTGATGCCTTTGAATTAAGGTGTTGGTGAAGAATATTGAGTATACCATGGACTGCCAGAAGAGTGAACAAATCTGTCTTGGAAGAAGTACAGCCAGGATGCTCCTTAGGAGCAAGGATGGTGAGACTTTGTTCACATACTTTGGACTTGTTATTAGGAGGGATCAGTCCCTGGAGAAGGACATCATGCTTAGTGAAGTAGAGGGTCAGCAAAAAAAGAAGAAGACCCTCAATGAGATGGATTGACAAAGTGGCTGCAGCAATGGGCTCAAGCATAATAATGATCATGAGAATGGCAAAGGACCAGGCAGTGTTTCATTCTGTTGTACATAGGGTGCCTGTGAATCAGAACCGACTCAATGGCACCTAACAACAACTTGTGCTTTTGATGTCATATTCTAGTGTGGCTTCGAAAGCTGTTTTTCCCTCACTTCCTGTAGAGGATTAAAAAAATAATTCTGATTTCCCTTTCCTGACTCAAATTATTTGGAATAGTAAACGCTAATATTTACTGAGCACTTACTATGTGCCAGGCTCTTACTAAGAGTTTAGAGAGCTTCGGTAAATTGCTCAGGATCTCAGGGCTAGTCAGGATTAATCCAGCCAATCTGACTCAGGAGTGCATACACCCAACCACTTCACTGTTCCACTAGAGCCAGCTGAACATGTCTTCCTCATCTTGACATTTGTTCCATTTTTGCAAGAGAAAATGATGTATTTGCTGTTGGTGTTGGATAAATCACTCTGTCCATGTTCTTTCTTCCCTTCCCTTCCCTGAGGTGAGCTCCCCTGCTCCACCCTTTCTAGGACTGCCAGAAGCTACAAACTCTCCAAGGCTCCAACACATACATGGACTGGTCCAGAAAGGCAAAACAACACCCTCATTCATGACACAGACCACTGGAAGCCCTGATGCCACAACCACACTCTCCTCCTGCCCCTTGCTCTATCTCAACTACGCAAAGTCTTTTCTTTAGTTACTAGTCTCAAGTTTGACATCCTGGGACAGCTTTGCCACTCCTTGGAGGTAACTCCCACTCTGCAGCCTGCCTTGGTTTTCAAGTTAAAAGTCCTAGATTTAAAATAGTTCAGCTGTCAATTCAATGAAGTATAATAAGGTGGAGCAGTACGGGACCAAAGAAAAATTAGAGCAGCTTCTCAGTTCTTCCATTCACTTTGACAATATTGATGTTCAGACTTCTACTTGATTATTATTTTTGTAATAAATGAGGATAATTTTTAATAAATTATCCAGCAAGAACCCACAAGCTTCCTCCTCCCATACTGCACCCCCTTTCCCAATGCATCCAATTGCCTATCAATGTGTTTGAATCTACTTCAGAAAAGTTTCTCAAACTCAGCCTCTCCCTCTTACTTCATCCTTCCTGCCACTGCATTGGTTCAGATCTTTATTGTCTCTTAGGTGAAAGAACTAGTCTCATTTCTCAGTCTTCTCTTCAATCTAATTGAACTGAATTATCTCTTCACGGTTGTCTTCCCCAGTAGCTTATGAGATTCTTAAGGTCAGAGACCAAAAATAATTCATTTCCCCAGGACCCAGCACAGAGTCTCCCATCTAAAGGCAGTTAATCAGCATGCGTGGAAGGGATATTCAAGGGTAAGCACTCGGCTGCTAACAGAAGGTTGGCGCTTCAAATCCACCAGTGGCTCCGTGGGAGAAAAGACCTGGAGATCTGCTCCTATAAAGATTACAGCCTAGGAAACCCTATGGGGCAGTTCTACTCTGCCCCATAGGGTTGCTATGAGTCGGAATCGACTCGACGGCACACAACAACAACCATGTGTCCTATACCTACAAATCCTTAATGAAGGACCTTGTAATAAACATGATTAAATGTCAGGTTACCCATATGTGTAAGGGTTCCGCTTCCTGTTCAGCTAGGAGGGATGGGCTTTGGTAGCACCTGAGGGAGGATCAAGGCAAAGCAGGCATCTGGTCTCCCAAGATTAATGAGTCATCTGCTGGCCTGTAAACCTCTCTTTGTCTTAGTTATGGGGGAGAGCCTGGCTTGTTTCCTCTCAGACCCATCTCCACGAGGGCCTGCTAAGTAATCACGAAGCTGATTTATTATTTTTCCCCAACACAACCACACTCATTTTCCTGAATCCAAACACCCCTAGAACACTGATGAAGAAGAAACCAGACTTTTTCCCAAAAAAGTTAGGTAAGCACTGCAAAATTGTTCAGAATAGGAAGAGCAGCAATTATAATCCTGTATGAGTAATCTGGTCCCTACTCTCACATGGGGAACTGTGGGGGTGAGCAGATAGGACAAGGACTTACTACTTAGGCCTTCAGAAGATATCCCAAATGGATGCCACCTGCTCCCTAATTCGATCTCTCCAGGCCTCTGCCGTCCTGCTCTGATATCCTCCTTAGAAGGTCCCTATCCATTATCCCCATACCTGTCCTGCAGAGATTAATACCTTAGGCTTCAGCTGGATGTTTATGGAAGATATCCTCTGCCCAGCCTAGAGCTAACTCTGAAGTGAGAAGGAGTATGGTCTGGTCCTGTGGTGGAAGGAACACAACCAAACCAGTTGCTGTCGAGTTAACTCCGACTCATGACGACCCCACGCATGTCAGAGTAGAATTGTGCTCCATCAGTTTTTCATGGCTGACTTTTCAGAAATAGATTGCCAGGGCTTTCTTCCAGCGTACTTCTGGGTGAACTCAAACCTCTAACCTTTTGGTTAGCAGCTGAGTGTGCTACGCTTTGCACTACCCAGGGACTCCAGAAGGAACACAGTGTGTATTTGAAATGCATTTCACTTTCCATCAGCGAAGGCTGTTGGCTGGGGCAAGTTTCCTCCTGAATTACCTAAGGACAAACATCTCCCCTAGTCAGTATTACTTTTCTTCCAAAGACAACACAGGCCAGTAGCACAAGAGCGAAGTATTTTTTAGCCTATTTTAATATGTTCTGCACCTGACCCTATTATGAAAACTCTCTCATATTGTCATAAAGGACCTTTTGTTTCCTTCCTGGGCCTACTGCACTACAAAGTTCCCCTGTTAGTTGAGAATGTTTGTTTACTTCCTCAAATAGAGTTATTTGATCATCAAATGTCTCCCCTGATAGACTGAGGATGGGAAAGCTCCATCCTCTCACAGCAGTGAATAGACACTTCAAAGTTTGCATGTAGAATTAGCAAGATAATTACAAAGGGAAAGTTTATGAATTCAGGGCCTTGATTTATAAAGTGTCCTTAAGAAACTCATGTCTTCAACTTCAAAGGAAAGAATGAGATTCGTAACTAGCGTGTATCCTTTTACCCAGGAGCTAAAGACTCTCAACTCCTCCTCCTCCTCTTCCAGCTTACTATCTGCAAGATGAAAGGAACTAATCTCAGATTTTTAGAAGATTCTTGGAATTCAATGTAATTCAACTAACATCTACTGAGGGTCTGCTATGAGCAGTCCTAGGTGGTAAAGGTGCAATTTTGTATCATTCAGGGAGAAATTCCCCTAGTTTCTACGAACTTGCTTTGAGAAATAACATGCTAGAACAAGGGTTGACACAAAGAGCGTTATTGCTTTTGCCATGTCAACCTAACAGAAACAGAAGAAAATGTTTTTCCCAAAATGATTCCTAAAAACCCTACTGTGGAGTCTCATGGCATAGGTCATTGGGGTTCAGAAGTTTACGGAAAAGCATTCCAAATTCTTCCTGTTCTTTCCCTTGGTAGTAACTTCACTTAACATTGACAGCGACAAAGAAACTTCTTCAAGAAAAAACAATTTTGAAAGGAAAAAAAGGAATCTGAACAATAATTCAATCCTGAAATAACCATCCTTTCAACTGGAAATATGAGCATTAATGGTGCCAGAAAAATGCTTTAGAAGCACAGCTGGAAAAAAAAAATGTAAGTTTTTCTTAAAATCTTTCAAACGACAGAAATCTTTCATGGAAATGCAAAACTGAAAAATCTTCGAGAAACACTCCTTTTCTACTACTGGGTCTGCAGAAATACCCTAACTTTCCATCCAACCCTGTTCTAAGAAATCATCTAATTCCATCAGAAATCCAGTCTTAGATAAAAGAGTCCATTTAACATGCATTATAATGCAAAACATCATTTGCCAGAGAATTTTGATCTCTTATCAGGGTAGCTTTTTTTTTTTTTTAATTGTACTTCAGTTGAAGGCTTACAGAACAAATAGCTACTCATGAAACAGTAGTACACATATTGTTTTATGACATTGGTTAACAACCCCACAACATGTCAACCCTCTAACTTCTCAACCTTTTTTTTTTTGTGAAAATACACATAGCCAAAGATACACCATTTCAAAAATTTCTACATGCACAGTTCAGTGACATTGACTACGCTCTTCCAATTGCACTGCTGTTCTCACTTAAGATGAAGGCTTACAGAACAAAGTAGTTTCTCATTTAACAGTTACTACACATGTTGCCCTATGACAATGGTTAATAATCTCACAACACATCAGCAATATCCTTACTCAACCTTAGGTTCCCTATCACCAGCTTCCTTGTCCCCTTCCGCCTTCTGGCCCTTGTCACTGGACTCCTGTACCTCATTAGTCCCATTTGGTTTTATGGGGCTGTCCACTCCCAGGCTGAACGGTGAACCTCGGAGATAACTTCACCACTGAGGTAAAGAGGTGTCTGGGGGCCATACGCTCAGGGTTTCTCCAGTCTCCTTTAGGCCAGTAAATCTGGTCTTTTTTTTTTATGAGTTAGAATTATGTTCTACATCCTTCTCCAGCTCTGTCCAGAACCTTCTGTTGTGATCCCGGTCAGAGCAGTCGGTGGTGGTAGCCGGGTACCATCTAGCTGTACTGGACTCAGTCCGGTGGAGGCCTTGGTAGCTGTGGTCCATTAGTCCTTTGGACTAGTCTTTTCCTTGTATCCTGTTCTCTTCATTCTCCCTTGCTCCCGAAGGGATGAGACCAGTGGAGTATCTTAGATGGCCGCTCACAGGCTTTTAAGACCCCAGACACTACTCACCAAGGTAGAATGTAGAACATTGTCTTTATAAACTGTGTTATGCCAGTTGAGCTAGATGTTCCCTGAGACCATGGTCCCCACAGCCCTCCGCCCAGCAATTCAGTCCCTCAGGGAGACTGGATATGTCTATGGGGCTTTTTTTTTTTTTAATGACACATTCTTACCAAATGTATTCTTAATTCTCAGATGCATTTGCCCTTCTTCCTTCATTCTAACGTCAGATTCCAAGTGAAATTTGCAACAGCACAAACAATGCTGAAACAAACAGCACAAAACAAATGCTCCAGAAGTTACTGGAGTCATCCTTGATGAATGATGTTCCCTTTTCCACTTACCAAAAATACAAGGTTTTTCTGTTTTGGTTTGTTTTGGTTTGGTTTTGGCTTTACATTGCAAGAAATGGTCTCACCTTTCTACTTGTTGATCAAAACGTATCTAGTTGACATCTTGATTTCCCTTTCCCACCTCCCCTGTATCCATCCATTTGTCCTGTTGGCTCTGCTAACCAAAACCAAAACCAAAGCAGTTGCCATCCAGTCAATTCCGACTCACAGTGATCCTATAGGACAGAATAGAACTGCCGCATAGGGTTTCCAAGGAATGAGTGTTGGATTCAAACTGCCAACCCTTTGGTTAGCAGCCAAGCTCTTAACCACTGAGCCACCAGGGCTTCTTGGCTCTGCTACTAAATCACAATTCAACTCTTTCACTTCTCTCTATCCCATTACTACTACTGTCCTGGTCCAAGCCACCAACATCTAGCACATAGTCTACTAATTGAGTTTCCTAAATTCCATTGTCCTTCTACTTTTGTTCCCCTAAAGCCCATTCTTCCCACAGCTGCCAGGTCGATCACGAAGAGCTTAAATTCAATCATGTTACTTCTACCCCTTAAAAATCTTTCACTGTCTTCCATTACATTAAAATAAAACTCAACTTCATGCCATTTGGCTTACTTCTTTGACCTTATCACATATTCCTTATCCCTCCCTCACTACTCCCAACATCTCTACAACTCTCTGTTTCTTTAACCCAAGCACCACGGCTTTTTTCCCACCTCAGCACCGATGCAATTGCTGTTTCCTCTTACTGCTACTCTCGTCTCTAGATTCTCTTCATCATCCTTTTTCCTCAGCATAAGGTCCGTGGACAAGCAGCGTCAGCATCTCCTGGGAACTTTTCGGGCTGACTCTTGACATACTGAATCATAATCTGCGTTTTAGTAAGATCCCCAGGTGGCTACTATGCAAGTTGCAGCTTTAGAAGATCTGGCTTATGTCTCAACTCAGCTGTCACCTCCTCAGAAAGGCTTAGCCGACCCCCAATCTTAATTAACTTCCTTAGTAACCATTTATTTAACTTTTCTTATGGCAATTAATTTAAATGAAAATGCCTTATGTGTTGACTAACATGTTTATTGTTTTTACCCGCTAGTAAGCTCCATGAAAGCAGAGGTTTTCCTCTATTATTTCACCGTGCAGCCGTCTCATCAATAAATACTTGGTAGATGAATGAATAGTCAAATACATATTTAATCTTAATGATCAAGGAGATGGTGGAATAAAGCAAGTTTGTGATTCCTCTGTGTATAGCTCTATCCGACCTAATTACCAGTCAGAAAAGTTATTAGTCACATCAGCTGTTTTGGCACAAATCTCTTGCAACGCCCTAACTGAATTCAAGAAAGGAAGGAAGGAAAAAAGGCTGGTCTTGGAAGACAAGATGGTAATAAATGGCATGACATTGCAAAGGACTGCAAAGGTTAAGATGGCAGAGGCAAGTAAAATAAGATCACAACCAGCTCCCTGATATGATGTAAGTTATGCTAATTTATCACTGTCCAGAGTTGGTAAACACTGATGATTGAAGCTTTGCATCTCTGATTGTATTGCATGGAATATACTGCCAACTATTAGCCATTATGAACGAACAAGTACATCAACAGAATTCAACTAGAAAAGTTAATTACATGACAGCATAATGCAGTGCATGATCCTTGATTGGATCATGAATCAGAAAAATGAAGAACATTTTGGGGTCATTTTGGGGAAATTTGAATATGAATTGTGTATTCAGTAGTGGTTCACAGGTAGAACTCTTGCCTTCCGTGCAGGAGACCCAGGTTTGATTTTGGGCCAATGTAACTTATGGACAGCCACCACCCCTTTCTCAGTGGAGGCTTGTATGTTGCTATGATGTTAAACAGGTTTCAGTGGAGCTTGCAGACTAAGACAGACTAGGAAGAAAGGCCTGGTGATCTACTTCCCAAAATCAGGCAATGAAAACTCTATGGGTTACAAAGGTCCAATCTGCAATCAATCACGGGGTGGTGCAGGACTAGGCGGTATTTTATTCCATTGTGCATGAGGTTCTCATAAGCCACGGGCTGACTCTACAGCAGCTAACAACAACAATATTAATTATCTATTGCTTTGCAGCAAATATTCCAAACCTTAGTGACTGTCTTAGTTATCTAGTGCTACTATAACAGAAATACCACAAGAGGATGGCTTTAGCAAAGAGGGATTTATTCTCTCACAGTCTAGGAGGCTAGAAGCCTGAATTCAGGGTGCCAGCTCCAGAGGAAGGCTTTCTCTTTCTGTCGGCTCTGGAGGAAAGTCCTTGTCATCAATCTTCCCTTGGTCTAGGAGCTACTCAGTGTAGGGATCCCAGGTCCAAAGGACATGATCTGCTCCTGGCTCTTGTTTCTTAGTAGGTGTAATGTCCCTATGTCTCTCTGCTTGCTTCTCTCTTTTATATCTCAAAAGAGATTGACTCAAGATACAACCTAATCTTGTAGATGGAGTCCTGCCTTATTAACATAACTGCTTCTAAACAAGCCTCATTAACATCATAGAGGTAGGATTTACAACACGTAGGAAAATCACATCAGATGACAAAATGGTGAACAATCACACAATACTGGGAATCATGGCCTAGCCAAGTTGATCCACATTTTTGGAGGACACAATTCAATCCATAACAGTGGCTTAAAACAGTAAAAATCATTTACTATCTCTCATGATTTCTTTGGTCAGGAATTTGGGACTGGCTAAGTTGAGCGGTTCTGGCTCAAAGTCTCTTATGAGTTTGCACTCAGATGTTGTCTATGGCTGCAGGATTCACTTCCAAGGTGATTTACTTAAATGTCTCCAGTTAGTGCTAGCAGGTTAGCACCTCTCCACATAGCAGCTTGAGTACCTTCAGAATCTGGAAGCTGGCTTCCTCAAGAATGAGCAATCCAAGAGACCAAGGTGGAAGGTGCAATGTCCGCTATAACCTAAACTCAGAAAGGGGTGGATTAACCAGTAAGCAAGGTACGCAGGGGCTTACTTGTGTTTACCTACTCATCTGTAATGAACCATTTCACACAGGTTTCACCATATCTTTGGTCTTGTAGGCTGACTGGTACACATTTTATATTAGATACCATATTATATTAATATTAAAATTTGTATATGTGACCATTGTACTGTGGATATATAGGAAAATGTTTTGTTCTTAAGAGAAATGTACTAAGGAATTTAGGGTGAAATATCACAACATCTGCAATTCACTCTCAAATGGTTGAGCAAACAATAACCATAAACAAAAACATGAAAACACTACCAATCCAAAAAACAAACCTGTAGCTGTCAGGTCAATTCCGACTCATAGTGACCCTATAGGACAGAATAGAACTGCCCCATAGGGTTTCCAAGGCTGTGATCTTTACAGAAGTGGACTGTTACATCTTTCTCCTGCAGAGCAGCTGGCACGTTCTAACTGCTAACTTTTTGGTTAGCAGCTGAGTGCTTAACGACTGTGCCACCCACACACGAACATATTTTATAATCATAAAAAAACCAAACCAGTTTCCATGGAGTTGATTTCAACTCATGGTGACCCCATATGTTTCATAGTAGAACTGTGCTCCATACGGCTTTCAATGGCTGATTTTTCAGAAGTAGATCTCCAGGCCTTTCTTTTGAGGAGCTTCTGGGTAGATTCAAACCAACAAACTGTTGGTTGGTAGCTGATTGTTTAACCTTTTGCACCACCCAGGGATCCCTTTTATAATTATACATATATATACACACGTATACATAACTACAATACAGGCATGGGCGACAGAACATCCATTTGGCAACATCTGAGCCCTATATGTCCATGGTTCCATAAGGTTATAATGGAGCTCAGAAACACAACTGGAGATCAGAGAATGGGATATAATGGACATGACTGGATGTACAGATTACATATTTGCCTATGTATACAGTAGTGTATATTTACAATATACCTATCAATGGGCAGTGGGCAGCTCACCATTTCTTTCCCCCTGAGAGAGTGGCTGGGTAGGTTCAAACTACCAACCTTTTGGTTAGCAGCTGAGCACTTAACCATTGAGCCAGGAGGGCTTAGAGAGAGAGAGAGAGTGAGAAAGCAAATGAGGCAAAGATGTTAACTACTGGGCAATCTAGGTGAAGAATATATGGGTGTTCTCATACTATTCTTGCAACTTTTCTAAAGATTTGAAATTTTTTCAAATAAAAAGTTAGGGAAAACAAAACGTAGTCAGGGAACATGGGAAGAAGCATATTGCAGAAGAAAAAATATAGGCCATGAGTTGATAATAGTTAAGTTGGGTGAAGTGCTCATGGTGGTTTACTGTAACATCCTCTCTGCTGCTGTTGTTGTTAGGTGCCATTGAGTATATTCCAACTCACAGCGAACCCATATGTGTGGGGTAGAGCTGCTCTATAGGGTTTTCTTGGTTGTAATCTTCACAAAAGCAGATTGCTAAATCTTTCTTCTGCAGAGCTGCTGGGTGAGTTTGAACCAGTAACTTTTTGGTTGGCAGCCGAGTGCTTAACTGTTTGCACCACTAAGTCTCCTAATATTCTTTCTACTTTGCTATATTTTTGAAATTTTCTGTAGTAAAAAGTTAACAGACACAAAAATAAATTTGTAAAGAAAGTTAATCAAACAGAAACACATTGTTGAAGCATGCTTAAGCCAAGCTACACCTGGCATACCTTGGAGATCAGACACTTTTAAAGGACAAGTATTTACAAGAAAATCAAAGCTTTCGGTAACCATGCTAGAGACCAAACCAAAAACCAAACCCATTGCCATCAAGTGGATTCTGACTCCTAGCAACCTTATAGGACAGAGTAGAACTGTCCCATAGGGTTTCCAAGGCTGTAAATCTTTAGGGAAGCAGACTACCATGTCTTTCTCCTGAGGAGTGGCTGGTGGGTTTGAACTGCCGACTTTGACCCTTCCGTTAGCAGCCAAACACTTAATCACTGCACCACCATGGCTCCTTATACTAGGGACAGGTTGCCTTTATTTTTATGAGGTCTGAGCAGATACAACTTAAGGTTTTATTGAAAGTCAAATGGGATCATTAAACATCAGGGAGTTTGTGCTTTGCACATAGTAGGCAGTCAATGCCTACGTATTGAATGAATTAAGAAAAGAATTTTCCCTTTCCTGATCTCTGTCAGGACAGAATTCCACAATCATTAACACTCTCCTGCCCAAGACAGAGACTGTGTGGTGAGCGAACAATGGAGAGCACCATGGGCAGGGTGTGTATTACGGCTGTGGAAGCAAACTGTCCTCCCCTTTGGATTACAGAGCAAGAAGGCCAGGTTTATTAACGTGCAACCCATGCAGTCTCACAGCACTTGGTTTAATGCTTTGCTGCCATCGTCTTAAAATTCTTCATAATTTTATCTTCGAACTTAGATTTTGTAAATCAAGCTGATGGGAAAATGGAGCATGTGTGTGAGCAGAGGAGACAGGCGTGATACGCGTGTCCTCCGTTCTGTGTGGCCACATTTGCATACGGCATTTGTAATATCCCATGAGCGCCGAATTCCATGGACCCACGATGCGTGTTCCATCTATCACTCAGTAAGGGAGGCGGGCACTGACAGTCCTGAGAGGCCACACTTCCTGTTCCAGAACTTGATTTGAATTCAGAAAGAAAGCAATGGTGTTCTAAGAAATACCAATGACCAGAAAACCTTATCATATGTTTCTTACTCAGGTTACTTTGCTGAACTAGCCAAACCACTTATACTAAAACTGATTACAGAGAAGGAAAGGGAAGATAGGGCAAGCCACAGTCCCTTTTCCTTTCAAGTCCTTCCTTACTCATCAAAAGTCAAAGGTTGAGAGTGTTGGTAAAATGTGCATATATTAAGAGGTGAAATCAAAACAGTTAAGTTAGTTATGTAAGGAGGCTTCGTGGCACAATGGTTAAGCTCTTGGCTGCTAACTGAAAGGTCGGTAGTTCAAACCCAGCAGCTACCCCGAGGGAGAAAGATGTGGCAGTCTGGTTCCAGAAAGATTTACAGCCTTGGAAACCCTATGGGGCAGTTCTACTCTGTCCTATGGGGTCACTATGAGTGGGAATTCGACTTGACGGCAGCAGGTTTAATGGGTAAGTTAGTTTTGTGCAGCTTTTCATATGTTTGAAATACAAAACACAGATTGTGCAATTTCAGTGATCCTGCATATGGGTTAAACGCTCTTACATTTGCATTGAAAATGGTATTTAACAGTAAAATTTACGCTTATGATTTTTCTTTACTTAAAATTACATTAAATAGCACATAAAAAACACCATGACAAGTTGAGAGAGAGAACCAGAAAGAAAAGGATAAAGTTTTATATTTTAGTACCTTTAACAGTACTTTTTTCCTCCTTTTTGAACAACTGGTGCCACATTTTCATTCAGTCCTGCTGTTGTTGCTGTCAGGTGCCATTGAGTTGATTCTGACTCATGGCAACCTCGGGTGTTCAGAGGAGAACTGTCCCATAGGTTTCCTAGGCTGTAGTCTTTACATAAGCAGATCACTGCTCATTTAGTATTGGGACCTGTAAATTATGTAGCCAGGGCCGGCAAAGAAGCTCACAATTTTTGTGAAGAGGTATTTCTTTTTAATTTCACAATGCTAGCGAACCCTGGACTGGCTGGCAATAGGTCAACAGGAATGGGTTCCTCTTTATGCCCACGGCAACAAAGTGTCTTCTGGACCTCTTTTTTGGTGCTTTAAATGTGACCTAAAGACCGAAGAACGACCTAGAGCCTCAGGGGCAGACTTCTGAGATCCACCTCTGTCTTCTCCCAACTCTGACTTTTCAGTCTTCTTTCTCCTCCTAACTCTGAAGCTCAGGTTGCTATGCCTTGAAGTTCAGTTCCTAATTCTTTTCTGATAAATAGGTAAATAGCAGAGAAAATTAGTTCTTTAACCTCTAACTTGCTTCTAGCTATGTCTGCAAGCTGTCGCTCAAGGGGCTTTTTTTTTTTTTTTAAATGGGCCTTGGCTTGCTCACTACCCCCTACAACATCAAAACACGTTTTGAATATACAGAGCTGAGTATTTTCTCACATCTGGTATCATTTCCCTTTGATATTGAGATTTTCTCTTTAATCAAACCTTCCTGGAGTAGAACAGCAGCTCAGAACTCCAGAGGAGATTGCCCTCTACTCCCTGCAGGCTCAGATCAAGGCTTCTCCAACGCAGAATAACCTGGAAACCACAGGTTATACACACTGCTTTAAAGTTTAACTTTACACAAACAGCGCAGTACAGTCCAAGGGCAAGGTCCAGAACCAACAGTCCTGACGCTCTTAACTTCTAGTGTCTTGGATGACTCTGGGTCATGGAGACCTTTAAGTTTTGGCCTTTGTGGGGAAGAGTCAGAGAAATAAATGCCTCTCTTCCTGGCCCCATGGCACACAGCCAGTTGGCTAACCGAAACTATTTATTCTACAGAGCTTCCTAAGCATGAAGCCATGGGGAGGGAAATATGAGAGACAGAGAATACATTTATTCTCCAGAAGGATGCAAGAAGACTGGTGGAAAGCCTGGGACTGAAGTCAGAAGCTCTCTTCTTAACAGCTATGTGACCTTGGGCGTGTCACTCAGCCTGCCTAGGACTCAGTTTCTTCATCTATAGAGTGGGAGTAACGTGAGACTTTGGCTTACTTACTTGCTTTGGACATGTCATCAGGAAAGACTAGTTGTTAGAAAAGGACATCTTGTTTGGGAAAGTAGAGGGTTACGGAAAATGAGAGAAACGTTCAGTGAGATAGACGGACACAATAGCCACACAACAGAAACACGCCAACTGTCAAGAAGATGGCATGGGAGCGGGCAACATTTCATTCTGTTAGACATAATGTCGTTATGAGTCGGAGCTACTCGCGGGCAACTAACAACACAACAGATGGTACTCGCCCTGCCGGCCTAGTGAGGTTGTCGTGAAAAACAAAACGAGATAATTTTATGTGAAAGCATTTTTTATCAGTAAAATTATGCCCAAAGTTATTATTAAAGATGAAGGGCTCTGGAAAACATTTTCAAATTAATGTATTCAGTCATTTAACAAATATTTATTTATTAAGCACCAAACATTAACCAGGTTCTATTCTAGGTGATAGAGATAAATCAGTGAACAAAAACAGATAAATAGCTCTATCCCTATAGGGTTGCTACGAGTCGGAATCAACTCAACGGCAATGAGGTTTTTTATCCTCAGAGAGCTTATAGTTTGTTAGCCAAGGACAATAACTATGAAAATAAGTAAGAGTAGGGCTGCAATTGTAAATAGGAGGGTGTGGCAGATTGTTACAATCGTGGCTCCCCATGAATCAGACCTCCCTGTGTCCACACTCCCTTGCAATGGGCTTTGTTGTTCCTGACTTTCTAATAGGATATGGCAGAACTGAAGCTGTGTGAGCTCTGGAGCCTAGGCCCTGAGAGGCTTGAAGCTTCCATTCTCACCCTTTTGGAACATTACTGCCATTGTGTAAGGAAGCCCATATTGGACTATAGAAAAATGAGATACCACGTGAAGAGAGAGGCCATGCCCACAGCAGCACCAAGGCCCCAGCCATGTGAGTAAGGCTACCTTATCCCTTTCATCCCCAGTCGAGCCGCCAGATGACTGCAGCTTCATGGATGAAACCAGTGAGCCCAGCTGACCCACAGAATTGTGGTAAATAACAAATTGTTGATGCTTTTAATAAGTGGCTAGTGAAAGCCTTTCTGAGGCTGTATTTATTTCTAAATTTTCTTCATTTTGTTTGAGATAGTTATATTTAAACAAAGACTTGAAGAGGGTGACGGAGAGAGCCATGCAGATATCTGGGGGAGAGCATTCCAGGGAGTAGGAGCAGCTGGTGTAAAGACCCTGAAGTGTAGGCAAGCTGGAATGTTGTGATGCTGGAGCACAGTGAACTAAGGGAATAATTGTAGTAGGTCTGTTAAAAGAAAGTCAGTGCAGAGTTTTGAAGGGCAGAGTGGCAAGGACATGCATTTCTGTAATACTTGACTTTTGTGTAATGATGAACATGTGTTCCTTTTGCAATCAGAAAAAAAAAAAAAAAGAGAATCAGAACACTTAGAAAGCTACATAAGAATAAGCAAACAAGTATAAGCCGTGCCCTTTAACGCCAGCATGTGAGTACAGAAGAGAGGGGAAAGGGGAAGAGGGAGAAAGAAATACGAAAAGAGGGATAGGGGAGGAAAGAAAGGGTAGGGGAAAGAGATTGCAGCTGGTTAAAAGTGCAAGTCTCACCAAGCACCACGACTGTGCTTGTGAACTTAGAGAGATACTAATTGTTTTCTCTGCACTGTTCTCCCACTCTGAATTGCATCTCTGCAGAATGGTGCCTGGCAAGAAATTGGGGGCAGGGAGCAGAGGGTGGGGCAAGAACAGAAAACAAAGCATAAATTGAATCCTTCTTTGCTAGGAGTCTAAGCCCTAGTGGTTCAGTGGTGTTATGGATTGAATTGTGTCCCCCACAAAATATCTGTCAACTTGGCTGGGTCATGATGTATGATTGGGTACCATTTTGTAATCTGATGTGATTTTCTTATGTGTTGTAAACTCTATCACTATGATGTAATAAGATGGATTAGCGGCAGCTATATTGATGAGGTGTACAAGATTAGGTAGCGTCTCAAGCCAATCTCTTTTGAGGTATAAAAGAGAGAAGTGAGCAGAGAGATATGGGGACGTCATACCACCAAGAAAGCAGGGCCAGGAGCGGAGCACGTCCTTTGGACCTGAGGTTACTGCTCAGAGAAGCTCCCAGACCAAGGGAAGAGTGATGCATTACAAGGACCTTGCTCCTGAACCCAGAGAGAGAGAGAGAGCCTTCCCCTGGAGCTGATGCCTTGAATTTGGACTTGTAGCCTACTAGATTGTGAGAGAATAAATTTCTCTTTGTTAAAAGCCATCCACTTGTGGTATTTCTGTTATAGCAGCACTAGATGACTAAGGTAAGTGGTTAAGAGCTACGGCTGCTAAACCAAAGGCTGGCAGTTCAAATCTACCAACTGCTCCTTGGACACCCTATGAAATCAACTCAATGGCAACACGTGGTTTTGGGTGCTAGGAATCAAGTACAGCTTATTTACCCCAGCACGTAGCATGTTTGCCTGCCTTATATGGGGTAGGTGCGTGATTAATATTTTTTTAAGAAATGAATGATTTGGTCTGACCAGTTTCCCTAAATTATTCTGCCCTCCACTTTCTTTGCTGGTACCACGAAATTCTAAAGAAGGATCTTTAAAACAAAGAGTGGGTGGGGTGGAGGGCTGATATTTGATATAATAAAACAGTAAAAGTCTGCTCTATTTGAGGCCTGCATACCTCCTGGTCTGTTTCTAGTTTTAAAAATGTAACACATTGAGCTCAACCTTCAAGCATAGTTGAGATCTCACAGGTTCTAAGATAACCCTTTACATCTCATCATCATTTAAATCTAACTGCAATCGGCATTGGCAGAGTTAAAAGCACATGTATGAGCTGTTATAAAAGTGCTATTCACTTAGTTTTCTTCTTCTGTAGGCAAACGGTTGGAGAAATAGACAAAGATGCTCAAAGCAAGTGTGGATAGAGAATATATTTTTTAATGAACATTCTGTCTTAAGTACAAGTGTGCTTTGCTGTAACCAACAGATACATTTCCAAGAAATTGTGTATAAACCACTTATTTCTGAGTTCCAGAGGAGCTCACCATAACGAGTAGAAGAAAAGATTCTTCTTCTTTTTTTTTTTTTGCAAAAATCATCCTTTTAGTTATTTGTTCTATAAACTTGTTTTTTTTTTATGGATCAGGTGTTTTGTTTTTGTTTTTAAATGGATCAAGTGTTTTTAAGAATAGGGTACACGCATATATATTTGAAATGAATTCTTCAAAGGAAGCAAAAGACCAACAATCTATGGTCATAGAGGTGATTTTTCATCTTTTGAATAGTTAGAAAAGACTGAACACTTTCCACCCCCATGACCATCCTAGTACAAGTTTCAAGTTAACCAGAAAGAAATACAAAATGCTGACCAGTGCAGCAACCAATTCCTCATCCTCTGTACAACTAAAACAGTCAACATTCCTTATTGAGGACCCAATAAATTAGCCCAAAACGGAGTTCCTTCCAGATAATCTTTGGAAATCCGCCTGCAGGCCTTTGGCCAGATGGGTCATTGGGTCTGACCCAAGTTTAGAGAACTACTTAGAAACATTCAAAACCAGTCAAAGGAGGTTCTTAGTAAAACAATGTCTGGTTATTCCAATTTGCTAAACAAGATAAACTAATAAATGTAGGAAAAGCTGCTTCTGAGACTTACTTCACTGATGATTTGTCTTTGCTGTCTTTTGAAAGGAGAGAAAAGAAGCATAGTTAGTTCTTACTTGGGCCATGTCGATTTCCTTATCTCTAGTACAGTCTCAGAGCCCAGGTGGCGAGGTAATTAAATGCTCGGCTGTTAACTGAAAGGTTGGTGGTTCGAAACCACCAGCTGCTCCATGGGAGAAAGATGTGGCAGTTTGCTTCCGTAAAGGTTTACAGCCTTGGAAACTCGATGGTTAATGTGAGTTGAAATTGACTGCACAGCAATGTTGTGTTTTGGTTTAGTATAGTCTTGGTGGTACAAACAATTTGAACTTGCTCACGAACTGAAAGGAAACCCTGGTGTCATAGTGGTTAAGAGCTAATGCTGTAACCAAAAGGTCAGCAGTCTGAATCCGCCAGATGCTCCCTGGAAACTCTATGGGGCAGTTCTACTCTGTCCTATAAGGTCGCTATGAGTTGGAATTGACTGAATGGCAATGGGTTTGCTTTTCTTTTTTATTAACTGAAAGGTTGGAAGTTTGAACGTACCCAGTGGTCCTGTGGAAGAAGGTCCTGGTGATCTGCTTCCATAAAGATCACAGTCAATAAAACCTTATATAGTTCAGTTCCACTCCTTAACACATGGGGTTGCCATGAGTCAGAATTGACTCAATGGCAATGGGCTTGATTTTTTTTGTTGTTGTTTAGTGTAATCATGGATCCGTTGCCATCTAGTCATCTCTGACTCACAGCAACCCTACAGGACAGAGTAGATGCAGTGCAGTGAATTACTTAATATGGCCCTTCTAGCCATGCATGGAGCCCTGGTGGCACAGCGGTTAAAAGCTCAGCTGTTAACCAAAAGGTTGGCAGTTCGAATCCACCAGCTGCTCCTCGGAAACTGTATGAGGCAGTTCTACTCTGTCAGATAGGGTCACTATGAGTTGGAATGGACATGAGGGCAACTGTTTTTTTGTTTGTTTGTTTGTTTTTTAAGGAGCTATGCATGGTCTTATGTCTCCCACAAAATGACTGGGTTGTTGTTGTTAGGTGCTGTTAAGTCAGTTCCAACTCACAGCAACTGTATGTACAACAGAATGAAACACTGCCAGGTCCTGCACCATCCTCATGATTGTTGTTTTGCTTGAACCCATTGTTGCAGCCACTGTGTCAATCCATCTCACTGAGGGTCTTTCTCTTTTTCGATGACCGTCTATTTTACCAAGCATGATGTCCTTCTCCATGGATTGGTCCCTCCTGATAACATGTCCAAATTGAGACAAAGTCTTACCATCCTTGCTTCCAAGGAGCATTTTGCTGTACTTCTTCCAAGACAGATTTGTTCATTCTTCTGGCAATCAAGCACCATAATTCAAAGGCATCAATTCTTCTTCCATCTTCCTTATTCATTGTCCAACATTCACACGCATATGAGGCAATTGAAAACACCATGGCTTGGGTCAAGCACACCTTAGTATTCAAGGTGACATCTTTGCTTTTTAACACTTTAAAGAAGTCTTTTGCAGCAGATTTGCCTAATGCAATGTGTGATTTGATTTCTTGACTGCTGCTTCCTTGGGCGTTGATTGTGGATCCAAGTAAAATAAATCCTTGACAACTTCAATCTTTTCTGCATTTATCATGATGTTGCTTATTGGTCCAGCTGTGAGGATTTTTTTTTTTATGATAATAAGATCTCATTTATGTGGGAAGATACACAGGGCCATACTATGTATGTGTGCACACGTATGTAGGTAAATACATTGAAAAAGGTTTGACGATGCTCTGGGGGAGGGAGTAGGTTGGGAGATTGGATGAAGGGAGTTTTACCTTGTACATTGTATATTTCTGAGATATTTAACATTATTATTTAGAACAGAAGTATAGTTACGTAATTGAAGGCGGGGGAAAGTTCTGCATTTGGGAAACTTTGATATTCTCTTGCTTCTTATGGGTAGAGACTGGCTCAGACTCAGCTCCTGGAAGATTTGAGAGTCAAGAAAAGCTTTTCCATACTCGCCCTTCTCTCTTCTTCCCTTCTTCACTTTGGCTCCCTGTCACCATCGCTACTCGAAATCCTTCCAATATACCTTAGCCAAGGAGTCTTCCTAGCGTCCTGTCTCATTATCACACACCTTATCTGCAAAACCTACTCTCAAAGAGGAAACATTTTGAAGATAGTAAATGACTCACAGGCACATGAACATTTGAATTAGGCATTATTCCTAAAACATAGTTGATAAAAAATTAAGATAAAATATTTAGAAGGTGTCTCAATTTCCCCAAACACATTGTACATGTTTTTTATTAGTATGACCATACGATGTTAAGTTAATTAAAATTTTTAACTTTTTATTTTGGAACAATTTCAACTTTAGAACAAAGTTACCAAAAAAAAGTACAAAGAACTTCATTATATCCTTCATCCAGCTTCCCCAAATGTTATTTTACATAACCACAGTACAATGATCAAAACCAGGAAATGAACATTACTACTTTTCTATCACTAATGTACAGATATTCTAATTTCTATAATTTTCCCAGTTATGAGGATTTTTGCTTTATGTTGAGGTATAATCCATACTGAAGGCTGTGGTCTTTGATCTTCATCAGTAAGTGCTTCAACTCCTCTTCACTTTCAGCAAGCACAGTTGTGTCATCTGCATAACACAGGTTGTTAATGAGTCTTCCTCCAATCCTGATGCCGTGTTCTTCTTCATATAGTCCAGTTTCTCGGATTATTTGCTCAGCATACAGATTGAATAAGTATAGTGAAAGGATAAAACCCTGACACACACCTTTACTAACTTTAAACCATGCAGTAACCCCTTGTTCTGTTTGAATGACTGCTTCTTGGTCTAAGTACAGGTTCCTCAAGAGCACAAGTAAGTGTTCTAGAATTCCCATTCTTTGCAATGTTATTCATAATTTGCTATGATCCACACAGTCGAATTCCTTTGTATAATCAATAAAACACAGGTAAACATCTTTCTGGTATTCTCTGCTTTCAGCCATGTTCCATCTGACATCAGCAATAATATCCCTCGTTCCACATCCTCTTCTGAATCCAGCTTGAATTTCTGGCAGTTCCCTGAACCGATGTACTGCTGCAACCACTTTTGAAGATCTTCATCAAAATTTTACTTGTGTGTGATATTAATGATACTGTTCCATAATGTCCACATTCTGTTGGATCACCTTTCTTTGGAATGGGTACAAATATGGATCTCTTCCAGTCAGTTGGCCAGGGAGCTGTCTTCCAAATTTCTTGGCATAAATGAGTGAGCGCTTCCAGCGCTATATCCCTTTGTTGAAACAGCTCTATTGGTACTCTGTCAACTCCTGGAGACTTGTTTTTTGCCAATGTCTTCAGTGCAGCCTGGACCTCTTCCTTTAGTAGCATTGGTTCTTGATTATATGCTACCTCCTGAAATAGTTGAACTTGGACCAATTCTTTTTAGTACAGTGACTCTGTGTATTCCTTCCATCTTCTTTTGATGCTTCCTGTGTCGTTTAATATTTTCCCTATAGAATCCTTCAATATTGCAACTCAAGGCTTGAATTTTTTCTTCATTTCTTTCAGCTTGAGAAATGCCAAGCGTGTCCTTCCCTTTTGGTTTGCTATCTCCAGGTTTTTGCATTATAATTCTTTACTTTGTCTTCTTGAGTCGCCCTTTGACATCTTCTGTTCAGCTCTTTTACTTCATCATTTCTTCCTTTTGCTTAGCTATTCGATGTTCAAGAGTAATTCTCAGACTCTCTTCTGACATCCATTTTGTTTTTTTCTTTCTTTCCTGTCTTTTTAATGGCCTCTTGCTTTCTTCATGTATGATGCTCTTGATATCATTGCACAACTCATCTGGTCTTTGATTATTAATGTTCAATGTGTCAAATCTATTGGGTGGGACTATGCTAATAAGGTGTTTGTGGCCCACCAAGGGGATTGAACAGCTTGCTAACAATGCAAAGAAGGTGAACAGAACCCTGCGGGGGTGGTAACATGCAAATAAGGTATATGGAATGCTAACAAGGGAATTGGTCAGTTCTGTCATCCTGCTAGGCTTAAAATGAGGCATCCCAGAGGCAGAAAGAGGGACCTCACTACCATCAAGAAAGAAGAGCCAGGAGTGGACTGTGTCTTTTGGTGCCTGAGTCCCTGCACTGAGAACCACCTAGATCCAGGAAACAGAGAGAGAGCTGTAACATCGGAAATGGCAAGAAGCAACGGCAAGCACGGCAGAGTCTAGTACCAGAAAAATGGTTGTAGCAGAACCAGTAGACTGACTTGAAATTGCTGCAGTGGGCTCCCTGGCCCACTGAGTGAGGGGCTGACGGCGGGCATGCCAACCCACAGAGTGAGAGCCAAGCATCTTCAGGTAGGAAGCTTGCTGGTGGAGTGCAGTGCCTCTGGAACTTACTGGCAGAGCTAAAAGAGCTTTGTAACACTTGCTCAAGCAGGGAAGAGGCCAGGTGAAGGGCCAAGGGCCAAAAGAGGAGGCCTGTCCTCAGGGGTCCGAAAGGAGGCCTGTCCTCAGGGGTTCGAAAGGAGTCCTGGATGGCCAAGAGGAGCTAAGACAGCCATCCTGCACTGAAGAAGGGAGAATTTGCCTGCATGCTTCCTGATCCTGATCCTGAGTTATAACCTGTTACTTCCCTAATAAACCTCGTAATCATGAGTATTGTCTGTGAGTTCTGTGTGGCCATTGCAAGAAATTAATGAACCCAGCAGAGAAGTAAAAAGTGCCGTGGAGGGATGGCTATTGTCAGAATTGTTAAAAAGTTTAGAGAGAGGAGGTATTTCTGACTTCCACCTCATAGGAATCAGACTTGGGCTGATGCCGATCTTGATCCTCTCTCCTCCTCGTGAAGTTAGAAGAGGTCAGATGTCACCACACCATTTTTACAGTAGAATGGCCTCATAGGGTTTCCAGGGCTGTACATCTTTATGGAAACAGACTGCCATACATTTCTTCCATGGAGCTACTGGTGCGTTCAAACCAATGACCTTCTGGTTAGCAGCCGAGTGCTTAACCACAACATTATGATAAAAGGGAAAATATTGAAGTTGTCAAGGATTTCATTTTACTTGGTGTGATGGTTAAGGCTGTGCGTCAGCTTGGCTGGGCTATGATTCTCAGCGGTTTGGCAGTTATGTAATGATATAATTTGTCACACATTGGACTGATTGCTCTTCCATAATGTAATGACCTCCATGATGAGATCTGATATAATGTGATCACCTCCATGATGAGATCTGCTATGAGCAGCCCATTAGTTGTAAGAGTAGTTTCCTCGGAGTGTGGCCTGCATCCAATTTACACGGACATTCTGGCAAAGCTCGCTGGCTTTTGCTCGCTCTGGATCCTGCATCTGGCTCATCGTTATCTGACCTCCAGTTCTTGGGACTTGAGCCAGTGGCCTGCAGTCACGGATTGAATTGTGTCCCCCTAAAATATCTGTCAACTTGGCTAGGTCATGATTCCCAGTATTGTGTGATTGTCTACCATTTTATCATCTGATGTGATTTCCATATGTGTTGTAAATCCTATCACTATGATGTAATAAGGTGGATTAGCCGCAGTTATATTGATGAGGTCTACAAGATTAGTGTCTTAAGCCAGCCTCTTTTGAGATATAAAAGAGAGAAGCAAGCAGAGAGACATGGTGTCATGGACTGAATTGTGTCCCCCCAAAGTATCTGTCAACTTGGCTGAGTCATGATTCCCAGTATTGTATGATTGTGTAGCATTTTGTAAATCTGATGTGATTTCCTTATGTGTTGTAAACTCTTTCACTATGATGAGGTTATACTGATGAGGTCTACAAGATTGGATAGTGTCTTAAGCCAATCTCTTTTGAGATATAAAAGAAGTGAGCAGAGACACATGGGAACCTCATACCACCAAGAAAGCAGTGCCAGGAGCAGAGTGTGTCCTTTGGACCCAAGGTTCCTGTGCAGAGAAGCTCCCAGACTAAGGGAAGATTGATGACACGGACCTTCCTCCGGAGCTGATGGAGAAAGTGTTCCCCTGGAGCTGATGCCCTGAATTTGGACTTGTAGCCTACCGGACTGTGAGAGAATAAACTTCTCTTTGTTAAAGCCATCCACTTGTGGTATTTCTGTTAGAGCAGCACTAGACGACTAAGACACATGGGGAACGTTATACCACCAAGAAAGCAGTGCCAGCAGCAGAGTGTGTCCTTTGGACCTGAGGTTCCAGTACGGAGAAGCTCCTAGACCAAGGGAAGAGATTGATGACACAGACCTTCCTCCAGAGCTGCCGGAGAAAGCCTTCCCCTGGAGTTGATGCCCTGAATTTGGACTTGTAGCCTACTAGACTGTGAGAGAATAAATTTCTCTTTGTTGAAGCCATCTGCTTGTAGTGTTTCTGTTGTAGCAGCACTAGATGACTAAGACACCTGCCATATTGCCTGCCGATCTTGGGATTCATCTGCCTCTGCAGCCTGTGAGCCAACAGCCTGTTGTCTTACCTGCTGGTTTTAGATTCATCAGCCCCTGCAGCTATATGAGTCAGGAGAAGCCTCCAGCTTGACCCACAGACTTGGGGCTTGCCAGCCTCTACAACCACATGAGCCATTTCCTTGAGATAAATTTCTCTCTGTCTCTCTCTCTATATATATACATACATGCTTCACTGGTTTTGCTTCTCTAGAAAACCCAGCCTAAGGCACTTGGATCCACAATCAACACCCATGGAAGCAACAGTCAAGAAATCAAATGACATAGTGCATTGGGTAAATCTGCCTCAAAAGACCTCTTTAAAGTGTTAAAAAGCAAAGATGTCACTTTGAGGACTAAGGTGCTGCTGACCCAAGCCATGATATTTTCAATTGCCTTATATGCATGCGAAAGTTGGACAATGATTAAGGAAGACCAAAGTGGAATTGATGCATTCGAATTATGGTGTTGGTGAAGAATATTTAATATACCATGGACTACCAGAAGAATGAACAAATTTATTTTGGAAGATGTACAGCCAGAATGCTTCTTAGAAGCAAGGATGGCAAGACTTCATCTCACTTACTTTGGACATGTTATCAGGAGGGACCAGTCCCTGGAGATGGACATCATGCTTGGTAAAGTAGAGGGTGAGTGAAAAATTGGAAGACCCTTGATGAGATGGATTGACACAGTGGCTGCAACTATGGGCTCAAACACAGCAACGATTGTGAGGATGGCACAGGACTTGGCAATGTTTCATTCTGTTGTAATAGGGTCACAATGAGTTGGAACTGACTCCATGGCACCTAACAACAATAATCTTGGAGTCCCTATGTGGTGCAAATGATTAACCCACTTAACCATTGGCTGCTAATCAAAAGGTTGGTGGTTCAAGTCCACCCACAGGCACCACAGAAGAAAGGCCTGGCAATCTACTTCTGAAAAATCAGCCATTGAAAACTGCATGGAGCACAGTTATATATGCAGGGTAACTGTGAGTTGGAATCTACTCAATGAGAATTGATTTTAGTATAGTCTTAAAAATTTGAGTAGCCTTATGTTTCAGATTTTTTTTTTTTTTTTTTTTGCTGATGGACACATCTCTCATATATTTTAGAAACATTACTAATAGAAACTACTAAAATTTATTAAGCACTCAACATGCCAGGCATTGTCCTGAGTGCTTCATATGTGTTAACTCATTTAATCCACACAATTACCCTAGATGTAAGTATTACTATTAACTCCATGTCACAGATGAGGAAGCAAAAGTACACCCACGTTAAGTAACTAGCTCAAGAGACACATCCAGTAGGTTGAGCCCTAGCCACCAGGCTCTGCAGCTTCTCAGTTCAGTGACAAAGAGCTGCTGGCAGGACACTCTGTTTATACACAGGGAGTTAGGTATTAGGCCAAGAAAATAAATTTAAGTTCATACAATTAGGAAAAATTTTAGCAACTGAGTTAACTTGCTACCTCTTATATCTTCTCTGAAGCGACTGCAATGCGTACAAATGGATTGCAATTGAGCACACGTTATTTGCTGTCTTTAGCTTTGGTGGAAGAACGGAGGCCATACTTAGAGTGTGTCATTGGGCTAATTTTATTCTGTAAATAATAAAATAACTTTGTAATATTTTAAAACATCTCCACCCCTTTCCATGCCTCCTTTGATCTCCTTATTGCTCCATCTGCAGACTTTCTAAGTCACTACTGACTCTAATTTTAGTTCTCGTGAACGAGAAACTCATATATTGATTGTATATGAGTTGTGTTATCTTATAAAAGCTCTACTTACTTTTACAAGGAATCAACTCACACAAGTGCCTTTCAAATGACAATTCACGTTTTGGTTAAAATTCACCCTGACAAACTGAGTTCATTTGAGGAGAAGTATTAGAAACAATCGCAATGGCTAAGGGAGGAAGAAAGGTCAAAAGTCGGGGAAAAATAAAAACATTCTGGAGATTTTGAAACGCGAATCCGGAGGCTGGGCTGGAGTACTTATGTATCAGCAGGGGTGGGAATGTCTGTTTCCTCGATTTTCTTCATTCTTTCTCTTCTAAGCAGCAGTTTCTTCCACATGGAACTGGATTCTTCCTCCCTACGGACCACAGATACCGGATTCTTGCCCTAGCCCACATGGTGGAGTGTACAGTGACCGTCAACAGAAGGAGATCCAGTAAAAATAAAGGTCAGGACGATGCAGGCGCCTGGTGCCGCCTGGGTTGGTAATAGCCTGAGAATCTGTGTCTGAAATGCCATGCTGAAAAAAGTCACATCTGCCCGGAGGGCCCAGCAAATGTTACAGTGTTTTCCTGCACCCACCTTTCTGGACCTGCTGAATGTCACTTGCCACCACATTTACTCTGCATCAAATAGCTGAGACAGAGCGTTCTCATTTCTGAGTAAGAGACCACGAGTAAAGATGGTCATGCCTTTAACATTCAGCGAGGGGAAATAATTGCATTTCCTTGGGTGGATTGCCCTTTCATGACTGTCAACAGCCCAGCAGAGGAAACAAGCGGTAACGCTAAGGACAGATGCTGAGACACATCAAAAACTTCTGTGTAATACTCAAGAATGAAGGAAAATCCTAGCTTGGGGCATATTTATGTAACCGGATGTCAACACAGATTTCAAAACATCTTTTTGAATTGCTGACAGAGCATCTGCTGTGTAGTTTGGTGGAAAGAGCATAAACTTGGTCATGCCTGGCTTTGAGACTAGTATCTGCCACTGACAGTGTGGCACCAGAGACGTTAGCCTCTCTGAATCAGTCTGTTCATCTCTTAAATGTGGATAATACCTTTCTCCTCCTGGTCTTGTGAGGATTAAAAATATTGCCTATTTAGCAGTGCCAGTGTCTTCTGCTGGCTGTGTGACCTTGGGCAGATTATCTAACCTCACAGTTTCCTCATCTATAAAATGGGGTAATCCATATCTCCCAGGTCTGTTGTGATAACTGAGTCAGGTGCCCACCTAGCATAGTCAGAGCTATTGTTATTGCTACTTACTTTGTCCCATCCACTTCTTAATGTCTTATTCCACCTTCATAAATGGGATCATGAAAACACGCAGCCCCATAAAGAATAGCAGTTACTTAAACTCGATCAGTGAAAAGTATAGGCTTGAATATGTGTCAGCTACTTCTCAGACAGAGAAGAAAATGCTGTCATCAACTGAATTTCCCGCCTGCCTGACTTAAGAATGAATTAATAGCAAGCAATATTTACGTACTATATATCTCCAGGGAGCGGTAGGCACTGTGCTGACATTATCTTCAGGACATCCTGGGGAAGAGGAGATGATGAGTGATTTAATCATCATCTTCAAGAAGATGTAGCCATTGCCGCCAGGACGGTGACCAGTTGTTTCTACTGCCACCAAAGACAGATAAAGAGCCAGCAGGCCTAAACTGCAGGCAAGGTTTGGGTTAAGCCTATAGAGGCACATCTTGAAGAGGTTTCCATCCAGGCAGTACCTCATTCCGAAGTACTGAGTTATGTGGCTAATATCTACTGTTTTCCAATGGCAAGTTAAAATAAATACATTTCTTTACAGTATCTAAGCAGTTGACTTAACACCTGGGTGATTCCTTTCGGCAGGGCTTCCCCTGAAACTACTCCAGCCAATTTTCATGCTGGGTTATTTGCCAGTTTCCTAGGGGCATTCTGAAAAGGCTCAAAATGGGCATGTTATCCCATGGCTGACTAAGCTTTCAGTGACTTACCCAGACCTAGCCTTAAGGTTAAATAATGGAGTGGGGTTGTTTAGCTCCCTGGGCATGTGAGGGGTGTCCATGGGCTTAGCACAAGTTCACCTATCCTTGGGGCAGTTATAGGACCTTCAAAACCTCGTACTCCTGGGATGATGGCATATATTGCCACTACCTCTTCGAGCAGTCACCAGTGGCAGTCTACCACCTCTCTTTCCTGTGGTTGCTATGGTGATATTAACGTCATAGTTGCCAGCAGGAGCAAATGGGGTATGGAGGTTGGCATAAGCCACAAGGAACAGCAAACCCCCAAATTCTTCACCAGCTGAAGTCCAGCAGGAGGCTGATGGAAAGGCAGGACCCAGTGGTGGTAAAAACACTCATCCCCTTCTGAGCTCCTGAAGATGACCAGCTGATTTCCTCTTAACAGGTGTATTTTTTAGGACAATGATTGTCAAACTTTAATATACCTATGAATCTCCTATCTTCTTAAAACATAGATTTTGATTCCTGGGGGAGGGATCTGAGATTCTGTATTTCTAAAAGCTCCCAAGTGATGCTGCTGCTGCTGCTTGTCTCTGGATGGTGCTCTGAGTAGCAAGGTCTTTAGGCCTGGTTGCTTGTAGCAGAGCCCCTAATTAGTAGTGGCTTAAACCAAACACACATTTATTTTTCCTTCATGTAACCCTGCTCAGGGGCACAGGCTCCTTCTATCGTGTTGCTGTGCCATGTCTGATTTGTTGCCCTGGTCTGCAGTCTGTGCTGGACTCATTTCTGTATCTGCAATTTAACCTGCAGGAATGGGAAAAGGGGATGGAATGTCCCTATCCAGATACTGCACATTCCATTTCCATTCCCATTCCTTCGGCTAGAATTTAGTCACATGGCCACATCTAGCCCCAAGTCAAGCTGGAAACTGTATTTTGTTCTGTGTTCACATGTGCTCAACTAAAAACTCTTATTAGTAAGGAAAGAGAGAATGCCTGTGTAACCATCTCTGTCACAGTTGGGGATAAAAATTACAGTGAATGTTATCGAGTACTTCCTATCTGCCAGGCACTATACCTTAAATGATTACCTCATTCAATCTTCACAAAATACAAAACAAACAAAAAACAGGTGGTAGGCACCTGTTATTCTCATTTATGGATAAAGAAATTGAGGCTTAGAGAAGTCACTTGGTCACGGTCACACAGCTGAGGTAGAGGCAAGATTTCAAATGCAGGCATTTGGATTCGAGCCTGGACTCTTAGAAGCAAAGGAAGGACCTTCCGGTGACAAGAGGCAGAACTGGGGCAGTCTTTACACTCTGGGGTCCCATAGCAGTGGGAGGGAGGCCATGAGTCTAACACCAGCCACCCTTCAGGGTTGACTTCAAGCAAAGAATTCTGTGGGTTCCCATGGGAAACGTGATGCTTACCTGAACAGTTCATGCACTGATTTGCAAAGACAGAAAGCTGAAGGCAGAACAGTTACTCTTCTTCCAGTTTTAAGATTTGTGACCTCAGGGGCTTATTCCCAATTTCAGCCACATGACTGGTCCCAGGCTAGTCCAGACGTGAGAAATGGTTTGTGGCCTGCTGCTCTTCTGTCCCCTTAGGCTCACCACTTCCTCTTACAGATAGCCCCCTATCTGGTACTGTTATCCTAGGAAAGCCACAGCTGGCCAGGACCAGACGGGGCCACTTCTTTGTGTCATAGTCACAAGTTAGAGGACATTTGAAAACTGTTTTTCAGGGGTTTGTTCTTTTTTTCCTTCTCGTTTTCATGAAAGGGGCTTTTTGTTAATACAGTCTTTGTTTGGGGATTCAGTTGATAAAGGGACCATTTTATTAGACTGAATTACTGACGCAAGTGCTGCCAGAAAATCTTTGCCAGGCCAGCACTCCAGCTTTTATTCAGCAAGGTGAATGAGAACAACTGTTGGTGGCGGTCTCAAGGGCACTTTGGAGTTGGCTGCCATCAGCAACTTGGGATTGTTTGGTTACTGGCTGATGTAGAGATGAGGGGAGCTAGTCAGGGAAAGTACTAGAGATAATCTTACTAAAACATGGGTTCTCTCTTTATATATGAAATATGTCAATTGGTCATGCTGGTCCAGGAGTTAATGTAGAGTGAATTCTTTCTACATAAAACCCCAAACCCGCTGTGATCGAGTGGATTCTGACTCACAGTGATCCCGTGTTTTACAGAGTAGAACTGCTCTACAGGGTTTTCTTGGCTATAATCTTTTATGCACATAGATTGCCAGGCCATTCTTCTGTGGTGCCACTAGGTGGATCTGAACTGCCAACTTTTAGGTTAGTAGCCAAGAGCAAACCATTTGGGACCACCAGCCAGGGACGTGAACTCTTCCTACCTATTGTTAAATTACTAAATCTCCATGACTAAGAAGAGGTCCTGGTAATGATTTTAATTCATCCTTCTGAAGTCCCGAAAACAAAGTCAAATGGTCAAAAGTAAACCAGGTTCTCTCAGACTTTGTGGGGTTTACTCAGACATGGAATATTAAAGCTACTTTTAATTTTCCGCAGAGGGGTGCTCAAGAGGCTTCGGAGAAAGCTCTGAAGACACTAATAAGCCAAAACTTGTACACGGAAACTAGCTAGCTTGTTTTCCCTCATGTCTGGTGTGTGCGATGCCAACACAAATCCACGTGCCCACGTGGGCCAACGAGTTACCTTTGGGCCCACAGCTCTCTCATCTGCTGTTTCCTTGAGATTCCAAGACTCAGTCTATTTAAAGTCTGCTAAATGAACCAACATTTCTTAGGCAACTTTTAAAACATTAAACTGCTATTTGCAAACAGTGGCATGAAAATTGGCATTTAAAGCAATTGACCGTAAACTATTCAGAGTTCAAGGAAATCATGAAGGGCTGACGAAGTCTACAGAAATATGGGTAAGAAGAAAGGTACCTGCTAATACTGTCTGAAGGCTTCTACCACCAATCAGTTTTAAGTGATTGAACCCCAAGTACTGCATAGGAAACAGGTACCCACAGGCAGCACTGCTTGGCAAGGCTGCAGTGGTCAAGCTTTGAGTGCCGCAGACCCCAGCTCCTACAGAGCAGCTCTGCTCTGACCACCACACTAACCAGCGAGAGTCCTGCCACTTCTGCCCTTCACAAACAATATGCATTTGCTTTTAAGAAAAGCAAGAATTGTAAGATCTGGCCTGTTAACCACATAAATACGACACATGGAGACCCTCTAAAAATGCCATACCAATTTCAGGTGGTGGTTTTCCTATGCAGGAAGAACAGGGCCCTATGTGGCTGGTGGGAAGGAAATGTCCAGGAAGGGTTACAGGCAGGGTTTATAAGAGCAAAACTTCCCTGAACCTCCTCTTTGACTAAGTTTGCCCCCACCCTCAACACTGTTCACTCACACAGAACCTTGTATACCTTATTACAGTTGTAATTACTTGTGTAATTGCTTATCTCCCCCAATTTGCTATAAAGCAAACCCCACCCCCTGCAGGCAGGGACTGTGACTTAGTCCAGTGTTGACTCCCCAGTCCTAGCTAGCACTGGCTGGACATGAAGTAGGTGCATAATCAATGTTAGTGAATAGATGAATGAACGCAAAAAGGAATGGAAGATGTGTATATGGAAGAGCATTTGCTTGCATCAAAATTTCTTGATTGTCCTCTGTCTCATTTTCCAAATCAGGAGGAGGGAGGAAGACCAGGATGCTGGAACTGGGGTCAGTTCTTAATTCAGCCACAGTGGCTGTAACTGTTTCTATCAGTGGTAAGACTTCTCGGAGTACTACAGGCTCTACTGCAGGCAAAGATTCACCTACACTTTTCACAGGCCATTCCCCCCACGGTTTAGTATTTGTGAGAAAGGCAAGGAATTTCTTAATTTCTGAGATGGATTTAGATACATTCCAAAATGTCGGCAGTTTGAACCCACCAGCCGCTCCTTGGAAACTCTATGGGATGGTTCTACTCTGTCCTATAGGGTCACTATGAGTCATAATCAACTCGAAGGCAATGGGTTTGGTTTCTTTTTAAGTTAGATAAAAAAGGAAGATGATATCTATACGGTGCATTCTGTCAGCATTTCCCTGGACACGACCCACCTAGATGCAGACAAACACCAGAAATAGAGCCTGTCACTGAAATGAACAAGGAAAGTCAGAGTTTTCTATGTCAATGAACTGTCGGTCCTATTTCTTCCTACCACCACAGAAACAGTGAAAAGGGCAAGAAATGATGACACCTGCTTTGATTTTTGTGAGCTCTTCCAAATGGTGATATTGGAAGGTTGCTAACCATTAAGTCATTAGAAATTTTATTTTTGTTATAACTTAAGATAATTTATTTTTAAAACTTCCTGTTTATTGTCAACCCTGTATTATTGATAAAAAAAAGTACCACATAATCAGGACTCCAGATTACACAAACTAGTCATTATTAAGGAGTGTCATTTTCTTTGGTTTTTCCTTGTCACTATTTATCCTTAACAAACAAATCAAAACCCTGAACAATCTACACAGCTTTACTGCATTCTAGGCCTTCAAGAGTATCTATCCAGCACTACCAGTGGCGATCGAGTCAACTCTGACTCATGGCGACCCCACGTGTCAGAGTAGAACTGTGCTTCCATGGGGTTTCCAATGGCTAATTTTTTGGAGGTAGATAGCCAGCCTTTGTTCAAATATGCCTCTGGGTAGACCTAAACCTCCAACATTTCAGTTAGCAGCCTCATGTGTTAACTGCCCCACCCAGGAAACTCCATTTCAAGAGTATAAAAGCTATTTGCAGCAGCAGCAGCAATACTTCCAGGACAATATTTGTAAGATGTGCTTATCTGATGATGTGCTTTAAATCAAAAAGGAAAGAAATCCATATTTCAGCAAATTTAAATTTACAAGTTCCAACCTGGTGTCTACTTTAGTAGTCTGAGTTAAAGGAATATTGCACCAATTAACCCAAGCAAATCAAGACACCCCCAAAACAGGTGATATAGTAAGAAAATGTCAATTTAATCATTTACTGTAGCAGGCAAGCATTTGTAAACATTCAGCAGCGGCAACATCCAAGTTACAAACAATTTAAAAAGAAACCAAGATTAGTGATTATAATTTTTCCTTCCCTTTCCCCAAAAGAAAAAAAAAATCTGGAAATGAAGGACTTAAAACACTACAAACATTGAACATTCAGTTATGTCTCCTATCAGCCTTCTATGCATCCTCTCAGTGTTTTATTTTTAAAGATGTATCTACTCCTAAAACGCATTATCTTGCAATAACTTGTACGTGAGCATTTGCAATCTAGGAAGTTGTTCCTGCACGTGGTTATGCACGTATTAGCTCAGTTTAAATTCCATTTGCAAAGGGAACATTTATGTCTTGATTCAGTGCTTCTTTGACTTCAAGTGGCAGGGTGTCAAAAAGGTGATCTTCCACAACAAGCCCGCTTTTCTTGAGCAGTCGACACTGGCCCAGCTGGGCTGGTAGGCGGTCCAGGCAGTTGCCCTTCAGCTCTAGCTGAGTGAGCTGGGAGAGCTGACCAACTTTCTCTGAGAGGGAGGTGATGCAGTTTTGCCCCAGGTTCAAAGTCCTCAACTTCACGCACTTAAACAATTGTTTTGGCAGAATGTCCACTTTGTTCCCAGTGATATGCAAATGCTGCAGGTTCTGAAGCAATCCTATTTCTACTGGAATCATTGAAATGTTGTTATAGCTTACATCTAAGCATCGGAGTTTCTGTAAACTAAACACTGCCACTGGTAAGGATTCGAGCTTGTTGTTAGAGAAATAAAGTGACTCCAAGTTTTTGACATGGGTAATGGAGGGAGGAATGGTAACAATTTTGTTATGCCATAATTTTAAACAAGTCAGTCTTTTTAAATGCTGGAAACTGATGATTTCCTCAATTGTGCGTATGCTATTGGATTTTAAATCCAGTTCCTGTAAATTAGAAAGGCTGAAAATAGCATGTGGGATTCTCTCTAGCTCACAGTTCTGGAGTTCTAACTCGGCGACATTCATCATTTTCTTAAGGCTGTTCAGTACCAAGAGTTTAGTGCCGTCATTATGAATGACTAACTTTGTAAGATGTGGTGCCACATCTGTAATGTTGGAGGGAACTTTGGTCAAATTGCTCTTCACATGGAGAACCTTAAGATGCCTCAACTCTCGGAGAGATTCAAGTCCTATCATCTTATTGTTTTCAGAGTTCAAATTGCCAATCAAGTACAACTCTCGAAGGTTTTTGAGCAAATATACCCAGGCAGGAATTTCAGCCACATCAGTGAACTTCACATGAAGGCATCTCAAGTGATCGCGGAGAAAACTAAAAGCAGTCTGTTCAACTTTTGCAGGGCAGTGGCAGAGGTGAAGCTCTTGGAGATTGGTCATTTGAGAAATCTTAGCAGGAATTTTAGCTTCTGGAATCAGTTCAAGTTTTAGCACATCCAGGTCTGTGAAGTCAAAGACAGCATCGGGCACACCTGACAGCATAAACAGATGTAACTCCTGCTTGTCTTGGGCATTGCGGGACACGTGCTGCCTAAGCTTCTCAAACGTCCACTCGTGGTTCAAACTAATTTCCCTCAGTTTATTTTCACTGACTTCTGACAGGAACACACCAAAACGCTTCGAGTATAGTTGGTCATATTGGTCTACCATGTGTAGAAGGAATGCAAAATCGTTTTTGACATCTGGAATGTCACTGAAACTGCTCTCTTCTCTGACTTTTTCAAAAGAATATTCTTTCAAAGGTATCCTGAATAACCAGAACAGAGTGTAGAGGCAGATAAAACCATACACACAAATAATGGAGATATAACTAATGAGGAGCTTTTTCAACATGTAAGCCATATTGTGGGTGCACTCAAATACCTCATACCCAGTCAGATGCTCAACTTTTGGCTTGCAGACGTGTTCAAAGCTGATTGCGTTGACAAAGTTTGCAGTGTAGCAGAGGATAAAAATGAACTTGGCTGTTTTGATAACTGTTTGGACCACATAGAGTTTATAGATCAAGTCACTGTCTTCCACATGGGCTCGGAATTTCCTCACCTTCTCAAACAGGGCTTTGGCCTGTTCCCCATCTTTTTTATCCAGGATGGTCATGCTGGGGACTTCGATCACAGGCTTCTCAGCTGAGAATTTGAAGCCAGTTTTGTTGATCATCGGGGTGCTGGCACTGGGGCTCCCTTCATCACTGCTGGTAGACACGTGCTTTGGTAAAGTCTGAGCACCTGTTATTCTCTGTTTGTTCTCCTCTGAGTCTTCACACGCCGTCTCAGACAACGCTTTAGTCGTCCAAGGAGATTCAAAGCACTTTCCTAGTATTGAAACAAAATGTTCTACTTTTGAGCATGTTTTGGGATATTTGAACCAAAAGTTGCTACTGACCATGAGAATAATAGTATGTATAAGAGCAAGGTACGGAAAGTACTTTGAATACCAGGGGAGGGCCAGATGGTAACACATCTGATTAATAAATACATACTGCTGAAAATCCAAGTTTGTTTTTCGGCCTGTTGGGTCTTTCTTCTCTTTCCTTGCCTCCTGACTGGGAACTGTGGGATCTGTACGAGGATATGTGGCTCTGAGAGGTACGTCGGGTGTCACAGCAGATGTGCCAAAGGAAATGTCATTTGTTGCCCGCCCATCTTGGTCTTGGTCAGTGGCTGCTTCTATCTTCGGGATGTCGGCGGTAACGTCGTGTGCCTTTGAATTTACAGGAGATGGCAACACTGGCAAGCAGACCACCTGATCTTTGGTAAGCTGCATGGTTCCTGCAAAGATGGCTACCATCAACATAACGACAGCCAGGTAATCCATAAACACATCCCACCATGGTTTTAGGATTCGGTAAGTTGGCTGGATGTCATTAAGTGAAGCAACTTCTGCAAGGGTAAACATTCCTAGAAAACAAGCAAACAAAAGACATTATTACAAAGATGCAAGTGAAAACATTAAATAAGAAAAACCTTTGACTTGCTCCACACTAAATAAAGTTGGCTCATCCAGGTCCTATCTTTGTACCTAAGATAAGTGTAGCATTAATAACCTAAAAGGGACATGGTAGTTTTCCTCTTCTATCCAAGGAAGAAAATAACAATAACAAAGTGGGGAGTAAGGATCACATTGTAGGTGAGAAATGATGATAGCCTGCACAAAGTCTATTAACAGAATAGAACGGAAGGGAAAGATCTGAGAGCTATTTAGGAGACAGAATTGATAGGACTTGTAACTTACTGGACCTTGAAGGAGGATATGAGAGCAAAACGGCATTTGTTGTGGACTGGTTTATAAGTTTAACACTGAAGTTTTCAGGCGGGGGTAGACGACTTCAATTCTGTAAAAGCCAAAACTGAGGTGTCTGGAGATACTATTAAACTATAGACAGCCTGTGTATCAGACTCAGTCCTATTACTTACTAATGGTGTGATTCTCTAAGCCTTGTGTTTCCCATCTGCACAATGGGGATGATGACTTCTCAAGGTTGTTTGAAAGGTTAAGTTACACCTGCAAAGCTCTTACACGTGCCCTGGCCCCAAGGAAACAACTTGATTTACGTTAACTCTTATTACCCAAGAGGAGTAGGGAGGGAACGAGCACCCAGGGGCAACCTCTAAGTTTGCCCCACCTCATCTACAGGGGTAAGGGGGTAGGGATGGTGATTCAACGGCCAGCCTTATCTGGCACCCCCTTGGACTTGTGCCCAGGGACAAACGCCCCCCTGTAACCGCCTCTCCCTATACCTCTGTATCAACCTGGTAGGAACATCTCATGGACAGTTAAAACTAAGTGTCTAGAGTTTAAGAGTTTGAGAGGAGTCAGAGAATACATACTTGGGATTTATTAATAAATGTAGCTGAAACTCTGGCCTTTGATGGAGCATCCATGGAAAATGTGTGAGATGAGAAGAGGGCCAAAGATACAAGTGGGCGTGAAATCATCAGTAATGATGATTCTGAGCAAGTCACGACCAACAAGGCCTTTGATGTCTACAAAAGCAGATGACTCTGGCAGCACTGAAAGAAGCCCTGGTGCCAGGACACTCAAAAATGTGGTCAACATTCACTCCAGCCAGTAGCTTTAGAGTCACGAAACTAGTTTATATGAATAAAAAAGTACAAGGACAATCAAGTTGGAAGTAACCAAGAAAAACACAAAGTTTATAGTGGCAAGTAATGGGCATGGGCTTTTGTAATCATGTACTTAAACCAAATGTTCATCTTGAATTTAGAAGTTTAACTTCTCTGTTTGAAAAAGCAACCTTACCACATTCTGCTTTCTCAGGAAGTTCTATGGTTCCAATACTCATATGTAAAATGATGAACAAAAAACCAATAAAATACTTAAAAAGGCAAGGCAAGTACCCAAGGTACTGGGAATGCATTTACGTTTTAAAGAAAGGATGGCAGACAGATTTTTGTCTATCTATGTAAAAGTTGCCTGGAGTGCTCTGTTGCGAAAGATTCTGGGCTGACTTCAGGCTCAGGAGAAAACAGTGTCTTCCCTGGATGACAAAGTAAGAGCGTGGCAGCATTAGTACTATGATCCTGCTCTTTCTGTTTTAAATTAAGTCCCTAAAGGCAAGGCTCGCATTTTTTGTGAAACCCTCCTACATACCTAGTACTGTATAGAGCAGGTGTATAATATTTCTTAATAACATAGAAATATCTTTTCAATTGTAATAGCAATTCTCAAATGAGTAGTGTTTTTGTAAGTGAAATATCTCTTATATAATCAGGAAAACACAAGCCTAAAGACTCTACAACATATTTAAACTACTGAGTTGTACTTAAATTTTGTGAAAATTGCTAGAAACTACATTCCCAGATATCAGTGCTTAAGCATGAAATGACTGGCATCGAGTCTCTGTAGCAATTACCAACGAAGTGAGGAAAAAGAAACATTGGTACCTCAGTAGGCAAAGCGGGAGATAACCTGTCCACTCCCATCCCTTTTATTCTGAGGTCCTGCATATTGTGTGCGTTTTGCTTTTGTGAGTGGCTTGGGGATTTAAGCAGGAAGAAAAGCTTTTGGAATGTACAGGAAGCCAAACTAAATGAGAAACAGTTCAACCATATGTCATATGTTGTTTGAGCTCTTCAGTCCCTATCAAGAATGCACAAAAGACAGCACCAAGTCAGAGGTCAGAGACCACATATCACTTCATGCATAGAGACTGGAGCAATATGCTTTGCACAGGGTTATTCCTGGCAAAAAACTCTGTATGGTCATACCCACGGACCACGATTTTAAAGGGCCATCTGTATGGGTAATGAAAATAGAATTTTTCCACATAACACTTCTTTCCAATCAGATTTTTCTTTAGTCTTCATACAGCTGCAGTGGGCTCGAGAGAAGCCAGAATGTTTGGATTAGAGGATTGAGGGAGAAGTAAATTTTAAAAGTTACCGTACTGAGAAACCCTAAACGGGCAGTTCTACTGTGTCCTATAGGGTCACTGTAAGTTGAAATCAACTTGAAGGCAATGGGTTTGGGTTTTTTTTTTTTTTGGTACTGAGAAAGCTGGTTACTTGTATTTTGAGCCTTGATTCTATTACACTGGTCTCCTTGCCTCTGGCCTTAACCTTCTCTAATCCATTTCCACCCTGCAGCCCTTAAGATGAAAGTTCACCATTTTCAATGTGGTTTAGACCAGTGCGTCTCAAACGTTAACATGCATGCAAATCACCTGGGGAATCTTGCCAAGAATGTGGATTCTGATAGCAGGTCTGGGATGGGGCTGAGATGCTGCATGCTTTCAAGCTGTCAAGTGATGCTGATGCTCCTCAGACTACCCTTGGATTACAAAGGTTTACTTACAGCAGTGGTTCTCAAACTCCAACATGCGTCAGAATCACTTGGAGGGCTTGTTAAAACACAGATTGCTGCTAGCTCATCTGGAAAGTCTCTAATTCAGTAGGTCTGGGGTAGGGCTTTTATTTTTTAACAAGTTACTAGGTGATGACAAAGGTACAGGAATCACACTTTGAAAGCCATGCTTTTAGAAGATCTTTCTAAAGTACTCACCTCCCTGCCCCTATCTCTCCTCTCCAGACTCCCTATGGTCTAGGCTGATAACTTCTTTTAGTTCCTCCAACAAGCCATACTTATCCTTGTGCTCAGCCTCCCACCCCCGCACAGTTTCCTCTGCCTGGAATACTTTCTCCCAATCCCCCTTTAAGTTTAGATGTCGCCTTTCCAGAAGTCTTCTCTGTCTGGGTGAAAGGCTTCTCTGTACTCCCATGGCACTTTGTACCTCCCCCTATCATGCCCCTCACTGCATTGTAACAGAATTGACTGCTTACTGGTCTGATGCCACACTAGAGTATAAATGAAAGGAGGGCAGAGATCATGTCTACCTTGCTTACTGTTATATATCCAACGCCTGACACAGAATAAGTGCTCAATGAATGAAAGAATGTATGTCACCTTGACCATCTTTGGCATCATCATCATCAAATTCCTCAAGAACATTTATTAACTGTCTACATATGGTATTGGGCAGAAGAGCACTTTATTAAACTTAATTGCCACCACAAAGTAACCGGGGCCTATGCAAGAATAAAAAATCTAAGCCAGGCCTCAGTGTAAAAATAAATAGCTAAAGGACCACAGTAGAGCAACTGTGGGATCCTTGTAACCAGTAATATTTTACAGCTGTTAAAGCTTCAATGGTGGTTTTCAAGCACTTTGTACTTAGTATAGACGTTGATCCCAGGAGAGAGAAGAAAGGCGCTGATCACTTTCCCAGTGGAGAAAAAGAAACCTAAAAAAAAGGTGGTGGCAGAGAACAGGGTGATGGAGTGCTGTACCTTCACATGGACTTGGCCCCCTCAAGTTCTCTGCAAGGATAACAGTGCCCGAACCACCAACAACAGCATGCAACCAACTCCAAGCTCAAGTGAGCTCTTCTTCAGCTCATTGTCTACTCTGCAACCCCTACCAAGGGTTTTGTGTCCCTGCCATTTCCTCTAGCCCATTTCCCTTTTTTCTTTCTGTTGAACTCTTATTCTTCAAGACCCAGCTCAAGCACTATGTCCTTCCCCTAACTCCTATCACAATGCCTAGTAATCTGTTTTTCAAATTGGCTTCTTCAATGAGATATTGAGCTCCCTGTGGGCAGAGACTGTGTCTTATTCCTCTTTGTATCCACCACACCACTCTTCCCTCACCCCCTAAAAATACAGAAGGCATTTAGTGATAATAATACCTAATAATAACAGCTATCATTTGTCATCTGCCTTCCATATACCAAGGTCTGTACTAGGCACTTTACATCTGATGCAATCCTCTGCTTTTGTACAGAGTGCATTCCTGATAACGACTGTATGAAAGTTTAGAGCTTCAGGTATTGGGGGTTGAAGGAATGGTTTCATTTCCCAAATGTTACAAAATACTATAAAACCCACCAGAATGCGTAAAATTAAAAAAGATAATACCAAATGCTGGTGAGAACTGCAACGGGAACTCTAAAGCACTACTGATGACTGTGTGAACTGGAATAACCATGTTGGGAAACTTTTGAGCAGTATCAACTAAACTGAACATATGTATACTCTGATTTAGCAATTTCACTCCTAAATATATACACAAGAGCAAAACATATATTCATTAAAAGACATGTACGAGAACGTTCATAGCAGCTCTACTTGTAATAGCTCCAAACTAGAAGCTATCCAAATGCTCAAACGTAGAAAACAGAGAAAAATGACATGTGGTATACTCATAGAATGGACTGTTAGAGGCAGCAAGGAGAATGAACGATCTGGTGACATGGGTGTTTTAGTTCATAAAATGTGATGTCTACATTTAGGATATGTGCTTTTTTTTTTTTTTTGTATGTATGCTTTCCTTCAGTAAAGTTTTAAAAAGAAATGCAGATGAGAAGCTACCGCAGAAACAGCTGCGCTAGGAATGTGTTGTTGACACCAGACTGAGGCTGTGTCTCTCCCTGTCCCAATGCATGGCGCCAGGATGGCTGGGGGCACAGGCCAGGGGAGCCTGTCCTTTCCTCTGGCAGCCTCCTCTCTCTTGGATACAAATGGCAGAGGATGTGGACATATGAATATACAATGTGCAAAAGCTGTCTGGTAACAGTTGAACATACATAGATGAACACAAGTGGAGCATTGCCTCAATCTCATTTAACCCTCACACATTACTTAATCTGGCAAGTGTTATTGTTTGCCTGTGGCAGGTAAAGAACTAGGCTAGCGGGCATTAAGTGGTGAAAGGTAAGTCAACTATATAGTGATGGAGTCTGGATTTAAAATCCTTCTAAGGCCAAGGCACATGTTCTTTCTACTAGGCTACCATGCCTCTTTCTTCTTTACTTCTCATGTTTGCAGTTTGCAGACTAAGATCTCAATAACCTGGTGAGTCAGACACTGCTACTGCTCAGTAATATGAGGAAACCTGAGGCACAAAAAGCTTAAATGACCTCCTGAGCCAATAATTGAGAGAGCTAACAGAATCTTTCATCTCCAAATCTTTCCCCTCTATCATGCAGTTTTCCAGTGACTGCACTGTTGGCCAAGGGTTGGCAGCTGAAGGAGAGAACTTCTCACTGGTGTCCTTGGCTCCGAGGAGAAAGAGCAATAACATGGTGTAATTACCACTATCCCCACTGCAACCTTTCAGGACATTCACTCAGAGGTCATGTATCAGGCATCGTGGAGGAACATACAGAGATGTCATGAGATAGTCCTTGCCCTTGAGGCGCTCCCAGTCTAGTGGGGACAATAAGCAAATAAAAGTGCAATCACAACACAGTAAATTGCTATGACCCTGTTAACATTAAGTACGTATAAGAGAGGCACAAGACAGAGCAAGCCCAACCTGCATGTGGTAATTAGGGATGGCTTCACAAAAGGGTGGTTTTTAAGCTGAGACTGGAAAGCGGAGTAGACTATGGGGGTAGGAAGGGTAGGGAAAACATTTTTTGGCATAGAAATAGCAAATGCAAAGGCACAGAGACATGAGAGAAATTATGTGCTATGGAAACTACAATTCTAATGTTAGTCCATTGTTAGTCTAGTATGCCCCTGTACGGATATCACATTTTATGGGTAAGCCAAGGAATAGAAATCAAGGCATGAGATGCTAAGTGCAGTCTGCAGGAAGTTCCTGGGCCAGAGATGAGTACTTTCCTTCAATGTCAGCCACTGAAGTAGCTCTAATTTCAAACACGGGCCTTGAATTAATGTATTTGTTACCGTTTTGTCCCTGGGTGGTGCAAACAGTTAATGTGCTCGGCTGCTAACCAAGTCTACCAGATGTACCTAAGAAAGGCCTGGCAATCTATTTCCAAAAAATCAGCCCTTGAAAACCCTATAGACCACAGATCCACTCTGACACACACTGGGTTGCCATGAGTAGAACTGACTTAAAGGAAACTGCTGGTGGTTCCGTTTTATCCTCAAAAACTGGGATGACACATGCCCTGCCTACTTCCCCGGGGTGTTTCATCCATTAACTGAAATTAAACATACAGCAGCACTCTGAAAACAAAAGCTGCTTTTTATAAATAAAGGGTGTGTGTCTAAATATGTTAAATACACAAACATATAATACAGTGTATTAAGTACATTTTGAATGCAAGCCAAGTCAGCGAGAGAGGAGATCAGCACCCAACTTCCTGGATCCCAAATCTTGAGGTTTAACCGCCTTTGTGAAAGGACTCATAAATGGTTGTAAATGGTTATCAGGGGATTTTTCTTTTCCTTTCTTTTGTTTGTTACCGGAAGAAGGTAAATTTCATAGGTATCACTTGCATATATTCTTTGGGTTCTCCTTTACAACGTGTCTGTTGTGAAGGACTTAGACAATTACATTAAGAGGAAGTGAACCTCACATTCCAAGGCTTCTCTTTGTCCATGGCATACATGAAAATCATCTCAACATTCCTGTAAGCAAACACTTCTCATGGACCTTTTTTGTACTAGAACTGATAGGGGAAGTTTTGGAATTTTGGACGGACAAAGCTGAAGTAGAAAATAACAAGGACTGAATCTAAATTCTTTTATGATCATGATTCTGTCTTCTTATCTAGAAGTATGGCCAGTAATTATAAAGTAATAACCAGGTTCAAAAATTAGAAGCTATGATGGTTGTACAACTCTGTGAATATACTAAAAAACACTGAATTATATACTTTAAAAATGGGTGAATTGTATGGCATGTGGATTATATCTCAGTACAGGTGTTAAAATTAGAAGCTAGACTTCAACTTTGTTTACCTTACTGCCTAAACTATCTTACAACAGAAATATGACAGTGAAAAGTAAATACCGTTGTGGCCTAATTGTAGATATTCACACCATATTATATATTCTAAGTACAAAAATATGTTTAAATGATTGCTATTATGTTATAGGACTACCATACATTGAACTGGTTCCGAAGATAAAAACTCAGTATTTTTCTTATCCTCTCTGAGCACATCTACCTCACATGCTCATAAATTGGAAATATCCAGCTTAGGGTCTGGCAAAAAGTAAGCTCCTCTAAAGATGTTTGAATCTGAATGCAGAAAAACGAATCACTGAGGTAAAAAGTAAGCCCATCTTAATCGGTCTTTAACTGAAGATGAGATTAGGACAATTTCTTGACTGTTGAGCTAGCATGCAGTCCAAAGCCCCTGGGTGGTGAAAATAGTTAACACACTTGGCTGGTAACAGAAAGGTTGGAGGTTCAAGTCCACCAGAGGTGCTTTGAAAGAAAGGCCTTGGTGATCTACTTCCAAAAAATCGGCTACTGAAAACCCCACGGAGGCGTCTGACACCTCCATGTTCTACTCTGTTCTACTCTGACACACATGAGGGCACCATGAGTTAGAACTGACTCGACAACTAAATTTTTTGATTTTTTTAAATATAGCCCTATGTACACAGAGTAATCTTGACGTAAATGATTGATTGATAATAAATTTTTTTCAATTTTATTCTTTCAAAAACATTTAAATTAAAATTACTTATATAAGAAGGTGGCAAATTATACTAGAAAGAGCACAACTTTGATGCCAAGGACACCTGGATTCAAATCTTGCTCTTTGTTCAGTTATTAGCACTGTAAATATAGGTAACTTCGTGTTCCACGGAAATCATTACACTATCAGTATTATTAAACACAGAGCAAGATTTTAGCACCAAAGAGAAAAATCTAATTACTGAAACCAAAACTTTAATAAAAATTAGGTCTATATGCATTAGAAAGTATTCAATACCCCTATTAAAAATAAAGAAAGCAGATGGCTTTGAAATATTATTTAACGAGAAGTGTTTAAAGTATGAAAAAGCAGATGGCTTGATTTGGTAAATACTTAATTTTACACATAGGTATGCGGCCCCTACCCAATCAAATACCAACTTATTTTCTTTCTACAGCATTCTGTAGAAAAAAAGAATCAGCCCTCTTGGCCAAACTGGGCAAATGGAAGACCACCCAAGAGAAAGACGAGGGGCAAATTTTCAAATCTTTCACTGAAAGAAGTCAAAGAACAAATTAAAATTCATAAAGAGCTGATAAACAATATGATCAATACAAATAACTCTCCTCCAGCACTAAATATACCCATGAACAAATATACACATACTCACATACCATACTCAAATCAGGTACCAAAAATTCAGATGGCTAAAGAAATTGCCTGGTGGTCTGATAAGTCAATGTTTCAGATGCAAAAAGGGAAAAAAAGGACTAATTTAGTTTTTTCCAACAGATCTCTGTACTATTGGCATTATGTAAGTGTTAACAGTTATGGATGTTATAAATATGCAAGATACTCTAGCTGATACAACTCTACAAAAAAAAATATATAATTCATTAGTGTCACTCCCTCTTTAAAGATTATGATAAGAAATACACTTTTAAAAAAAGGTGAACTAGGATGGAGCTCCCTTACACCCTAAGCAGCTTTCCATAGTCCCAGGAAGTTTGCCACATTTCTCTTCCAGCTGTCTTCTGGGACAGAAACCCACTGCTGTTGAGACAATTCGGACTCATAACGACCCTACAGACAGAGTAGTACTGCCCCACAGGGTTTCCAAGGTTGTGAATCTTCATGGAAGTAGACTGCAGTATCTTTCTCCTGCAGAGTGACTGGTGGGTTCGAACCGCTGACCTTTCAGTCAGCAGCTAAGTGTTTTAACCACTATGTCACCAGGACTCCTTTCTTGGACAGAAAGCCCCTCTAATTCTAAACCCATGGATGTATGCTCTGGATATGGACAACTGGGAGCCTGCTGATCCTTATTCCTGGTTTGGTAAAGAATGCTGGAAAGCAGTCTCCTCTGAGTACCTCTCCTTAGTGCTGATTAACGTTAAAAAAACTTATCAAAGTTAGTAAGAGAGAAAGATGCTCAGATACTGATAAAAACTTTAATTCTTTGATCTGCACTTCATTTAGTTAAAAAGGCTACCTGGTATATTTTTTGGAAACCCTAGCCATTGAGGGGGGTGGGGAAGGAATGCAAAGTCAAACAATGGTTGCTCATGGCACTTGGTGAACTCTTAAGTTCCATCTTTTTGGTCTCCCTTTCTCCTCCCACCTGGGTTTGAATTCCTTCCTTAATGGGAGGAGGATTTCTTTTATCCGTATGTCCCCAGGGAATGGCGCAGGAGAGGCACTTAATAAAAGTTTGTTAACAGAATGATTCACCCAGACCAATAACAGCATTCCAGGAGAGGGCTCAGGAGGCACTGAAGCTGTGAGCCAAAGACTGCCAATGAGAAAAGGTCACTATTAATTATGCCAAAGGCAAATCAGCTCTGACTTGCATTCTTCAACGTCCAGATGGCCAACACTACACAGCTCTTTTTAACAGGTTATTCTGAAGCTAACTCATTCTGATAGACCATCTGCATGCTGCTTGGCTCATCATCAAACATTCTAAAGGAAGACAAAAGATGAAGGGAAGCATAGGCGTACCCTCACCAGGAAATAAGGCCAAGATCCGATTCCTGATACAGGGCCGGTTCTAAGTCAGTGTGAACTCTGGGGCAGAGGCAAACAAGCACCATTCTAGCACATACCTAGGTGATATAAAAGGCCAGGGAGGAAGGAGCTACAGAAAGAGAGGCTGAGAGAGAAGACAAAGCTGTCAGAACCTCACACCTTCCTTCTCCTTGTCCTGCAAGGGGTTTTCTGCCTTTCCACGCAGACAATAAATGCAGAAGTTCTGATTAAGGGTAACTAACCCTTGAGTTAGTGGTGAATGCCCTATCTGTGTGTGCACAACTTACTGGAGTCAGTAAACACTTGTATCAGAATACTGTGCCAAAGTGCTGAGCAAGTGCCCAGCACACAGTAAGAGCTTAAGAAAAGCTGCTGTGAGCCCTGGCTGCATAGTGGTTAAAGAGCTCAGCTGCTAACCAAAAGGTCGGCAGTTCAAATCCAACAGCCACTCCTTGGAAACACTATGGGCAATTCTACTCTGTCCTATAGGGTCGCTATGAGTCAGAATTAACTCCACGGCAACAGTTTATGGTCATGTTGAAAGAGATGTTCTACATAAAGAACCCCATAAACATTCTTAAGGAGCTCTGGTGGTGCAACAGTTAAGCACTCGGCTGCTAACTGAGAAGATGGCAGTTCGAACCCACCCAGCGGCTCTGCAGGACAAAGACTGGTAATCTGCTCCCATAAAGATTACAGTCTAGACAACCCTATGGGACAGTTCTACTCTGATACATGGGGTCGTGATGAGGGGTCGTGATGAGTTGAAATTGACTTGATGGCACCTAACAACAACATAAAAATAATTCTTTACTGCTCAGAACTAAGAGAAGTTTGTCCCTCCTGATCAACTTATATAAAAAGCCATGGAACTTCCAAGCTAGTTGCATATATAAGTTAAATTGCCAGCCGAGAAGGGCGACCAGGAAGAGCAACAGGCTGAGGCAGGTACCAGGCAGTGAGAAGACCCTTGACATGCACAGGACCCTTCCAAGGCCCTATATCTACCTTTGTATCTCTAACTTTGTGTTCTTTGTCGTAACAAGGGCCCCCAAACTACATAAATTTCAGATCCCAGAAAATGTGGACCTTCCCTTGGTTGCATAAAACTGGTTAATAGAGGGTTTCACCCAGTCAGCAAGATCAGGAAAGAATTTTCTGAGAAGTCATGACTGAACTGAGGTGTGACGAGAGAGTGTAAACAAGGTGAATGTGTAAGCTGGACCAGAATACATAAAGGTCCTGTGGAGAGAAGGAGCAAAGGATATCTGAGGTACAGAAAGCAGGTTAGTAGTCTGGGGTGCTCAGTGTGAGATAATGCAGGGCCCTGTAAGCCACGTTAAGTTTTGATTTCATGAAACTAAAAGCAGGGGGAAGCCACTAATGTGTTTTTAGCTGGGGTTAGGAGGTGAGTGAAAATCAGATTCGTGTCTCTTAGAAGATCACCCTGAACCTAGAGTACAGACTGTGTGAGAGAAGATGGAATGAGTGCAAGAACGCAGCTATTGTGTTAATCTGGGCAAAGGATGTAGGTAGCTAAGACTAGGCTGTGAGTGGTAAAGAAGGGAGTTAAGGGGATGGATTTATAAACTAATTAGGCCAAAGAAGTAACTATAGAACTTAATAATAATAGACTATATAGGTAGGGCGAAGGAGACACAGATGTTAAAGATGACTCTCAGATTTAATTTTCCACTTCATCGTTCCACCCTTGTTCTTTGATATCAATTTAAATGGTTTTAATAGAACCATATCTTTTTACCCAGCTCTCCAATTCTTTTTAGAAGTAGGCTGTTGTTATTAGCTGCCATCGAGTTGGTCTCTGATGCGTGGTGACCCCATGCACAATGGAACAAAATGCTGTCTGGTCCTGTACCATGCCCATGATAGGTTGCAAAATGAACTGTTGTGATCTATAGAGTTTTCACTGGCTGATTTTTGGAAGCAGATCACCAGATCTTTCTTCCTAGTTGGCCTTAGTTTGGAAGCTTCGCTGAAACCTGTTTAGCATCATAGTAACATGCAAGACTCCACTGACAGACGGGTGGTGGCTGCGCGTGAGGTGCACCAGCCAGGAATAGAACCCAGGTCTCCCACATGGACAGTGAGAATTCTACCAATGAACCACCACTGCCCCTTAAAAGTAGGCAGATTATATATAATAAATGAAAAAAAATGTAAGTCCTCACATGCTTGGGCATGAAACACACCACAAAATCTACAAGCTTAGACAGTATGAAAACATTATTCTAGTGTCACCATCATTCACATGGTCGATAACTATCCTTCTATAATACTTCTGGGCAAAGCATAATGTCAAAACCAAAAATAGTTTGGTGATCTTCACTATATACAGAACACAGAGCCCTGGTGGTGAAGTGGTTAAGAGTTCGGGCTGCTAACCAAAAGGTCGGCAGTTCGAATTCACTAGCCACTCCTTGGAAACCTTATGGGGCAGTTCTACCTGTAGGGGTGCTGAGTCAGAATCGACTTGACGGCATACAACAACATATATAGAACACACATACATACATACATGCATACACAATATACCATTATGCACAATATAATCAGAATGGAGCCAGCTACTAATACCTTAAGAATCCTACAGGCAAAACCTGTGATTATTCATGCTACTAGAATCTGGTTTCTAGAATAAACTAAAACCGATACTGGTTAAAAACAAAATCCTTCAGAACACCTTTTAAGGGAGACAGGAAAGGAAGTATAGTTTCATTCTTTACTGTATTTTCTTTAGGTCAATATTAAAATTTGTTTACATTTTGTAAGTAAACTATAGCAGGGTAACAATGAGGGGTGGGCAAAGATGTAAGTCGTAAGAGTGTAAGAACAAAACCACATAGTTCAAACCTGTACAGGATAATCAACAAAAGGTGTAATTTTTGCACAGATTCATCTAGAGTCTCTGTCACTGAGCTAATAATTTAAAACAGAATTTCAATTCACACAACCTGGCAGTATAATGGCTATTAAGAACATGGCTTAAGGAGTCAGCCTGCCTGAACTGGCATCTCATCTCCATCCCTTAGCAATACATCTGTCAAATGGGTACAAAAATAATGCCTCATATTACCAGCTGTGTAAACTTGGGAAACTACTGAGTCTTCATTTTCCTTATCAATGAAATGGGGATAAAACACCACTGTGACAAGGTACACATACCACTGCGTATAATCGTGAACACACAGGAGGTATGCTCATTGCATATTCCCATTCAAACCATTTCCTGAAATTTTCCTGAGATGTCCAGAAAGATTTCAAGAGGTGGAAACTCCTAGGGGAAAAACAGGATTTGGAATGTTGTGACAGAGAGGAACAAAAGGGACCAAGGAAACTTCGACAGAAGGAAAGTCGATGAAGAAAAGAGAGAATAAAGAAAACTAAAAGATGAGGAGGGGGAAGGGATGGACTTCAAGAGAGTAAAGATACAACTCAGTCAAATACTACAGAGATTAAGGACAACCAAGACTGTAAAAAATCAATAATGATCTTTGACAATCTCTATTATAGTGAAATACATTATTGAAAAACACCTTGGAGGTAACTAAAAATTCCCCCAGAGGGTTAGCCTTTAAAAGTAATACAAACAAAGCCTTATTTTAAAATTTGTGATTAATTGGTACACCTGAGTGAATATTGTTACTTTTGTCCTATTTCAAAGGATTTGATAAAAACAAAGGAATGTTTTATTCATATTTATTTCCCTAATCTTGTTTCTAAGTATTTAGCATCTAATCTGTGCAGCTCTTGTGAAAATTACAAATGATCTTTACTTAGAAAAGCAGGTCTGTGGGGGCTTTCAACTGGAAGCCCTTCCCCAGTTCCGGTGTGCTTGGAATTAATGGTCTTTCCTCTTTCTTCCAAATATAAAGAATTAGTGGGGTTTTAATAGAGAACTGCAGTTATGATATTATAATATTATAACATTCCGTCAATTATAAAGAATTGTTGTTAAGTGCCATTGAGTCGCTTCTGACTCATAGTAATCCTATATGATGGAGTAGAACTGCCCCATAGGGTTTTCTTGGCTATAATCTTTATGGACTTTACGGAAGCAGACTGCCAAGTCTTTCTCCCCCAGAGTGGCTACTGGGTGTGTTCAAACCACTAACCTTTTGGTTAGCAGTCAAGTGCTTAACCATTTGTGCCAACAGGGCTCCTTTATAAAGACTTAGTGGTGCTTTAATACTTAGCCACAACTGAGCAGCCCATAGTTTGTAAAAACTCCTAAACTTCCCTGCATTGGGAAGGTACAAAACAGCAATAAGAATACCTTCTTATCCAGGATGCTATTACCTATTTTAGATGAGTTGCTTCTTTGAAGATTATATGAAGATCTTTGACTTTGGATAATTTTGGATTTTTAATTTGTGAGAAAGCACTCAAAAAAGACCCAAGATAAGATTTTTGAAAAGTACACACCTGAGTGTCATTGGTGTCAATGTATTTATAAGCGCCAGCTATTTTCATTGTAGAGATAAACTAACAGTGCTTCTCAACCCATTTTATGTCATAGCCCAGGGAGAGAATGACAAAATTTATACACACTCTGGGGTAAACTGAGGATACTGAACACAATGAAACCTAGGGCCTGAGGCCTCACTCATCTGAACTGCTATTTCTGTCATCTGGTGCCCACTTCTGGCACAGACATTGGAGATTCAAGCCTAAAATATCAGTGACTGGGTGTAAACCAAGGTCGAAATCTTCTAAAAGAATTTATCCATCTGAGATGTTGTGATAATTTTTGGAGTGATAAAATGTTATCTTTCTTCTTCTTCATGAGACAGAAGGGAACGTAAAATAGTAAGAACATCGGTATAACCATGAAATAATCTGCTCATTTGTGTAACTTTACATACAGCCCAGAACTATAATCACAACAACGTTTACTGACTTGTTGTGTGCCGTTGAGTAGATTCTGACTCACAGTGATCCTATAGGACAGAGTACAACTGGTCCATAGGATTTCTGAGGCTATAATCTTTATAGGAGCAGACTGCCAGGTGTTTTCTCCTGCGGAGCTGCTGGTGGGTTTGAACTGCTGACCTTTCAGTTAGCAGCCTAGAGCTTAACCGCCAGGGCTCCAATGACCTGATGGACCAATATCATTATAGAGAAGTTGCTAATACTAAGAAATATATAAGACAGAGGTGACTGTTCAATCATTCATCAATTCAGCTCAAACACTAAGTACTGTGTTAGGTATTGGAGATTTGTTGTGTAATGTGGGCTAAATTATGGTGTCATTATGTAAGCTTGATGTATAACATAAGCACACATCTAGATTTTCTTAGGCAGACAATCTTAGATTTTTCTAAGATCCTATTTTAGATATTTCATAGCTATAGTTGATTTGAAGTGGCTGACATCTTGGGATGGGGATTAACCATTTAATATGGTGGTATGTTGCATATTACAGCCATTTTCCAATAAGAAATCTGGAATAAAAAAGGAAATGGACTAGATATAAAACCATCTAAACAGTGTTTCCCAAACTTTTTCACATCAGGGTATCTGTGAACGATAATATTTTTATAGCAAAAGTGGGAAACAGCTGAGGCTGCTCACAGGTGGAAGCTGTCCTGTGCTGTGGACTAGGAGGATCCGTATCTTGACAAACACGTACTTATTCAATTACTAGTGTGCCATGTCATACCAGCCAAGAAATTGATCCAAATTATGCAACAAATGGATAAACCTAAATAATCAAACCTACTGCCATCGAGTTGATTCTGACTCATGGTGACCCCACAGGGTTTCCAAGGCTATAAATATCTACCAAAACACAATGCCACATTTTTCTCCAGTGAAATCACTGGTGGTTTCGAACCGTCAACCTTTCGGTTAGCAGTCAACTGTTTTAACCACTCACCACCAGGGCTCCTTGATAAATGGATAGATGATTTTTATTTACAAATCATCTGACAGTAAAGAATACAAGAAAGCAGAAAATGAGTGCTAATTCTTCCACCTAGAAAGAGAAGGGTTTTAATAAATAGGGCAATGAAATCAGAATTCCAAATTAGAAAGATAATTCTAGCCAGAGTGTGGAAGTGGGACTGAAGAGGGGAAAAAAATGGAGGCAGGAAAATGAATGAGAAAGCTATCCCAGTTATCCAGATGAGGGTGATAAGGACGCTCAACTAGGAGAGGAGAGGAAGGGCAACCTAGAGGAATTGAGAGATGGAATTAACAGAACCTAACCATCTTTTGCGGTGGTGGTCGGCAGAGGATACATCTAAGATGATTTCCAAGTGAGTTCTGTTTTTCAGTATGAGTATCTAGGGTTAGTGTAGTCAATTAGGTAGAGATGTCTGCTAGTCAGCTGATCTGTGTCTTGGTTAACTAATGCCGCTATAAACAGAATTATCACAAGTGGATGGCTTTAACAAAGAAAAATGTATTTTCTCACAGTTTAGGAAGCTGGAAGTCCAAATTCAGGGTGTCAGCTCTAGGCGAAGGCTTTCTCTCTGTGTCGGTTCTGGTGGAAGGTCCTTGTCATCAATCTTCCCCTGGTCTAGGAACTTCTTAGCACAGGACCCTCGGGTCCAAAGGATGTGCTCTGCTCCTGGCGCTGCTTTTTTGGTGGTATGAAGTCCCCACAAAATATGTGTCATCTTGGCTAGGACATGATACCCAATACTGTGTGACTGTCCACCATTTTGTCATCTAACATGACTTTCCTATGTGTTATAAATCGTACTTCTATGAGGGAGGATTAGAGGCAGTTATGTCAATAAGGCAGGACTCAACCTACAAGATTATGCTGTATCTTTAGTCAATCTCTTTTGAGATATAAAAGAGAGAAGCAAGCAGAGACAGGCGGACCTCATAGTGCCAAGAAAGCAGTGCCAGGAGCAGAGCACGTCCTTTGGACCTGGGGTCCTGCGATGCAAAGCTCCTAGACCAGGGGAAGACTGATGACAAGGACCTTCCCCCAGAACTGACAGAAAGAGAGAGCCCTCCTCTAGAGCTGGTGGCTTGAATTTGGACTTCTAGACTCCTAAACTGTGAGAGACTAAATTTCTCTTTGTTAAAGCCATCCACTTGCGGTATTTTTGTTATAGCAGCGCTAGATAACTAAGACAACCTACATCTCAAGAGAGGGATCTGATACAAAATTACAGATTTGTAATACTAAGTATATGATGAGATAGCCCAAGGAGAGCATATAAAGAGAAAAAGGGCAAAGGCAGAATTCTGGAGATCACTAACATCTAGGGAACAAGTGGGAAAAACAACAACAAAAGGACTCATAGCAAAGGAGACTAAGAAGGAAGGGTCAGAGAAGGAGGAAGACAACTATGAAGAGAACTTTGGCCTGGACACCAAAGGAGGCAAATGCTCCAAAAAGAGAGTGGTAAACAGCACTGCACATCACCAACTAGTGAAGGAAGTTAAGGAGTAAAAAGTGACTACTAGATTTAACAGCTGAGAAGTCTCTTGAGTCTTCTGCCCTAGCAGTTTCAGTGAAGAAGTCTGGCTCATTGTGGGCAAGGAGTAAATAAGAAAGTGAATGTATGCTTCCTGAAACTTGGCTAGAGTGGAAAAGAAAAAGCTGGGACAGCTAGAAGGGGAGGCAGGTTTAGTGAAGGGCGTATTTTTTAGGATAAGAAAGGAGTAGGAAGGTAGGGGAGCCCTGGTCATGCAGTGGTTAAGCTTTTGGCTGCTAACCAAAAGGTCAGCAGTTCGAATCCACCAGCTGTTTCTTGGAAACCCTATGCAGCAGTTCTGCTCTGTCCTATAGGATCGCTATGAGTCAAAACTGACTCGATGGCAACGAGTCTGTTGGTTTTTTTTTTGCTTACCTGTTTCTTGGAGTCCCTGGGTTGTGCAAACTGTTAATGTGCTCAGCTGCTAACCTAAAAGATTAGAGGTTAGAGTTCACCCAGAGATGTCTCTGGAGAAAGGCCTGGATATCTACTTCTAAAAAAAGCCATTTAACATCACACGGAGCACAGTTATACTCTGGGGGTTGCCATGAGTCTGAGCTCACTAGATGGCAACTGGTAAAACTGGTCCCTGTTTTTTCTCAGCATAAAGTCCAATCATATACTGTGAACACATTTCTACCAGGAGCTACAACCCAAGTATGCAGCCTGCTGTTATGACCGGATAAAAGGCATAAAGATGAAAGATTTCATAATTCTATGGAAATTCTGAAAGACAGCTTGGATATATATTGTTTGCTTTTCCCTTCAGTAAGTTGGTAAACATTAACCTTGCTAACCATCATATTACTTCTCCAGTCATAAAGCTTTAAAGAGTTCTTTTTTGGAAAAGTCTGAAGAGAGAGAAAAAAAAAAAGGTGCCTTGTAAAAATAATTCCACAACCCATATAACTTTAAAAAAAAAAAAAAAAAAAAAACATATGGACGTAAGTGTGAGTAGTTCTGTGTACACTCAAGTAATCCAAACAGTGGCTGGTGTTCTCGCCCGCAGAAACTCTCTGTGAAGGTCAAGCATTAAAAGAACTCAAGTCAGATTCTACTGAAAGGAAGGAGGTGGGAAAAGAAATATTTATTATTCCCAATGGAGAGTGTTAGTGACCTAAATCAGCTTAATTACTTCTCACTCCCTTGGCCACAGCATGGAGGAAAGAGGAAAGACAGTTTCCTCAGTATGGTGGGAAGGGGAAGTGCTGTGCCTCGCTGGCGTCTGGAAGAGGCAATCTCAGGCTGTATCTTACACGCAATGTGGAAGTTTCTGCAAATATACAGAGAAGATGGCCAGAAAACTACCCTTATTGACTAACCAAGCACCTCACACAGTTGACTGAGCTCATTAAACTGTCACACCTCACATCTACCCTGAACAAGTAGTGTTACTGTTCCAGCTTCACAGATGAGAAAATTCAGTTTTAGAAAGTGTGAGTAATTTGTCCAAGATGACACAGCTAATACATGGTGGATGACCAGGATTCAAACCCAGATCTGACTGACCCTACAAAACTCATGCCTGCCTCCCTCAGCTTGTTTTAAATTAGAAATTAGCTCAAATCAATTTTTTTTTCCCAAAATTTACAAACTGTTTGGAGGTTCAAACCCTTAAGTAAGAGACAAAATCCTGGTGCTCGGAGGCTGCCCTGGAGTAAAGCAGCAAAGTCTGAAAAATGAAATTACAATGGAAAACCCAACTGTAATTTTATTAACAGTATTACCTAACATCTTTGTCACCATCTGTTTTTAAAAGCACTTCTGTGGATTCCAACTAATCTGATCTTTACAAATTGCTGTGCAACAAAGAAATAATGTCAGTTTCATTTTATCGCCAAGAAAACTGTTTCTAAGATTGCTTAAGGGACATGCCTAAGGTCATGCAATGAGGAAAGGGCAGAACTGAGATCAGACCTGAGATTTCTGTGGTATCATGAGCATTAGAACTGGCCCCCAATAAGTGTCATCCTCTCAAAATTTTACTTATCTTCAGAAGGGATTGTTAAAGAAGTCAGACCAAATCTTCCGTTAAAAGTTCTTCTTTAAAGATTTCCTTGTTATTTCTAAATTCATTTAATAAAAATGATAACTATAAATTTTATCTTAGAGAGTAAATAACTCACTTAGGCCAGATAGTTCTTAAGTGTACAGAATGTACTGGTTACCAATTGTGAATGCCTTAGCTCCAATTTTAAGAATCTTAATTAAAAAAAATTATTGATAAATGGTAATCATTTATTAAACTATTAATAATTCTTAAATCTTAACTTTAAGGATCTTAAAATCAGAGCTAAGAGCCTTACTAAGTGAGGGGATTGGCTATATTTACTATATTCTGGATCATCCTACTTTAAATTGTGAAATTTAATTTCTAAATTTCCATTAGTGCTTCTGAAAAGATGCACCATTAGTGCCCCATTCACGTTCTTTTGTCTCTGAAATTAGGAAATGGAACTAATAGTACTAGAGAAACTGTTTCTATGTATTACTTTTAGTTATGGAGTTACACAATCAAACCCATCAAGCTGCATCCTAGTAATCCATACCTAATGGATACATTCAGTAAACCATGGTATGTGAAGAGGTAGCGTGTTTCTTAAATGACTCGGGTCTTTATTTACTAATGACTAAATCATAAACAGAAGAAACCGCACATGCATAGCCTGAAAAACAATAATACTACCAATATAAATTAGAGGCTTCCTCTAAACCAGATACCGTCATTAATCTCACACAGAGCTTTCTGTCTGGTAAAATGTGCATTAATTGGTTTTCATTTCTGTTGTTGCTGTTGAGGAAAGAGAGCAACCAGCCACCCCAGGCAGCATCATGGGAATTTCAGACACATACATATACACACCCCCCCCCTTTAAAGACAAAGTGAGTACATCTAGTTTTAAAGAAAATACTAATAAGAAACAGGTTGAGGGTATTTTCACTAGTTTAAAAATAAAGCATTCTACCCTTCCAACAAAATAAATAAATAAGTTTCAGGATATAAGAACAGGAAGCAGCAGCTGGATTTAGCATCCTTCATTTCCTCTGAGAGGTGCAGTAAGGAACTCCCCATCAAGGCGAAAGCCCTGGAAAGGTTAGCCTCCTCCTGCCAGGAGCCACACAACCCACATGTTATGGCTGACTGTTAAGACAGTGGATGCTGGCTGGCCACTTCAAAAATCAAACTGCTCAACAACAAAAATGAAATAAATTATAAATTTAAAAAAACCCAAACTGCTTACTTTATAAAGCTTTCTGTGTCTAAGCCCCACATTTTGCTAACATGAGAACCTTCACTACTCTAACTAGATTTTAAACACACATATGTAATTGCCCAGCTCACAGAAGAGCTTAGTTCTGTCTTCTCATGAAGGTGCCTCTCCTGGGCTCACTCTGGAAGGCGTCTTGGAGCCTGACTCCACAACAGAAGACAAAGAAACGCCCTAGAGGACTATGCAGCCTTGCTCTGGAGGCTGTGATGGAAAGAAGCAAGAGAAGTGGGTTTCTGTCTTCCTTTAGCACTTGGGAACTTGGCTGAGTACTTAATGACACTCAGCCTCAGTTTTCTTATGTCTGAAGTGGCCATGAGGCCACCTACTTCACAGGGGTATAATGAGAAGTAAATGAGATGATAAATGTTAAAAATACTTCGTAAATCATAGCTCTTGTGAAAACGTTTGTAAACTACACATAAATAATAACAGACTAGAGTAATAGCAATATAAATACCTGCATAAGGGGTTTTCCCAGTTCCAAAGCTTTTACTAATATTATCATTTTGTTTGATCTTCAAAATAACACAGTAAGATGACTGGAGATGGCATCATCATCATCTTCATCCTTATTATTATTTCATAAATGAGCTAGCCTGGAGGAGCACATTAGGGAAACTGTGTCATAAATCCTTAGGCAAGAGTTCAAATCATCTGCAAGCCTTTCTGGCAGTATGTGAGCGCTAAGTAGAAGACTGGGAGTTAAAGAAAGTTGCACACATTCCAGGTCTGCTACTCTGGGCAAGTCCCTTAACCTCTCTGGGCAACGTGATTCATCCATTTGTCACCAGGTTGGTGGGAGACAAAAATAAATTAGACCTGATTCCAGCTCTTGAAGAACTCAGTTAGAGGCAAGGGTGGGGGAATGGAAAGAAGTGACATATAAACAGATTAATTACTAAGCAGTAGTTGCTTAAAATATAGAGTATGGACAAAATGCGATGGGATCAAAAAGCAGGAAGTGACTAAGTTTGTCTGGGGAACTCATGCAAGAATTCCTCTAATTTGTAAACTGGGAAAAGAAGGAAAGAAACCAGACCAACATACTTGTCAAAGTCCCTTTTGAGTATAAAACTTTTGAGAAAACTTGGGCTTAGAGACAGTCAGCAATTTCAACATACAGTGGAATTCCTCTTATACAATTGTTCATAGCTGATTTAAATAAATTAGACATCTCAAGTGCTAGAAAATGTAAAAAAAAAAAAAAAATCCAGAATATTACTCAAATACAAATCATACTCTTATATCTGTGGAAGCTGGGTCTACAGTTAGCCCAGCATGCAGTAACAATGAGACTAGCACCTAGAACCAGGCCACCTAGGTTGAACTCTTGACTTTGCTAGTTACTAGCTGTGTGAACTTGGGCAAGTTACTTGATCTCTCTGTGTTGCAGTTTCCTCCCCTGTGAGATAGTGGTGGTAGCAGTAGCAGTAGCAATAATACTAGAAATACCACCAAATCTCACAGGGCGTTGTGAGGGTTAAATGAGCTAATATACACAAGCACTAAGAATCATCCCTCACACAAAATAATGTTGGATGCTGTTATTTGCAAAAGAGCAATAATTAGCATTTTTGCTTGCTATTCTACAACATGGAGCCCTGGTGGTGCAGTGTTTAAAGAGCTTAGCTGCTAACCAAAAGGTCAGCAGTTCAAATCCACCAGCCACTCCTTGGAAACCCTATGGAGAAGAAGCTCTACTCTGGCGTATAGAGTCACTGTGCATCAGAATTGACTTGACGGCAATGGGTTTTTATTGGTTGTTGTTGTTATTCTAAAATACTCTCTTAATGCTGAAAGTTCCAAATTTGGTCTCAATTCACAATTTTGATCTTCAACTCACTTACTGTGGTCATCAGGAAAGACCATCACTAGAAAAAGGACATCATGTTTGGCAAACTAGAGGGCCAACAAAAACAAGAGAAACTCTCAATGAGATGGACTGGCACATAACTGCCAAGAATGGACTCAAACATATCATCCATCATGAACATAGCAAACAACCTTCTACATAAGGTCGCCGTGAATCGGAGCTGACTCTATGGCAACTAACAGCAACAACAAGAAATTTACAGAAAGATCAATTAGCCAATGAGGAAATACAGGTTGTCTGCTTCAGAAATACACTTAAGCAAAATACGGGGGAATATAACACACGAAGAATGATTTTTAAAACTTATTTCCAGTGGGAGATATGAAGCTAACATAACCAATACTAGGTTTAAGAAGATGAAATCAGAAATGTTTGTATTTTAGAAAATCGTATGCTCTTAAGGTGACTACGCCATGGTTTTGAATGATATTTTGGAAATTACCGAAAAACGGAAAATGAGCGAGGAGGGATGCCCTAATTCCTAAAAAATTTTGTCCCCTCTCTTTTTAAAGTTTTCTCTTTGAAAAGTAGTTTACAGTATTTGTTTTAAATAGTTTAAACTGTAAGAATTCAATGTAACATTAAAGATGAAAATTTGGCCACCTTCTTCCCCACCACCAAAAAATACAAGCATTTAAATAATAAAGTTATTTTCGTTTTTCTCATTTTAGTCACACACATTTTAAGGAATCACTTAGGCGGTTAACAGTACTTTAATATTATTATACAGAAATTGTCAGGTGAAATGGACTGTATCCAGATAAACTTCTGTAATGCAAACTGGATGTTTGAAATGGCAGCATTAGTGGCACTCACCAAACCAAAAGAGTCTGCATTTCGTATTTCATATATTAAACATCACCCATCCACTGGCTCTAAACCAACACCAATATTTACTGACTCTTGGGGCCTGTGGTTTGTATCTTTAGTCAATAATGCTTTGGTTCAGGCTTCAAAATTCATCACTAAAACCTACTGCTGCAAAAATGTTCACCAGAACTCCAAAGAATAAAGAGAAACAGAGGAGGAAAAGAAAAGAACATTTACTACAGTCTTATGTTCTAGAAAAAAAGGGATACCTTTTTTCAATACAAAACAGATTTGCTTCATGACTCCTCAGTGTTTTGTAACATACCCAAAGACACAAAATGAAGCAAAATAATTCAGGTCTAATTCACTGAGATCCAAGTACATGCCAAGCACACTGCAACAGGAGTTTTACAAACGTCACTCATTTAATTGGTATAACTCCTTGCTGTAGAACACTTTTTCAATTTTATAGATAAAAAAATGGAAGCTCAGAAATGCTAAGTAACATGCTCATAAAGTCATAAGACTAAAAAACTGATGGACCAGTAAGCAAAGCTAAAATAAATATACAACTATATATATATAGAGAGAAAGAGAGAACCTGTTTTAGACCAATTAATTTCAGGCATCAGTAAAGATAGCTGGCCTAGTACAAATTTTATATAACTAAACTAAACAAACAAAAAAACAGGCATTAAATGTAAAAAACAATTTTTCTCCCAAACAACTATCCTATTTCTTTTTAACATCTATTATTTTGCAAGTTGTCTAGGTAATCATTTCAGAGAAAAATAAAGATGGAAATACTCAAATGTTTCTTGAGGAGGGTATTAGATTAGCTTACTTCTGCTAATCAGAAATTACAAATTGGATAAAATAAATTTATAAGTGCTTTGTGGGCATACAGTAAAAATTTAGGAATAAACTCACAGGAACAGAATTTTTAGGAATCCTTATAAAACCAAAAGGCCACTCTCTCATCTAACTGATCCTAATAAACAGAATTAATTAAAAACAAAAAGTATAGTGACATGTATTGTAACATTTTATAGAAAACAAGAATAGAGTTCAACATTCAAATAATTCGATAACATTTACTAAGTTTCTATTATGTACCAGGAGCTATGCTCAGAAAATAGATAAAATTTTTTCTTCCTTTCGTTTATCCACCTAATTATATCATGTGACATTGTGGTACATTTGGTACAATGATTTATAGCTCCCAGATTACCTGGGGGCCACAAACTAGTCCAATTAACAAGTTTCCAGACAGTCCTGCCTTTTATTGTTTTTTGTAAAGAAATGTTAAAATAATGTAGCTAGATCATGTACCAGAAGAGCTGTTACTTCAGGAGCCTACAAAAGAGAATTTAATAGTTAACCAATCCTTCTAAGATAACCCACTGCCGTTGCGTCAATTCCGACTCATAGCAACCTATAGGACAGAGTAGAACTGCCCCATGGGGTTTCCAAGGAGTGGCTGGTGGACTGGAACTGCCGATCTTTTGGTTATTAGCAGCCTAATGCTCAACCACTGTACCACCAGGACTCCGCCCTTCTAAGATAGGTTTATGATAAACGTAGGGTTTTTTTTTCTTTAAATATTTTATTGTGAGGCGTGGTCAACATGGTGGAGTAGTTAGATGCTTCCTATATCCCTTTTACAACAAAGACATGGAAAAACAAGTGATATGATTGAATATCTGCGAGCCCTGAACAAGGCAAGGTTAGGAAATCCGTCTGAGTGATATGGGAGAGGGAGACTATTTGGAAAGGATGAGAAGGCCCAGAGCTGTGACAGTGAAACTGCAGCTCCGCAGCCTCACTAGTCCGCGGTTAAGCAGGCAAACAGCTGTGCAGTGCGAGCGCTTGGGAAGAAGTTTCCACGTCAAGAGAGACCCGGCAGCAGAGATTCTGCTTGGACACTCCGAACCAGTGAAGAGCAGCTCCCAAGAAGCTAAGATAGGTACGTGCACACACCCTTTCGCAGCAATTTAAAAAAAAAAAAAAAAAGCCCATTTGGGAAAAACCTCTCTCCCTTTTACCTCCTCCCTCCATGCTCTGCACCAGGAGTCCGCTCGGCTGGAGGTAGATCCCAAAAGGTGCCCTGACCCATTCTCCTGGCCTTGGAGAAGGAACAAATAAGCTGCTGGCTCCCCTAGGCCAGGAACACAGGGATGTCACGGCTCCTTTGCTGGGCACAGGTATCAGAGGTCCACAGACTCTGAGTGCCTTACAATCCTGTAGGGACTTGTGGGGGGCCCATCTCAACAGCGTTAGTCCTCACTGCCACAGTACAACAGGGAAAGCATCTGAAGTTTAACTTCAACTGCTTCAGCTGTGAACTGGGAGATCTGTGACCCTCGAAACAGCCCTGCCCCTTAAGCAGGCACTTTTATCAATCTGCAGCAGGGGCTTGAGGACTGGTGGTAGCACCTAAAGCGCCTAGTCACCTGCTACAGGAGTCCAAGGAAAAGAGGTGCCCTCGGGACTTTACAGCCAACAGAGTGGGGTGCTCATAGTCCAGCTGCAAAACTCACCTACCTACTCACCCTACAGAACAGGGACACACTTTCCTTTCAAACTCTCAGGGGCAGCTGTCGGCATACTGCCTGGCTCAGCGGATGATCCCCTACTGCAGCCAGAGTCCAGTGCCTGCACCAATCACCCATGCCTCTCTAGGACTGGTGGTGACAGCCTGCATCACACACTTGGTGACCAACTGTCTGAACACCCAAGCTGAACCCATACAGGAAAATTTAATGGACTCCTGTGTGCACATACTTAGTTACAGAATTAACTACCTGGTGACAGGACATTAGAGATCTGAAGGTGTCAAAAATCAAACTAGTGTACATGAGCAGCCTCTTTGGGCATATCAAAACAAAACAAAATAAAAAGCTAGGTCTCACTAAGCAAATACAAAATAAAATTATAATAAATTATTGATGGCTCGGAAACAACAGCCAATATCAAGTCACATAAAGAGGCAGTCCATGATGGCTTCAGCAACCTCCCAAAACAAAGAATCGATAAATTCTCTGGAGAAAGAGAACGTCTTAGAATTACCAGAGGCAGAATACAAAAGATTAATATACAGAACTCTTCTAGAAATAAGAAAGGCAATTTGATAGAATACAGAATCTCCAGGGAACATACAGACACAGTAGTAGTGGAACTTAAAAAAGTTATTCAAGAACATAATGCCAAATTTAATAGGCTGCAAGAATCCATAGAGAAACAGCAATCAGAAATCCAGGAGATTAACAATAAAATTTCAGAATTAGACAACTCAACAGAAAATCAAAGGAGCAGAATTGAGGCAGTAGAAGTTGGAATTAGTGATACTGAAGATAAAGGTCTTGACGCCAACTTATTTGAGGAAAAATCAGATAAAAGAATTAAAAAGAATGAAGAAAATCTTAAGAGTCATGTGGGACTCTATCAAGAGAAATAACCTACAAGTGACTGGACTACCAGAAGAGAGAACTACCAGGGCGATAACAGAAAATACAGAGAAAATTGTTGAAGATTTGTTGACAGAAAACTTCCCTGATATCATGAAAGATGAGAAGATATCTATCCAAGATGCTCATTGAACCCCACATAAGGTAGATCCCAAAGAAAGTCACCAAGACATATTATAATCAAACTTACCAAAACCAAAGATAAAGAGAGAATCTTAAGAGCAGCTAGGGATAAAAGAAAAGTTATCTACAAAGGAGAGTCAATTAGAATAAGCTTGGACTACTCAGCAGAAACCATGCAGGCTAGAAGGCAATGGGATGACATATTTAAAGCCTTGAAGGAAAATAACTGTCAGCTAAGAATTATATATCCAGCAAAACTGTCTCTCAAATATGATGGCAAAATTAGGGCATTTCCAGATAAACAGAAGTTCAGGGAAACTGCAAAAACCAAATCAGAATTACAAGAAATACTAAAGGGAGTCCTACGGTTTGATAATCAATAACACCAGCTAACAACGCAAGGCTAGAACACAGGACAGAGCAACCAGCTATTAACTCAGATATGGAAATCGAAAATTACATCAAAGCTAAAACATTGAAAATAGGGAAACAGATATCAATATGCAAAAAAGGAGAAAATTAAAACAAAAAACAGGGACTTAAAAAATGGAGACATTGATTTTCTATATGGAGGGAAGTTAAGGCGATATAAAGTAATAAAAGACTGGTATAAACTTAGAAAAATAGGGGTAAATATTAAGGTAACCACAAAGGAATCTAACAATCCTACAAATCAAAACAAAAAAGGAGAAAAACATAAAGACCCAGCAAACACAAAATCTACAACATAGAAAAAGATGAAAAAAGAATACATAAAGAAAAACGACTCAGCACAGAAAATTGAAGAGAACAAAAAAAACTGTGAACAACACACAAAAAGAGATATCAGGATAACAGCACTAAACTCATACCTATCAATAATTACGCTGAATGTAAATGGACTTAATGAACCAATAAAGAGACAGAGAGTTGCAGACTGGATAAAAAAGCATGATCCATCTATATGCTGCCTACAAGAGACGCACCTTAGATTTAAAGACACACACAAACAGGCTAAAACTCAAAGGATGGAAAACAAAACATCAAGCAAACAACACTCAAAAAACAGCAGGAGTGGCAATATTAATCTCTGGCAAAATTTAAAGTAAAATCCACCACAAAGGATAAGGAAGGGCACTATATAATGATTAAAGGGTCAATATACCAGGAAGATATAACTATAATAAATATTTATGCACCCAACAACAGGGCTCCAAAACACATAAAACAAACTCTAACAGCTCTGAAGAGAGAGATAGTTTCACAATAGTAGTAGGAGACTTCAACATGCCACTTTCGGTGAACGACAGAATATCCAGAAAGCAGCTCAACAAAGACACGGAAGAGCTAAATGCTACAATCAACCAACTTGATCTCACACACATGTACTGAACACTGCACCCAACAGCAGCCAAGTATACTTTCTTTTCCAAGCACATGGAATATTCTCCAGAATAGACCACACATTAGGCCATAAAGCAAGCCTTAACAAAATCCAAAACATTGAAATATTACAAAGCATCTCTTCTGACCATAAAGCCATAAAAGTGGAAATCAACAACTCAAAAAGCAAGGAAAAAAATCAAACACATGGAAACTGAACAACACCTTGCTCAAAAACTACTGGGTTATACAAGAAATTAAGGATGGAATAAAGAAATTCATAGAATCAAATGAATGAAAACACATCCGACCAGAACCTTTGGGACACAGCAAAAGCAGTGTTCAGAGGTCAGTTTATAACAATAAATGCACACATCCAAAAAAGAAGAAAGGCTCATAATCAAAGTATTAAACCTACAACTGGAACAAGAAGAGAGCAGCAAAAGAAGCCCACAGGTGCCAGAAGGAAGGAAATAGTAAGAATTAGAACAGAAGTAAATGAAATAGAGAATAGAAAAACAATTGGAAGAGTTAACAAGGCCAAAAGTTGGTTCTTTGAAAAGATCAACCAAATTGACAAACCATGGCCAAACTGACAAAAGAAAAACTGTAGAAGAAGCAGATAACCCGTATAAGAAATAGATGGGTGATAACACAACAGACCAACTGAAATTAAAAGAATCATAACAGATTATATGAAAAATTGTACTCTGACAAATTTGAAAACCTAGAGGAAATGGACAAATTTCTAGAAACTCACTACCTACCTAAATTAACACAAACAGAGGCAGAACAACTAAATAAACCCATAATAAAAGAAGGGATCGAAAAGGTTATTAAAAAACTGCCAACAAAAAAAAAACCCTGGCCCGGATGGCTTCACTGGAGAATTCTACCAAACTTTCAGAGAGAAGATAACACCGCTTCTACTAAAGGTATTTCAGAGCATAGAAAAAGATGAAATACTCCCAAACTCATTCTATGAAGCCAGCATAACCCTGATACCGAAACCAGGTAAAGACACCACAAAAAAAGAAAATTACCGACCGATATCCCTCATGAACACTGACGCAAAAATCCTCAACAAAATTTTAGCCAATAGAATTCAGCAACATATCAAAAAAATAATTCACCATGACCAAGTGGGATTTATACCAGGTATGCACGGATGGTTCAACATTAGAAAAACAATCAATGTAATCCATCACATAAATAAAAGACAAGAACCACATGATGTTATGAATTGATGCAGAAAAGGCATTCGACAAAGTCCAATACCCATTCATGATAAAAACTCTCAACAAAATAGGAATAGAAGGGAAATTCCTCAGTATAATTAAGGGCATTTATACAAAACCAATAGCCAACACCATCCTGAATGGAGAGACTTTGAAAGCATTCCCCTTGAGAACAGGAACCAGACAAGGATGCCCTTTATCACCACTATTATTCAACATTGTGCTGGAGGTCCTAGCCAGAGCAGTTAGGCTAGAAAAAGAAATAAAGGGCATCCAAATAGGTAGGGAAGAAGTCAAAGTATCTCTATTGCAGATGATATGATCTTATACATGGAAAACCTCACAGAATCCACAAGAAAACTACTGGAACTAATAGAAGATTTCAGAAAAGTTTCAGGGTACAAGATAAACGTACAAAAATCAATTGGATTCCTTTACACCAACAAAGAGAACCTTGAAGAAGAAATCACCAAATCAATACCATTTACAATAGCCCCCAAGAAGATAAAATACTTAGGAATAAATTTAACCAGAGATGTAAAAGATCTTTACAGAGAAAACTACAAGACACTACTGCAAGAAACTAAAAGAGACCTGCATAGGTGGAAAAATATACCTTGCTCATGAACAGGTAGACTCAACACAGTGAAAATGTCAGTTCTACCCAAAGCTATCTACAGATACAATGCAATTATCTAAATTCCAGCAGCATTTTTTAATGAGATGGAGAAACAAATCACCAACTTCATATGGAAAGGGAAGAGGCCCCGAATAAATAAAGCATTACTCAAGAAGAAGAACGAAGTGGGAGGCCTTTGATTTTAGAACCTATTATACTGCCACGGTAGTCAAGACAGCCTGGTACTGGTACAACAACAGATACATAGACCAATGGAACAGAGTTGAGAAGCCAGATATAAGCTCATCTACCTATGAGCAGCTAATATTTGACAAAGGCCCAAAGTCCATTAACTGGGGAAAAGACAGTCTCTTTTAACAAATGGTGCTGGCATAATTGGGTATCTATATGCAAAAAACTGAAACAAGACTCATATCTCACACCATGTACAAAAACTAACTCAAAATGAATCAAAGACTTAAATATAAAACTGAAAACGATAAAGATCATGGGAAGAAAACACAGGGACAATGCTAGGGGCCCCAATACATGGCATAAACACAATACGAACCATAAGTAACAATGCACAAGCACCAGAAGAGAGACTAGATAAATGGGAGCTCTTAAAAATCAAACACTTATGCTCATCAAAAGACTTCACCAAAAGAGTAAAAAGACAACCTGCAGACTGGGAAAAAATTTTTGGCTATGACAAATCCGATCAGTGTTTAATCTCTAAAATCAACAACATACTGCAAAACCTCAACAGCAAAAAGACAAATAACCCAGTTAAAAAATGGGCAAAGGATATGAACAGGCACTTCACCAAAGAAGATATTCAGGCAGCTAATAGACACATGAAGAAATGCTCACAATCATTAGCCATTAGAGAAATGCCCATCAAAACTACAAGGAGATATCATCTCACCCCAACAAGGCTAGCATTAATCCAAAAAACACAAAACAACAAATGCTGGAGAGGTTGTGGAGAGACTGGAACACTTACACACTGTTGGTGGGAATGTAAAATGGTACAACCACTTTGGAAATCAATTTGGCACTTCCTTAAAAAGCCAGAAATAGCAGTACCATATGATCCAGCTATCCCGCTCCTTGGAATACATCCTAGAGAAACAAGAGCCGTCACACGAATAGATATATGCACACCCATGTTCATCGCAGCACTGTTCACAATAGCAAAAAGATGGAAGCAACCTAAGTGCCCACTGATAGACGAATGGATAAACAAACTATGGTATATCCACACAATGGAATATTATGCGACGATAAAGAACAATGATGAAGCTGTGAAACACTGTATAACTTGGTGGAAGCTGGAACTTATTATGCTGAGTGAATTTAGTCAGTCACAGAAGGACAAATACTGTATAAGACCACTATTATAAGAACTCAAGAAAGGTTTAAACACAGAAGAAAACATTCTTTGATGGTTACGGGGGTGGGGAGGGAGGGTGAAGGTTATGCACTAAGTAGATAGTAGATAAGAATCATCTTAGGTGAAGGGAAGGACAGCACACACTACAGGGGAAGTCAGCACAACTAGACTAAACCAAAGCTAAGAAGTTTCCTCAATACAATCAAATACTTTGAGAGACAGAGTAGCAGGGATGCAGGATCTGGGGACCATGCTTTCAGGGGACATCTAGGTCAACTGGCATAACAAAGCTTATTAGGAAAATGTTCTGCATCCTGCTTTGGTGAGTGGTGTCTGGGGTCTTAAAAGCTTGCAAGAGGCCATCTAAGATGCATCAATTGGTCCCAACCACCTGCAGTAAAGGAGAATGAAGAACACCAAAGACACAAGGAAAGTACTGGCCCAAGAGACAGAATGGGCCACATAAACCAGAGACTTCATCAGCCTGAGACCAGAAGAACTAGATGGTGCCGGGCTACCACCAATGAACATCCTGACAGGGAGCACAACAGATGGTCCCTGATGGAGCAGTAGAAGGATGGGATGCAGAACTCAAATTCTAGTAAGAAGACAAGACTGAATGGTCTGACTGTGACTGGAAGTGCCCCAGAAAGCATGGCCCCTGTTCTATCACCCCAGAACTGAAACAATTTCCGAGGCCAACTCTTCAGACAGGGATTGGACTGGACTGCGGGACATAAAGTGATACTTGTGAGGAATGTGCCTCTTAGTCAAGGGGATACAAGAGACTAAAAGGGCGGCTTCTGTCCAGAGTTGAGATGGGAAGGCAGAGACAGGAGCTGGCTGAACGTTCATGGGGAATCGGGCAGAGGGGAGGAGTATGCTGTCGCAAAATGGGGTTAGTGGTTGGGGTCTCTTAACAACGTACGTAAAAAAAAAAAAAATTCTGTATGGGAGACTAACTTGAAATGTAAACTTCATTTAATTACCAAAAAAAAAAAAATTTTTTTTAAATATTTAATTGCGTTTTTGGTGAAAGTTTATACAGGAAATTAGGTTCAGTGACACTGGTTACATTCTTCGCAATGTATCAGCATTCTCATTATTTTGTTATTGGTTGTTTCATTTCCATTAATCTAGCTTCTCTGTCCCCTCTAGCCTTCTCATCTTTGGTCTAGAGTAAATGTTAACCATTTGATTGCATCCAGATGATTATTTTGAGAAGCACAGTACTCACAGGTGACAATATTTATCTTATAGATCAATCTGTCATTTGGCTAAAAAGTGACCTCTGGGAGTGGTTTGAGTTCCAAGTTTAAAGAGTATCTCAGGGTGACAGTCTCAGGGGTTCATCTAGTCTCTACCAGTCCATTATGTCTGGGATAAAGGTAACTCTTTATGATAAAGGTAACCCTGTTGGCACACTGGTTAAAGTGCTTGGCTGCTAACCGAAAGGTTGGCGGTTCAAACCCACTAACTGCTCCACAGGAGAAAGATGTGGCAGTCTGCTTCCATAAAGACTGGAAACCCTATGGGGCAGTTCTACTCTGTCCCATAGGGTTGCTGTAAGTCAGAATTGACTCAACAGCAGTGGGTTTTTGGTTTTATAAACACCAGCCACACCACCTATCTGTCAGTTTGTTGTACCGTGGTGGCTTGATGTTGCTATGATGCTGGAAGCTGTATCACGGGCATTTCAAATATCAGCAGGGTCACCCATGGGGTTTCACTTGAGCTTACAGCCTAAGATAGACTAGGAAGAAAGGCTTATGATCTACTTCCGAAAATTAGCCAATGAAAACCCTATGGCTCACAAGAGAATATTGTCCAGTAGAGTGCTACAAGATGAACCCCCTAGGTTGGAGGCACTCAAAACACACAACAGCCCCAACAATGGACTCAAGCACACTAACAATGGGTGAAGATGGCACAGGGACAGGCAACATTTCATTCCGTTGTGCATGGGGTTGCCATGAGTTGGACTAGGTGGTGACTAACAGCAAAAACAATAAACACTAGGCTATTCCTTGAGAAACTATATTCAAAGTTGATCCCATTTTACCAAAACAATTATTTCTATGGGAAAAACACAGGTGGCCCAAGTTCTATTTCTAGTTCTGCCAATGACTAGCTGCTGGCTCCTAGCAATGGAAATTAACATCTCTAGGTCTCAGGTTCCTTATCTGTAAAAGAAGATGACTATAATAGATCCTCTTTTAGGTCCTTCCTGATCTAAAATCCTAAAGATTCACTTCACACTTAAAGTCCAAACTCAAATGCGTCTTTCAACTAAAACCATCTGCTTCCCCAGCCTTAACCAAAGGCAGAGTTAGCCAAACCTCTGAGTTCCCACACTACTTTATTCACAGTTCATTAGGGTAATCATTAGGATATAATTATTTGTTTACCAAACAGACTGTAAATTATTCCAGAGGAAAGACTATATCTTATTGATCTTTGATTGTCATCTAACAGATTCTAACTCCCTGGTATACAAAAAATATGCAACAAATGTTTGTGAAATAAATTCTTTAAACTATCAAGCATCCATTAGGCAACCGCTCTGTTTGGGGCCCTAGGCTACATTATAGAGTGATACTAAGTTTCCCACCCACAACACAGTTACAATTTGGAAACAGGACAATCACGGGTGACCATGAAAAATAATACAAGTTTAGTACATTTTAGGAGTCCCTGGATGATGCAAACGGTTAAGTGTTCAGTTGCTAACTGAAAGACTGGAGGTTTGAATCCACCCAGAGGCACCTTGTGCCTTGGAAGAAAGACCAAAACATCAGCTTCCAAAAAAAAATCAGCTATTAAAAACGCCACAGAGCACAGTTCTACTCTGACACGTGGGGTTGCCATGAGTCGGAATTGACTCTACAGCAACTGGTTAGTATATTTTAAGTATCAATTTTAAATAAGTTCTATAGGAGTTTAAGATCCCTGAGATCCTTTTATGCTTTAAAATATTCTGATCTCCTTTGAAGAGCCTTAACATTTTCTCTTCCTTCACTCTTCCTCTGTATTATGGGCATGAATGTCTGTCATGCTTATTTTTAATTATTCAACTGTTCAGAATAAACAATGACCTCATAAGGGTAAATACTGATTGAGAGCTGGAAAACTAACAGTTGATGGTTGAGAAAATAAAAAAATTTAAAAAAAAGTTTAGTAAAGGTTGACAAAAAATTTTAACCAGGTGGTGTAAGTTAAGAGTGAGGTTACATAAGGCCAGGGCAGGGAAAAGAAAAGAAGATACATGTTTCTTGGCCTGAAAGTGTTTAGCTTTCAAGTTCCAAAACAAAATTTCATGCCGTACTTGTCTGTTCTTTGGTATTTATTTTTCTTGTTCATGCACATTCCTGGCAGCTATGAACAAAAGGGAGTGAAGGTTGCTGGCACTCATGCATAAAGACCCAGGGGAAGACAGGAAGTCTAGCACCTGAAAGATGAGCACACAGCCCTTTGGGACCCTTTGTGTTTTGAGTGTGACAGATCACAATAGCCTTCCTGCATTAGTAAATGCTGACAGGTTTGTAGGAGCTTGAGTTACCCACTTTTTTGTTCTTATAAAGTAAAGCCTGAGTCAAGATCAGCTGAGGTACATATTACAGATTCAGACTGCTGGGCTATGCCCAGACCTACTCATCCAGAACCTCTGAGTGTGGGGCTTGAGTTTGAAACACTCACTTTCTACAAGAGCCCCTTCCTTGCAGAGGAGCTGTGAACAGTCTGGAATGCAAACTCAAATTCAGCAGCTGGCGAGCCTTGCCAGCCAGGTTGAGCTGAGATGACTCAGCAGATTAGAGCTGTGACCCTTAACTTCTGGAGTCATTATTTCGGTTCTTATCCACTGCCTACTACAAAATGCATGTGCACAGAACAGTCTCACTCCAGAGCCCATCTGAGAATAATGGCATGGCTAACACAACCTGGCACCATACTCAGGCAGGTTTTTCTGAAGAAAGCCAGCTCCAGGTCCTGGCTGACAACCAGCTCCCCGGGGTTTGGCTGAGAACACCAACAGAAAGGTCAGGGTTACCATGATCGGGCAGAAATCCGGCCAATCACGGGCTGCCTTAAGTCAGTACTTTGTAAAGCTCTGTTCCTTAGGAAGGGCACAAAAGCTGGGGAAATTAGAAAATGGGTTGGAGGTGGGATTGCCAGTTTGTCAGTTAATTACTACAAATCAATTTTCAGAACTATGAAAATAATAATAATAATAAATTCCCTTCGGCTGTGGAGACCATGGCCTCAGGGAACATCTAGCTCAACTGGCATAACACAGCTTATAAAGACAATGCTCTACATTCTACCTTGGTGAGTAGCGTTTGGGGTCTTAAAAGCCTGTGAGCAGCCATCTAAGATACTTCACTGGTCTCATCCCTTCGGGAGCAAGGGACAATGAAGAGAACAGGATACAAGAAAAAGATTAGTCCGAAGGACTAATTGTCCACAGCTACCAAGGCCTCCACCGGACTGAGTCCAGTACAGCTAGATGGTGCCCAGCTACTACCACTGACTGCTCTGACCAGGATCACAACAGAGGGTTCTGGACAGAGCTGGAGAAGGATGTAGAGCATATATCTCACTCACAAAAAAAAAAGACCAGATTTACTGGCCTAAAGGAGACTGGAGAAACCTCGAGAGTATGGCCCCCAGACACCCTTTTAGCTCAGTGGTGAAGTTACCTCCGAGGTTCACTGTTCAGCCTGGGAGTGGACAGCCCCATAAAACCAAATGAGACTAACGAGGTACAGGAGTGCAGTGACAAGGGCCAGAAGGCGGAAGGGGACAAGGAAGCTGGTGATAGGGAACCCAAGGTTGAATAAGGATATTGTTGATGCGTTGTGAGATTGTCAACCATTGTCATAGGGCAACATTTGTATTAACTGTTAAATGAGAAACTATTTTGTTCTGTAAGCCTTCATCTTGAGAATAGCAGCACAATTGGAAGAGTGTAGTCAATATCACTGAACTGTGCATGTAGAAATTTTTGAAATGGTGTATCTTTGGCTATGTATATTTTCACCAAAAAAAAAAGGGGGGGGGGGTTGAGAAGTTAGGAGGGTTGACATGTTGTGGGGTTCTTAACCAATGTCATAAAACAATATGTGTGCTACTGTTTCATGAGAAATTATTTCTTCTGTAAGCCTTCACATGAAGTACAATTAAAAAAAAAAAAACCTTCAAAATGAAATGTTTCTAGGTAAAAATTAATACAGCTAGCCATGTGCCTAAGACTGGGTAGAATTCTAGCCACAATAACAGCTGACAGCTTACAAAGTGACTTTAACATGTGTCATCATTTGAATTCAGCCTCACGACCTCAGAAGAACCCTGTGAAATATGTGTTATTTTAACCTCAAGTTAGAGGAGAAAACTCTTGTTTAAAAGGTCAACTCTTTGCCCAGGATTACTCAGCTAATTAACAGTGATGACACTAGGACTCAAATTCAGGTCTTCTGATAATAAAACTTATGCTCTTTCCATTAAGTCATGGCTCTAGAATTGGCATGCGAAGGTGTCCACATCCCTCCCTGGTCCTGAGACCTGGGCACTGCAGGGGCAGCAAACAGAGCCACGGTAGAACATGCCAGCAAACACCAAATGAAATAACCTGGAGTAGACAGAACAGCAAGTTAATTCACTGAGCTCAGATTCCCCTGACCCCTCTTCTTATGTATTTCTGCAAAATCCTTTTAAGGAAGAAAAGTGAACGAACCCATTTCATTTTATTTCCCCTTTCTTTCCCCTGGCCTGACCCGAAAAGGCACAGCTCAGGGACTGACTGGCGGACAGCTGATATCTCTAAGAACAATTTCACATCTGTTAAACCATAGGTTGCTCCATTAATTCCAAAAAGAACCTGAAGGTCCGACTTTCTTGAATTCCCCAGTGGTCAGATGGTCACTTACAGCTGCAATGAAAACTGCAGCTGACCCTGGGGACTCTGGAAGCAGACAAGCTAAGGATGAAATGCTTTTGGCTTTGACAGTGGAGGGTGGGGGGAGGAGGAAGAGCCTTCCAGAGTATCAGAAAGATCTCTCTACTATTAGTTTTCATCCTGCCCTGCCCACTTTAATTCTTTAGGCCCCACCTTCTCTGGTTTCTCCTTGGAGTCACAGGGACAGGCTTGAATCCTGAGTAGGGGGAAATCTGGTGGTCTCAGACTAGGCTCAGAACTCTATGATAATGATGATTATTAAGAGCAAGAACAATGTTCAGCAGGAGCCTCCCAAACCATTAGAATCATTCAATAAAATAATATATAAAAAAAAAAAGTGTATGGATATAGATACCCGAGTTATTATGTGAATCCTAGAAGTATACTTAGAAGAAATCAATTCTGAGCCGATTATAAAATTTCAGCGTTAGACTTAAGACACTGAATTAGTCTTAAAAACTCCATTCAAGGGAAATAGCAGACTGAAATATTCATAAGACTCGTTTTTATGAATCACAGCTACCATCACAGTTATGAATATAAGCAAACACCTCAAATAGTAAATGGGATAAAGCAGCAGAGGAAATGTCTAACTTTCTGAAGGAAAACCTCCTTCTTAAAACAAACCAATCCTGTTTGTTTCCTGAATCCTTTTCAGAATCCTGACAAGACACAAGCCAATGGGTGTAACTGTGCTTGCTTGCAGAAGGGAGATAAATTGGCTATCACCACCTTTTCTAGTTTCTTTCAGTGGTGAGAACAGTGTCAGATGAGTGGAAATTATACATGGCAATTGTGACTGTACCTCATTGAAAAGGCATCCACAACAGCTTTTATTTTGATCAATAAAAGGTTGCGGGGGTGGGGGGGTAGGTTACCAACTTCTTAAAATGAGGAAATCAGAAAAGAGAGCACTACAAAGAAAAGATATGACCTAGTATATTTAAAAGGAGGCACTTCTTGGAATTTCCTCTTGTCAACAATTCAAATAACTTTCATGGTGATGGAAAGGAACTCAAAGTTAGTTCATCTCCTTAAACACAAAGTGCTTCTGCTTTGCCCCAAGCTGTACCCAGCCCACTATCCTGCACCACCACCCCTGCCCCGGGTCCTCTTCTTCTGAACTAGGGGCTACCCAGGGCCTACGCAAAAGCCAAATGACTCCCCGGGCAACCACACAGACAGGGCCCATTAGGAAAAGGTCCCCTTATTCTGCAGGCCTAGAATTCTTAAGTTGGTCATTTACAGTAGCTACAGCAGCTTATCAGAAGGGGCAGGCTCGAAGAACCAAAACAAGGGCAGGAGAGATGTGGAGAAAAAGAGAAAGAATGCCTGAGTCTGGGAGAAACCGGTTTAGGGCAGCTCTAAGAATGGGTAGCAGCCAACAGTCCACAATCATGGAATTCAGAGCTTAGAAATAAAGTAACAGCCCATTCAGATACCCACATTTTGCTGATAGGGTAAAACTCTCCACCACCTTTCCTTCAAGGTCCCTCCTGTAGGCAGCATCTTCCAGAGACTGCTTTGCCTCTGAATTCCTATAGTGCTCCTTCAAACATTTATGGCTCCTTGGGGCATTTAACTGTGCTGCAGAATAACTCATGCCTCAACTCGACTGCAAACTCTTTGAGGGTGATGAGTGCGCCTCACACTCCTGGGCCTCTTCCTCTGGCCTGCCTGCCCCAGAGCCTAACACGAGCCTAACACCCAGCATGGAGATGATCACCTGAAGCGTGCACAACAGGATGGAAGACTTGAGTGAGCCGTGCTATAGAGATATACATCACTACACTAAACCAGCACACGCATAGCTGCCAGAGAAACAGGCACAGAGCAAAGCAGCATATTTGCCCCTACCTCCAGGAGGCTCTGGTGGACAGGCTCTGCATCCAAAAAATTCAGGAGGAAGGGGATTAAGACTTTCAGAGGCTGGAAGTAGAAAAAAGATTAAATCCCAAATAGAAATTAAATAATAAACATAGAGTAAGTACAAGGAAGTCTATCAAAGGTGCACCTTTTTTCCTGTGATGACTGCTTTGATATATTTTTTTAAGCACCGAATATCAAATTCTTTTAAAAACATTGTATCCTGGTGCCTCTGCTCCGCAGATGACCTAAACACGTTTAGTCTGCCTATCTGGTAATATAGCCCTGCTTGGGCACCAGAGGATTCCCTCCAGATACAGAGAAGCAGGCATGAAAGAATGGGGGGCAGGGTAGGTGGAGAGGGAAGTATGAAGGAGATAGTGGGAAAGAAAGGGCGGGGCAGAGATGGGGCCAGTTTAGGAGGAGCAATGACCCAGTTAGAGGAAGGTTTGTGTCTTTGATTTCTGCCAGCTTAAATCTAGAGGGAGAACTTCAGAGAGGATCTAAACCCAGGCTTCTCCTTTTACAGGACAGAAACTAAAGCCCATTGAGGATGACTTAGCCAAGGTCAAGCTGCCAGTTCAGGCAGAGCTGGAACTGAAATCTGGGTCTCTTGTCTGCCACTTTAGAGCTCATCTCTCTTTACACTTACAGGACACGCGGGTCCATGGCTCAGACAAATAGCTCAGAACTCAAACAGCCATGAAAAACCCCTGTAGACTCCCCCGCCTCAATGATGCACGTGGACAGAGTCTACAGAAAAGAGAGCACTGGCCCCTGGTTATCACACTGTTTTGGATAAAGCTGTTTGGTTTTGTGCTAGGATTCGATGTACAGTGCTAGAAAAGCGTGGAGCCCAGTCTGTTTTCCTCCTGGCTGGTATCACAGACTTCCTCCTGGCTGGTATCAGGATGCTATAAAAGTCTGTTGACAACAGATGGCATGAAACTCTATGGCACGAGAATTATGCCATAATTAATGATTATTAATTATCCTTATATTCACTGCCTCTGCCCCAGCCTGCATGCCATTGCATGGGAAGTGAAATCACCAACTGAATAACTGCCTTTGTGATTCCTGAGACAGTGTGATTGTGAAGGATACAGGGTGAGGATAAATAAGAAATGTAGCAGCTGCATATTAAGGCAAGTTTTGAAGGGATGCTGCTGTGGGTTTTCTGGCTGGAAAATCGAGATGGACACAGCAAATTACTGTGAGGCTCAACAGAAGCTCTGGCTCACTGCTCTGCATGGTTTGTGGACCATTTATCAGTGTAATTACAATCCAAACCTCCTAAGCTACAAAGGTTTTCTTTATAAAAACCAGCCTGCTTCCTCTGCGTGATTAAATGATTTAAATTTCTATAAGCACCATATGCTTCAGTGCCCACCTCAAGCGTTCAACATGTACGACACCTGACCTGGACAAAGAGTTCTTTTTAACCATGGGTTTTTGATTATGTACATAAATCATTCAACCTTAGCCCTGTTCCATTTCCCAAACACCTGCACAAAATCATGCAAATGAAGACGAGAACAGATGAGGATGGTTTTAACCTCTATCTCTCACCTTCTGTCCTTGCAACCTCTTCAATGCATAAAACCAAACCCACTGCTGTCGAGTTGATTCTGAGTCAAAGCAACCCTATAAGACAGAGCAGACCTGCCCCACAGGGTTTCCAAGGTGCGGCCGGTGGATTCAAACTGCTGACCTTTTGGTTAGCAGTGAGCTCTTAACCACTGTGCCACCAGGGCTCCACAGTCAGTTGCAAAAAGACAAATATTGTATAATCTCATTTACATGTATGAGCAAATATACGGCAACAAGCAGATATACAGAAACCAAATATTATCAGTAGTTATCAGGACTGGGAGGGAGGGGGAAAGGGGAGTTATTGCTTAGGAGGCATGGAGTTTATGTTAATGGTGGTAAAATGAATTTGGAAAAGGACAACAAGAATGGTGGCACAAAAAGAATGTAATCTATATTACTGAACTGTACATGTAGAAATTGTTTTATTATGCATATTTTCACCAAAATTAAAAAAGAAAAAGACATACAAAACTTTCAAATACGGATAATCATTCTGAAAGCAAGAACACTGATCAGATGTGGAGATGGAGTTTACAGTAATTCTTTTCTCAAGGACTTTTCCAGACCTAAAACCATGCTGAAATGTCTGATGGACTTGAATTACATACAAACAAAAGTTTATCCGGTTATGAAGTCATGAAACAAACTGCTTCTGGTTAAGTGCCAACACCCTCCTCAGACATCTTGAAAGGGCTGGACGTGGGACAGCTGCAGCCGTTGCCAAACTACGGGACTGATTCACCATTAGGGCTCCGAGAAGCTACGGCAGGCAGGAACTGGGGGCAGCTGGCACGGCGGGGTTGGTTTGGGTCTTTGACCTTCCATGATCCTTCAGAGCACTTGAGTGCCTCCTTAGCTGTGGTTTTCAGCACAACTGTGCAAGAGGTTTGCGACTGGCTGCAAACCTGTAAGGTTGGTGGTTCGAACTCACCCAGTGAGGCCACTGCCAGGAAGAAAGGCCTGGCAATCCACTGTGTAAAGATTACAGTCAATAAAACACTATGGGGCAGTTCCACTCTGTAACATATTGGGATTGACTGGACTGTACAGGTGGGTTTTTTTTTTTTTTTGCACACTAGGATAATGTGGGGAGCCCTTAAAAAGTATGCAATGCTGAGTCCCACCCACAGAGGAGCTGATTTAGTTGAATTCGGGTGTGGTTCCTGTAACTGTATCTGAATTGTTTAAAAGCTCCTCTATGAATACAGTGTGAATCTCCAATAGTCTACCTTAGAACTACTGGTCTGGGTATTTTCAAAGCTGAACAGCTCATCTGGTTAATCCAAAATTAAGGTGGGAAGCACAACTGGAATACCTTCTGGTCCCTTCCTTTCCCTGTGTCTATCAAAGCTTAAAACACTTAACTGAATGGCTACTAAGCACGCTCATGGTGTTGAAACCGTTTTTGAGTTACTTAAATCAAATTTCAGAGATAGAAGCAACCTTAGGAGTAGTACATTCCTCTACAATTTCTAGTCTCCTATACTCAAACATTTCCAAAGACTAGAAATGTGCTATCTTTAAAGGCAGTTCAGAATTGCACGCTTAAAACAGATGAATTTCATTATGGTATGTAAATCATATTTCAGTAAAGCTGTTTTTAAAAAAGGTACTTCATTTCATTTTGGGAACACTGCTTATTACAAGAAAGTGCTTTCGGATCATGCTGCAAAATCAACCTCGCTCGCTATACTTTATACCTACTAGTCCTATCTTTGCCTCTGGGACCACTCAGATTTAAGTCTAATTCCTCTTCCATTTGACTCTGGATTCTGACATGCTTGGGTTTGAATCCATTTACTAGCTACATGGCTCTCTAAAATCAACTCCCTGATCCACAGGAAGAGGAAGTATTTCCTTTGTAGGATGTTGTGAGGATTGCAAAGAACCTAATACCTCAAATATTTTAAGATGTTCAATGAATAAATACTTCCCCCTTCCCTTCCACTTAAAACTGGAGGACAAGTCTTCCCCCAAAGGTGCTTTTTTATGCTAAATATCCACAGGTGTTTAGTGATCCATAGACATTTATTGATTCCTCATTAGGTCATGGTTTCTCCATTCTTCATCATCCCGGTTCTCCTTCACGAACTGTTTTTAGATTTCACAGATGTTTGTGCTGGCATTACTTCCACAGCATCAGTGGACTGCGATATGGTGACAGTCATATAAAACTAACCCCTTACTGGCTCACAGTAAATGTTTTAGGGGCCCAAGATTTCCCCTTGAGTGTCAGTTGCCTGTGGGCACTAAACCATATACAGAGATTTGGCCACATTTCAGAGACAATGAGTTGCCTCTTTATTCAGTTCCTCAGGAGTAAGCAGGGGGATTAAAAGGGAGATTTGTTCTGGCTGTGCCACAGGCAAGCCTGAGGCAGAAGAAAACCAAGCCAAACAAAAAACAAACAAAAAAAAACCCAAACCCGTTGCTATTGAGTCGATTCCGACTCATAGCGACCCTGTAGGACAGAGTAGAACTGCTCCATAGAGTTTCCAAGGAGTGCCTGGTGGATATGAACTTCCAACCTTTTGGTTAGCAGCCATAGCACTTAACCACTACGTCACCAGGGTTTCCAAAAACAAACCAGTTGCCATCAAATCGATCCGAACTCATTCACCAACCCCATGTGTGTCAGAGTAGAGCTGCACTCCAAAGAGTTTTCAAGGCTGTGACATTTTAGAAGCCCTTCCTCCAAGGTTCCTCTGGGTACATTCGAACTACCAACCTTTTAGCATGGCTGAGTGCTTAACAGTTTGCATTACCCAGGGACTTAAGGCAGGAGAGGTGGCCTCCAATTATTACACCATGGCAATGCTGTCCCTTTGCTGTAGGCCTCCAGGAACCAGGCACCTGCTGTGCCACACCCTTACCCAACAACCCTGACCTCTGTCACGTTTGCCCCGCCCTTCTATCTGTGATCAGGGGCAGATTATCCAATGGGCAAGGTAAGCACTGTGCTTACCTTGCTTACCAGATCATCTGTAGTGAACAATTTCAGCTTTGATATGGTGAAACCCAGTGAAATTGTTCACTACAGATCAGTGCTTACCTTGCTTACTGGATCATCCACCCCTGTCAAGGACTGTAAATTTGCAAAGAGGCTTTGATTCTGTAGGAAGGTGCTGTGGAGTTGCAAGAGAGTCAGATGCCAGCCATACCTAGAAGGAGAATCTTTGATTTGGTGCAAAAATGTGAAATTGTTCACTACAGATGATCTGATAAGCAAGGTAAGCACTTTGCCTACCTTGTCTGTTGGATAATCTGCCTCTGTCTGTGACTCTGACTTGGCAACATAAAGTTGCTGAAATCAACTGAGATTTGGCTCAGGCAGACAGGTTCAAATCATCCTTCTTTCTCTCTCAGGCCAAGCTACGTGGCTTTCAGCAAGTCATACTCTCTGAATATCAGCATCCTCATCTGCAAGAATGGAAACACCATACCTTTCTGAAGAGGTGACTATGAAAATTGAATGATATATTGCAACAAAACGCCTAGCACACGGCCTACTACATAATAGCTATCTAAAAAGTAGTAAAAATAATTATCATCATCACTATTGTGGTGTGGCAATTCTCCATTCTTACACTGGACTCTAATTTGAGCTCTAATCTATTTGGCTAGAGTTCTGACCTCTCTGCTTACTTCTTGCCATCTCTGTCCTCCATGAGAAGTAAAACTTGACAGTCACACAGGAGCTTCCCCCGGCCCCCTTCCTGGAGCCCCCCCTCACTTGCCATTCCTCACAGCCTCTATCCCTCCAAGCCCCAGGTCCATATTTCTCAGCTCCTACCAGTACCTATCTGTATATAAAGTGTGCTGGGAGTCAGGACACCTGGATTCTAGGTCCTCGCTCTTCCACTAGCTGTGTAACCTTGGGCCAACCGTATAAACCTTTTGGATCCCAGCTTCCCTTCTTGTGAGATGATGGCATTAGACCACATGATCCCTAACACCTACAGATGCAAAGTTTCACAATCCCATCTCCTAGCTTCTTGTTGCTAGTTGCTGTCATTGAGTAGATTCTGACTCACGGTGACCCCGTGTGTGCAGAGCAGAACTGCTCCATAGGATTTTCAAGGCTATGACTTTTCTGAAGCAGATCACCAGGCCTGTCTTCCGAGGCACCTCTGGGTAGGTTCGAACTGCCAACCTTTCAGCTAGAAGTCACTGAAATCCTTTTTAAAAATTAGGGGTTATTTTTACTTTCTAAGAGCTCTTTTTAGAACATCTAAAAATAATTTAGCTTACAAAAGTTCAAGGTTTCAACACCTTTTCAGAAGCTCAACTGCTCTATAAAATAAAATACTTACATATGAATAGAAACCTGAAGATATGAAGATACTTTTCATAATTTAAAAATTATATTAGGTCAAATCTGCTTATGTAGAAAATTAGGAACTAAAGATAAGTAAAAAAAGCATCCTTTAGATACATCTTCATGCAAAAATTTCAAATGAACATATATGCTACCTAAAGGACATGTGTACATATAGAAAATACACAGAAAAATATTTCATTATACATATATTTATATTTCATTTTCTGGGCTTGCTCTGGGCTAACTCAAGTTGCCTCTGAAATTAAGCAGATATTTAGGATAAAATGATGTAGCTGGGAATTTTTCTAAGTTGTTTGCTTGTTACAATGATAGCTTAAAGAAAACATAGTCTGACAAGTTTGTAAATACATAAGGATTTAAAACTCTTGTCAAATAAGAAAAACAAATTTAAACACCATCTAACAGATTTCATGGAGCCCTGACAGCACTGCTAACCAAAAGGTCAGCAATTTGAATCCACCAGATGCTCCTTGGAAACTCTATGGGGCAGTTGTACTCTGTCCTATAGGGTCGCTATGAGTCGGAATCGACTCGACGGCAACAGGTTTTGTATTTTGGTTTTAGAAGATTTCATAATATATTCCACAGATACAGTAGGTTTATCTTTTCTTTGTTAGTAAGCTAAAAGTTCTGCATGTGCTTCCAGTATATTCTCAGGAACATGTAATAATAACTTTACTTCTCCAAAATGTTCATCATCCAATCATACATGTACTATTAATTACCCAGCACACCTATCTGTCCTCAGAGGAGTACGGGAGTACTGTTCATTGTAGCCACTGTAGCATCAGTTTATTTGCTAACTGAATGACAGGCAGGAGCAGGGAACCTTAGTCTATAGAAATATCTGAGTCCTGGAGCTAACACTGAGAAAAACATGAATAAGCTACCGGGAAAACAGCTTTCTCCTCTTTCAACTGCCTGGTTCTTTGTGAATTAGACAGGACTTTCCATACCATATAAGCCAATTATCTCCTCTACTATAATATATGGAACAGTTTGCATCCTGAGGAAAGGAAAGAGACAGCTATTTTGAGTGGTTACTTATATTGCCTTTGTGGAAATATACTCATGTCATTCACATTCAAATAGTGGTAAGTATAAATTATTTTTCTATAATTCAGCTTATGTAATATCACCAGTCTTGATTACATTAACCACCTCTGAACACAACAGAATGTGACTTTGTCTGATATACTAAAGGATTTAAGCTTGACTTAACCAAACCAAAACCAAACTCACTGCTGCCAAGTTGACTGACTCATAGCGACCCTGGAGGACAAAGTAGAACTGCCCCATAGGGTTTCCAAGGCTGTAAATCTTTACAGAAGCAGACTACCACATCTTCCTCCCACGGAGCGGTTGGTGGGTTCAAACCACTGACCTTTCAGTTAACAGCTGAGTGCTTAACCACTGTGCTACCAGGGCTCCTAAGTTCAACTTACCTCTCTTTAAAATGCTATCTAAAAGAATGTTCAAGATAAGACACCATCTGAATTTCCTATGTTCCGAAAGTTAACACTCAGAGATAAACAAGAACCAAATGCTTCTACTGTCCATTCCAGTCATCTTCCAAGCATTTCCTTTCATACCCTTGCTACCGATGCCAAGAATGCTGTGCACTTGGCCTACTCTGAGGCAAGCAATAGAAAATGAGAGATGACAAGGAGATATGGAGCCCTGTGCTTTCTGCATATACTGCTCCAATGGGAGTTATGAGGGAAGAGTTTAGCATTTTAATCTTAAGTCCACCCAGCAAGAAATCAGTAAAAAATAAAAATAAGTTCACACACACACACACACACACACACACACACACACACACACACACACACACACACACACACACACACACACACACAATTACTTGCAAGTATCAAAACAGGAAAGTCCAAAGTAATAATTAAATTACTCCAGATATAATGGAGCCCTGGTGGCGTAGTGGTTAAGAGCCTGGCTGCTAACCAAAAGGTCGGCAGTTCGAATCCAACAGCCGCTCCTTGAAAACTCTATGGGGCAGTTCTACTCTGTCCCACAGGGTTGCTATGAGTTGGAATAGACTCGATGGCAACAGGCTTTTATACATCTAATGAAACTCTTATTTACCACTATGCTCCACTGAAAAAGACTTTTTAAAAAAAAAAGGCAACTTACATAATCTGATTTTACACCCACTCCTCACTTATTAACATGGTTAGGTTCCAAAGACCAGGTCGTTATGAGAAAATCGGCATTATGCAAAAAAGGAGAATGACCACATCAGACCACAAAAATGGAGGATGACTACATATCATTACACAACCACCAATTACATCATTACGTAACTGTCATACTACTGAGAATCATGGCCAGCCAAGTTAACACACAACCTTAACTATCACAGCCAGCATTACTCTCGCCTTGCACACTGACTGGTGTTCACTGCTGCCAGACATACGTAGTTTATGCACAAAATAGTCGGATAGTGTATTTTTTACTATTGTCAGTAAATATGAAATGTTGGATAATGAGATAGCTGATAAGTGAGGAGTAGGCATACTAATTCTACAATCATCAAGTACCCTTAAGAGGTGTAAAAACCAAGTGCATTTCTCAGGGTAGTATTATATACTGGATATTAATACATCCAAAACAATAATGCATGCTGATTACAGTAAAGAAGGGTTTTCTAAGTTACGAAATACCATTGTATCTACTCTAGGGGTAAAAATGTATACTTGGGAAGACAGGAGCATTCTTACCTACCCTTGAGAGCCCATAATTTTCAGTGTTTTGTTTTTGATTTCACATGGTACTTTGTTCCTAGAGAAATGTGCTAATTCTCTTCTTGGAATTATGGTCCACCTTTTTTAGCTATCTTTCACCTAAGCAAACAAAGTCAAATCATGCTGTAGCCCACTGAACACCTTCCTGGTCTTTGACTATGCCAAGCCCACAAGTGCCTTAGGACCTTTACACTTGCTTTTCCTTCGGCAGGACTGTGCCTCCTCCAGGTCTTTCCATGGCTCCTTTCTTCTCATCATTCAGGCCTAGCTCAAAAGTCACCTCTTCACCAAAACCTTTCCTGATTAGTCTCCACTCCATTTTACTGTCTCCATAGCTCTTATAACTATTTGAAATTATCTTGTCGATGGTTTTGTTTGTTTGTTTATCCATAAGAGTAGAGACCTTATCTATTTTGTTCACACTATATTCTTAGCACCTAAAACAGTGCCTGTCACATAGTAGGTGTTCAATAACCGTATGTTCAATGAAGGAATGAACACTTGTGAAAAAAACAAACTAACCAGAAGTCAATAAAAAGTCACAAAGAACATGTAACTTCAAATGAACTTTATCCTACTGAACCTTACACCTCTCTGTGCTGTAGTGAAGAACACCAGAGACAGTATATCTTGATTTTAGGAAAGTATTTTAAGAAAGTCCAATATAATAATATCATGAATTTAATGAAGAAATATCAATCTAGTGACAGTTCTGTAGATTGCTTATAGGTTGAGCCACAGCACCTAAAGAGGATGGAATCAAAGCAGGTGGCTCTGTGTACTTATTCCTGCCTTATCCTACAATGCTATGAGTCATTTGGAAGAAGAAAAAATCTTAGGTTGTAGAAGGGTGAAAAGGATAGCAAATGCACTGGAGAACAGAATTAGGTAGTAAAAAGATCTCTGTGGGTTGAAAAGATAGCCCAAAACAAACAAGATGATATTAAAAGAGATTAGTCTAAACCCCTGTACTTAATTAAAAAACTCAAGAGTAGAGAGACAGAGTGCAGGCACTGGACTGAACAAGCAGCAGTGCCTATGAAAAAGGTCCAGTGTTTTTATCATTGCTTGTGAGCTTCATATGAGGCAAAAACATGGCTTGGCTACCAAAGAACCCATTACAAGAACGTGAAACTGGACAATGCAGCAAGTCAGGGAGGGTGAACTAGGGTTCAGAAGGGTCTAGAAACAAATTACTTCATTCAATAAACACTTTCTAAGCACCTATGATGTGACAGGCATTACACATAGAACCAGGGATGCAGGGATGAGACCAACAGTATAATGTGGGAGACAAACAGAAAAACCCGAGTTGTCACAGAAGGCAGTGCTGTGGATTGAACTGTGATCCCCCCCACAAAATACGTACTGAAGTCCTGGCCCCAGTATCTGTGCATGTGATACTGTTTGGAAATAGGGGGTTTCTTTTGTTATGTTAATGAGGTCACTGCCAGAGTAGGGTGTGTCCTAAACCTAGTCACTTCTGCGCTATTAAAAAAAGCCGAATAGACAGAGACACACTCAGTGGGAAGACACCATATAAAGACAGACACACATGGCAGATGCATCTACCAACCCAAGAACTTCAAGGATTGCCAACAGCTACCAGAAGCTGAATTTGACAAAGAAGGGCCTCCCTCTAGAGCCATGCCCTGAATTGGGACTTCTAGCCTCCTGAACAATGAGAAAATAAATTTCTCTCCTTTAAAATCACCCACTAGAAGTATTTTTTTGTTACGGCAGCACCAAGTAACTAAGGCAGGTGGGGAGGACGATGGCAGAGGGGCAAATTCTTAAGAAGCAAAGAGAATCATCCAATCTACACAGACAGGCTGGAGAAGGGTTCCCAGAAAAGACGACTCCTGGGGACAGGTGATCTAATTCAAAGGATGCTGGGAAAAGTAAGTGAAATCAAGCACTTAGCACAGTGCCACATTTAATAATAATAATGTGGGCTACTATTATTACTATAATCAAGATTGTTGTTGTAATTATTATTATTAAAAATGGATGTACTTTGACAGATCTTCCTTAGAGTAGAATTCCAATTAATATATGAGAAGGAATGATGGAGACAGAAAAATCACCAGTATGTAAACATGACAGTAATAACAGTTGCAGGCAAGAATCACTGATGGATGTTAAAATTAGTAGGCAAAAGTATGATGAGAAACAGGCATGAACAATCTCAAAGTCTCTCTCCACAAGATATTTATTCAGCAAAGGGAAAACCAGTAACTTCACAGTGAAGCCTAGCAGGCACCACCCTGACCAAGAGTTCAAAACTAAGATCACCAGTGATAAAAAACATCAATGTCATGTACCTCTTGGTATGATGAACTGGGAAGAGCACATCACTTCTGTGGTATTCTTGCCAAAATACACAACCTCTATCTAATCATGAGCAAATACCAGCAAACCCAAACTGAAGGACACTATACAAAGTAACCGGCATCAAAATCATGAAAGATAAAGAAAAACTGAGAACCATGACAGACTGGAGGAGATTACATGCTATGCGGGATCCTGGACCAGAAAGGGCATTAGTGGGAAAACTGGCAAAATTCCAAGGTCTACAAATTAGTACCAGTACTGCATCAATGTTAATTAACTTCCTGGTTTCCATAATTGTTTTATGGTAGCAACTAAGAGGTTACATTAACAGAAGAAGACAAAGGGCATTTGAGAACTCTCTGTATGGATGCACCTGACGCAAGAACTAGAGATTCTGTCAGGAGATTAAAGGCATAAGTAGAGACATATCATCTTCATAACTGCTGTGATTTAATGAGCACGTACCTTATTGGAAGAAGCCCTGGTGGCTCAGTGGTTAAGTGCTTGGCTTTGATCTGCAGCTAAAACCTGCCAGCCGCTCCGTGGGAGAAAGATGGGGCAGTTTGCTTCTGTAAAGATTTACAGCCTTTGAAACCCTATGGGGCAGTTCTACTGTCCTACAGGGTCACTATGAGTCGGAATCAACTCGATGGCGATGAGTTTGGTTTTGGTTTTTTACCTTATTGGATAAGAAGAAATTTTACTGAGTGAGCTAGACTACAAGAGCTATCACATCCTTCTTCCACTACTTAAAGTCCTATAAAGGAGGCTTGAAAGAAAAAGGAAATCCTAAATGCAACTGCTATCTCTTGTTGTCGTGTGCTGTAGAGTAGATTCTGACTCATAGTGACCCTCTAAGACAGAGCAGAACTGCCCCAAAGGGTTTCCTAGCTGTAAGCTTTACAGGAGCAGATTGCCCATGAAGCTGCTGGTGTTCGAACCTCCAACGTTTTGGTTAGCAATCCAGTGCTTAACCATTGCACCACTGTGTCTCTTTTGCTAACTCTTACCCAAAAAACCAAACCCATTGCCATCGAGTCACTTCCGACTCATAGCGACCCTACAGGACAGAACATAACTGCCCCACGTGGTTTCCAAGCGCCTGGTGGATTCAAACTGCCGACCTTTTGGTTAGCAGCCGTAGCTCTAAACCACTACGCCACCAGGGTTCCCTTGCTATCTCTTAGGCAGCTATAAATTATCACCCGCTCTGGGCCTCTTGAGAAAAGCACCTCCCTATTTTAAGGGAGTATCTCTTACTCTTCAGAGATTAAATGAATTGGCAAAGAGAGAAATCTTAGGATATTTCAGCTGCTATTAACTGCCACCAGTGTGGCATTATACTCTAGTAAATGGGAGAGAGAATTTCAAAGATTAATGAAATTCATCACGGATGATATGTGACTAAGGAACAGATTCTCACACCTTCCCTCTTTCCCTCATCTTTCTTTTCCTCATGGAGATAAAGGGATAGAAGTAAACACGAAAGTCATTAAAGTAAGGTATCTCAACCAATCAGAATAATTTAACTTGTGAAGACCAAGCAAAATGGCATTTGTCCATATGTCCAAGAAACATCTGGATACACCTTAAGAAAACTGGTCAACAAAACTCAAGGAATTGTACTGTGTAAACTTCCACCAAAAACATAATAAAATTTTTTTTAAAAGTAAAGGAACCTGGGAAGTGGACTTAAAATGACTTTCTGCTTACTCTCTTGCCTCCACAGCCTGCAGCTGTAAGTCACGGCTTGAGGAATTGAGGCACCTGCCAAAGACAGCAGGGCACTCTTTCCTGTACACAGGAAGACCTCAAGCCAGGTCTCCACCAATGTCTGGCATGGCAGGTGAGGGTGCTAAGGCAATTGTTGCTAGGCTCCTAAGCACAATGTGTTCAGTCCATCTATGTAAACAAGGTTAAGGAAAGACAGTAAATACTAGCAGCAGTCACATAAGGATTCTCTCAAGGATCTAGAAAAACACTTCTTAGTGCACATAAATAGAAAAGTTATTGCCTTCTTGCACTTTCCAAATACCCTAATTCAAAAACATCTTCCTCTGGGCAGTTTAATTCTCTGGCTCTATCGTTATTAGGAGGTACTGATGCCATTATGAAGACAATGCTTTCCAACAAGGTTAGAAATGATTATCAGAGGCAAAAATAAAATGGAAGGCAGAGTAATACATGTCAAGATATGTATTTCCTCCTTTTTTAGATGGAAGATGTGTTTCTAGGCCCCCATGTTCCATGACTAATACTTAATACATACATACATGCACGTATGTAATAGTCTATGTAGCACTTTAGGCAGGAAGAACAGCATGAGCAAAGGCACAGAAATAGGACTGAATTTACTGTGGGTCTAAGAGTTAGGATGCCTGGTGTGACTGACATGAAGAATTCATAATGAGTCATTATAAGAAATAAAATCAGAAGGGTAAGGTTTAGCCAGATTTCAGAGGACACTGAAATCCGAAGTGCATTTGGTTTTATTCAGCAAGCAACAAAGACAGTGCAAATTCATAACATCTGCGTTAGAAAGTATAACCACATCATGATATAACATATATGCTACGGGCTGGGGGAATGGGAGAGGGAGAGACAGGTGAGTGGCTGGGAGGTTGCTGCCACAGTTTAGCTGGAGATGAAGTCAAGCATGGCATATCAACAGGACTGAGGAAGAAAGAGCAAATGTAATGTCACACAAAAGGAGAAATGCAGGTGAGACTTGTGATGGTTTGGACCTGAGGGACAACGGTAAGGAAAGTTCAAAGATGAAGCCAAGCTCAAACAGTATAGCATCTAAGAACAGTAACTGTTACTATTATCAGTTACTGTGCATGCTCCTGGTTCAGGACATGTCTGAGAACTTTTATAAATCCAATTTCTTTAAGTTGTCACACCAACGCTAAGAGGAATCAGCACTGTAGTTCACACACGGGGAAACTGGGACTTAGAGACGTTAAGTAGTAGTTTGCTGAAGGTCACAGAGCTGAAAGAGGTGGGATTTGAAGCCATGCTTTTCTGACTCCAAGGCTCTTATCCAGTATTGCCTCCCCAGTATCACAACTTGAAAGAATGGAAGCAGCTGCTCTTCACCACAAATCCTTACCTAAATAAATGCAGTTCCCTTTACACCCAATAGCTATCTTTGCATTCATTAAAGTATAACATCACATACATATTTCTGATATTCGGATGTGAATATATATGGCACTCAGGAGCTCTAAAGTGTCGAACAGATGTTAGGTATTATTTTTATTATTATGTGGGTGTTTTCCTTTGGTGACTAATGTTGGGAAATATAAAGGCTCCTTTACACACAGCAGAATCTACCTCATCCATAGTCTACCCTAACGATGAATATATGAAGGCTCACTGTGAGATGGTTTCCCTTTATTCCAAGATATACAGAATAAATGAAGAATCTGTGTTCACACGTTAGGAATCCTTGCAGAAAGGCCCATCTACAATTTTAGGTACAGGCTGTAGCGTGACCAGATGCTGTTCCAACAACATGCCCTACTTTCTTCAGTGATGAGAAAGGAAAACAAGGTTCACATGAAACGTCTCTAAACTAGCTGGTTTGTTTTCCTATAAACTGTACCTACAAAGTATTAGTAATAATGAGTAAGCAAGGAAAGGATGAAAGCACCCACATGTTGCAGGGCTTGGATGTCCTCCCTGAATTACACGCTGGCAGAGGCAGCTGTCTGGGCTTTCAGAGAGCACCCAGTTTTTCTAGTCTCTTATGGCTCCACTGAAAGATTCGCAGATTGCTAATGATGAACAGGATTTGAGGGATTATTTTACAAAGGAGGCAGTTAAGGCCCCAAGAGATGAACACTCAGAGTTCTACATTTTCTGCCCAATCGTCAATATTCCAGTTACACCACTTGTACACCATGTGAGGTGCTGTGGATCTGTCATTAGCCTCTTCTGGCTTTCCTTCCCCCCCACCCCACCACCACCCCCCATCCCCAGCCAAAACCTCATAATTTGCCATTTTAACAGTGGCCACAAAGGCCCAGAATTGGTGGCCGAGGCGAGCTCCACCAGGACCATCACTCTCCAGTGGGGTCATTGCTGAGTGTCCTGCACCTGTACTGACCAGGCCCCCCTAAAGGTGTGCTGCTCGCCTCATCCTCTTACCATCCAGGAGTGACCGTGCTCCATCAGAAAACCCTCCTTCTGGTCCCTTCCCCTAAACCTCCAGTCTTGCTCAGGTCTCTCCCCGACTCTAAAAAATAAAATCCTCTTGACCGTACAATCCCTCCACTCTACCCATCACACTGCTATCAAAGGTAGCTTCTGAAAGTACACCCTGGAATGTCCCGTTAAAGGTCCCAACGCCTACCGAATAAAGTCTGAACTCACTTGGCTTGTAGTTGAAGCCCCTCCATTATCTGCTGCCCCATCCTTTCTTCTCTCTCCGCATTGCCCCAAATGCCCTATGCTCCTAACCAATCAGAGCCCCATGCTGTTTCCTGAGCTTAACGAGTAGCTCATGACTTTTCCAATTTTGGAATCCCTCCGGGCTCCTCCTCTAGTCTTCCACCTCTTTTCCCAGGCTCAAATGTCACATTTTCTACACTGTCTTCTCTAGTATAGCAAGATGCCACTTTCTGTCTTGCAATACAAAGTTATTTATTCATTAACTCAACCAACATTTATTACGCACTTTGGCACCAGGTACTCTGCTGGAAATACATTATCATATAGTGAAAAATTTTAACAGCAGTAGGTGTGCTTCAGAGGTATGTCCCTGAATGGTAAAAATGGTTTGTGATCAACTACTAACCTAAAGGTTTATGGTTCACAACCCACCCAGTGGCAACATGGAAGAAAGACCTGGCAATCTGCTTCTGTAAAAATTACAGCCAAGAAAACTTATGGTGCAGTTCTACTCTGTAACAGTCGGAATAAACTTGATGATGGGTTTGGGATGTGTAGCTCAAGAGGTACTATAAATATGGGTGGGAAGTACGATCTGACACACACCCGGAACCATTCTCCATGCCTTGGAGAGGGAAGACATTAACAAACAGGGGAAAAAATAAACTGCTGGCTCCCCTAAGCCAGGTACCCAGGGTAGGCACAGCTCCTTTGCCTAGGCACAGGCATAAAGCATCCACGGAGTTTGAGTGCCTTTCCCCCTGCAGAGACTTCTGTGGGCCCATTTCAACAGCATAGGCCCTCATTACCACAGTACAACAGGGTATATACTGGAAGTCTAACTTCAACTGTTTCAGCTGTGAATTAGCAGGTTCTTGACATTTGACACTGCTTTGCCCATGAAGCAGGGTCTTCACCTACCCACATCAGGGGCCTGAGGACTGGTGGCTCCACCCACGCCACCTAGCCACCTGCTGATAGGGGCCCATGAATAAGAGGTGCCTCCCAGTCCTTACAGCCAACAGCATTAGCTGCTCATAGTCTGGCTGCAAAACCCAGCCACCTACACACTACAGGGAACAGGGACATGCCTTCCTCCTGGACATGCCAGGGCAGCTGTCAGCCCCCTGCCTTGCTCAGAGTGTGTCCCCCTGCTGTAGCAAGATGCCTGTGCCTACACCAATCACCCATGACTGTCTAGGACTGTAAGTGAGAGCCTACACCACACACTTGGTGGCTATCTACCTGGGTACCTGAGCTGAATCCATACAGGAGTAGGCAGACTCCTGAGCTCACATACCTAGTAACAGATCTAACCACCTGGTGACAGGACATTAGAGCTTCAAAGGTACCAAAAATCAAACTAGCTCATACGAGCAGCCTATCTGGGCATAACAAAACAAACTAAGAAGCTAGGACACGATAAACGAACATAAAATAAATAAATATAATAACTTATTGATGGCTCAGAGACATCAGTCAGTATCAAATCACATACAAAGGCAATCCATGATGGCTTCACCAAGCTCCCAAAATAAAGAATCTAGAAATTTTCCAGAGGAGGAAAACTTCTTGGAATTACCAGAGGCAGAATACAAAAGATTAATATAGGAAGGAAATTAAGCAAAATGCAGAACACACAATAGAGGAAATTAAAAAGATTACAGAAGAGCATAAAGACAAATCTGACAGGCTGCAAGAATCCATAGAAAGACAGCAATCAGAAATCCAGAAGATTAACAATAAAATTCCAGAATTAGACAACTCTACAGAAAGTCACTGGAGCAGAACTGAGGCAATGGAAGTCAGAATTACAGAGATTGAGGATAAAGCACTTGACACCACCTTATTCAAGGAAAAATCAGATAAAAGGATTTAAAAAAATGAAGAAACCGTAAGAATTATGTGTGTTGATTTTGTTTGCTGAGTCTATGAAGACGAATAACCTACAAGTGACTGCAGTACCACAACAGGGGGGAATAACAGAAAATACAGAGAGAACTGCTGTAGATTTGTTGGCAGAAAACTTCCCTGGTATCATAAAAGATGACTAGATATCTATCCAAGATGCTCATCAAACCCCACATAAGGTAGATCCCAAAAGAAAGTCACCAAAACATATTATAATCAAACTTGCCAAAACCAAAGATAAAGAGAGAATTTTAAGAGTAGCTAGGGAATAAACGAAAAGTCATCTACAGAAGAGAGTCAATAAGAGTAAGCTCGAAATACTAAGCAGAAACCATGCACGCAGGCAAGAAGGCAATGGGATGACAAATATCAAGCCTGGAAGGAAAAAAACTCCCAGCAAAGAATTACATATCCAGCAAAACTGTCTCTCACATATGATGGTGAAATTAAGGCATTTCCAGATAAACAGAAGTTTAGGTAATCTGCAAAAACCAAACCAAAATTACAAGAAATACTGAAGAGAGTCCTCCAGTGAGAAAATCAATAACATTAGATAACAACCCAAGACTAGAACACAGGACACAGCAACCAGGTATCAACCCAGACAGGGCAGTCACAAAAGTAAATCAAAGCTAAAATACTGAAAACAGGGAAACAGACATCAATATGTAAAAGATGACAACGTTAAAACAAAAAAGAGGGACTTAAAAAATGGAGACATAGATTTTTCATACGGAGAGGAAGTCAGGGCGATATAAAGAAATAAAAGACTGGTATAAACTTAGAAAAATAGGGGTAAATATTAAGGTAACCACAAAGAAAACTAACAATCCTACAAGTCAAAATAAAAAACTAGAAAAATATGAAGACTCAGCAAACACAAAATCAACAACAATGAAACAGATGAAAAGAAAATACATAAAGAAAAACAACTCAGCACAGAAAATTAAGTGGAACAAAGAAACCGTGAACAACACACAAAAAACGACATCAAAATGACAGCACTAAATTCATACCTATCAATAATTACGCTGAATGTAAATGGACTAAATGCACCAATAAAGAGACAGAGAGTGGCAGATTGGATTAAAAAAACACGATCCATCTATATGCTGCCTACAAGAGACGCACCTTAGACTTAAAGACACAAACAAACTCAAAGGCTGGGAAAAAATATATCAAGCAAACAACACTCAAAAAAGAGTAGGAGTGGCAATATTAATCTCTGACAAAATAGACTTTAAAGTAAAATCCATCACAAAGGATAATGAAGGACACTATATAATGATTAAAGGGTCAATACACCAGGAGGACATAACTATAATAAATATTTATGCACCCAATGACAAGGCTCCAAAATACATAAAACAAACTCTAACAGCACTGAAAAGAGAGATAGACAGCTCCCCAACAGTAGTGGGAGACTTCAACACACCAGTTTCGGTGAAGGACAGAACATCCAGAAAGAAGCTCAACAAAGACACAGAAGAGTCAAATGCTACAATCGACCAACTTGATCTGATAGACACATACAAAACACTCCACCCAACAGCAGCCAAGTATACTTTCTTTTCCAACGCACATGGAACATTCTCCAGAAGAGACAACATATTAGGACATAAGGCAAACCTTAACAAAATCCAAAGCGTTGAAATACTACAAAGCATCTTTTCTGACCATAGAAAGCCATAGAAGTAGAAATCAACAATACAAAAAGCAAGGAAAAAAAAAAAAAATCAAACGCATGGAAACTAAAACACACCTTGCTCAAAAACTACTGGGTTATAGAAGAAATTAAGGATGGAATAAAGAAATTCATAGAATCAAATGAGAACGAAAACACATCCTACCAGAACCTTTGCGACACAGCAAAAGCAGTGCTCAGAGGTCAGTTTATAGCAATAAATGCACACATCCAAAAAGAAGAAAGGGCCGTAATCAAAACATTAACCCTACAACTGGAACAAGTAGAAAGAGAGCAGCAAAAGAAGCCCTTGTGTGCCAGAAGGAAGGAAATAATAAGAATTATAGCAGAATTAAATGAAATAGAGAATAGAAAAACAACTGAAAGAGTTAACGAGGCCAAAAGCTGGTTCTTTGAAAAGATCAACAAAATTGATAAACCATTGGCCAAACTGACAAAAGAAAAACCGGAGAGGAAGCAGATAACCCGTATAAAAGATGAGACGGGTGATATCACAACGGACCCAACTGAAATTAAAAGAATAACAGAATACTATGAAATACTGTACTCTAACAAATTTGAAAACCTAGAGGAAATGGACAAATTTCTAGAAACTCACTACCTACCTAAACTAACACAAACAGAGGTAGAACAATTAAATAAACCCATAACAAAAGAAGAGATGGAAAATGTAATTCAAAAATTCCCAACAAAAAAACAGCCCTGGCCTGGATAGCTTCACTGGAGAATTCTACCAAACTTTGAGAGAAGAGATAACACCGCTTCTACTAAAGGTATTTCAGAGCATAGAAAAGGATGGAATATTCCCAAACACATTCTATGAAGCCAGCATAACCCTGACACCAAAACCAGGTAAAGACACCACAAAAAAAGAAAATTACAGACCAATATCCCTCAGGAATATTGATACAAAAATCATCAACAAAATTCTAGCTGACAGAAATTCACCAATATATCAAAAAAATAATTCACCATGATCAAGTGGGATTTACACCAGGTATGCAGGGATGGTTCAACATTAGAAAAACAATTGATGTAATCCATCACATAAATAAAACAAAAGACAAGAACCACATGATCTTATCGATCGATGCATAAAAGGCGTTTGGCAAAGTCTAACCCCCATTCATGATAAAAAACTCTCAACAAAATTGGAATAGAAGGGAAGTTCCTCAATATAATTAACGGCATTTATACAAAGCCAACAGCCAACAGCCAACATCATTCTAAATGGAGAGACTTCGAAAGCATTCCCCTTGAGAATGGGAATCAGACAGGATGTCCTTTATCAATACTCTTATTCAACATTGTGCTGGAGGTCCTAGCCAGAGCAATTAGGCTAGAAAAAGAAATAAAGGTCATCCAAACTGGTAGGGAAGAAGTCAAAGTATCTCTGTTTGCAGATGATATGATCTTATACACAAAAAACCCAAAAGAAACCACAACAAAACTACTGGAACTAATAGAAGATTTCAGCAAAGTTTCAGGAAACAAGATAAACATACAAAAATCAGTTGGATTCCTATACACTAACAAAGAGAACCTTGAAGATGAAATCACCAAATCAATATCATTTACAATAGCCCCCAAGAAGATAAAATACTTAGGAATAACTCTAACCAGAGACGTAAAAGAACTAGACAATGAAAACTACAAGACACTACTGCAAGAAACCAAGAGACCTGCATAAGTGGAAAAACATACCTTGCTCATGGATAGGTAGACTCAACATTGTGAAAATGTCAATTCTAGCCAAAGCGTTCTACAAATACAATGCGATCCCGATCCAAATTCCACCAGCATTTTTTAATGACATGGAGAAACAAATCAGCAACTACATATGGAAAGGGAAGAGTCCCCGAATAAGTGAAGCATTACTCAAGAAGAAGAACGAAGCGGGAGGCCTTACACTATCTGATTTTAGAACCTATTATACCGCAACAGTAGTCGAAACAGCCTGGTACTGGTACAACAACAGACACATAGGCCAATGGAACAGAATTGAGAATCCAGACATAAATTCATCCACCTATGAGCAGCTGATATTTGACAAAGGCCCAAAGTCCATTAATTGGAGAAAAGACAGTCTCTGATAAATGGTGCTGGCATAACTGGATATCCATCTGCAAAAAACTGAAACAAGACCCATGCCTCACACCACACACAAAAACTAACTCAAAATGGATCAAAGACTTAAATATAAAATCGAAAACGATAAGGATCGTGGAAGAAAAAATAGGGACAACGCTAGGAGCCCTAATACATGGCATAAACACAATACAAACTATAAGTAACAATGCACAAGCACCAGAAGAGAGACTAGATAACTGGGAGCTCCTAAAAATCAAACACTTATGCTCATCCAAAGATTTCACCAAAAGAGCAAAAAGACAACCTACAGACTGGGAAAAAATTTTTGGCTATGACAAATCTGATCAGTGTCTAATCTCTGAAATCTACAAGATACTGCAAAACCTCAACAACAAAAGGACAAATAACCCAGTTAAAAAATGGGCAAAAGATATGAACACACACTTTGCCAAAGAAGACATTCAGGTGGCTAACAGACACATGAAGAAATGCTCACTATCATTAGCCATTAGCGAAATGCAGATCAAAACTACAATGAGATATCATCTCACCCCAACAAGGCTAGCATTAACCCAAAAAACACAAAATAATAAATGCTGGAGTGGTTGTGGAGAGACTGGAACACTTATACATTGTTGGTGGGAATGAAAACAGTACAACCACTTTGGAAATCAATTTGGTGCTTCCTTAAAAAGCTAGAAATACAAGTACCATAGGATCCTGCTATCCTGCTTCTTGGAATATATCCCAGAGACATAAGAGCCGTCACACGAATAGATATATGCACACCCATGTTCATCACAGCACTGTTCACAATAACAAAAAGATGGAAACAACCTAGGTGCCCATCAACAGATGAATGGATAAACAAATTATGGTATTTCCACACAATGGAATACTGTGCAATAATAAAGAACAACAATGAAGCCATGAAACATCTTAAAACATGGAGGAATCTGGAGGGCATTATGCTGAGTGAATTTAGTCAGTCACAGAAGGACAAATATTGTATAAGACCACTACTGTAAGAACTCAAGAAAAGGTTTAAACATGGAAAAAAACATTCTTTGATGCTTACGAGGCTGGAGAGGGAGGGTGAGGGTTATTTACTAACCAGATAGTAGGTAAGAATTATCTTAGGTAAAGGGAAGGACGGCACACACTACAGGGGAAGTCAGCACAACTAGACTAAACCAAAGCTAAGAAGTTTCTTGAATACAATCAAACACTTTGAGGCACAGAGTAGCAGCAGTAGGGGTCTGGGGACCAGGGTTTGAGGGAACATCTAGGTCAATTGGCATAACAAAGCTTATTAAGAAAATGTTCTGCATCCTACTTTGGTGAGAGGCGTCTGGGGTCTTAAAAGCTTGCAAGCCATCTAAGATGCATCAATTGGTCCCAATCACCTGGAGTAAAGGAGAATGAAGAGCACCAAAGACACAAGGAAAGTAGTAGCGCAACAGACAGAAAGGCCCACATAAACCAGAGACTTCATCAGCCTGAGACCAGAAGAACTAGATGGTGCCCAGCCACCACCAATGACCACCCTGACAGGGAACACAACAGAGAGTCCCTGATGGAGCAGGAGACAGGTGGGGTGCAGAACTCAAATTCTAGTAAGAAGACCAGACTTAATGGTCTGACTGAGACTGGAGGATCCCAGGAAAGCATGGTCCCTGGGTTCTCTATTAACCCAGAACTAAAACAACTTCTGAGGGCAACTCTTCAGACAGGGATTGGACTGGACTGTGGGACATAAAGTGATACTCATAAGGAGCGTGCATCTTAGCTCAAGTAGATAGAAGAGACTAAACGGGCTGCTTCTGTCTGGAGGTGAGACGGGAAGGCAGAGAGTTAGGAGCTGGTTAAATGGACATGGGGAATCAGGGATGGAAAGGAGGAGTGTGCTTTCACAGTATGGAGAGAGCAATTAGGGTCACATAACAATGTATATGTAAATTTTTGTATGGGAGACTAGCTTGAAATGTAAACTTCATTTAAACTACAACAGCAACAAAAAGAGGTAGTATAATAGACCATAAACTCTCTGAAGACAGAGAATGAGCCTTTTTCTTCAGTATTTACCACAGCACTTACTACCATCTGTGGACTCACAGAACTCTCAAGTATCTCAATTATAGAATAAACATAAATATATTTGTAACTTATCTGTTTATTCTTGGGCGGACTGACATAAACTGATTTTTAAAAATTCCCAACAGTTGCATACTCGTGTTCATGGCAGCATTGTTCACAATTGCAAAAAGATGGAAACAACCTAGATGTCCATCAATAGATGAACAGATAAACAAACTATGGTACATACCCACAATGGAGTATTATGCAACGATGAAGAACAATGATGAACACATTTCATAACATGGACGAAACTGGAGGACCTTATGCTGAGTGAAATAAGCCAGTCGCAAAAGGACAGATATTGTATGAGACCTCTATTGTAAAAACTCATGAAAAAGTTTACACACACAAAGTAACAATATTTGTTGGTTATGGGGGATGGGAGGGGTGGGGGGAAATACTAAATAGACAATAGATAAATGGTAACTTTGGTGAAGGGTAAGACAGTACATAATACTGGAGAAGCCAGCATAACTTGTACAAGAAAAGGTCATGGAAGCTCCATAGACACATCCAAACTCCCTGAGGATCTGAATTGCTGGGCGGAGGGCTGTGGGGACCACGGTCTCGAAGAACATCTAGCTCAACTGGCATAACACAGTTTATAAAGACACTGTTCTACATTCTACCTTGGTAAGTAGCGTCTGGTGTCTTAAAAGCCTGTGAGCAGCCATCTAAGATACTCCACTGGTCTAACCCCTTCAGGAGCAAGGGAGAATGAAGAGAACAGGATACAAAGAAAAGATTAGTCCGAAGGACTAATGGACCACAGCTACCAAGGCCTCCACCAAACTGAGTCCAGTACAGCTAGATGGTGCCTGGCTTCCACCACTGACTGCTCTGACCGGGATCACAACAGAGGGTTCTGGGCAGAGCTGGAGAAGGATGTAGAACAAAATTTTAACACCAAAAAAAGATCAGATTTACTGCCCTGACAGAGACTAGAGAAACCCCAAGAGTATGGCGCCCGGACACTCTTTTAGCTCAGTAGTGAAGTCACTCCCGAGGTTCACTGTTCAACCTGGGATTGGAGAGCTCCATAAAATAAAATGGGACTAACGAGGCACAGCAGTCCAAGGACAAGGACTAGAAGGCAGAAGGGGACAGGAAAGCTGGTGATAGGGAACCCAAGGTTGAATAAAGTCAGTGTTGACATGTAGTGGGGTTCTTAACTATTGTCATAGGGCAATATGTGTACTAACTTTAATGAGAAACGATTTTGTTTATAAACCTTCATCTAAAGTGAGAATAGTAGCACAATTGGAAGAGTGTAGTTGATGTCGCTGAACTGTGCATGTAGAAATTTTTGAAATGGTGTTTATCTTTGGCTATGTATATTTTCACCAAAAAAAAAAAAAAAAAAAAAAAAAAAGGGTCCTCCAAGGCTGAGAAGGGAGCATAATGACATGTCGTGGGGTTGTTAACCAATGTCATAAAACAATATGTGTACTGACTGTTTAATGAGAAAACATTTGTTCCGTAAACCTTCACCTGAAGTAGAATAAATAAATAATAAAAGAAAGATTTAAAAAAAAAAAAAAAAAAATCCCAACAGACAGTCAAGGAAGCAAGAAATAAACCCCAAGACAGCAGGGATATGTCTGCCTTGTTCACCTTGGTGTCCCTAGGGCCCAGCACAGGGCCTGGTGCATAATGGAACATAACAATCATCTGCTAAATAATTAGTCACTGCCCTTAAGGAACATGTCTCAACAAACTAACTGTCAAGGCTTCTAGTCTTCTCTCTTAGAGCTGGTGGAAAAGAAGCTATGTGGGCTGGGGCTTAGGACTCCCAATCCCTCCCAAGGCATTATCCTACCACCTAGGCAAGGACATGTATGAACAGTTCTATGAACATCTACGAACAGTTCATAGAAATGTTTAAAGTTACAAGGCCCAACTCCATCTCTTAATTCATGGCCAGGGATACCTTCAGTGTGGCCTTGCTGCTCTGGGCCAAGGGTCATTGGGCCAATGATCACTTCACTCAGCAATCAATTTGAAATGAAAGGCAGAAGCTAAAAATAAAGTTCAGTGAAACTGTTCAAGGTTAACAGAATAGAAACCACAAAGAATTCATACCTAACAGCAAGAGCCGGGGCTCTGGGAGATGGCACACACACAGCACCACGCTGGTCAGCCCTTCCTCACCTCTCAGGAGCCCGTTCTCACAGCTGCTCTGTGTCTGTGGCTTGTACATCACAGCTCAGTATCTGGCCTACCTCCACCTCACAGTACTCATGTGGCTTCAGATCTTTTCTTGAATCAGGCGAGGTACAGATGCAATTTCATGATATAAATCTTACCTGGCAGGTGGGAACGTCCTCAAGAACTGAATACCCTCCCTTCCCTCTTACCTCTGATGGCACCACAATTATTGCCTCACCACCTTGGGCAGAGACTCTTTCTGTATTTTCTCTTCACTCTTAATATTTTGCTTCTCCTTCCTTTCTCTTTATAAACCTACTCCCTCAAGCCTTTGCCCTCCTAAAAAATACAACCCTCTCTTGACTCCGCGCTCTCTCTAGTTACCATTTTCTCTCTCCTTCCTGGCCCATCTGAATTTCTCAAAAGATTTGTCTATATCCATTGCTTCTATTTCCTTATATTCTAATCACATCCCAACACACTCTGATCTGTCTTTTGCCCTAAGAACCCAAATATCCTCCTGGTAGCCATAGCTAAAGGACATCTTTAGGTCTTTATCTCTGCCAACCTTTCAGATATGAGACACTGTTGGTATCTGCTTCCTGGTGCCCATGACTCCAGTCCCCCAACCCCTCTACCTCACTGTCTGCTCCTTGTCAATTCTTTTCTTTTGGCATCTTAAACTTTGATGTACCACAGGATTCCATTCTACTCATTCTTCTTTACACTATATATTCTCTCTCCTCCGATGACCTTAATCCATTTTCAGTTTATTTATTCATAATTTATATACTTATATATATGAACCCGTGAATAGCAAATCTGTATTTCCCAGACAAAACTTTTCATTGTTGACATCATAACAATAGCACCTTTTTACTGTGCACTTAGTATGGATATATTCTCTATTTCTATAGAAGTATCTTCTGTACTACTTCAGAATTATCTATTCATTCAGCTGTTGAGCATTTCTATCTGGATTTCTAGTACGCATCTCAAACTCATCATGACAACCAACCAATTAACTCGCTGTTAACTCTTAACTCTTTTTGTCTTCTTATAGTCCCTTATAGTTAGTGGCATCATTGATCTACCTCAGAGATGGAAAAGTGGTGATCAGGAGTCTAAATACAAGTTGTCACTGTGTTTAGTTTAAAAAAGAAAAAAAAGGAGTGGAGTTACTACATTTATAAACTGGGAGACTGCACATTAAAATCCTGACTTCTATTTTTAAAAAGGGAGATCCAGTAGCCCATGATCCACATACCCCATGGTAACAATGACTAGAGCTGAGATGCCTCCCTTCAGAAGGATCATGTGCCTGCCAGCTCACCACAGTCCTTTCCCATTCCTTATTTTCTGATACTCTTACCTGCCTAGCCATGTGAAAAGTTGTCTGGAATCCATACTTATCTAATCAACCCAAGCTAAAGCCTGAGCATCATCCCTGGCTTTGTCCTTTCTCTCACACACACATTCAGTCAGAAAGTTCTACTTATGTTTAAACATTTCTGAAAACTTTTAGCTTTCCAATTCACTCTCTGTTATTCAGGCTAATAATCTGTTAATCCTAAAACATAGACACACACATACACACCAGTTGCTGTCAAGTCAATTCCGACTATGGTGACCCCATGTGTGTTAGATTAGAACTGTTCTCCATAGGGCTTTCAACAATTTTTTTTTTTGTAGATAGCCAGGCCATTCTTCCAAGGCACCTCTGGGTAGACTCAAGCCTCCAATCTTTTGATTAGCAGTGGAGCACGTTTTTTGCAATCTGATTTTAATATTTTCCATAGTTTCATTTAGATTTTGGTTAATATGCACTTGTCTGTTTCCCCAATTACAATGCAAAAGCAGTACTTCTTTATATTTTTATTCTCCGATGAGGCTAACAAAGTATGATGGGTATTTAGTAGGTCCCAGATAAATAACTGTGGAATTCATTCATGTATATAACAATTCGTAAATCAATTTTAAAATGAAATGCAGGGAAGATATGATTATATAACACATACCACTAGATCAAATGTATCTACTAAAGTGCTACATTTGATAAGTTAGTCTCACTCACCTATGATTTAGGAAAAAAGAAATAGTTTCTTGTACATATTACAAATGTTTATATCACAAAGTTAACATAAAAATTTTTATTTTTGTTATACTATTTTAGAAGCATACAATATTACTGCATTCAAGACCATCTCACTCAGCTTCCTATCCATTTCATCGTCCCTAACAGAATCGTTGCTATGAGTCAGAATCTACTCGATGGCAATGGGTTTGGTTTTTTGGTTTTAATAGAAGTGTCTGCTTGGGCACGTCAAAGGTCTGTTAATAGTTAAGTAGACCTCTGGCCAGGCCAGCTTTAGTTCTTACCAAATGTTTCCTTATACTGAGCTTCAATCAGTCTTCTCATAACTTCTACACATTAATTCTAGCCCTGCAATTTATATTAATAAGGTTTCTACCCCCAAGGAAATTTATAATTAGAACCACAGTATTCTAAATGCAAACTGCATCCTCTTCTCTACAAGTTCAAACAAAATGGGAGAAAGAATATTGGATTTATAGGAGAAAAGATTTTATTGTTTACTCTGCTTCAGCTGAAGTAATACACATGGGTTTCAATGGGCTGTAGATAAAGTGTGCTAGAAAGACAATAGATAAAGGCTAGCAGGCAAATGCAGTGGTGAGATACCAAGCAGGGAGGTGCCTGTAAAAATAAAGGCTCTAGCCAGATAGCTGTGCTTACTGGACAACCTAACCCCTCACGGACCACATCACAACAGAGACTTCGATACTTCCATATCCTCCTTCCTTAAGATGACTGTTTCAGGCTGTACTTAGTTTCCAGCTAGAGGACATTAACGGTTGACCATTTTCTCATTCTTTCTACTCCATGTAAAGTGAGCCCATGAAAAATCTCAGCAGGTTCAATGCATTTCAGATATATTCAAACACAAACCAGAATTAGAAAATAGAAAACAAACAGAACACCATGGGCTAAAGGATGGAATCACTACTTGCATAATAAACAGCCCCTGCCATCTGGGCAAGGCTTTCTTCATATATTACTTGCTTATCAAGGAGTGTTGCAACATGGTTCCACAGATCAAAGAGGCAGCCTTGGAGAGTTACTGTGGAGCACATAGTATTTGCTGAACACTGTTGTTCCAGCCTTGGAGAACAGATCTAAGGACTAAAAAGTATTGTTACATCACTACTGACTCAGAAAATCCAAAGGCAGGTTTTCAAGAGGCTGCATTCATTGGCCTCTGGGCAGTCTTTAAAAATGATATTGTTTAGCCACGGCAAGTACACAGTACCGGATTCCTAGTAGGTAATACTGAAGGTTAGAAAGTTAACAATCACTCAATTTACAAAATCCATAGTGATACGATTCGGGTTTTTATTTTTTGATTTCTATCATTGTTATCATTTACACGAACAACTGCAACTCCCACCTCCCAATGTGCCTGCCTGCCCTGCTCATGGCTCTACAAAAGAGAAGACATGAAGCTTACACGTTAGGAGATTCTGACCTGTCTCAAGATAAAATAGAAACACTTCCTTTCTAATATTACTATTGTTTCTTCTGCTTAGAAACAAGTACTCATACTAAGAAATGTTCTGCTTCTCATTAAACATGCTTAGTTTATTTGTGAAGAAGAGTTTCTGCAAAATAATCTGACCATCTATCAATGTTTACAGTGACCATCGACAAAACCCAGACAATACTGCATATGTCCCATGCTAGACCCAACTGGGCTAACTGTAATGGGCCCACGTGGAAAAATTCTAAGCACAGCTGGTCTCCAAATTAGGAAGAGCTTACATTAGCCCGGATAATGTACAAATTACCCTGGAAGTTAGAATCCACTCCCTACCCCCACTCTAGAAAAAATTTTTTTAAAAAGGTAAATATGTAAGGATTACATTCCTAGATTAGGCCACCAAGAAATAAAAAAAGTATAAAATAATCATAACGACAGTAAGAAGAGCAAACATTTATAAAATTGTTTACTATGCACAAGGCACTATTTAAGCACTTATACTTAAACCTCATAACAATCTTATAAGGTAGGTACTATTACTATTCTTATTTTACAGAAGAGGCAACTAAAATGGAGACTAAGCAACTTGATCAAGGTCACAAAGCTGATCTGTGGCAGAGCTGGTTCCTAACATGGGTAACTCTTAACTACACTAGATAAAATGAAAATTGTTTTTAAAGCTCTTCTAAAATGCTTCCTTTCTGGATGATGTTCCTTTCCCTAGTCTCCCTCTTCCCAGCAGCCTGAAGTAGACACTTGCCTACATTTACCTGACACCCTACAGCCAACCCCAACCTGAAACCATTGCTCTATTTCTGTGCTATCCAAAACGGCAGAAACAAGCCAAATGTGGCTATTTAAATGTAATTAATCAAAAGTAAGTACTATGAAAAATTCAGTTATTCAGTCATATTATGCACACTTCATATGCCCAATTGCCATATGTGGCCAGTGGCTAGCATACTGGAGAAGTAGATAGAAACATTTCCATCTTCATCAGAAAATTCTATTCAATCACTGTTGTCTGACAAACTTCCCTGTAAAGGGGCAGATAGGAAATATTTTAAGCTTTGTGGGCCATACAGTCTTGGTTGCAATTCTTCAACTCCACCATCGTAGTTCAAAAGCAACTGTAAACAACACAGAAACAAATGAACATAGCTGTGTTCTAAAAAAAAATTTATTTACAGAAACAGACAACTGTCCCGCAGCCTGTAGTTTGGTGACCCCCATTCTAGACGGCTCTGGATTTTTCACTTGGATTTTCCCTTAATTTTTGATCTCCCATTCCTCTGTAATCTTTTCCCCAATCAACAGAGAAAAGAATTGCAGTAGAACTGCAGCATCTCGCTGTGCTCCCTGAGAGAAACGTGTCTCATGGAACTCCCTTGTCTTTTTTTTTTAAATCTCTTTCCCTTTACAAGAGCAACTGTACATCCTCTAACCCAGTAGTTCTTATGAAGCTTGAAATACAGATTTTTGGACACTGTTCCCAAAAATGATTTAGTGGGTCTGAGGTGGAGCCTAGGAATCTGCACGTTAAATGACCCTCTTGGTGATGCTAATCCTGGTGGTCCATGGACCACAGTATGCAAAATGCTCTTAGCCTTTTAAAGACTAGGTGGGAGAAGAGATGGGGAGGTAGGTGGTAAGTTCACCTCTAGTGGTTGTAATCCCCAAACCACAGAGAGACAGTTCTTGCTTAGCCCCAGCAGCCTCAGGAAAGTTCAAGTGACAAAGGATAGATGAGGGTCAACTGAAGCCTCAAGTGGGTCCAGCAGGAAAGACCTCTGGGTAGAAGGAAGCCTCAGGGAGAGATGTCTGCCTGGACTGGAAGGCAGGGCAGAAATAAAAAGGGCTTTTCAAAAGGCCCTCAAGAACTGACATGATCACCCCCACTGCCCCCCATACTCCCAGCATGTGGAGTCTGGTGTTACTGGAGACTAGAGGCAGCGCAAAGAATACTCAAGAACCCTTCTTTCTTTGCATTCTTTTTCTCTAGCTTAAAAAATTCATTCATTCATTACTAGCTGTGATGTTGCACAAGTTCTTAGCGCCTCAGTCTCCTCATAAAATGAAATGGCATAAAAGGATGCTTGGGAAAATCTAATGAATTAATATTTGCAAAGCACTTAGAACACTGCTGGCAGAGTAAGTGCTATGTAAGGGTTTATAAACAAATAATATCATTTGACATTTAATAAGCACCTCCTTCCTATGTGCCAGGCACAGTGTTAAGATACTAACAATACAGAAATAAACAGAACTTCAAAGGAGATGGAAGTTAAAATATTGTGGTATATGCCATTAACGAAAAAAAGGGTAGGAAAGGAAGAAGGGAAAGGAACAACGTGCTGTACAGACAGAGAGAGGAATAACTGCCTGGGTGGGGTGATGCTAATGCCTTCTTTTAAACCATTGAATGGCTCCCCTTTTTACTTAAAGCCCTACAAAATATGCCCACTCTCTGACCCCCTCCTTCTCTGAACTCACCTCTTCCCGTCTGTCCCCATCACTCACTCCACTAAGACACACAGGCCTTCCTCAACCACACAGCAGCCGTAAGACATCTGCACTTATTGTTTCTTCTGGCCAGATGCTTCTTCTCCTATTATCCCACATGATCTGCACCCTCACTTTCTTCAAACGTCTGTTTAAGTGTCACATCATCAGAAAGGCCTTCCTTGGGCACCTAACACCCTCTTCTCCCACTGTTCTCCTTATCATGCTTTATTTTTCTTATTAGCATTTATTACAGGACATTTAATAGGTATCCATAGAATGTATGCTTATTATCAGTATCTACCCACTAAGATACACCAAATGATTAATAAATATTTATAAAATGAATAAATGAATGCTTAATGGACATTTAATGGACACTTACTATATTACAATACTTAGTAAAGGTCATGTAATCAAATGTTTTATTAGATTCTATTGCTTTTAATCATGTGCGTATTTTAAAACTGTTGTTGTTAGGTGTCAACGGGTTGATTCTGACTCATAGTCACCTTATTATGTACAACAGAATGAAATGCTGCTCAGTCCTGCACCATCCTCACAATTGTCGCTATGTCTGAGCCCACTGTTGCATTCACTGTGTCAGTCCATCTCGTTGAGGATCTTCCTCTTTTTTCACTGATCCTCTATTTTCCAAGCATAACGTCCTTCTCCAGGGATTGGTCCGTCCTGATAACAAGCCCAAAATAAGTGAGACAGTCTCACCGTCCTCACTTCTAAGGAGCATTCTGGCTGTACTTCTTCCAAGACAGATTTGTTTGTTCTTCTGGCAGTCCATGGTATATTCAATATTCTTCGTATACACCACAATTCAAAGGCGTCAATTCTTCCTCAGTCTTCCTTATCATCCAGCTTTTGCATGCATATGAGGCGATGGAAAATACCATGGCTTGAGTCAAGAATTTTCAAACTAAATTCCTCCATATTAGACAAAAAGCAACACCAACATCTAAATGTCAAAAGGGCACTTGTATTTTGTACGAAGTTCAAACAATTCTAACAGGCTACTTATAGAAAATAACCCTGGTATCTAACTTCATTTAGGTATGTTACCTATACTCATAATATTCTTGAGGAGTAAGGATGGGACAGACATTTCCCTCACAAAATAAGAAAAAAGGCCCAGAGAGGCTGCCTTGTCCACACACATGCAGATCAACAACACAGCTGGAAATACGAACACCTTTCCCCTCTCACAAGCTCTGCTGAATCATTAGGGCCCAGTCATTCAAATTTCACTTATGGGATATTTCTACTATAGAAACTCCTGAAATGATAATCACCTCTTTAGTAAGACAAAGTCTTAATAGAACTAAGAATTAAATGGATATAGGAATAAACATGCTTACCAACCAATTCATCTAGCCTCTCCTACCAACCTCTTAACATCTTATGACTATTGCTTAAGGCATTATTTGTACTTTCATCTATGAATAGCAATTATACCCTTTAAATGCTACCTTTCGGCTACAAGTCAAATTAAACACCTACAATTCATTTTATCTGTATACTTCATCCTGCCAGATGACACCGACATAGTATGTCATGCTGAGTGGAGCAGACAGCAGGATCGATAGACAGATGGCAACATGTGGCACCAATCATCACTAAGAACAATCATCACTAAGAACAGATTTTTTTTTTTTAAGGTGATTCAGTATACTGAAGTATAACAGTAATCCTCATTACTCCTGATATAATGAGATACAATCAAGTATAGCAACTCTCTCAATAAAGAAAACACAGTTTCTTACTTCTAAGGGAAAACATATTCACAGAAACTTAAGAGCTTGAAGATCAGCTAGTCCAACCCATCCCATCACACACGGGAAAACTGAGGCCCAAAGAAGTTCGAAGTCCAAAGCCACACAAGGTAGTTCCTGGCAGTCTGAGCTAAAACCCAAGTCTCCTGCCTCCCAATCCAGGGCTCTACACTTAGGAGCTTGATAATCCCTATGTTGTTGTTAGGTGTGGTCGAAATCAATTTCGACCCACAGGGTTTTCTTGGCTGTAAATCTTCATGGGAGCAGGTTGCCAGGTCTTTCTTCTGCGGAGCCAATGGGTGGGCTCGAATTGCCAATCTTTCAGTTAGCAGCTGAGTGCTTAACCATTTGTGTCTCCAGAGCTCCTTTATAATCCATATAAAGGATTCAAAAAAAGAGAAAAGGTTCCAGACTTTCCTCCTACTGTGTGGCCTTTCTCATCATGATCTTGTAACTCCCACACAAGTGATTGGATGGAACTGTGCAAAGAACATACTTGTGGCCCACCAAGAGGATTGGTCAGTTTTGCCATCCTGCTAGGCTTAAAACGAGCAATCCCAGGGAGGGGAAAGAGAAGATCTCACCAACACCAAGGAAGAAGAGCCAGGAGCGAAACACATCCTTTGGACCGGGGATCCCTGTGCTGAGAAGCTCCTGGAACCAGGAGACAGACAGAGAGAGAGCGCTGTAATACTGAAGACAGCGAGAAGGGGTGGCAGAGAAACAGCAGCAGACTAGGTGACTAGTAAGAGACGGTGTGGTGGGCTTCCCAGCCCACAGATGGAGAAAGCTGAGCGACTTAGGGCAGGAGGTTTCCTGGTGGAGTAGGGTGCCTCCGGGCATTTGGAGCTACAGCAGTAGATTACAGGAGGACTGGGGTGCCTCTGGGCACTTACCAGCAGAGCTAGAAGAGCTTTGTAATACTTGCCCGAGCAGGGCAGAGGGGGAGAGGCCAGAGAGAGACACGCCTGGGAATGGCTGGGAAGAGGCTGTCCTGGTGGAAGAACTGTATCCTGAGCGTTCCTGAACCTGAACTGCAACCTGTTACTTCCCTAATAAAGTCCATAATCCTGAGTATGGTCTGTGAGTTCTGTGTGGCCACTGCATTGTTATTATCGAACCCAGCACAAAAATAGAGAGTGCCATGGGAGGGATGGTTGGTGTCAGAATTGGAAGAGATGGTGGAGACAGGTGGCAAGTCTGACCTCTGCCTCACAGGAAGCAGCCTTGGGCTGTTGATCTTGATCCTCCTCCCCTCCTTGTGAAGTTAGAGTGAGGTCAGGTGTCACCTTCACGTCATTTTTATAGTCATCTTTTCAGTTTTACATAGAAGACAATTAGTCATTAAATAAAGCACTCATGGGCTTTTTCACTCTAAGTGCTCCATAAATATTCGTGTGAACCAAATCTGGATATGACTTATCCCCCTAAGAAGCAGAATGCTTAATAATACTTAAGACTATCCCATTTGTGATTTTTGGTTTCCATAGGGATAAACAACATTTACTGCTACATGTGGTCTGGTTTACATTTATGAGCAATCACTTCCTGATGAATGGCAACTCCCACAAGATATAATTTTCCAAATATTTCAGACAGCTGATGAAGGAAAAAAAAACATTCTGCACAGAAAAGATTAACAACTGATTAGGTCATTCAGCATTGAAAGGTACTCCAAGTCTGCTATGATATAGCTGATCCTCTGCCCTTATACATTTGTTTTAGGAACATCAGAGGAAACAAGTGGGCTTCACTAACAAAATTAACAGACAGGATTACAAAGATTAGGATTGTGAGAATCATGCCATGATTTGATTTAACAGTCTAAATCAAGTTAGTCTGCAATCCTACACAACGATGACAAAGACACATTTCATATTTTACTTCTTTTTATCTGCAGAAGGGCCCCGTTTCATGAATATAGTAATAATCTTCCTTTACTGTGTCCTTTATCTGCTCCACAGCATATTTGGAATTTAAAATACTGTCAGTCCATTTTGGACATAAACACAGAGCTGTGTACGAAGAAGAAAGAGCCACGGAAAGGAAGCCATGAGTGACAATAAATCACCTAGTCTCTTACCACCTCCAGTTGACTTTTGTGTGGCATAGGTTCAGTGTTTCTGTAAGAACTAAACTTTTAAAAAAATGTTCAAGGTAGGTAGGTCATTAAAAGTACAAGAGGAACCTAAAAAGGGTCTATATTTACCTACACATTTAGAAATACTTTTTCCCTAGCATCCTCTTCCTTGAAGACTGTAACTCAGAAACTGATTTTGATCTCTTTCCTATTTTGCAATTTTGTGTTGACAGTTTTGAGGGGTTGCTGGATTAGAAAAAAAGAGTTCAAATATGTTTCAAAGAAGACAGCCTGAATTATTAGTATCTTGATGTTCCCTGGATCTCTAGATCTCTCCCCTATACAATTACAGAAGGCTGTATACACTGTTCCTAAGAACATTTCAATAAAATTGCCTTTGTGAGAACACAACAACTGTTCACATTCTGGACAGAATAAGTAAATTTTTTTGCACGAGAAACATGGTTGTAAAATAGTATAAAAATCAAACTCTAGTCACTAGATGAATCTCCTAGACTAGTGTCCTGGGATAATCTTTAAACTTGGAACTCAAACCCTCCCAGAAGTCACCTTTCAGCCAAATGACAGATTGGCCTATAAAATAATGTCACCTGTGAGTCCTGTGCTCCTCAAAATAATCATCTAGATGAAACCAAATGGTTAACATTTACCCTAGACCAAAGACGAGAAGGCGGAGGGCGGGAGGAGGGGTGGGCAGGGAAGCTAGATTAATAGAAACAGAACAACCAAAATGGAAATAATGAGAATGCCGATATATTGTGAAGAATGTAACCAATGCTACTGAATAATATGTATAACCAAACCAAACCACTGCCATCGAGTTGATTCCAACTCATAGCGACCCCATAGGGTTTCCAAGGCTGTAAATCTCTAAGGAAGCAGACTGCCACATCTTTCTCCTGAAGAGAGTAGTTTCGAACTGCCGACTTTTCGGTTTGCAGTCGACTGCTTTAACCACTGTGCAACCAGGGCTCCTTGAACAATATGTATAGAAATTGTTAAATGACAACCTAATCTCCTGTGCAAACTTTCCACTAAAAACACAATAAAATATTTAAAAAACAAAAACCAATCTTTATTCAACTTCGGTCACAAACTGTTGCCACTAAAAATTCCCAATATTCCATCCCAATTTTAACTCTACACTGATCCTCTCCCAAACTTGTTGAAATTAAATAAAATACTGTTAGTTAAAAGTTAAACCTCTTAACAAGCAAAAATTAAGAAAACTAAAGACGCAACGGAAAGATTAGAACAAAGGACTAATAGACCACAACTACCATGGCCTCCACCAGACTGAGTCCAGTACAGCTAGATGGTGCCCGGCTACCACCACTGTACTGCTCTGACGGGGATCACAATAGAGGGTCCCGGACAGAGCTGGAGAAAAATGTAGAACAAAATTCTAATTCACAATAAGACTAGACTTACTGGCCTGACAGAGACTGGAGAAATCCTGAGAGTATGACCCCAGATACCCTTTTAGCTCAGTAATGAAGTCACTCCAGAGGTTCACCGTTTAGCCAAAGATTAGACAGGCCCATAAAACAAAACAAGACTAAAGGGGCACACCAGTCCAGGGGCAAGGACTAGAAGACAGGAGGGGACAGGAAAGCTGGTAATGGGGAACCGAAGGTGGAGAAGGGAGAGTACTGACATGTCATGGGGTTGTTAACCAATGGCATAAAATAATACACGTACTAACTGTTTAATGAGAAGTGAGTTTGTTCTGTAAACCTCCATTAAAGTACAATTAAAAAAAAAAAAAAACAAGTTAAACCTCCTAAAATATTCATTCATATACAAGTATTAAACAAGCATTATTAAGTACTTAAGGTCCCTGGGAGCTACAAACTGTTTGCGCTTGACTACTAATTAAAAGGTTAGAGGTTCAAACCCACCTAGCAGCACCTCAGAAGAAAGGCTAGGCAATCTACCTCTTTAAAGATTTACAGCCAAGAAAACCCTATGGAGTTCAGTTCTACTCTGTAACACATGGGGTCGTCATGAGTCGGAATTGTCTTGAGGGCATGGAGTTGGGTTTGGTTTTGGCTTTTTATTAAGCACTTACATACCTGGACATATCAGGAGGGACCAATCCCTGGAGAAGGACATGCTTAGTAAAGTAAAGGGTCAGTGAAAAAGAGGAAGACCCTCAACGAGACGGAATGACACAGTGGCTGCAACGATGGGCTCAAACATAACAATAATTGTGAGGATGGCGCAGGACCAGGCAATGTTTTGTTCTGTTGTACACAGGGTCACTGTGAGTCGGAACCAACTGGATGGCACCTAACAACAACAACATACCTGGCACAGTGTAGACGCAGAGTGAGGCAGACTCTGGCTATGCACGGTCATCTAAGAAGGGAAAGGCCGAGTTAGGAAGAGAAACAGAAACACACTAGCATTCACATTAGGGAAAGACAGTTGTATTAAGTAAACAGATGGAAACCAGAGGAAAGTTAAACTGCTAAATACAGAAACTGTTTGGTTTCTCCAAAGGACAGTACAGAGGTAGATCTTCAACCTAACAGATATATTTCTGAAAATATGGCTATCCTTAAGGAAATTCTCTTGGAGATGTGGAATGGAGAATGCAAAGCTAGAAAAAGGAAAAGAGCAGGAAGTCACAGACCACTAACGGTTTCATAAACAACAAAGTCTCGATCACTGCAGTAGAAAGATCCCCAAAAAATGTCAAGAAAGCATCAACAGTTAGCTGCCTGTACTCCCTACTGCACTGGGCAGTTTTAGACCTCATGCCTTGGCAATTAGTGTCTGGAAGTAGATATGCAACAACTCTGAAAACAACTAGCAAATACTCTCTATATTCTGTTTCCAGATAAGAAAACTGTCCACCATGCACCCAGGACAACTCACTTCAAGGAGCACTTACTGAGAAAGCACCATGTGGTCAGCATGCTGTCAGTCAATAACTTACATTTAAACCATGGCACTTGTCCCAAAAGAACTTAGATTTAAGTTGGAGAGAGATGATACTCTTGGGAAAGTGATTCTCTGTGGACCCAGGTCATCTCCCAAATTACTAACATAAATTTGAAATTCTGCAAGAAATTACAAGGTACTGAGGAAGAGATCACTCAAGGGCCACACAGAAATATAAAGTTCCCAATGCCAGCTGAGGGTGAGAGCTACAGGTGCCCGAAAGCAAAACTGGAGAAACAAGGGGTAGCATCGGAAAGCAAAGAAACTAAAACAAAACAAACAAAAAAAGACAAGACAAAACAAAAATACAAAAAAAACCACCCGTCACAATCTATTAAATGGACTTTTACCACAGAAAAGAGACACTGAGGATACTGAAATAAATCTATTCAACACGTATCAAACTTTTGGTAATCAGGTAATATGGGTCACACCAACATTTTGCAACTGCAAATCACTAAGAAATTTTATAACAAAGTTGATACAAATGATTAACTCTTGAAATGACAGTTGTTTTGCTAGTATTTCTGTAAGTTGCAGGAAAAAACCAGAGTGACAATGTATGAAATTCAATAGTACTGCTATCAGAGACCTAAGAGTAATTATGTCCTGTGTAAATTAATGTAAATGTAAACAGTATAAGAACTCTAAGGTTTGAATTCTGTTCAAATATATTTTAAGTTTAAGAGTAAATGTATACTTTTAGGAGTGGTAAGAGGATATCTCTTGAATATTTACACCCCAAGGGACCGCTATGTACAGGCACTTTCAAGAAAAGTACTTCTGTGTGTTTTTAATTAATCATTAACAAGGCTGTTCACCAGTTCAACCTCATGTAATCATCTACTCACTTTCTTTTAACAAAGTACAAAGTAGAAACTTTGTTACCTCATATTACCCATGAGACTGTGACATTTAACCCTAGATATACATGAGATAATTTGCTTCTATAAACACAAGACAGCTGCAAGAAAAGACCAAAGATAGTCATCACACTGAATTCTTGGGGTCTGTACCTTCTAGCAGTGGCAAATGAACTTTTCTTCACTAGCATTTTATCTGTAAACAACTTACATAACTTCACAACCTTGAGGCATGAATGAAACAACACAGGAAGTCACTTCACCATCTACCACTTCAGTACTACGTTACTCAGTACCTCATTGCAGAAACAGATTCTGAAGCAGAATTATTAAAGTTCAGTTCTATGCTAGGTTGAGGTATACTAGATGGACTGTCTTAACAGAAACTATCCAAAACTTAAATCTTCCAAGAGGAATTAAATGCCCAGAATACTACTAGTTCACTTGTAAATTACCAAATTTAACACAGGTTCAAAGAGCTGAACTGGGAGGGGTACCCAGTTCCAGGCTGTCTTTGCTCCCACAGGTCTGTTTCCCTTTAAATTAAAGCTCAATCTTGGGGAATCTCGTTGGGACTGGACAACTATGAATAAAACTGTGTGAACAGACTGAATTCATTTGGTGGAGATGGGGGCAAGTGTTAAATGTCTCTCACTTCCTCAGTGACAAAACGTTGTTTCTTGGGTTTCCCTTAAATAAAAGAAAATTGCTCAAAAATGTAGGAAGACTGGCAAAAGTATTAACAGCTTACCTAAACCATTCTCTTCCTTACAGAACTGCCTGAGGCCAGGAGAAACTTTAGTATTCATCAACTTTTTTAAAAAATCTAAAAGGCAGGCAAATGCAATTTAACTTCTTTTGTCTTAAAATTAAGTTGACTGAAGCACCAAAGATCAAGAAAATCACAAAGGTTCTCAGGCCACCAGAGAGGAGCTTTAGACAGACGTCCACCATGGCTTTTATATTCTTCCTTCTAACAAGTAACCAGTTGCCACTGAGTTGACTCCAACTCATGGCGACTCCCTGCGTGTAAAAGTAGAGCTGTGCTCCACAGTTTTCATAGGTTAATTTCTCAAAAGTAGACTGCCAGGCCTTTCTTCCAAGGTGCCTCTGGGTGGACTCAAACCTCCAACCTTTTGGTTAGCTGCTGAGCACATTAACTACCTGCATCACCAGAGACTCCATTCCTCACTCTATCTCCCCCAAAACTCTGCAACTCTGCATCAGAGATGGCACCTTTTCTGGGTCTCCCAAGCTGGGATTCTTGAAGTCATCCTCAAGTCCTCTAGCTCTCAACTCTCACATCCAGAATGTTACAAAGTCCTAATGGCACATCCTTAGAAATCTTTCAAACTTCCTAAATTCAGGCCTTAATCACCCCAAACTGAAGTCCCTACCACCCATCTCCACCTACTCTCCTCCCATCTATCCTCCACATTCCCACAGGTTATATTTCTTTAGCAAATAAAAAAAAAAATTCTCATCATAACTCTCCCAAGTTAACATCCTCTGCTGGGAACTAAAGCCACTCCCAAAGCACACCGTTCAAACAAAGATCAGACAGGCCTACAAAACAAACAATGACACATGTGAGGAACATGCTTCTTAGTTCAATCAAGTACTTGAGACCAAATGGGCAACTCCCGCCCAAAAGCAAGACGAGAAGGCAGGAAGGGACAGGAAAACTGGACAAATGGATGCAGGGAACCCAGGATGAAAAGGGAGAGCATACTCTCACACTGTGTTACAATGTCGCAAAACAATATGTATATAAATTTTTGAATGAGAAACTAACTTGAGCTATAAATTTCAACTAAAGCACAACAATAAAAAGGAAAAAATCCTCTGCTGGCTCACCACTGGCTCTAGTATAAAGAGTAACCTTCACCAGGTGTGCACAAGGTTGCCACTACCACTTCAGGTCAGCTGTGGCCACACACCCCAAGAGATTCCTGTCATACTCAACTGCACCTGGAGTCAGCAGGCCAAAGCAGCAATCACAAATCTCAGTCAACATATACATACACAAAATTCTCAATCTACATCTTCCAAATTCCCACTACACAGAATCAGAGGGATAAGGAACAATATTTTTGTATTGAGTACAGTGGTTGAAAGCATTGGTTGAAAGTCTAGGATCCTCCCAATCCTGCCTCTTTATAGTTGATGTGATATTAGGAAAGTTACTTAATCATTTTCCAGGTACTGTTGAGTCGATTACGATTCATAGCAACTCCATGTGTGCAGAGTAGACTCCTGCTCCCTAAGGTTTTCAACAGCTGGATTTCAGAAGCAGATTGCCAGGCCTTTCTTTCAAGGCATCTCAGTTAGCAACCTTTCAGTTAGCAGCTGAGTGTTATCTGTTTACACCACCCAGAGACTCCTACTTAGTGATGCTGAGCCTGAATTTCCTTTTCTGTAACACAGGGAATAAGAGTAGGACTGACCTCACTGAGTTGTTGCATCAATTAAATAACACAATATACGCTGCTTTAGCACAGTGCCTGGCATACAGTTAGAGCTCAGTAATGAACTGTTTACTACTACATGAAATGATCTGCCTTACTCTGAAGAGAATAAGGTGAGGTATGTTTACATACATAAATCTCACTGGCCTACCTTTTGCATGTGTGTGGTGGCGGTGGAAAAGATCAGGCAGATATTTTAGAAGAAATTAGTGTACTCTAAAGGGATCCGGTAGCTTTTAAAAATTTTAATCCTGGGAGGCTTAATTTTGCAAGCCTTTTTTACGTAACTTAAAGTTCCCTGCAGGCCACATTAGCTTCTAATTCTTACATTCTATGATTCTGAATTCTTGGTTTTTCTACTGCATTCAAGGTTATGTCCTTTTCAAAACCAAGAATAAATACTTTGTGCCAAACACAAAATGAGGTACTAGGAAATACAAAGATGGCTTTTGTATTTTCCCATTCATTGGCTTGGTTGAGTTGGTAACTCAGCACCTTGAGAGGGAACCTCTTAAGTTTGGGCCCATCGTCTACCTTCTCTTCCTTCCTTGGCTTATCATAGAAAAGGGCTCCATTTAGTAGGTTCCTGAAAACAAGAGATTGTTAAGCTTCTTCCACTTAAATTCTAACCTACCAATAATCAGTCCTTACAACGAGGTCAGTCATTTTCTCTCAATCTTCCAATCCTTGAAATCATAGTAATTTGGGTCATAATTCCTATCCTCCAAGAATTCCCAAAGGATGCGTTTCCTTCTTAGGTTATAACCCTGAGAGTCTCAAAAAACTTTATTTTGTGGAAAGAAAAAAAAAAAAGTTTCAATTAAATATCTTCACATGAAAAGATACTAATTAGCTGCTTTGGAAAAGTTTGGTAGTTCCATAAAATGTTAAACATACAGTTACCATTAAAAAACAACAACAACAAAAAAAAAAAAAAAACCCACACCCGTTGCCATTGAGCCGATTCCAACTCACAGGGACCCTACAGGACAAAGAAGAACTGTCCCCACAGGGTTTCCAAGGAGTGGCTGTTGGATTCAAACTGCCAACCTTTTGGTTAGCAGCTGAGGTCTTAACCACTGCACCACCAGGGTTCCAACAGTTACCACAGGACCTATTCCACGCAAAAAAATTGTACACAAATGTTCTTGGCAGCATTATATATAATAGATAAGTGAAAACAACCCAAATGTTCACCAACTCATGAATGGAAGAATAAAATGTGATACAGCCATACAATGGAATGCTACTGGGCAATAAAAAGAAACGAAGTACTGATACATGCAACAATGCGGATGCATGAACCTTGAAAAGATTATGCGGAGTAAAAGAAGCCAGTCACAAAGGACCTCACAGCGTATGATTTCATCTATATTAAATATCCAGGACAGGCAAATCTAGAGAGACAGAAAATAGATTAGTGGTTGTCAAGGGATTGGGCCAGGGGGAGGGTTTGGAGGAATGAGGGATAACTGCTAATAGGTAAAGGGTTTCTTTTTGGACAATGAAAAGGTTCTAAAATTGATTGTGGTGATGGCTCCACAATTCTGTGAATATACTAAACGCCAGTGAATTGAACACTTTAAATGGGCATGTTGTACAGTATATGAATTACACCTCGACAAAGCTGTTAAAAAATATATAGGCCAAAAAAAATTTATGTGACTTGCTGGGTCCTTAAGCTAAAACCATGTTATGTTTGACTTTAATAAAATACCTTTAACTTTGGGGTCTACATCAGCATGATTTGTACCAATTTTTCCTTTTAATGTTAACTATAAGAATCTGATAGACTTGAAATCTTCACTGCCTCCTCAAACTCTCCTCACTGTTCTGGCTCTGTTCACCTTACCTCCCTCCAAAACAGGTGCTCCACGCTCCTGAGTGGCAGGACCACAGGGTTACCTTGGTAACCACAAATAGCCAGAGACTCCAAGAGAGAGCCTATATGATCTTACTGAGACCAAAAAACAAAGCTTCTCCATTCCTCTCACCAAGAGGAGCTTTGTAAGATGCAGAGACACATCAGGAGGTTAGAGAGACGTAGAAAACCAAAGGAATGGACCACATGAGCCAGAACACCTCCAGAAACAAACTGCCTGTACTCAGTCAGCAAGGAGTGCTATAAAACAAGTGTTCTCAAGCTGAAGTCTAAGGATTCTTAGAGGACCACATACACATTCAAGAGGCTGTGAGTTCTCCTAAATGATCTTTCAATTTTGTTTTCATTTCTGTGTTAATCTAAGGGAAAATGAATATAAATACACACTGGATCATCTGAATAACCTTCTTACCAAGTACTGCCATTCCTTATCAGTGCCCACATTTGCACGATGATTGCAGTGGCACCAAGTAATCTTCATCAACGATACACTGGTAAACACACATGGCAATGATAAAGTGCACTTGAAAGCTACTTTCATGGAATAAGACCTTGGTTTCATTACACCATCAAAATGGCAGGCAATGAAGCAGTGCACATATATCAGAGCGTACTGTATTAATTACTACAGGCTAATAAACGACAGAGGCAGACTTGGTGCATAATCAATGCAGTTATATTAAGTGAAGGACCGGTGATATTAAAGTATATTCTATGCAGGAAGGTGCTGTAGAATGAAGGTTTTATTTTAGTGGTTCAAAAATTACAAATGAGGAGGCAATAAAAAGTTACATTCAAGTTGTTTTCAAAATAGTGTGAGTCCTTCTCACCATCTTTTGACTTCCTTCAACAGTCTGACACTTAGATGCATGCTGAAACTTAAAAAAAAATTTCCACATTTTTGAGAACTAAAATGGATAAACATTATATTTTTGTCCCTGATTGCAGCAATAACTGAATTAGATATATATTTGATGTTGATTTCATAAAACTGTACAATGCCAACCTTATCTCTGAGTAAACAAGACAGATTTACAGCACTAGGAAAAACAAATTAAACCCGCTGCCATTGAGTTGATTCCAACTCACAGCAACCCTATACGACAGAGCAGAAATGCCCCATAGGGTTTCCAAGGAGCAGCTGGTGGATTCAAACTGCCTACACCTTTTGGTTAGCAGCCGATTTCTTCACCACCACACTACCAGGGCTCCAAAAACAAATTAGAAGTCATTAAAATCATTAAAACTGAAACTCAACGACTGCTCACTGGTAGAGCTGTGATTAAGGTATCTGATGGTTCTGAGCTAGCAGGCAAGGCCTTTATAAATCCATAAATATGAATAACAGATCGATGCAAGCAAGTATTCTTCCTATTACTATTCCCAAAGTGAAAAGACTCATATGCATTAAATATACATTTGGACCCAAGGCAAAAACTTATTTAAAAAAAAAAATCAACATAGGTGATTCAGCTTCAGGAAAACAGCATTCATCACACTAATACTATTAATTTAAATTTTAAAGGTTTCAAAGTATTAGTTGCATTTACTTGTGATTTTCAAGTTTTACTAGTTGCAAAAAAGTTGTAAGCAGTGAGTCTATATCTTATGTTTATATACAGTTAAGTAAAATTAAGCACAGCTAATTTAACATAAGGGGTCTGCTGAAAACCCCTTCTAAAGGAATAAATTCATGCACAGACTCTTTGATAAGCACTACTATAAGCAATATGGTAGTGATTTGAGACATGTTCATTCATTTAACAAACATTTGCAATCCTACTATGTGCTAGGCTCTAGGACACAGTGGGGAACAAGACAGATATCTGAGTCCTCATGGGGCTTGGAATCTACTGGAAAAGATAATTAAACATAAAAAGTGTAAAGGTGGGTATGGTACAAGGCATGATGGGAACACTCAGCAGGGGAACCTAATCTAGTCTAGGGGTTTGAGGGGGGCCTCTTGAAGGAACTGACACAACCCATGACAAAAGAGGAAACCTGGTGGTGCAGTGATTAAGAGCTACAGCTGCTAACCAAAAACTCTGCAGTCCAAATCCCCCAGGTGCTCCTTGGAAACCCTATGAGGCAGTTCTACTATGACAAAAGAAAGAAATAGGAGTTACCCAGACAAATGTAAAGTAGAAGGGAAAAGAGAGTTCTAAAAATCATGTACACCCTGTGCCAAGGTCTACTGTTGCCATGCATTGAATTGTGTCCCCCAAAACTACATGATGTAAATCCTAACCTCTATGCCTGTGGCTATAATCCCATTTGGGAATGAGTTGTTTTTGTTATGTTAATGAGACAGGACTAGTGTATGGTGTACCTTGAGTCAATCTCTTCTGAGATATAAAAGAGATTAAACAAGCAAACTAAAAAGTAGAGATGGGGGAAGAGAGATGTCAAGCCACATGAAGATTCCCCAGGAGCAAAAGTTCAGAGACAAGGACCTTCCCCCAGAGCCAAAACAGAGACAAAGCCTTCCCCTAGAGCTTGCACGCTGAATTCAGACTTCTAGCCTCCTAAACTGTGAGAAAATAAATTTTTTTGTTAAAGCCATTAACTTGTGGCATTTCTGTTAGAGCAACACTAGATGACTAAGACAACTGTCATGAAAGTTTAGCAGATAGAGGCACAGAAAAGTTCTGTGAAGCTGTAAAATGGGATGTGTGTTTGGAGGATGGGACAGGAGAGAACAGTCTAGACTGGAGATGTAAGGCCTTGAGCCTTGTTAGGGAGTTTGGACATTATTCTGAGGGCTATGAGAAATTTATGAGATACCAGAAATGTACAAGGTAGAACTGGCAAGGCTTGGTGACCCATAAAAGAACAAAAATACAAACCAGTTGCCACTGAGCTGATTCTGACTCATGGAGATCCATGTGTGTCAGAGTAGAACTGTGCTCCACAGGATTTTCAATGGCTGATTTTTCAGGCGTAGAACTGCCAGACCTTTCTTCCCAGGTGCCTCTGAGCAGACTCGAACCTCCAACCTTTTGTTAGTAGCCAAGTGCATTACCTGTCTCCATCACCCAGGGACTCCCTTGATAACTCATAGGAAGCGGGACTTAAATGAGAAAAACGTTACAGATAACGCCCAAGCTCCTGCCTTGGGTAACTTCACAAGATGAAGGAAGAATTCTAAACCCCTGTAAGTTAAGGACCACTGCATTCACAGACTGCTTTGCACAAATTGTTTGAAAAAAGTATTTTTGTTTTCCTTACAATTTCATACCTCTGCATCTATTATGGACAGTTTTATAAAACAAAAATACTCAGCACCCAGAGACAGCAATACTCAAAACAAGTTTATGTTCTTTTTGGAAAGTCTTGGTTCAAAGACAAAAAAACAGAAAACAAACACATCTTTTGATCTTTACTATTGACATGGTGACCTAACACAAACCCAAGGGTAATTTAAGACCTTTCTTTGATGGGACAATGGGCAACAGCTTAACGCAGCAGGCATTTAGGTCTAAGGGGCTCCAACTTTGTACTTTATACAGAAGAAACCAGGATATAAATATCAAAAGGACTGGGAATTCAAGTTCAAGTGACCGATGCACCTGGCAGAATTTAACCCAGCATAAACCCTCATCCATGCAAATTTACAATTTTTATAGAACAAACAACTCTGGGAAATTTTTTCCCATGACCCACCCCTCATGAACATTTTTAATATTTCAAAAATGCTTAAAAACCAGAACAAAGCAACTTAAAAATCTCAAAGGGTCAGAGTAACTGGAATTAGTTTGAGAATGTATTACACATGGAAGACACCAAGGCTTTATAAACAGGGCATCTTCTTTACACCAAAGCACAAGAAAACAAAGGAAGAACACAGACCACAGAAAATATCACATGAAAGGAAATACACGGCTGGCCGAGCCTGCAACAGAAAATCTCAAATAAACAGGCTTGATTTCCCCAAAATGAAGGAGTAGAAAAGGAAGAATTACAATCATTTTTAGCACACCGAATGTGAGAAGTAGTAGGACCTGATTCATATTCCAGGTTATTACGAGTCCTGAGGAGGCATACAGAAGCAGGGGGTCTGGGCCCACCATCCCCTGCCTGTTTTCCACACAGCTCAGCCCAACACCCACCCACTTACCACACGGCACAATGTGAATTCTGGGTCTGCTTCTATCTCTCCCTGCAGGGGCCACAGATGGGAAAACTATTTACAAATGTTAACTCGGTATACGTGGGTGATCGTTTTATTAAATCAACAGGTGTGATGCTTCTTATGTGCCAGGCACTGCTTTAAATACGTTATGAATAAGAATTATTATTCTTGTTTTGTTGTTGTTAGGAGCCCTGGTGGCACAGTGGCTAAAGTGCTCAGTTGCTAACCAAAAGGTCGGTGGTTTGAAGCCACCAGCTGCTTTGTGGGAGAAAGTTTACAGCCTTGGAAACCCTTTGGGGCAGTTCTACTCTGTCCTATAGGGTCACTATGAGTTGGGATCTACTCAGTGACAACGGGCTTTTTCTTTTTGGTTTAGTTTTGTTGCTAGTTGTTGAGTCGATTCTGACTAATGACAACTCCTCATGTGCAGAGTAGAACTGCTCCACAGAGTTTTCAAGGCTGTGACCTTTTGGGAGCAGATCATCAGGCCTCTGGGTGGATTCAAATTGCCAGCTATTCAGCTATTCGTATCAAAATCCACCATGATCAAAAACAAACTCATGATGTTCCCCCACAAAACCTGTGCATCTCTTAGTTTTTCTCCATCTCAGTAAACGGCAACTTGGTCCTTTCAGTTGCTTGGGCTAAAAGTTCTGGAGTCATCCTTGTTATACATACAGGGAACTAAAGCATGGAAAGAGTATAAAACTTGCCCAAGGTTAAACAGCATGTTTAACTGATAAAGCTGAGATGCGAACCCACTCTTAACCATCTACTATGGAGCTATAAAGGTTATTAAGTTTCTCTTTTATTTTCTGTATCTTCTTTAAATGAGAATTTGTTACTTTTATAAAAATAAAAACTAAAACATCATTTTTACTTTGAAATAACAAAATAAATAAATAAAAACAAAGCACCAGATGCCTTATTTATGAAATCATAGGAAAAAACACCTTCTCTGCTGGAAACCAAGGGGCTGAGCCTGATGATCCCTGTTAGATCATTTGTAACCAGGAGATTTTCAATTCCATGATCTGTTCCCACTTTACACAGGTCAGGAAGGGCACAGAGAACAATGAGTAGGGCAGCAATTACAAAACTGTGCTCTTGAGAACCAACTTGGGTTCTAGTTCCAGGTTACAAGCTGTATAACCTGGGACACCTAGCCCTGTCCTCAGTTTCTACCTGATAAATGGGTATAGTTATACCTGTATCCTAGTGTTAATTCACGTAAGGCATAAAAACAGAAGAGTGCCCAGCACAGACTGAGGTGTAAAAAAATGTTAACTATTATTATTGTTGGTGTTATTATTATACAGGAGACCTGTCCAAATATTTGCTTATTTAGATTATTCCTGGGCCAGAGCTAGCCAAATAAACCAAAACTTTCATAAAATCAAACGTGGACAAAGGGAAGAATCTGAGTTAACAAAAAAAAAAAAGAAAATCATTAAATTGGGTGACTCCCTAAGGTTCCTTCCAGCTCTAATAATCTGTTTCTCTAATGGTATCACCACATCTTTTTTAGTCATAAATTATATACCTATGAGATTCTACCACATCTCTAAATAACATCTCTCTGCCAAGCAAGTGGGTCTTCAAATAGCTAGTAATGGAATAAATCCTTTAATGTTCCCCTTCGTGCTCAGAAGGAGGCCTGGTGGTACAGTGGTTAAAGTGCTTGGCTGCTAAAGGTTGATGGTTTAAACCCACCAGCTGCTCCTCAGGAGAAACATGTGGCAGTCTGCTTCGTAAAGATTACAGCCTTTGAAACTCTATGGGGCAGTTCTACTCTGTCCTATAGGGTTGTTATGAGTTGGAATCAACTCGATGGCAATGGGTTTGTTTTTTTTTTCTTTTTGTTTAATACTCACAGCCACTCCCCAAAGTTATGTTGAAGTTTCCTCCTAAAGAGAATACTTTTGGCATTTCCGTTCCTGATATTACTCTCACTCAAATACAACATTTGCAATTAGAAGCCCAGCTCCAAAATAGAAATTGAAATAGAGGAAAAAATAATATGCTACCAATGTAGATTTCTATATCCATAACCACTGTATGGAGCCCTGGTGGCTCAGTGTTATTAAGAGTTCAGCTTCCAGCCAAAGGGTTGGCAGTTTGAATCCACCAGCCACTCTTTGGAAACCCAATGGGGAAGTTCTACCCTGTCCTATAGAGACGCTATGAGTCAGAATCAACTCGATGGCAACGGGTTTGTTTGTTTCTTAACCATTGTATGAAAAGATTTTTCTCTACCCATAGTCACCTTCTATTTGATGCTTTCAGGACCATCAACCATGGAGCAGAAAGTGCTGGAGTAAAAGCTCAAAGAAAGCTAAAATAGCGATGTATCTTGACTTTATCTGAAATGCTAAATCCAGAGAACACAGAGGATCAATACCTGTTCCCTGGCTTGCCCTGGAGCATGGCAGCATGGCTGGCCCAGGGATCAGACACTGAGGGTGATGCTATCATAGGAGCTCAGGGCATCCTTGGGCACACGTGGCAGACCTTAAGACACAGGTAGAGAACAGAACAATAGAAGGTGAGAAAATAGAGCCTCTAAGTGGATGAATGGGAAAGCAGAAAAACCAGGAAGAATCTAGAGAAAGGAAACGGGGCACAGACTGAAAAACCAGAGACTCACAAACTCAGTAGAAGGAATAACTATATATCAAGTGTTTTACATACATTAAACTCACACAATACCCTCATGTCATTTCATCTTCATTTTAAAGCTGAGGAAACTGAGACTTAGAGAATTTAGCTTTCTTTCCTAGAGTCACACAGCTAGTACAGGCAGGGCTGATATCTAAACATGCGTTTTTCTAACACGAAGTTAGAGACTAAACGGTATGTACCCACTTTGTGACCTTAGAGAGTCTCTCAGGTTCACAGAAGGTTTGAAATTTCTCTAACCTTTAGCCAAGGAAGGACAGCCTCTCCAGAGCATGCCCAATGCCAGGGCCCTAAATAGCCACAGGCAGCTCAGTGCCGCTCTGCATGGCTTTGGGAAGCCCTGGTGGTTCAGTGGTTAAAGCACCTGGCTAAGCAAAAGGTTGACAGTTTGAACTCACCAGCCCCTGTGCAGAAGAAAGATGTGGCAGTCTGCTTCTATCAAGATTAACAGCCTTGGAAATCCTATGGGGCAGTTCTACTCTGTCCTACAGGGTCGCTATGAGTTGGAATCGACTTGATGGCAGTGGGTTTGGTGTTTTTTTTTTGGAGAATGTTAGCAGGATTTCAAGGAAATTCTGGAAAACAATGATATTTAAAAAAAGAAAAAAGGACCTCCAAAGCAAGGGTAAAAAGCCCTGGAATTAAAAACTTATTAAGGAGAAGGTGGGCTTGTCTGTCGTTGGTTATTTCATAGAGAATGGTGTCCATCTATTTGTTAAGAAAGGAAGCGTTTCCTTAATTTTTAGCATAAAAGATTTGGTTCAAAATATTGATTTGAGAGAGATGACAGAACACAGAGGCTTTTGTTTCCTTCAGAGAAGCTTAAATTGTACATTTTCTTTATCTTGGAATTGTTCAGACATAAGCCTGCCCTCAGAAGGTGATTTGAAAGCTTTCTCTCCCAACACTGACAAAAACTTACTCAGGAATGAGAAGCTCATCTAATGTGTGGTCTTCAATTCAAACTAACTACTTGTCTGTTAGGTTCCATCCATAAAGTGGGAATAATATTTTACAAATAGCATTCTGAGATTATGTAAATGTTGCTTCTTTTTTGGCCTTACTGTTACTGCCTCCCAAAATACACTAATTATTCATCTAGAATTAAACACTGAAGAGGCAGAGGAAACTAATTTAGTAATTACATAAATACACGAAATATTTAACACATTATGTTTTTGCATTATATGCAAATAATTACATTATTAATTTATCAATTATGTAAATATTATTTTAGTTCTCAATGTTTTTACAGGAAAATGCCAAAATAATTTTTATAATTTTCCACTTCGCTGTTTACAATCACCTCTGAAAGCACAAAATGAGAGTCAGCCTCTCTGTCAATGTGCCGTTCTAATAGCTTGATCTCATACTGGGCACCTGTGACAGGACTAACCACAAGCTCTAACTTCTTTCAAAGAGCAAATGACTAGGAAATATGTAGAGGAATCATAAGGAAATAAACAGACAAAAAAACAAGTCAAATTTGGTGCCTACCAACCTTTCCCTAAGAGCAGTTATTACAACATTATGGTTTCCAATTTATAAAAGCCAAGACAACCTATTATACTCTTTTCTTTGGGGGTAAAAGCTCAGAGTTGCAGATAATCCCCTTTCCCTGTATTTAAAATAATGAGAAGGCTATTTCTTTTCTCCATTCACAGTTCTTGCCCCTCAACTATTTCTCAAGTAATTTTTACAGCTGTACCTGAGAAGCAAAAACGCAGAGAGAGGTTACAATGTAGACTTTGACAAGTTAAAACCAGAGAGAATGGACCAATGTCAGTGCCTGAAAGACACCAAGGCCGACACAAGTAACGCTTAGATAAATAGGCTAATATAGCAACAACCCTACAATTTTCCTCACTGTTCCTTCACTAATAACTTCTTATATCAAGTCTCTCATTCAACAATGAATAAAAAAAAGAGTCAAATTGCCTACCCTTACTTCCCACACCTACTCAATAGTCGACTAATATGATTTGTACTGCAAACACTAAAAACTCAGTAACATTTCAAGCTTTTCTTTAAGTATCCCAGAAGCTTGATTTCTGAACTCTCTACTTTTTGTAACATATTTAAAATCAAAATAATAAAGAAAATCTATTAAATGCTACTCATAATTCCTACAATAGTAATTATTTATAGCTTTGTGGTCCCTTCGAAGATTTTATACACTTTAACATAGTTGAAACAAGCACTGTGTTGTGCATGAACTCTTTTTTACACTTAGTTTCTGATTGTTTCATTTATATCACAGTGCTTAATTCTTTTAGTTTTAAAAAGAATAACTACTATTTCATTTCTTACCTTAAACTTTTTTACTCTGAAAATAAGATATACTAAAATGGAGACCTATAATTTTCAACAGGAAGTAGAGAAAAAAAGAGCTTGCTTTTATGAAGACTCTTATTTCAGAAGACTGAAAGCTTCACTTATCACTTCTTTAGTTGAATGCATCAGGTAAGCAACAAGATAGTTGTTGTGTGCTGCTGAGTCAATTCCGACTCATTTCGATCCTATAGGACAGAGCAGAACTGCTCCATAGAGATTCCCAGACTGTAAGCAGATCACCAGGTGTTTTCTCCCATGGAGTAGCTGGTGTGTTCGAACCACTGACCTTTTGGCTAGCAGCCGAACACTTAACCACTGTGCCACTAGGCAGCAAAAGACAATGGTCCCAATTTTACAGGGTAATAAACTGGAATTATAAAATGTACAACTCTCTTGAAAACATCTGAAAGGTTACTTAGTATTAAGTAATTTTTGAGAAGAAAATATACATTTCATTTCCTTGCACTAGGCCATGCCACCTTCATCTGGGTTTAGTTTACATGTAAACCCAAATAAATTTGGAAGACATAATCAACATTTCAAGAACAGTAATGGTGATTTTCACAAGGGGGCTGAGTTCCCTGAAATCCAGATAAACCAAGAGCCTTACGTTAGTTACAATGTCTTCACCTATTCTACAGATACCACTGACACCCCTTTTCCCACTACCCTCCCAAAAGCTGAGCAGGCTTCCAACCAGCAAACCAACCAACTCTTAAAAATTTTGTTTATAAAGCTGTACTTTAAACTAGTTTTTAAATGCTCTTATTCTGTTCATTATATTTTAAAAGACATTTTAAAAGCATGAAGACAATCCCTGTACAGCAAAACCTCAATTATGCAGAAACACAAAGGGGTCTGGTTCCCTCTGTATTAAGTGGAAAACTTTTTATGTCAAACCACCATCCCTGGAGGGATCCCAAATCATTGTCAAGATGGTGTAAGATAAGGGTCTACAACCTTCCCAATGCAAGGTGAGAAGAGGCCAACTCCTTTGTTCTTTCCTACCTGTGAAGTGCAGGTGGTTGTGGGACACTGTGCTTATCTCAGGCTGAAAGCAGAGAAAGGATGTAAATTCTAGAACCTGAGGAGACTTTTAGCTTATTTTGCTGTGATTTGTACTTCTTAGTTCATTAAAATGAAAAGAGCTTTGTTTCTTCTGATTATAAAAGTAACAGATGCTTCCTATTAAAAATAACAATAGGTAATACAGAAAGCTATATAAATAAGAAAGTAAAAATCACCTATAACCCTACCACCCAGAGGTAACTACTCAAAATGTTTTGGTGTATATCCTACTAAAAATTTTCTTCTAGGCATACATACACACAAAAATGTTTTTGTTTGTTTAGAAACTGAGATCAATGGTAAACTCTGGGACAGCTACTAAAACTTCTTTGAAAAGAAGGTACTGATATGCTAAGAAAGGAAATAAAACGGCATATAAAATGTTCAATTAAAACCAGAGATGGCAGAATAAGGGATGGAAAGAAATAACAAATGCCACAAATAGAAAACAGTTACAAACACGGTAGATATTAGTCCAACTGTATCAGTAATGGAGCCCTGGTGGCGCACTGGTTAAGAACTCAGCTGCTAACCAAAAGGTCAGCAGTTCAAATCCACCAGCTGCTCCTTGGAAACCCTATGGAGCAGATCTACTCTGTCCTGTAGGGTCACTGGGTTAGAACTGACTCGACGGCAATGGGTTTGGTTTTTGTTTATATCAGTAATTACTTTAAATGTGAATGATCTAAATACACCAATTAAAAGACAGAGGTTGTCAGTGTAGATAAAAAATCAAGACCCAAATAAATATTTTCTATGAGAAACTCACTTTAAATATTAAGACTTATGTTAGAAGTAAAGGGATTGAAAAAAAAAAACTGACATCATCGGCTGTATACTGTTTTGAAATCTACTTTTCTACCTTTTCTTGAAAGACAAATGCAGTTAAAATAAAAAAATCTAGTCCATTGAAAAATTCAATAAAGTTCTCAATGTATATTATTTTCCCAAAACAAACACTGTCCAATATTTCAAAATGTTGACCTATACTACTTGGGGAATATAGTATTTTATACTATTGAGCCCTCAAATTGATGATAATGAATATTAAATACACCCATTTCTCCCTAATCTTGCTGGTATCCTACCAAAGCTTCAAACCGATTTGTTCCAGTTTGAGATTTGTTCCAGTTTGACGACCTGCTGGGAATTTCCCTTTCCACAGGCCATATACTGAATCAGAATCTACATTTTAACAAGAGCCCCACCTTAAGAATTTTAATCTTGTTAAAATGTAGATTTCTAATTCAGTATATCTGTGATGGAAAGGCAAATCCTCAGGAGGGGGGCTGAACCAGAACAAACCAGTCTGAAGCCCTGTACTCTACAAACAAAAATTTGCTTACCATAACACAGTTGATTTCCTTTTTTTCAGAAGAAGCTCTAACCCTTTGTTTCTGGAAGTAATAGAAATACTAATAGATGTCTTTATTTTTGAGAATTCACATATATATTACTACAGTGAAACCTGTGAGAACCAGAATTCGAGGAGAATGCCTTCTTTTTCCGGATCTTTCAAGTTTCCTGCCTTATATAGGGTGCAGTCTTAACCATCTTTCTATTGCTCATTTTAGTGGAAAATATTTGAGTTTTCCTTCTCTGACAGGTTTCTGTCTCACACAGGCTGCAGCTTTCTCAGGTTTTACTGTGCCATAGCAGATTCCTTCTTCAGTGTAGTTCAATGCTCAACATGAACTGCTTAACTTTTCTTACCAGCACAGTTATGAAATAATTTTACTGATCTAGCAAGTTTAAGTTCATGCTTAGGTGCTACGTCTTGGAAATGAAGTCTCATGGACGTACTGAGTAGTGAACATTTATGCTAAGACATATATGCATTTAGGCTAAGACAGTACGGCACATTCACATATGCCAAAGATGTGTTTCTGAACTGACACATACATCTTCTGGTGCCTTGTGCATGTGCATGCATGCATACACATACACACAGACACGTATTAGTCTTGATTTACTGAGGTTAGAAAAGTGACTGAAAATTTCCCATTGTGTGAGAATGCTAGAATCTTTGATCTCTTCTGCTCTGAGTTCATCGTTAGGCTATTTAGTTTATTTTGAGAAATCCAATTCTTCCTGTTGTTTCTCAGGAAATGGAAGAACACACTTATAGACTACGTTTTAACTTCAAGTTTAAATGGTTTTAATTTTTTAACTATGTTTCACTTGGAAGAATATTTAATTATGTGAGAAATTAAGACTTTCAGAAGGAAACTAGAGCAGTGGGGTGGAGAGAGAATGGAATGGCCAGACTTGAGCTTAAAGGGTGAATTTTTTTTTTAATGTCTTATAAAAACTGTTACGCCCTGTTTCTTCCTGTGAAGAATTTTCCAAGCATTAAACTATGTAATAGCTTAATGGGGGAAAAAAGGAAATGCCCAGGTTTCTCTTAAATCTGTAATAGCACAGATAAAGTGTAGTGACAATCTTTAAAAGAGTGTGCTATCACCTGTTTAGGCTTGTTAAATTATTATCATACTCTCTAGAGCCACTTTTCTGACCTGGAATCACCTTTCAATGCTAACTACTTTTAGGGCCTTAAGGTGTCATTCCCTGTTCTTAAAAAGAAGAGGAGAAATGGTTTTGAAAAGTAAAAGTTCCAGGAGAAGAACATACCCAACTGGGAAGAGTAAAGGAATGCTTCAAACCTTTTCTGATTTCTCTACGGACAAAGAGAATCAGGAATTGGTGAAGGAGGTAGGAAGGAGGAAGAACTCTTAAGATAAGATTGAATAAATATTCTTAGCCTTCTCCAACTGCTCAATTTTCCTCTACTATGCCACACTTAAAAAAGGAAAAAACAAGCCTGGTGAAAAGAAAATGTAACCAGAGAGCAAAAGAAACATCACGGAGAAACAACACAGGTGATGAATGCAAAGACCATCCGCCACCTTACTGAAATGACCATACCATCTGCTTCCTACGATTTCTCAGGGAGCCAGGGCACACAGCAGGAGGGGCAAATGGCACATCAAGCCTGTCTACCTCTTCCAAACTCCCATCAGAGCCTCATGCTCGTGTTCTTCCCCTCATCTGACTTGCTACCTCTCTCCCGTTGCCATGCTCAGTCACAATAGCAGATATTTGGGGCTGGTTATCTGACATCTGTCCTGGTCTCACACTGTCGACTTCCCAGAGGTACTGCATTAGAGTTATCAGAAGACACATAATAATGACAGGAATCTAGCTACTCCTATTCTCTTATCCACTCATGTCTGTCTAATGGTGTACAAAGAGTCTCAAAAGTTCTCAGAGGTACAGGGCTTCAGAGAACATTAAGTGTAAATTCCTCGACTGACATGAGGAAACTGAGACCCAGACAGATTAACTGCCTTCCCTAAGATTAATGGAAGAACTAGGTCTAGAACTTGAGTTCTCTAATGCTCAATCCACTGCCTCTTCTATTCTCCTTTTGCGCCTTTCCCCCCAGATCCTTAAACTTCCTTAAATTACCATCTAAAGTTAATGTTTCAGGCAAGGCCATGTGTACTATTTTAAAAGGTCATTCGTGTTATTCATATTATTTTAAACCAGAAAAGTCCACCATCAGCACCTAATCCTCAACTGGGCTTTCAGTGACATTCAGCTATTACTCATCCCAAATCAGTGAGCTCCTTCTTCCAAGGTGATTGTTACAAACTTTCAACTGTCTCCTCAAGGCCCCCTCAGTCTCAGCAGATTACATCCTTTGTTTTACTGAGAAAATCCAAGCCATCAGGAATGAACTTTTCTCAACTTCCTTCCTCTCTACTCGCACACTCATCTCAAGTCCCATGTATCTTTTTCTCCTCCCTTCCTGTGTCAAAGAAATGAATGGCCCTACTCCCAAGACAACCCCATTGAATTATGATTTTTTTAATTATATGCAAAATAATTTTATTAGAAAAAGTAATTTAACTCCAAATCCACCTGTGTCCCGGACCTCAGCCCCCTGTCTTTTCTGGAACCTTATTCCATTATTCTCTCTTCTACCTTTAGTTGCCTCCTCTCCACTGTTCTCAACCAAACTACATTCCTTCATAGACAAATGTGTAAATACACACACACACCGCTCAGTGCCCCAAATGCTCAACGTCTACTCTTTCCTCACCATGGCAATCTGGGTTTAGACACTACAGGTCTTCTGACCACCAACCAAACACCTAACTGCCAAAGCCAATGTCCTGCTTTCAATCTTCACTGTACCTGACCTCCCTGTAGGCTCTGACAGACCTGAAAGCTTTTTCCTATTAACTAACTACCTGGGCAACTTGGCAAGTTGCTTACCTGAGGTTTAGATACCTTACCTGTACAAAAGAATAACAATTATTTCAGGTGTTGTTATAAGAATTATACTACATAATGTGTGAAAACACACACAAAAAAAGCACCTGGTGCTCCATATTATTACCATTTTTGTTTGTAAATTTTCCTGATTCTCTATCTCCCCTTCTTTTGTCTGCTCAGTCTTTATCCTTTGGCCTTCCCTGGGGATACATTCACGGCTACAACAATCAATTCCAGTGTCTTCCCAACACATCTCCTGCCCTGACTTCTCTGCAGGGCCCAGACCTCTTAAGACCAGCTGAATGTCCCAGACATCCCGATTTCACTCCAACTGACTGGTTATTCTCTCTTCAAACTTGATTGTCTTAGGTGTTCCATCCTCACTAAGGAAACCCTCAGCCAATGAATCTCCGCAACCAGAAAAACATACTCATCTTTCTTCACTCACCCTCCTCCTTGCTCCCCTCCCACTTTCCATCTAATCAATAAACACTTTTTCCTTTTGTTTCTCAAATTCATCTTCTCCTTTCCTTTCCCATTACCATCACATTAGCTCAGGCCCTGGTGATCTCTTCTGCCTGGATTACTGTAATAACCTCCGGACTTCTCCTGCCTTCTTTTCACATGTCTTAAGACATTGGTTTGAACATTTATTTCACCAGTGATGACTCCACAATGTTCTCAGGATAAAGTCCAAACTTCCAGAAATGGCTTACGTGGCCCTTTGCTGACTGGACCAAGACTTACCTCCAGCCTCTCCTTCCCCTCCACACCACGGTCTCTTTGCTCCAGTCACTCACACTCCATGTGCCTCACACACCAAGCACTCCAGAGCTCTGAACCTGGGCTGTTTCCTCTGTCTGGACTGCTCTTTCCCTGCTCAACCTGGTAAATAATCTTACCCCCTCCAAGATTCAGCACCAGAATCAGCCTCTTCATGAATTCTTTCCTCAGAAGCAAGAAAGAACAAATGGCTCCCTGCTTTGTGCCCCACACTCTATTACCATTTATCGCAATGTATCATTGTAGGTGCTTTGAATTCTAAATTCCCATTAATGGGTTTATGTACCTATCTTCTGAGGTCAGGCACTGTGTCATATTCACATGGTATCCTCAGAATTTAGCACAATGACTGGGACACAGCAGGTAGGAGGAAGAGAGAACTACTATTTAAAGTCTGGAGCTGAGTAAATGTCTGCTAAATGGATGCAGTGGCTTGGCTGTCAATTACATTAGAATAACTGAAAAAGAGAGGAGGCTGGTAGGACAGGTGGATGTGTGACAGCTGGTGAGGTGAACACAGAAGAATCTGAATGAGAAGTGGAAAACATCCATACTGATGAAGTCCTCTAATGAGTATGTAAGTTCAGTCAGGTCAGTGGCTGGGGCTGTTACAATCAAGCTCAAGTGAATACCTAATAAAATCCTGCTTAAAGCACAACAGAACAATTTCAACAGTCCAAGGACATTAGTCTTAAATCTGTCTAAGCAGGGTTTAGATTCTGGAATGCTCTAACATTATGATCTTATCAAACTTTGTGCAGGCTTAATAAATTTCACTCATTAGCTAAAAAGACTGCAACCTTCTTCTATATCTATAAAATACCTTAAGAACTACAGACAAAAGAAAAAAATAAAATAAAATACAGCCTATCACTCATATAATCCTAGTACTAATGGCCAAAGGTAACATCTTTGGCCTAGATTAACCGTGCCCTATCTATTTTGAGAACATAATTTGTCCCTCACAAAAATTTCAAAATTATTTATGATGATAAGCCATGTTATACGCAACATGGTTTCATCATATTTTATAAACTACAGAAAAAGTACACCGTACATTGCCCAGGCATGCAAACAGCTGCTTACCAAACAAAGTGACCCAGCATTCAAGTGTGACATAAATTAGAGATGGGAGAAGGAATGAGATCCAGTGAACTGAGAACAGAATGGAGCAATGTAAACTTGGAGAAAACCAAGCTGAAACTAAACGGTGATTGTTATGGAATGAATTATGTCCCCCCAAAATACGTAGTGTAAATCCTAACCTCTATGCCTGTGGTTATAATTCCATTTGGGAATGACTATCTTTGTTATGTTAAATGAGGCAGGATTAGTGTAGTGTGTGTCTTGAGTCAATTTCTTACAAGATATAAAATGAGCAGATTAAGTGAGCTGAGGTAGGGGGAAGATTGATGCCAAGCCACAAGGAGGCGCCCAAGAAGCAGGAGACAGAAGCTGAAGAGACAAGGACCTTCCCCCAGAGCTGACAGAAGAGAAAGCCTTCCCCTAGAGCTGACGCCCTAAATAGGAGGCTAGAAGTCTGAAAACTGTGAGGAAATAAATTTCTGTTTGTTAAAGCCATCCATTTGCGGCATTTCTGTTATAGCAGCACTAGATAACGAAGATAGTGATGTTTTCCAAATAATAAAGAGACATCTATAATTAATAAGGCTTTCCAGATCATTCACCCATGTATTACGGCATCACACCTTATAAAACATTCATTCGAAAGCCGTACCAGGAATGCACATCACAGCTTTGTAAGCACATGCAGGGCAGTGAAGAAGAAAGGGAAGCCTTTGAAGTGAGATACCCACTGTTTACAGGGATGGTCAGATGGGAGGGGGAGCCATAACTGCTTTAAAAAAAAACTGCAAAGGAAATGTAATGTTAAAATCCGTTGCCATCGAGTTGATTTCAACTCAGTGACCCTACAGGACAGAGCAGAACTGCCCCATACGGTTTCCAAGGAGTGCCTGGTGGATTCGAACTGCAGACCTTTAACTGCGGACCTCTTAACTACCATGCCACCAAGGTTTCCTAATGTAATGTTAGGAATGTTAAAATGAAATTATTTTACCAAGTAAGAAAATTAAAGAATACTCCCAGATAAGTAAGCATATTTCTATAAAATACATTTGCAGGTGTAAAGAGTTAACACACAAGCAAACAACTGCAATAAATTTGCCTAAAAATAATCTCAAACATGTTTTAAGTTTTCAATTTATGTCAGTATATCAACCATACTAATAAAAAAAAGTTACATAAATGTGTATGTAGCAAGGTATTTTTCAAACCCATGGTAATTAAAACTGTGTTAACAGCCCACACGAAAACCAAACCGTTTGCCGTCGAGTTGATTCTGACTCATAGCAACCCCATATGAAGGAGCAGAATCGCCCCATAGGGTTTCCAAAGCTGTAATCTTTACGGAAGCCAACTGCCACATCTTTCTCCCTCGGAATGGCTGGAGGGTTTGAACCACTGACCGCTGCGCCACCGGGGCTCCGTTTTTGTTAATAGCCCAGGACAGACAAACAAGCCAACTGAACAAAACAGTGATCTCAGAAGGACTGGTACGTGTACGTGTACGTGTACGTGTACACACACACACACACACACACACACACACACACACACACACACACACACACACACACACACACACTTTCATGCGCTAGCAGTGGCATCAAAAATCTGTGGAGAAAGACTGGGTTATTTGGTAAATACTGTTGGAAAAACTGGCTCACAATACGATCAGTTTTGAAAAATAAAAACTGAATTTATACCTCATATCTCTAATTCCAAATAGTTTAACTAAAGTGAGGAGACTATATTTGTGATCCCAGAATAGGAAATGATTTCTTAAATGACTTAAAATGTACCAACCATAATAATAATATAAATTGATGGGTTCAAAAAATATATTAATTATTCTTTTGTTAATGAAGGGCACCACAGCAAAGTTATCAAGAAAAGTGCCATACGGGGAGAAGGTAGTCACACTATCTAAATCCAACAAGGAATAAAATTCTAGGATATACAAAGAACTACGTAAAAACTCCTTCAAAGAACTTCTCACAAGAAAAAGGTAAGAGACCCAACAGAAAAAATAGGCTAGAGATATCAACAGACAATTAACACAAATGGGAAATAAAATGAAGTAGATGAAGAAATGTTCAACCTCACTAGAAATTAGAAAAATGCAATATAAAACTATAAGGTACAAGTAACATCTATCAGATTGGCATTATAAAAAACAAATGCCCATGCAGTACTGGTGAGGGTATAAACTTGACAACAGCACGCACAATTCTTAGTAAAATTAGTAAGGCCAATAAATTCCATATACCTAGGCTTCTTAGGAGCCCTGGTGGCACAGTGGTTAAGAGCTCTGTTGCCAACCAAAAGGTCAGCAGTTCGAATCCACCAGCAACTCCTCGGAAACCGTATGAGGCAATAAAAGAAATCCTGTGTGAAAGTCAAAAACATTTATAAAATGTTGTTCGTTTTATGTCCCTATTCCTAATTTCTGCATATCCTCTATAGTTTCAATCTTTACTAAAAAGGTAGGTAAGACTAAACAAAATGTTATTATTTCTCTTTATAGGTTAAGGATGGAGAAAGAAGCAGATAATGGGATGGAAATGTTTTAACAATGGAGATTGCACAAACCTGGATCCTAGTCTAGGCCTTAGCTTGTCCATGTGACTTGGATAATCTCTGCCTGCCTTAGTTTCCTCACCTATAAAACAGGGGTAATACCTACCCTGCATGATACCAGGAGGATTGGAGACAATCCAAGTGTGGTGTCTCATCTATACGAGGTGTTCAATATATGAAATCAGTTGCTGTTGAGTCAATTCGGACTCATGGTGAGGTCAGAGTAGAACTGTGCTCCACACAGTTGTAGACGGCTGATTTTCTGAAACTGATCGTCAAGTCTTTTTTTCCGAGGTGCCTCTGGGTGGACTTGAACCTCCAACCTTTTGGTTAGCAACTGAGTGCTTAACCATTTGCACCACCTGGGGACTCCATTCAATAAACAGGAAGTGATTATTTTACCAGAAAAAACTTCATGCACAAACCCTAATGGATTTAAGTGGCCTGCCTAACCCCTCCTGAGCAGAATACCAGAGCCACACTAACAAGCAATGAAATAAGACAGCCTGATTCGATATGAATTTATATGTCAGCTTTTCCCACTGCAGAACAGAAATAAATAATACCTCCCCTTTCATGAACTTGGAAACCCCGGTGGTAGGGTGGTTAAGAGCTACGGCTGCTAATCAAAAGGTTGGCAGTTCGAATCCACCAGGCGCTCCTTGGAAATCCTATGGGGCAGCTCACTCTGTCTTACAGGGTTCACCATGAGTCAGAATTGACTCGATGGCAATGGGTTTCAGGTTTCACAAACTTAACACAAATGGTGAAGCCCAAGGTTGGGAGGCTTCATTTAGCTTCTGAGGAATGAATATAAGACTGCTGTTGGTGGTGATTATGACAGTGATGATTCCGCAGCTGGTGTGAGAGCCCAGACTCTACAAACACAAGGCAGGGACAGTCACACAAGTACCATGGAGAAAACACTCTTAGAAGAAATTCAGTTATCCATGACCAAGTAACAGCAAAGACCTCAGAGCTTACCATGAAAAACAATTAACCCAGAAACAAGATCAGATCCAAAGTCAGGACTTTACACATCTATTCAATGCTAAACAAACTGGAAAAATTCCACCTTTATCAAATGATAGCTAACATAATGTACATTTTACATCACCATTTCAGCATTTTCAGCTTAGAATAGTTGTTTTACTTTGGCCCTGATTTCCAATCTATGTACGAGGAGGGGTCAGCAGACAGAATCCCTATCTCACACATATATGCACTATTTTATAAATGTAGCAAGATGCAATGGTCTTCATATATAATACATATTCATTTCAGTGATATTAAATATTAACTTTGTCACTAAATATTTTGCCTTCAAAGACAAAAAGTAAAACTCTGAAGATCTTTGAACTGTTTAGTGTTAAATAAAAGCTTCCTGAGTTTTATAAGCGTTGAGAACCACCGCTTTAGAGTTTGCAGTTTCTGACTGAGAAGATAATTTTCATTTTATAATATTCACGAAGGAAAAAAAGAGAGGGTTTTTATAAACTGAAAATCTATTCACATCTATCTCCTCTCCTAGCCCTCCTTTGGCCATTAACTCTTCCCTGGCATTTAACATCAAAGCTAGTTACCCTTTCACTCTTAGCCTTTCTGCTGGAAAACACATGGCTAGTTCATAAGTCACTGCAACTCACCAGTGCAGACAGAAATAGCAATGTATTATGTATTAGGAAAATATGCATGTATCACTTCATTCCTCACTTATGAAAAAAAGAGTACTCACTTTGTCTCCACCCCCATAACCTGTCTCCCCAAAGCTTGACAGAATTCTATAGCAGGGAAGTTACAGACCACCACAGATACTCCAAGTACTGAAGAGAAAATCTAGTATTTTTCAAAGAAAACAGACTCCAAATTTTAATTTGTATTCTTTTCAATGCAACATACAACCCTAGCTAAAAAGAGTCTTAACTTAAAGCACTGCAAAGATTTAAAAAACAAACAAACTTATTTCTATCTGGGGAATATTATATAATTTAAAGTGTATATGTATTACCATTCTTCCATAATGTGCGCTTTTCAATGGGATATCCTGAACTGAGGTGGGGGATGGCAGTTGTGTAAGGTGCTGGTAGGCAGTGGGGTCTAGGGAGAGTCATATACATCATTTATTAACTTCTTTATTTATTTTCTGGGATGTAAACTGTTCTAGGGACAAATCAGAGGTGGTTTTTTTTCTTTTTATTCTAAAAAGGTAAAATATGCTTATTTGAGCCTTCAAAAAGATACCCATTAAGACCTGACAAAAGACTTAAAAATCAAAATACACCATTAGAATTTTGGCAGAATACAAATCACATTGATGGAACACAGCTAAATCTAGTCACTCACACAGAGGAAGTGTAAATTTCAAACATACTGGGGGGAAATAAAAAGCCCAAAAACTGGGCTTTGGGCAGAGTCTAAGTGGAGAGAAGTGAGGGACGCCTCGATATGTAGGTAAGGCCAGTCTAAAGTCAGTGTTTATCAGCTCTCTTTGGGAATGGCTGAGGACCACCTGCATCAGCACTGCCACCTTTTCCTTAGGCAGCAAGTTTCCAGATTACAAAAGAGCCCACAATTATAAATCAAAAGGCCCTTGTTCAAGTCTCAGCAGCTCCATTTACTAATTTGACCATTGACAAGGCACATCTTATCAGCCTCAGTTTCCTCTCTTCAAAAAGAATAAATGAATTACATTTTGCCAGCCTGCTGAAAGGAGCAACAAATTGTAAATGAGACATAGCCAAAATGCTCTGTAAAATAGAAAGTGGCAATATGTTGGTGTTAGTTGCCATCAAGTGGATTCTGACTCGTGGCCACGCCATGTGTGGAGAGTAGAACTGCTCCGTGGGGTTTTCAAGGCCGTGACCTTTTGGAAGCAGATCACCAGGCCTGTCTTCCAAGAAGGCTTTGGGTGGGTTAGAACCATCAACCTTTTGGCTACTAATCAAGTGCTTAACTATTTGAAATGGCACTAAAGAGGCTAGTTATTGTTATTCCTGGGTTTAAATTTCATTAGGGTGGGAGTAAATCCTGTTCCTAGATAGGTGACAGGATTAGAGCATCACTAAGATGCTACTGTATCTTGGAGCAGAGTGATAAATGCGTAAGAAAATCCCCCAAATAAACTAATGAAAAAAGGACAAGGAATATAAACGGGTGTAAAAATACAGGTAAAACACTGAAGTTGTACAGGTCTTGACTTGTTTTCACTTTTAATCTTGTGATGTATTTGGCAAAAGAGGGGCATAAATACAGACATCTCACAATTAAAACCAAATTTAGGAAGCCCACATCTATCTATCTAGTAAGTATGAAGTTAATCGCTCAGTTCTCATAGTGTATCTTGGTTACTTACTGCTAATTCAACTACACCAATTACTGATACTATCACAATGCTCAAAGCTGATGCATTTCAAAAGTGATTAAAGTTCTAAAGGACAACTGGAATAAGGCTCTTATAATTCAAATTACTTCCCTACAGCTGATATGAAAAAGAAGGGAGGTTAGTACAATTTACCAGGTTACCTGACTTCAAAAGATTTTCCTTTAAAGCAAAATTAATTATATAGTAAATATATTTTAAGTTTTTCAACATCTGGAATGTTTTACTCAACATCCCCCATCATGAATTTAAATTCTACCACTATACCTGCCTTCTCTGGAAAAGACCAATGGATAATAAAGTAAAGGTGCTAAGTGCACCATGCATTAACATGATTATACACTTTCCACCCTATAGAAAGAGACCCTTCTTTGGCAAGTCTCACTCTCTTCCCCGCCAGTCATTTGCTCACTTTATATCCTACAAAGTACAGTGTAAGATGATGCTACTGGCTTTAATACCACTCAAAGTTTTGTTTGAAGCCATACAGTCTTCCCATCAAGCAGATTCTTCTTAACCAATCCCACCTCCCTTAGTGTCACTCCAAGAGGGTTTCCCCAGGTAGATAAATACAGACAGCGAAACAAGGCCCAGCCTTCACTGGGGGAGAAGTCAATCTGATCTAGAGACTGCAGAGAGAGGAGTAGCCAGATAAATGAAAAAGCAAAAAGTCTGTAGCATAAAACCACTCTTTCCCTGGTGGTCTGTTCTCCGCCATGAACATTTAAGATGGAGCAAGGCATGAATGTGAAATTGTGATCTACCTGGTAAATTTTAGGAAAGTCTTTCTCAATTTTACCTTGATGACAAATGGAGCTTAGCAGTAAAGGAAGACACCTGGCTCATACATTTTAAAGTACCTTCAGTCTCAGCAAGGGGGACCTAGCCAAGAAACCACACTGGAATTAACAAGCCAGACACCAGACTAAACACCTCAGAGCTCCCGGTCCCTCATTCCTGGTCACTACTTTTCCTGTGCGTGTACGTAGTGCGGGAATCACTAATTCCCTCAGTTTGTAATGGTCTGGCTCTCCCAAAATAGAAAGCAAAGAGGGGGCTCCTCTGTTTCATCAGATGAAGATGACGGATTGCTGAGCCTGGATGCCAAGACTCTTGCTCTGCTTTGCACCTTACACCTCTCCACGCACCACTCATCCACTCCATCTCCCTCTTGCCACCCCTCACACTCACACCATCCTTAATAAGACCTCATTGTCTCAAGCTTCCCAGAACATTTATGTACATAACCCCAGGCCAGGGAGTGAGGAACAAAGAGCTGCTGCTGTAGGCAGCAGCCGGAGGAGGAGAAGGAGGAGGAGGAGGAGAGGGCGGAGAGGGCGGAGAGGGCGGCTGCTGACTCCGGAAGCCGGAGGCAAGGCAGCCCCGGGAGCAGCAGGGGGTAGCCCAGCCTGGAAAGCGCCGGCCCGCCCGGGGAGAGCCCTAGCGAGTCCCGCGGACACAGCACGCTGCCCAAAGATGCCCGCCGGAGTTCAACACAGCCCAAGTGGCGGCAGCAAGAGTTTTGCAGAGACCCTTGGGAGAGAAAGCAGTAAGAGGGGCAAGCGACATAGAAAATACACCCAAGTGAGATTACAGCGCAAGGCTGGAGATCCGCCTTAGCTGCACAAGCGGGCTGCGGCCGGTGACAGCGCCCGTCCCCGCGGGCTCCCGAACCCGGCCCCACGCACCTGGACCAGGCGGCCACCCTGCTCCCTCAGGGCGCTCTCCGGGGACTCAGCTTCGGGCGGGTTCTGGAAGCTGGAACCGGCGGCGACAGGCGGACTTCACTCCTCCATTCTGGGAGCCGGCAGCACGTTACAGACAGCCGAGCACTTCCTGTTTGAAAACACAGGGGAGAGAAGAGCGAGAGATCGAGTGTTGGCAGAGTGGAGGGAGGGGCGCAGACCAGCGGGAAGGGAGGACTAGGGGGCTGCGGGTTGCATAACAGCCGGCCGCCTCGCCATTGTCGCCACCAGGAGCTCTCCCCAGCGGGTGGCGACCCCGCGCACCGGCTACCCCCGAGGCGGCACAGCCTCGGCCCGGGCCTCCCCCTGCCGGCCGCCTCGCCTCGAGCGAGCGCCTCGCAGCCCTTCCGTTTCCAGCCCAGCCTGAGTTCGCCTTCTCCCCACATGTACCTACAATCAATGGACTCCGAGGTTCCTCCCAGCGACCAGAGTCTGCCTTCTTTTCCCTCCTTTCCTCTCCCTCCTCCACACCCCACCTCCAAAAAAAAAAATCACCTCGGGGAAGGAGTAATGACAAGATAGAACCTTTCCAGGGGAGTGGAGGCAGAATTTATGCAAATTTCAAAAGTTAACAGCCACATCCCAGTAAAGTCACTATAGTCCAGCAGCTGAAAGCGTTTCAGGATGGGAATTTGTCTTGCGCCTCGCTGATTCCAAAGAAAAAAAGTGCCTACAGCTGCCACAAACTGAGCAACTAAGTTGCCAGTAAGAGAAAGAGAGGAAACATAGAAAGCTAACTACAAAGTATTCTGATTCCTAGAATCTCCCTATCCAGATCGACTTCACCCTCAAGGTTCCCGAACATTTACGTATAGTAAAATTCCACACGGATACATAATATAGTGCGTTCTTCCAGAAAATTATTCTGTATTTCTCTGTGCATATGAATCACTGTACAGTCCCAACATTATGGGATTACTGTTGATTTTGTTAACTTTGGACTCAGGTGAACTTCAGGGTAATGTTACAAAATAGTGATCAGATGGTGTAAGAATCTGCCATATGCAGAGTGTGATGGCTCTGGGAGTTCACATCTATATTCAGTGCCAGGCTCCTGGGCTGCCAGGTGTGGACTGTTGCATCTGTAAGGCACCTGTCCTTGCACACAGAATCTATCAGGTTACAAGGCACTTACAGCCCATCTCTGATAAACAGCGCCTTTTATCACCAAGCTACTGGCTTAAATAAGTTATTCATGTTCCAAAACTCAGTTGGGGAACAAAACATAAAGGACAATTATTCTACATAAAAAGCTAAATTTTGAGTGAAGTAGAACAAAATCGATGCATACTAAGCTACTACTCAGTGCTAGAGAAGATCTTATTTTAATTTCCTCTTGGTCTTGACATTTTGCAACAAATCTGCAAGAGAGGGAATCCTAGTCACGTATTCCCAAATGAGGAAACAGGGTCAGAGAAGTTACAGTAACTGGTCCAATGTCTCAGCTAGAATGTGACCAAATGTTGAATCTGTACACGTCCTTCTCAAGCACAAAATCTGGGCCATATCCTCCATACTCTGCCAACTCTCAAAACAGTAATAAATTCTGGGAGAAAAATCAAGCCCAACAACCATCTATGATCCATCCTTTCATCTCTAAATCATCCTGCAAGTTACAGGCTATCACTCTGTTGAATGGGTTGGATTCTCTGCACACTTGACTGGTATGTACCTTGATTACTCAAGCAGAGGACACTGTGCTCTTTCCCATTATCTACTACTGGCTCTGTCAGCCTTGTCAGAATTACTCACTGGAGAAAGTTCAGTAGGTTCTAGGACAGCCACTCACATGCCAAGGTACAAAGCTGGTCCAGTTCAGAAGTCAAATAATATTTGTTCTCTGAATTATTTTTTTCTAACCGGGCTTTTTTTAAGAAGAAAGCAAACTTTGTTCACAAAAACTCATACATGGCCTCAACTTTTATCGCAACTGCTGAAATCCTCTCATTTTCCGTTTTCTTCTGCTTTAGCACCAAGTTCTCACTCACCTGTCAGTAGCATGCTGCTATCAGCCTTCTGACAGAAGCCAAGAAACAGAGCACATATTAAAAAGTGATTAAGAATCTTGGCAATGATGAGATCTCTCAGGTACTTAGTGAGAAGTGAATGCTTTCATCCCTAGACAAACTACATCTCACCTAATGTCATCGATTGAATTGTGCTCCCCCAAAATATGTGTCAACTTGGTTAGGCCATGATTCCCAGTATTGTGTGGTTGTCCTCCATATTGTGATTGCAATTTTATATTAAAGAGGATTAGGGTGGGACTGTAACACCCTTACTAAGGTCACATCCCTGATCCAATGTAAAGGGAGTTTCACTTGGGTGTGGCCTGCACCACCTTTTATCTTACAAGAGATAAAAAGGAAGCCAGCAGAGAGTGGGGACCTCCTACCAGCAAGAAAGCAGCACCAGGAGGAGAGCAGGTCCTTTGGACCTGGGGTCCCTGCACCTGAGAAGCTCCTCAACCAGGGCAAGATTGATGACAAAGACCTTCCTCCAGTGCCCAGAGAGAGAGGAAAGCCTTCTCCTGGAGCTGATGCTCTGAATTTGGACTTGTAGCCTACTAAACTGTGAGAGAATAAACTTTTCTTTGTTAAAGCCAACCACTTGTGGTATTTCTGTTACAGCAGCACTAGATGACTAAGACACTCACCTTTTCCCACCACTCCACTAGAACAGCAGACTCTGGAGTTGTAGAGTGGGCAGATGAAATGCAAGGATAGCACCCTCCAAGTGTGAGGCTGGGCAGAGGGGCTACAAGAACCAGCAAGGTGCACTTCTATCCTTTAAGTACTCACACCAGTTGTTGTCGATTCCAACTCACGGTGACCCTATGTATTTCAGAGTAGAACTATGCTCCACAAGGTTTTCAGTGGCTGAAAGGAGACGACTGCCAAGCCTTTCTTCCAAGGCAACTCTGGGTGGATATGAGCTGCCAACCTTTCAGTTAGCAGCTGAACGCTTAACCATTTGTGCCAACCACTGACTCCTTAGGCTCTCAGAGTCTAAGCTTATTAGCTTATTATACTAAAAAGTTCCTGAGGGGTCTTAGTATCCTTTTAGGGTCCAGCTGTCTCTACTGCAACCTTTTTCCTTCTCTCAGTCCTTTGCTTTCCGTGGACCTGTTAACTCGTCATCCCTTTTCACAAACGTAATGTTTTTTCCCCAAAAAGTTACATTTTCTTTCCCACAAAGTGCCTGGTAGGAGGGAGAGCAGAAAAGAGGGCATTTAGCTCAAAATTTCTCTCTCTTCTCTCTCAGTCTAAAACCCTGTCAATAATTACCATGTTTTCAGAGACAGAAATATTTTAAAATACCTTTTGGTGTCTCTGTCTTGATTTCTGTTGCACATTATAACTCCATTAAACTTCCTCTAAAGAAAAATAAAACTCTTAAGAGAAGGCCAAGGAAACATGCTTTAAATTAATCTGCAGAGCCTCAGTCTCTGTATTTGGAAACTCATGAGATTAGACTCTATAATGTCTACTATCTCCTCTAAATCTGGAAAACTCAGATTCACTGCTGAAAAATTCAATATTAAGTTACTCCTATTACGTCCTAGTACTGTGCTGAGTGATAACTTTATATTTTAGAGTTAGAACTGTTTAATACGTACAGACTGAAAAGGAAGGCCTGGCAATCTACTTCTGAAAATCAGCCAACAAAAACCCTATGGATCACAATGGCCCGATCCGTAACCGATCATGAGAACAGCACAGGACCAGGCAGTGTTCTGTTCTACTGTGCACAGGGCTGCCATGAGTCGGGGGCTGAGCTGATGGCAGCTAACAACAAGAAGAAGTATGTAATAAAATATAGGAGAGCATCTGGTGGAAGCTTAGGAACTGTGTTCAGCTATGCTGCTGTATTCACACCTGCATTCATAATACTCTCCTTCAGAGTGGTGGCCAGCCCTGGGGTAATGGCAGACAGCCATGCCTTTCTCTCAGGCTCTCTGTAACTAAAACCCTTCTCGTCAAAAATATTTACTAACATTCACTCTATGTATGGATCCTAAAGTCTATAGTTTGGAGAATACAACATTCCTAAGATGGCATTATTTCCCCACGTTTCCTAACAACCACAACTCCTGAGCATCACGTCAGACTTTACCATAGTTCAGCTATTCTCCTCCCGCTTCAGTTTTCACGAAGAAGTCTTTCTTCCTCACCACTGCCGAGAAGAAAAAGAAACTATTAAAACCACCACCTCGTAAGAAGAGAAAAAATTATTCCCAGCTATGCACAAGTGATGCCACAAAAGATAAAATTGATTCTGGAGGAATTTTGGGGGTTTGTTTTGAAAGTCTCCACTCCCTAAGTACCACAGTGCATGGATGATAGGTGCAACATTGTGAACTCCACTTTAGAGGCTCTAGTTTAAGTTTCAAGCAAGAGCTTTTCTAAGGGGTGTGGAAGAGGAAATAGATTGTAAAGTCATATCCAAAATGCTGCTGCTTTCTTCAGATTGTAAAGTCATATCCAAAATGCTGCTGCTTTCTTCATCTTAAAAGCAAAGAACTTACTTTGGTAGTTAAAAAATGCTTGCTATAAGATTTCTCTGTATGAGTATCAGGATTCTTGGTGATTATTACAGATGGTTTTTGCAAACAAGGGGAAAAAAAAACACCAGGCTGTCTGGTTACCTACGAGATTTCCTCTCTGCCCTGGGAGCCTTCACAGCTCAGTGTCCCTGTTAAGTGGCAGTCTGTCTTCACTTCCAGGTAGCACCTGCAACAAGATTTTCTGGTAAGGAGGTCTGTGGCACTTACGTGCACCTCCTCCTCCTGGCCTCTGCAAAAGCTGGGCCATGACTTTCATGGAAGCCTTTCTCAGAGCCAACTGGCTGGCTTGGTTGGTGTTTACCCACAGAGAGTTATTAGCCATCTTCAAGGAGCCAGAGTTAACTGTCAGTTCCCACAGCAAAATGTAACAAGGAGCTACAAATAAACTTTATTAAAAAAACTACCTGCAAAATGTAGAGACCAAAGTTTATTAGTGGTTACCAGGGGTGAGGAGGAGGGGAAAAGAAGTCTTTGCTTAGGGGCACTGTGGACTAATTTGGAAATAGATAGTGGTGATGGCTGCACAACATGAAGAATGTAACCTCCATCAATTAATTGTACGGTAAAAAATGTTGAACTGGCAAATGTTTTGTTTTCTATGGAGTCTTGGTGGCGCAGTGGTTAGGAGCTTGGCTGCTAACCAAAAGGCTGTCAATTTGATCCACCAGCTGCCCCCTGGAAACTCTATGGGGCAGTACTGTATCCTATAAAGTTACAATGAGTTGGAATCGACTCGACGGCAACAGGTTTTTATATTTTATATATACCCACAATAAGACAATTTAAAAAAAAAAACTACCTGCAAGATTGTTTACGTTCCTTTTGGGCATATAGTTTCTTGGTTTTAAGCTAGCTGAGAGGGAAAGTATTACTCAGAGGGCACCAAAACATGACATGGAAGGACCAGCTACAAGGTAGAAACTCAGGGCCAGCGTGGCTATGGAACTGAGCTGGGATCTTCCTCAGCTTAGTGCCTCATTTCTTTAGCTTCCAAACATGCACATCAAAAACCCACACACCCTGTACAGAATTACTGACATTTTACATAGGATCTTCACACACTCTTTCTCACTGAATTTTCAGAACTGCCTTCCAAGGAAGGAGTCATTTTCAGTGTGTTACAGACAAGAACTGGAGCTCAGAGATGTTAAGTGATTTTCCCAAAGCAGTAAGTACGGGAGCTAAAACTCTCCATGAATCTGTCCCTCCTCTTTTTAATTGAAGAGAACGAACGAGTTCATTTTGACTGTGGGATTTATTATTCCATGCTACAATCTTTTACTCAGAAAATCTTACTTTTAAAATACAACTTGCAAGGCTAAGACAGTAAACAATACTGGGGAAGCCAGCACAACTTGTTCAAGGCAAGGTCGTGGAAGCTCCATAGTCACATCTAAACTCCCTGAGGGACCAAATTACTGGGCTGAGGATTCTGGGAACCATGGTCTCGGGGAACATCTAGCTCAACTGGCATAACATAATTTATAAAGTGTTCTACATTATACTTTGGTGAGTAGCATATGGAGTCTTAAAAGCTTGTGAGCAGCCATCTAAGACACTCCACTGGTCTCACCTTGTCTGGAACAAGGGAGAAAGTAGAAAACCAAAGACACAAAGGGAAGATTAGTCCAAATGACTAATGGACCACAACTACCACACCCTCCCCCAGACTGAGTCCAGCACAACTAGATGGTGCCCAGCTACCACCACTGACTGCCCTGTCAGTGATCACAACAGAGGGTCCCAGCAGAGCTGGAGAAAAATGTAGGAGAAAATTCTAACTCACCAAAAAAAAAGACCAAACTCACCGGTCTGACAGAAACTGGAGAAACCCTGAGAGTATGGCCCCCAGACACCCTTATAGCTCAGTAATGAAGTCACTCCTGAGGTTCACCCTTCAGCCAAAAATTGGACAGGCCCATAAAACAAAATGAGACTAAATGGGCACACCAGGCCAGGGACAAGGACAAGAAGGCAGGAGGGAATAGAAAAGCTGGTAATTGGGAGCCCAAGGTTGAGAAGGGAAGACTGTTGACATGTTGTGGGGTTGGCAACCAATGTCACAAAACAATACGTGTATTAACTGTTTAATGAGAAACTTCTTTGCTCTGTAAACCTTCCTCTAAAGTACAATAAATAAAACACAACTTGTAACGTTCTCTCTTAACAGCATCATGCTTCTTTGCCAACTTTTTAAAAAGTTTAATCAATAAACATGTATTTTTGCAACAGCCTAGCTGATTTTAAGCCCTAGCAATATAACTACATATAAATTGGATGAAATATACTCTTGAACTGAAGGGGCTTCCTCACTTCACCCAGAGTCCTGGAGTTCATGGGGTACAGTCCCACGGATATAGCAGGAAAAAAAAAAGGACTGGGATGAAAGACTGTACTTTTTACATCAAAAACGTAAACAAGCCAGATCCACTGGTCAATGAAACTGAGACAGATAAAATCTTAATACATTTTTTCGAAGTTTCCCCTCTCATTCTTCAGCTAGTATATAAATATGTATGTAAAGTGGGTCACGCTGACTGTTATACTATGATTTAGCGAGCACAATCTAACAGAATGAAAGAATAGTAAGATACCACGAAAATTTAACTAAATGCAAATACCTGGACACAAGTTTAAGAGTATTCAAAATGTTCCCAGCACAGACCTCGGCAATGAACAGCTAGCTACAAGTTATTTACTGACTGGTGGTCATGATATGTTTTATGTAGACTAAACACTGTCCTATAAGGCATTTTTTCTTTAGAAGGCATGTTTTGTCTGTTCATTTTCTGTCGTAATTTCTGCTTCCTTACTAAAAAAAAATTTTTTCAATTCTTTTTGGGCATTCTTATTTAAAATAAATAAATAGAACCCCAACAATTTAAAAGAGTTTGTCCTAACGTGTCAAATAAATATAACGTACATTACAAAGAAAAGAAAAAAATATTCTTAAACATGACTTTAAAAATACATAAACATCTATAAGATCCACATCTGGAAGTAGCAAAATACATGAGCTGATAGGGAAAAAGTCACACACATCACTGACTGTCTTTTGAATATATCAATTTTCAATTATCCATTATAACAGATTTTAAGAGGAGAAAAATAATTCACAAATAATTTAAGGTAGCAAAATTGGATACTTTGATTTTCATCTCTTACCTCTGCCTGTAGTTGAATGGCCAAGGCAAACAGCATGAAAGAAAAGCAAAATGCCTGAAAAACCCACAAACTTTATTATCAGCTAGTGAAAAATTACTCACCTTTTATTTATTTATTTATTTAGCTAACCTTAGCTCAACAAATTCTAACCACTTTACATGTATTGGAGCCCTGGTGGCACAGTGGTTAAGTGTTCGGCTGCTAACCAAAAGGTCGGCAGTTCAAATTCACCAGCCGCTCCTTGCAAACACTATGGGGCAGGTTTACTCTGTCCTACAGGGTGGCTATGAGTTGTAATCAACTCAAAGGCAATGGGTTTTTTAATGGGTTACATGTATTAGCTCAATTATTCCTGACAACAACCCTATGAAGTAGGAATGATCACTGTCTCAGTCATCCAGTGCTGCTGTAACAGAAATACCACAAGAGGATGGTTTTAACAAAGAAAAGTTTATTCTCTCACAGTCTAGTAGGCTACAAGTCCAAATCCAGGGTGTCAGCTCCAGGGGAAGGCTTTCTCTCTCTGTGGGATCTGGAGGAAGGTCTTTGTCATCAATCTTCCCCTGGTTGAGGAGCTTCTCAGGTGCAGGGACCCCAGGTCCAAAGATGCGCTCTGCTCCTGGTGCTACCTTCTTGGTGGTATGAGGTCCCCCACTCTCTGCTGGCTTCCCTTTCATCTCCTCTAAGATAAAAGGTGGTACAGGCCACACCCCAGGAAACTCCCTTTACACTGAATTAAGGATGTGACCTGAGCAAGGGTGTTACATCCCACCTTAATCCTCTTTAACATAATCTAATCTTACCTTGTTAACCACAGGCAGAGATTAGGATTTATAACACATAGGAAAATTATATCAATCACAAAATGGAGGGCAACCACATAATACTGGGAATCATGACCTAAATAACCTGTCACATATTTTGGGGGGACAAAATTCAATCCATGACAACCACTATCTCCCTATTGTTGTTGTTGTTGTTGTTGTTTGGTGTCCTTGAGTCAAATCCGACTCACCACAACCCCATGTGACAGAGTAGAACTGCCCCATATGCTTTTCTTGGCTGTAATCTTTATGGAAGCAGATCACCAGATCTTTCTCCTGTGGAGCCACTGGGTGGGTTGGAACCACCAACCTTTCAGATAGCAGCTAAGCACTTAACCATTGCCCCACTAGGGCTCTTTCATCTCCCTATTACCTATCAGGAAATAAGCACAGAGGTATTACGTAATTTGCCCAAAGTCACACTGCTAGTAAATAACAGAATTCAGACAGCCTGGCTGGCCACAAAGTGTACTTTTACCTAATACACTTTATTAACAACAGAGCACAACCAGATTGGGTGGGTTGCTTTTCCCAGTATGAAAAAGTTATGGTGCGTACAGTCCCATGGATATGGCAGAAGAAAAGGAATAGGGTGAAAGGCTCAGAGGTTTTCCTTTTTGTATCAAGAATGTTACCACTGGTTGTAGGAACACTAGGCTGAAAGTTTCTAAAGGTCAGGGATGCGGAGCCTGGTACACGCTGCTGAATAAAGGAATACTGAATAGAAAGGAAAGACTTTAGCAGAATGAAAAACCAGGAATAAATCCACAGAAAGTCAGAAGATCGGCTGCTTCCTCACCTTGCCCCAAACCAAAAACTAAACCCACTGCCACTGAGTCAATTCCAACTCATAGTGACCCTACAGCACAGAGTAGAACTGACCTGTAGGGTTTCCAAGGCTGTAATCTTTACAGAAGCAGACTGCCACTTCTTTCTCCTGCGGAGCGGCTGCTGGGTTCAAACCAGTGACCTTTTCTTTACCAGCCGAGCACTTGACCACTGTACCACCAGGGCTCCTCACCTTGTCCAGAGCCCTGGATTTCAAGGTCCCAGGACTGCCTGGCTACAGCACAAATGAATTAGCAAGAAAAGGGAATGCAATGAACCCCATATACTTTGATCCTGATGAAGCATTTGACAGCGTCTCATGAAATCAGGATAGCTAAAGCAACTGAAACTTACTCAGCTACAAGAACTGCACAGGAGTTAAACTGGCTAGAAAGAAAAACACTGGATACATCTGTAAGTATGATGAAGAAAGGAGCTACAACAAACATTATTCAATCTGTATTCAAAAGTTACTTAGGAATTATTCACACTGTTATAATCAAATGTGCACACAACATTAATTTGGTGAAAAGGGTAAATGAGGGCAAAAATTGACTTAGCTAAATTAGCAGAGGGGTGAGGAAAAACAGGAAGTTCAGTTTCATTTTGGGGCTCCCTTTAATTTGCAGGGGAAGTTTGAGGATCTCCAAAGGGTAGTAACCACCTCTAGGCATGAAATGCCAAGACACTGAACTAAGGAAAGTAAGCAATAACAAATTGGAAATGTTTAAAATTTCAGGACCTCAGGTCTCAACTTCACAAAATATGATCCTATTATTCCACACACTGTCGGTAAAGTTCCCTGGGAAATAATATTCTTTTCAACAGATGACTTTGTTAGCTAAACCAAAGAATGAAGGGGCTCAAAGGCTGAATTTAGGAGGTCAGATGAAACAGTCAGTGGTGGATGTATAATCTGGACCTACTACAAATATGCCTCACAGATAGGTCATGAGAATGATTTGGACACACACGGCAGGATAAGGAACAGCAGAGGAAGGGGTGAGCGGGAGGCTAAAACTTGGGCTAACATTATTTTTTTAAGCATAAATTACAATTTCTAACTTATTTAATGTTGAGAAATCTCTTCTCCCTTGATATAACTGTTTGCCTTCCCAGCAAAAATTACACTTTGAAAGTTAGCAGTTGATTTAGAACTCAAGAAATGGGAATCAGAAAAGTCTGTAATGTTTGAAAAAGTGGCCCAAATTCAGTCTGGGTCCCAAGAAATTTGCAAGTGAGCATCCTTTCACGCAGCTCCTAAGAGAACTGAAGAACGGAACTATTAGCCCCGTAGCCAGCATGCAAGGAAAGGTTCTTTCCCAGACGTGGGCTCTAAGGCTTGCTTATTGGAGGAAAACATGTTTTTTTAGAAAATAAAAAGCCCTCAAAGAGGGAACACTGCATGGTTCAAACTTCCTAATATGTCACCCTCATTACTCTCAATGATAATTTGTACTGTTATTTTTAAAAGTAAGCTCTCGATCTATGGGAAATCTAGGGAAAGGAATACCTCCGGGTATGTGCAGAATTAATGACAACAGCAACATGATAATGGGGAACTCAAGGTCGAGAAGGGAGAGTGTTGACATGTTGTAGGGTTGTTATCAATGTCATAAAACAATATGTGTACTGTTTAATGAGAAACTGTTCTGTAAACCTTCATCTAAAGTACAATAAAAAAATTTAAAAAGTAGTAACAGCAACAGCAGCTAACATTTCAGTGTTAACTATGTCTCAGGAATGTTCTAAGTATTTTCCAGAAACTGTTTAATCCTCACAATTAATCCTAACAGGTAAATACTGTTATATCTCCATTTTATTGAAAGTAGCTTGCCCATGGTCCTACAGTTAGTGAATGGCAGTCGGATTAAATCCCAGACCGTGGACTCCAGAGCTCACGTTCTATGACAGGCTGCCAATGAAGACAGCAGGCACCAATGAAATCCTACATATTCTACTTCCTTTTTTTAAAAAAAAATTGTGCTTTAGGTGAAGGTTTACAGTGCAAATTAGTTTCTCATTAAACAATTAATACACATATTGCTTTGTGACACTGATTGCCAATCCCGTGATGTGTCAACACTCTCCCCTTCACAACCCTGGGTTTCCCATTTCCATTCCTCCAACTTCCCTGTCCCTTCCTGCTTTCTTGTCCTTGCCCCTGGGCTGATGTGCCCATTCAGTCTCTATACATGGTTGAGCTACTCTACTTCCTTCTGAGTAAACAAAAGGAAAAAAAAAAAGGAAATTTAGCACAAAGGCATAAAGAGCCATAGGTACGTTATAGATGAGAATGGGAAAATGTATGTGAAAAACTTCAGTCAAATGCTAATCACTGGACATTATTATTTAATATTCACATAAATATAAAGGAAAACCATAAAACCCTCTTAGTCTATATACAGGAATATTCCCAAGGTTTGATGACTGGCTTTCTCCCATGGTTTAACAATCATCCACACAATGATAAATCCAAGTTTGGCCTCAACCTTGAGCCTAAAGTCCTAATGCCTACAGGAAATGATCCCTCACTTTGCGACACTCACAATCACCTGCAAGGCGTTTTAACATAATCTACCAGGTCCTGCCAGACCTGCGGTGGCAAAATCTCGGGGGGCGGGGGTAGGTTGTGCTCCCAGAATCTGTACACTTTAAGAAGCTCCCAGGTGACCTTTAGGTACGGTTTGTTCGGGGAAGGTCTGCTGTGAACATTCTACTCCTTTCTTCATTCTACCTCCAGAATCACTGAGGTCATTCATTACAGCAAAGTATTTCCCTTCTCAAGTACCTTCGATGGAATAATCTCCAAAGACTATGTAACGAAGTCCAAATTCCTTGCCAGGATACTCTAGGTCCTCCATAATCAGTCTCAAACTATTTTTCTGACCTCCTTTCCTACCACATCCCTCCTCACTCCATCACCACACCATTCCCTAAGTCTATTATGTACTTGGCAGGTCTCCATACTTTGCTGCTCCAATGTTCCGCGACTCTCCCACCAATTTTCCCCACATCCTTCAATGCCCTGCTCGTTACTCTTCTTTATGAAACCTTCCCTGATCTTTCCAGTCAAAACCAGTCTCTCATTTCTCTGAACAAATGCCCACAAAACTTAGCTCATGCAGGAATTACAGCATATTCTGCACGCTGACCTGAATTATACTAAATTGCTTATATGTCTGTCTCTCCCTCAAAAAGAAACCATTGCTATCACGTCGATTTCGACTCATAGAGACCCTGGAGGATGGGGTAGAACTGCCCCTTACGGTTTCCATGGAGCAGCTAGTAGATTCAAACTACCGATCTTTTGGTTAGCAGATGAGCTCTCAACTACTACACCACCACATATCTTACTGTTTCTTCTATTGTGGATAAGAGACAGACCTAGGTCCATAGTTTAGTTCTTCTAGTTATTTACTAGCAATTTAACCGAGCAGGTTATTTAACCACACTGAACCTCAATTTTGTAATCTTTGAAGTGGGACACCATTGGTACCTGTCTTCATGGCTGATGTGAGGACAAAACATGACAAGTATTCGGCCAAATGCAGACCACCTAAAATCATGGCCATTTTTATTTATTATTATCCCTTATTTTCTATCCCACTAAAGTATACTGCAGACATATTAACAGCTCAAAAAGTATTTGCTTTCAAAGTAAAAAGCAGTAGCTTCTTAGAGCCCTTTCTCCTTACTCAATTTGTTCTGTTATGAAGGGCATTTCATAATCTCTCCATTGAGAAGTCAACTCTTACTCCCTTTTCCTTCCTTCAAAAATCAATGTATACAATTCGAACGAACAAGCCCTGTCAGTGTCCCTCCTACACCAGCTTGGCTTTTTGCTTTCAACTACAGTAACTGCCTGCAGCCACAGTGTCGCAGCCCAGAGAATCGACTGCTTCACCCTTACAACAAACAGCACTTTGTAGGCAAACTGGAGGCGAGCCCAAAGTAGGAGGAGGAAAAAAACAAGGAAAAGGAATTTGGGCCAGAAACCGAGTAGACACCCACACTATCACTGACAGTATAATACAGGTAAAGAGAGAACAGGAAAGGAAAGGAGTTTGTAGCAATACAAACCTTGTTTGACTGCTCCCAAGTATGTATCTCAACATCTACCCATGGAAAATGACTTGCAAGACTCATAAAGGACACACTGGTCAACTCACTGCCTAACACACATGGCTACTGTTGTTAATAAAATACTGTCTCATATTTTAGCTTTTCATCTTCATCAAGTCAACTGTATTGCTGCTATTGTCCCCTCTCCCATTTTACAGGTGAGGAAATCAGCCTTGAGAAATCCTACATGACACAACAAGTCAGCAGAAGAATGCCAGGACCAGAACCTGCGTTCTCTAAGCTCAAAATCCTAGGTCCTTCCCATTGCTCTATTTTTTTTAGTTGCAAAAAGAAAATTTTAAAAATGCTCTTAGAAACTTAACAAATTCACTAGTTGTAAAGATAAAATAGATAGGTTTTGTGCTCTTAACAACAATCCTGGTGCCCAGGATTGTTGTGTCAAGGCTGTCACAGCAACAAGCCTCCAACTACAGCCTTTTTTAATGACCAGCCCAGCAGTTTAGTACAATGTTCCAGGAATATCCTTTAGTCAGTTTTCCTGTTCCTAGATGGGAATTGTCTCCTGACGATTTTGTTTGTACATTTGGTTTGGGGAGCAGGTAATAGGCAAGAAGTAGAATTTTCCTTCCTTTTTGATCCCAAGTTTAAGACGGAGGTGACGTAGAGAGCAAAACAAGTTTTCTAAGACAAATTTGTTATCGTTTTTGTTGTGAGAGAGCCTACAAGAGGCAATGACGCAGTCCTCAAGAAAACAGATCTCGAAGACAGGACTGCTTAGACCGGTCAAATCACAGCTCTGCCACTTACTAGTGTGATCCTGAATTTTTGGCTGCTCAAGGTGACTGGGAGGTGTTATCAGAACTGGTGAGCTGGGCCTTGGTTTCCTCTGCTACAAAATGGGGCTACTGTGAGGAGTAAATGAGTTAATGTACGTAAAGTGCTCAGAACAGTGCCTAACACATGGTGAATGCTCCAGAAATGTTTCCTATTATTTTCAGAATGCACTGGCGCCGAGGCTAGGGTTTTTTCTATGTATTTTGTACCAAGGTTAAAGATGACTTCTCATATGATTTGTTGAATCTATGATGTTCAAAACCAGCACAAATATTATTTACAGATTTCACTTCCGGATAGGATCTTCCAGGATTTCCATCTGTAGACTAAAGTCCCTGGAAGAATACACAGTGGAATTTGAAGAATCTTCTTTCTTTGCAGCAATAGTGCAAAGAAACCTGCACCCATTCCCTCAACACCACAAACCAGCTGCCATAATGAAAAAGAAAGACTCTCAACTAACTAACGCCAAGGCACATTTTTAAAATGCATTCTTTATTTTCATGTAAATGCAACCAAAAGTGTTAGAAAATTTAAAGTTCTACCAATTGGGAAGACGTGGTTCAGATCATACACGGATGAGAGCCCTAAGGACTGGAATAAAACATGCTGATGAATCAAAAGGTTTCTTTCCCAGAAAGTGCTGAAATTCCAGGAACAATGCACTATTACTTGGGATGATTAACAGAAAAATGCTTTTAAAAAATCCTCTCAGGCTAGTATTCTAAACTCAGCTAATAATGGGGATCTGTTAAAATATTACCATTTTCTCCTCTTTCAAAGACAGAGTTGTTATTGTTAGGTGCCGTCAGTCACTTCCAACTCCAAGAACCTCATGCAAAATACTGCCCAGTCCTGTGCCACCCTCACAATCGTTGCTATGTTTAAGCCCACTGTTGCATCAATTGGGTCAAACCACCTCCCTCAGGGTCTTCCACTTTTTCTGCTAACCCTCTACTTTACCAAGCATGATGTCCTTCTCCAGGGACTGGTCCCTCCTGATAACATGTCCCAAGTAAGAGATACGAAGTCTTACTATCCTCACTTCTAAGGGGGCATTCAGGCTGTACTTCTTCCAAAACAGATTTATTCATTCTTCTGGTAGCCTATGGTATATTCAATATTCTTCACCAACACCATATTCCAAGTTCATCAATTCTTCTTCAGGCTTCCTTATTCACTGTCCAGCTTTTGAATGTATATAAGGCGACCGAAAATACCATAGCTTTGGTCAGGTGCACCTTAGTCCTCAAGGTGACACCTTTTCTTTTTAGCACTTGAAAGAGGTCTTTTGCAATACATTTGCCCAATGCAATGCATCTTTTGATTTCTCAACTGCTGCTTCCCTGGATGTTGACTGTGGATCAAAGTAAAATGAAATCCTTGACAACTTCAATCTTTTCTCTGTTTATCATGATGTTGCTTATTGGTCCAGTTATGAGGATTTGTGTTTTCTTTACGTTGAGGTGCAATCCATACAGAAGGCTGTAGTCTTTGATCTTCATCAGTAAGTGGTTCAAGTCGTCTTAGCTTTCAGCAAGCAAGGTTGTGTCATTGCATGTCACAGGTTATGAATGAGTCTTCCTCCAATCCTGACGCCACTTTCTTCTTCATATAGTCCAGGTGCTCAGATTATTTGCTCAGCATATAGACTGAATAAGCACGGTGAAAGGATACCACCGTGTCGCACACCTTTCCTGATCTTAAATCATGCAGTATTCCTTTGTTCTGTTCACACGACTGCCTCCTGATCAACATACACGTTCCTCATGAGCACAATTACGTGTTCTGGAATTCTCATTCTTCACAATGTTATCTATAATTTGTTACGATCCACACAGTTGAATGTCTTTGCATAGTCAATAAAACACAGGTAACCATCTTTCTGGTATTCTCTGCTTTCAGCCAAGATCTAACTGACATCAGCAATGATATCCTTTGTTCCATGTCCTCTTCTGAATCTGGCTTGAATTTCTGGCAGCTCCCTGTTGATGTACTGCTGCAACCATTTTTGAATTATCTTCAGCATAATTTTACTTGTGTGTGATAATAATGATATTATTCGATAACTTCCACATTCCATTGAATCACCCTTCTTTGGCCTAGGCAAAGGAGCCGTGCCTATCCTGGGTTCCTGGCTTAGGGGAGCCAGCAGTTTATTTCTTCCCCGTTTGTTAATCTGTTCACTCTCCAAGGCAGGGAGAATGGCTCCGGGCATGTGACGGATTCTACTTTTGGCCCAGGGGACTCAGCAATTACTGAAGCCAGTCTGGGACCCAGTGCAGAGCAGGGAGCAGGGGAGGTAAATGGGAGAGAGGTTTTCCCTTAGGGGGATGAATCACCTTTCTTTGGATTTTGCACGAATATGGACTTATTATAATCGGTTCACCAGGTAGCTGTCTTCCAAATTTCTTGGCATAGACAAGTGAGCACTTCCAGCACTGCATCCATTTGTTGAAACATTTCAATTGGTATTCAGTCAATTCCTGGACCCTTGTTTTTGCCAATGCTTTCAATGCAGCTTGAGCTTCTTCCTTCAGTACCATCAGTTCTTGATTATATGCTACCTCCTGAAATGGTTGCATGTTGACCTATTTTTTTTGCCTTCTGCATCATTCAACTTTTTGCCCATAGAATCCTTCAATATTGCAACTCAAGGCTTGAATTTTTTCTTTAGTTCTTCTAGCTTGAGAAATGCTGAGTGTGTTCTTCCCTCAAAGAGGAAGTGTATACAACAAATTACACAAACTACAGAAGCATTTTCCCCCAGAACAGCACATAAAAACTAAAGACAGGGACACTGGTAGGGTCACAGCACAGTCTGAGGTTGTTTCCTGCACAGGGGCACCCAGCCCAGGGATAGGGGCTAAAACCCAGCCAATATTTTTCTCTGGAAGGAACCCTGGGGCCAGCCCAAGTGGTGATGAGCACAGGCCTTCCACAAGCAAAGCAAGCCGGTGCCGGGAGTCCTCTCTTCCCTCAGGTCTTCCACGCATATCCAACAGACAATCTTGTGGTTTGGGGGAAAAAAATGAACTGCTGGTTTGTACTCTAACACAGCTTTCCACAATGCCAATATTTTCCAGCTTTCCCAGCTCACTATTTTATACTTAATATTCTGCAGACCCCTCTGCTTTATCTCACCTACTATTTGCCCCTAACATGAGCCCTTCTCCTCTCCCCTCCCTTTCCCTCTAATTCCCCTGTGGCAGAAGCCACAACATAAGTTAATGTGAGCTACACTAAGAACGGCAAAATAACAGCACTCTTTACCCAACCACACAGATTCTGCAATAGTTCTAAATCTTCAATTTTCCCTTTCTCATGTAAGGACTCTTTTCTCCTCCCTCCTTTCCTCACTTATTCCCAGTCAACTTTATGCTATTTTATGGTACTGTAGACTTGAGTGCTACTTTAACAATACCTAAAGTGTAGAAGTGGTTTTGGAATTGGGTAATGGGTAGACGCTGGAGGAATTTTAAGGTGCTTCATAGGAAGGCCCTACAATGCCTTGAAGAGAGTGTTGATGGAATTACGGCCCTCAAAGGCAATTCTTGTGACAGCTCTGAAAAAAGCAAGAAGAGCAATAGAGAAAGTTTCTATCGTGTTAGAGAATACATGATGAACATACGATTGGACAATGGAGGAAGGGCAATGCTTTTTACACAGTGGCAAAGAACTTGTCTGAA